>CAUIUS010000001.1:13932500-14662500 GCA_961210405.1 Drosophila mercatorum
TTAGCAGGAAGTTATCTGGAAGTTATCAGGAAGTTATCAGGCAACTATCTTTAAGTTATCTGTAAGTAATCTTGAAGTTATCTGTAAGCTATATTCAATTTATCTTTAAGTTATTTGCGAGCTATTTTGAACTGATCTGCAAACCATAAAGTTATCATCAAGTTATCCTAAAGTTATCTATAACCTAATTTGAATTTATCCCCAACTTATCTACCAGTTATATAGTTGTCTTGATTTGAACTTACCTGGAAATTAGCTACATTTTTTCCTCAAGTTAATTTGAAGTTATCAGTAAGTTATCATGAAGTTATCCTGAAGTCATCTTGATGTTCATACTAACTTATCTTCAAGTTATCCTCAAATACTCGAGGATTAATGAGCACTTATCTTGAGCCACCTGAGTTCTTATTTGTAACCCAAGTGAACCCAAATTTCAATTAATTTTCCACTATTTCCACACGTTTCATCATCAAATGGAACATTTTCTTATATGCATCAAAAACTGCATGTTATCGAGTATAGTTATCGCAAAACCTTTAACCCTTATTTGATCAACCCCCAAGCAAAGAAAAACAATTTAAGTTATTTTTAATTATTATATTTTATATATTTATTAAAAAAAAAAAAAACAATAAAAAAAGTTGTTAATAATACGATAACTTGGCTTAAATATCTAATTCTCTTCTTTCTGTCACTCTCTTCTCTCTCTCTCACTGCCTCCGTTCGACTCTGTCCGTTTGTACAACTAAAGACTGGCATTATCCATAATGCCAGCGCGGCATTCTCGCTCAATGATCCATGCTGGTGGCCAACGCTGCGCCACAGCGATCCACGCCGAAAGTCTGGCGCATGCGCTCCAGGACAACGGGACTGAAGCCGCGCGCCATCAGCTGCGCCTCCGCCTGGGCGATCACGTCGCGCATGTAGTCCAGTGCGCCGGCGCTCTCCGTCAGCTGGCTGCAGACGAACTTGTGGCGGAAGCGCAGTTTCGCCTTCTTGATCTTGTTGTTGTAGCGCGACTTGCGGCAGGACTCAGCCCGCTGACGCTGTGCGTCGCGGCTGTTGCCGCCACTCTGGCTCTGGCTCTGGCTCTGACTGTGGCTCTGCGTCTGAATGGGATGGATTTGTGGCTTGCTGTTTGCAGGCGGTGGTGCACGTCGCTCCACCACAATGGGATTCTCGATCAACATTTGGTCCACGTAGCGCTGCTCCTCGTCGGCATAGTGCGTCTTCAGTTGCTGCAGCTCGACGGCGACCAGCTCATCGATCTGCTCCGGCTTGTTGCTGTGCAGCGCGGGCAGCTTGCTGGGATGCACGTTGATGCCGGGCGCCGGGTAGTGCCCCAGCTGGGTGTAGAACTTGTGCAGATAAAGGTTGCTCTGTTCCATATCTCCGTTCGTTCGTTCGTTCCGTTCTCTTTTCAGTTTCACTATCGATCTGCTCGCCCCGAAATCAGAACTGCAATTGCTGTCCGTCAACTGTGCGCGCTCAGCTTTTATAGCTGGTCAATGCACGCGGCGCGACCCAACCCGACCCGAGCAGGTCGCATCCCATTATGAATCAAGTTCGACCATTTTATGATCTCCATTGTGCCGCGACCACATGCACATGCCTACCTGGCCCACTACCTGAACGGCCCGGCAAACCGAGGCAAACTCGGAGTCACGTAAACAAACGGATTAGCGTGAGACTTGTTTGGGTTTTAACCAACCCAGCAGCGGGTAGTCGAAGCTACCTACTTTTGTTTCCGATTCAACTATTGAATGATTTGATATATAAATATATTTGTATAATGCAATTTTATAGATATTTGTTTTTTGTTTTTCATTTATAATGAGGAAAACTATAATTAAAGTCAAGATTTAGTTGAAATATCGAATATATATGTATACATTTATATGTTATATAAATATATTTATTTATATCGGATTTTATATGAAAGCAAAGTAATGCCATTTGAGCTTGATTAATACTTTATCAGAAAATTATAATGAAAATTTGATGAGATTGATGAGATAAATAAATGATGTGTTCTCATATTTATATTGTATATAAATTTATTTAAAAATATGTTTTAAGGCATACTATTATAGGTATAAATAAATATATATATATATATATATATATATATAGTATATATATACACATACATAGAAGTATAAGTATATATTATAAGTTCTCTAAACTCTAAAAAATATATATTTTAATAACAATTTTAGTAGATAATAAATTATATTTTATTTTATCATTTTTAAATATATTTATTATTAATAAGTTTTATTTTATTTTAATTTTATTTTCAACATATAATTATCAATACATTTTTCATTATTTAATTTTAAAATATAAAATAAGTATAAATATTAAATTTATTTTAATTTAATAATTTATTTTTAATAACTGCATGCGGACAGTTTCCTAAGCTAGATAATAGTTTTTCGACTAAAATAATAATTTTTGCAGCTCTGTGGAATACAGTTGCAAATCGAAATTATAAAAGATATATAATAAATTTCTGTAGAATTCAAATATAAATTTTCAAATGTAGGTAGTGGTGCTATTATAAGTTTCGCCACTATAGATACGACTCTATGGTATACATACACATATATTATAATAATGTATATTTGATTTGCTTCGACACAGATATGCATAATGTTCGAGCATATATATTTATATAAATTGAATTGAATCCGCCTTGCTTAAGCGTCGCCTTAGCTGTTGGCTAAGCAAACAGTTTTTGGTCAACACGAGTCGCCGAGTTCAAGTGCGGCTTATCGGGCTGTCAACAGAGCGGCAGCTGAGTAACTGCCATTTACATTCGCACACACTGATAAGGGACAGAGAGAGAGAGAGAGAGAGAGAGAGGGAAGGAGAGAGAGGGAAGGAGAGTGAGAGGCGATAAGCAAACGAATACGGCCATAAACCAATCAACAGGCGTCTGGCTTGCCCGGGCTAGCCCGTGGCCCGCTGGCTCTGCAACTGCAACTGCAACAATGGCAGTGACAGTGGCAAGGTGCACCGGCAGGTAGACAGTTTTTTGATTTGATGGATTGGTCGCGTCGCAGCGATTTGTCAGGCCTGGCGGACATGTTGCTGCCTGTTGCCGAATGGCCCGCATGCAGGTAGTGCGCTCGGCACAACAATTAAATTAAGTGCCTCGGGCCTGACAATAAAAACAGAGCCGAGCCGAGCCAAGCCGACCCGACCCGCCTCCACCCACCACAAGCGAAACTCCTTAATAATAGCTGACAGGCAACTCAATTACCGTTGCTGTTGCCAAAAAAAATGTCCCGTTTAATGGAAACTTTTTAAACGGCCGCATTGCCACTGCCATAGAGTCAGGCCAAATAAGTCAGAATGCCATCAATGTAATTGCACTTTTTATAAATATTTCACAGTTTCATTTAAATATGAGACGGAACTCTATACCAAAAAAGAGATACTATATATGTACATATATAGAGAGATGGGAGGGAGGGAAAAGTCTGATTTAAATGCGTTTTTCAATTGAATTTCGTGCCATATGCTAAATAGGTTTTTATCTGTCTCTGCAGCCATATGCCCACTCTCTCTCTCTCTCTCTCTCTCTCTCTCTCTCTCTCAATCTCTATTTACAGTTGGCCTTGCTGTCTCACGTCCTATTTGTTGCTTTCGCCCTCTTCATTTCTCTCATTGATTGTCTCCCTTGGCTTTCTCTTTATCTGCTTTCATGTATAAATTTCCCTCTCTCTACAGAGAGCTCTCTGCTCTCATTCATTCTTCTTTCTTTATATCTCCTTTCCTCACTCTATGAATAACTTCATATCTCAATCTTTCTCTGATCCACTCTCTCTCTCTCTCTCACTCTCTCTCTCTCTCTCTCTCTCTCTCTCTCTCTCTCTCTGTTTTACCCCTTTTTTCTCCCACTCTCTTTCTCTCTACTCTCATTCTCTCACTCTCTTTACTTCTTTCTCATTCTCTGTATGCTTTTCATAGCTTATCTCTAATTGCCTCTCAATATACTTCTATCCTTGCCTTTATCATATGTCTTCTTTATGCCTTCCTGTCTCTATCGTTTCTCAGTTCTACTTCTGAGTTTCTCTGTTTCACTGTCTTTCTCATTGTTAATGTCTCTATCTCTCTGTGGTTCCCTCTCTTTCTCTCCCACGCTTTATCTCGCCTTCTTCCTCTCATCTCACTCTCTCGCCCCATTCTTCTCTCTCGCCATCTCTTTCTCTCTATTTGCCATATATCTATGCCTCCACTTCCCTTTCTTTATCTCTCTCACTCTCTCTATCTCTCCGTATCTCTGTCTCCATTTGCAGCTCTTTACTGATACATCCATTATCTCTATCTCAATCTCACTCTCCCTCTACTCTATAACAATAATTGATTCCCAAGGCCAAGTTGCCCCTGTTCTCCCCGCTGAGATCTCAAAAGTTTCCATGCATAAAATTCCGGCATTTGTTCCCTTTTCCGTTCGATTCGAATTATGCTTTACGGTATTTCGGTTTTATTGGTTGAACGCATGCCAAGTGCACTTAGCACTTCATTAAGTTTCGGAGGCGCCACAAGGATCATTAAACTTCAACAATTTCAGCGAGCTCATCCGGCGGCTGCGAACGTGCCAAAGATTTTCATTGGGCGGCAACAGCTCGATAGAGCTCGAGAATCTGTCTAAAATACGTACTACAGAGAGATATAGTCTATGTGCATAAATCGGCAATTGAATGAACGAGCGGAAGTCGGACGATGGCTAAAAATAATTCTATCAAAGCCCTGAGCTCAGCTCTGTCAGCAGCAGACACAAAAAAATATGTATTAATATTTTATAATACAAAAAAATTATGATAGAAAATGAGGTTCTATTTCCAGCAATGATATAGAGAAGGGGGGGGAAACAGCTCATAAGTATAATTAAAAAGCCATTTATAATCATTTTGTCGAATTGTGAGGCAGTGAAAGGAGCGCAGAGGCCACGCCCCAGCCGCCACTTGAAGGCGAGTCCAGTCAAGTCCAGGTCCCGGTCCCATAAATACGCACATAAAGCGACAATTCCGTCCATCGGCGGCCCCAAACCCAGCTTCAGCTTCAGCTGCCGCAGCCCCCAATGCCGATGCCATTGAGTTTGAATTATGTCAGCGCAGTAATAAATTGCTCAGGGCATTAAATTAAAATATACGATACGTGTGTGGGTGGGCGGGTGTTTGGACTAGAGTGACACACAGAGAGAGACAGAGGGAGAGAGAGAGGGGGGGTGAGGGACATAAGCTGGGAGTCGGCAATGGCTATGGACGCCCAATAGGATTTGTGGCGAGAATTTACTACAAAATGGCAAAACATGTTTTGCAAGCACACACATATATGTATATATGTATATATATATATATATTATATGGAAATAAAATAGGATTTTGAGGCATTCATTTGAGCCTTGACAACTCTTTTTTTCTTTGCTTGAAGTTTTATGCTTGGCGCTGTGGGCGACACGGTCATCAGCAAGGTGCATTCAAATCTATAAATCAAGTATATCTGCAAATGTCACAATATCTATATACATATATACCTATATAACTACTGAGGGGAGTCTAGAGTCATCTGAGGTCTTCAGCTAAACTATTTATAGCTCTGTGAACAGTTCTCTATTCCAATCTCTTCATGCTTCAATTAGAGTTTAAGTTTGAATCGGTTAAATCGGTAGATTAGTCGAAGCGGTTTAGCTTGCTTTTTTCAAATGCGGCACAGATTCTGACATGCTGAAGCCATTGCAAATCTGGTGAATACACAGCTGATACTCACTTTTGATATCTATTTCGCATTGATCATTATTATTATTATTATTATAATTTATTATTTATATATTTATTTATTGTTCATTAGACGTAGAATGTACCAAAAACTTCATTAAGAATGCCCCTCTAGAAGCTAAGTTATGTAAGGACAATTACAAAGACACTGCAGGCTGGGCTATAGACGAGCTGCGAGCTACGCTAGGCAAGGCGAGCAATAGACTTCTGCATGCTGTGGGTATGCATGTGTGCGTGTCTTGTGAATGTGTAGCAGACTAGTATATTCACTTCACGCAGGGTATCTGCTAGTCGGGCACTGCCAACTTGTACTTCTAGCAACTACAGGCTACAAGGCTACTGTGTATTCATGTATGTGTGTCTAGGAGAACAGCATATTCAGCTCAGGCCGGCCAGCTGCTGGTCAATCAACTAGTTTTTGGCATGTGGCAGCCAGGTAAACGCAGATTTGTATTGAATATATATATATATATATATACATCTTATAATTCAGAGTAAGCTGTTAACATCTACAGCTAGTTCCCTTATGCATTATCAATCGCTATACAAATTCTTGCTTTGCCTTTCTCAATCTCAATGTGTTTATAGTCTGGTGCACAATATACATATGCATAAAACAGTATATATTCAATTTATAGTATACAAAGTGTGTAAACATTGTACCATATTACATATTACAATTTGTTATATATTTCGTCGATCGAACAATCTCAACTCTTCACATAGAAAACAAAAAAGTCTCGATCGAATATGCATTCGTCAACAGCAGTAGAAAAAAAATAGTCTGAATTACTTATTTACGTCTAGATATTTGTATAAAAAAAGTCTAGTTCTAGTTCTAGTTGTAGTTGCCGTAATGGCTTAGCCGGAGCAACCGCGGCAGCCGCAGTGGACGCACTCGACGATGCGTCCCTCCTCCAGCTTTGACTTGGGCACGCGGCAAATGCAGTTGGTGCCGAAGTTGGTGTCGCGCGTCTGGATGCAGCGCAGGCAGCAGAGATTCTCGTAGCCCGCCTTCTTCCACTTGGCGATCAAATTGCTGTCGGCTATCTTCTCCTTCAGGCAGTAGTCGTAGAGCTCGCGGCTGATGGCCTTGCGGCGATAGAACAAGTCGTAGATATAGCGCGTCTTCTGGTGGTGAATCTTGAAGATGGGCCACAGCGACTCTGTGATGCGCTTGCCCTCATGGGGCTCAGTCTCAGCTGCGAATATGAAACAAAAACAATTTCATTCAATATCCTCAACACACACAAACACACGCATTCACACAAGCGGCATTTAGCATTTGTACGTACCTTCGCGCATTTTCTGTTCCAGCTCGTCCAGCGTTGGTTCGATGAGCTCCCAGCCCTCTGGCGGTGGCTTACGGCTGCGACGTACCTTTGGCATTATATTTGATATATATATTTTTAGCTAAATGCGCTTCAGCACTAAAATTGAAATATTTTTATCAAGCTAAAATAAAGCGTAAACAGCTGTCGACTGCCATAAACGTACAGTGCTGTAAAACGTTCGAACTAGTTGGCCGAGCTGCTAGCATTGTTATCAGTTTGGCTCTTTCCCGCCAGCTCAGTTGTTTCAAAAATGTAGAGCGCGAAAAACATTTGAAATAACGATTAGTGACACCTGTATTGCCACATTAAATTACTTTAGTTTATCTTTAGTAGCGCAACTGCAAAAATCCAATAATATTAAAACGATGCATCCGCACAACCGATAGTTGTACGCTATTGATGTGCTCGGTCTGGCAGCACTGGCAGCAAAAGGCACATAATCAACATCGATAGCTGCTGAACGTATCGATAACAGGTTGTAGTTTATTTTCTACTTCAGTGTATATGTAATCGTAGAAGTAATGAGTTGATTGTTTTTGTTATTCCCATTTGACCGTCGCGTGTGGTTAATATTGTACTGATTTTTTTGTTGTTGTTTTTATTAATTATTGTTAAATATTTATTTAGTCCTGTATTGCAATTAACAATTGCCAACACAAACGAGGAATACATCAATACAGCACAGCCAAAAGTAAGCAGACACAATCGAAAAGATATCTGTCCTGTTTAGTTGTATGCGTGTTGTGTGCATGCGAATGTAACTGTGCCTGTGTATGTGAATGTGTGAACTTGCAGCAGCAGCGCAGCAGCAGCAGCAGTAACCCACCAGTGAAGCATTGGCAAACTAACCCACACAACTTCAGCGCAGCTTCACTCGCGCCATGAAAACAGTTGTGTGACTGACTGCGGAGGCGTCCACTTTGTCCACTTGTGTCTCGTGTTGTATTGTGACAATAAATGATAAATGACTAGCTAATTACACGGGCAAATAATAATAACTAAGAACTGCTTTCGTGTCTGTGTTTCGAGTGACTTTAAAGTAAGAAAGCATTTGCTACTTATACTATGTATGTATGTGTGTGTGTGTGTGCATGCGTTTGCTTTATTATTATTGGTTTGTTATGACGCAGTTGTCTCACTCTAATTGTATTTGTTGTAACGCGTCATTTTCATTCATAAGTCCGTTGGCTTTCTTTGCTGAAGACATCAGCAGCAGCAGCAGCAACAACAATGAAGCACTTGGCCTTCGCCTAATGCGTGTGCTCTCGCTCGCTCACTCACTTGCTAGCCTATTCTCGCTGTTTCCTCTTTGCTCTGGCACTCTCCCTTTGCCGCACATACAACAGCGATTGCTATTGCATTTCCATTCATTTGGCGATTGGCGCGTACGCTTTGATTGTCATTCGCGTTCGTTGTATTCAGTGCATGGTACGTAAAATAACAAATTTCAGCACACACACACACACACGCGCATGCATATTAATGTATACGTGTATATGTGTGTGCGTGTGTGTGTGCTCACAAAGAGAGATCGCCACCCCCAAACGGCTGGCACATTTAAACGCCCCCTTTACGGGGTGTCTGCGTGGGTGTGTATGCGTGTGTGTGTGTGTGTGTGTGTGTGTGTGTGTAATGAGCGCACTAAATCTGTATTGTTTGGTTTCTGTTTTCACATTCCTTTAATAATGCCATTTTTCGCATATATGTATGTATTACGAACATATAAACTCTTATACTGTTATACAGCCTTATACTGTTATATAATATAAATAACAATAATATAATAATATTAAATGAATATTACGTATATTTATACTGTTATACTGTTATACTCCGTTACAGTTTCAATAACAGTCGAGTCACTCTTTCGCCGGTTGCCTGCGAACGGCTCATACTGAGTGTTTATCTAATTTGTTATGCGAGTGTAAAGCCTCGCTAAATCTAGGAAGTCAACGGGTGAAACTTACCCGCCGCATATCGATAAGATAATCAACAAGTCGCAAAACCGAAAAAGACGATTTTTCAGTTAGCATTTCGAACAGTTTTCTTTTACAAGCAATTGAACTACGCTCGCTCAAAGCTAAGCAAACTCTTGAGATATATGTACATTTACTATATAATATTTTGGACTTATTATAGTTCCAAAAACTGTGCAAAGCTCTTCCGACCCACCTTAATATGTATACATTTTTGTTTACATAACTTCGGAGGCTATCCAAGTACTTTCCCAGCTAAAGATAATAATCACAAAATGCGAACATTTTCACATATTCGTCACGAGTTTCTCGGGTTCCCAGAGAACAACAATATTTATGGCCCAATTATTTGCCTCATGAAAACATTGCAAACATATCTCTCTCCTTCTCTCTCTTTCTCTCTCTCTTTTCTCGAAAATACATTTATTTATTTATAGACACTCCTATGGCCCACTCCAAACATATGCCCCAATTTCGATATCATTTTTCATTCCCAGAAACTTTTTTCCCATTCTAAAGCTAGGAATTGATATAGCTTGGGACTCCTCAAACTAAAGCAGGTTGATAGGTTTGTAAATATACCCGCCATATCTTTTTGATCTTGGCTACCAAGTCTCAAGTACAATTAGCATTTCTCACATGCCGGAAAATGCATTTTCCGCTTACCCACGCCTCTAGTGGGCGTCTCGTAACATATCTTGACACTTTATCAGACGACTGCATACATGAGTATATATATACCGTTTATACGGACAGACAGACGGACGGACATGTCTCGAAGCGAAGCCAATACGCTCATTTCAGTTTCGGGAATGCGTATGAAAACAGGTTGATAAGCTCTGGCCATAGCTCATTTGAGTAACGCTTTGCACGAGCTGATGCTTGTTCAGCTACATTAGCTTGATTATATATGTATGTCTATATATATATATATAGAGCTGTACTAGTTATCAGATAAATGTAACTGAATCGCACTGCCCATTGGCATTGGCATCACAAAAGCGCGCTAATTACCATACAAATAGTTTTTCAATTCGCCATCAGAGAAAGCTGCGATGCAAAACAATTCCAAATAAATAAATGTATATATGATATATAGTATCTGGCAGTCATGCAATTTAATAAAATTCTTTCTTTTGTTGTCTTTCAGCTCGGGCCTCACCATGGAGCCCACAGCTGGCGGCAATCTGCTGGAGATCATGGATCTGGCGCGGACACTGCGCCAGGAGCAGCTCTTCATACAGCACGAGCAGGCGGCCTTCGCGCAGCTGACGACCGCCTTGGAGAGCAATGCGACGACAATAACAAAGGTGCGCGTCGCACCCATATTTGCTGATTGACAATCTCACGTCCCATTTATTTATAATGATCTCAATCCTTTCAGCTGGCATACATCTGTGCCCAACAAAGACAGAACCTGCACGACCTGCTGCTGGCCAGAACGGACCACGATCCGTTCCTATGCTGCCGACGTGCGAGCACCTACGACAACGCCAAATTTGTGGATGCCAAGAAGGTGTTGCCCTACGAGGTGTGTACCGAGCGAATTGACATTGCTGTAAAGCTCCCTATATATGCATATATATGTCAATATATCCATGAGCTGACGTATCAGCTGGCTAGGCTGGGCCCAGACAACAAAGAACGTGCGATGTAACTAGAGGAAACATTTTTGTACAGCGTAGCTGCGTAGTTGTTTCGATTCGGGAAACTCTTTAGCGCAAATGTATGTGTGGACTGGAAGTCGGTAACTTTAAGTCGCAAATTGTAATGGCCAACTATCAGCAGAGCTATATCGTAGGCAAGGCCATTGGGTATGTTAGCTAGCCCTCAACCCATTGAGAATGGCAAATAGTTTTATGGAAATG
The DNA here is from genome assembly GCA_961210405.1 of Drosophila mercatorum. Lineage (NCBI taxonomy): Eukaryota > Metazoa > Arthropoda > Insecta > Diptera > Drosophilidae > Drosophila > Drosophila mercatorum. The sequence continues at coordinate 13,943,468 of CAUIUS010000001.1, forward strand.
TATGCTAGAGGCACGGTATATATATACTTTTGATGAAGATGAGCAGCTGAGTCTATCTAGCCATATCTGTATGTCTGTCCGTCTGCCTTTGCCATATCAATATCTACAACTCGTCCGTTTGTCAGTCTATCGCTCCTTGTAAAACTTAATCTAAGCATTAAAGATTGTGGCTGTAGTAGAACGATTGGCATATCAAGCTCAGGGTATTTCCTAGTCGGGCATAGCCGGCTTACTTGCTGCATAGCTGATTGCTTCCGTTAGAGTATATTGTTTATTAGTTTAGATATGGCAATAGAGTCGACATCGTATAGTGGACCATTGTCGGCAATTGAGATTAGATGTGAGCTCCACAGCTCGTTCGATTGTGTGTGTTCAACTGTGAAAGGAATTCCTCTCTGCATTTCAATTGTATATGAACTTGATTATATAGTATATATATATTTATTTATTTATATAATATATAATGCAAGCCCAAGCAGTGCTTTCCCTTTGGCCTTCTATTGCTTGCCTTAGCACTCACAAAGGTCGCACTTGATTCTTATCAATATCAAAAAGATAGCCACAGATAACGAATCAAAAGAGCTAAATGCACACAGAGACGGGCGTATATACGTACATATATATGTAGCTATATAGACTTGATTTATCAAATTGATTTATTTATAATTCCTTTTCATCTCTCTTTCTCTCTGTCGACTCCAGCACGCTCTTGCCTATGAGGACCTGTTCAACTACTTGTACAATACGCCGTATTTGCTGGCCTTGTCGCTCGCAACGGCGGATCGCTTGTCGCTGCTGGCGCCGGCGCAGCTGGGACAGATCGTGAACACGATAGCGAGCGGGCTCTATGGCAACGCCATCAACACAAAGGACGTGGAGCTGCTGCTCAAGCTGCTGCGCGAGCTGATCGAGCTGCAGCTGCTGAACAGCGAGCAGCCGCGTCGCCTGCTGCGCACCAATGGCAGCGCCTTTGCGCGTCTCTACCATCGGCTCGTTGAGTCGCTCTTCTCGGCTCGGATCTTTCTGACGTCGGCGCTGCACGAGCCACTGATGGCGGTGCTGAGCGAGCACGACGTCCTGCTCGACGTCGATCCGCACAAGCTGCTGCAGAGCTTCTCGCCGCGTGAGCGACAGCGACGCTTCGGCGAGGACGACACCAACTCCGACTACCAGCGCAATGTGGCGCGCTTTCACGCCGAGACGCTGGGCAAGCTGCATGCCCACGCGCAGGCCTTTGTGCGGAGTCTGCAGCGGAGCTGGGCGCTCTTTCCCAGCTCGCTGCGCTGGCTGCTGCAGACGCTCGGGCAGCAGCTGCGGCAGACGCAGCGGCACAGCGACCACGAGATACGCCAGCTACTCACGGATCTCGTCTTCACGCACTTCATCTGCCCCGCCATCGTCAGCGCCGATCTGCTGGGCATCATCGACGTCAACGTGGGCGAGCAGATGCGCCAGAATCTGAACCAGATCGTCCAGCTGCTGCAGCGCATGGCGCTCAGCGACGAGGCCAGCGAGCTGACCCAGCTCATGGAGCTGCTGCTGCTCGGCCAGACCGGCGAGGATGTCGTGGCCATACTGCCGCAGCAGAGCGACTTTGACCGTGCCCAGCTGGCCATCAACCAGCGCGAGCTGCAGCAGTTCGCCGACTTCTTTCGCCTGCTGGCGGCGCGCGTCGAGTACGACGTGTCGGCCGAGGAGCGGCAGCGGCTGCAGCGCATCCTCTCGCGCATACCCAAGCCGGAGGGCGACCGAGCGGCAGCCACGTGCATGGCCCCGCCCGAGGCCGTGTCGCCCGATAAGAATGGCAAGCGCTCGAACAAGGGTCTCATGCGCCTGGGCAAGGCGACCAAGAAGAAACTGGCCAAGGGCATGAACTTCACCACCACCACCACCACCAACAACAACAATAGCCATGTGGTGGCTGCTGACTTGAGCAATGGCAGCTCGGCGAATGGACATAATGGCGACCTGGAGCAGTGCTCCTCCTCGCACAGCGGCAGCAACACCAGCCTCAGCTCCTGCGGCGGCGCCAGCAACGGAGCAGCCGGAGTGGCTCCGGCTATTGCCGTGCCGGAGCCGGAGACTCCGCCCGTCGAGGGCGACGAGCAGGTGCTGATGTTTAGCATTTACAATGCGGCGTCCAAGAACAAGCTGAGGCCGCTCACCGAGGAGGACTTGCTGAAGATGAACTGCATCGGGCAGGACATAGTGCCGGTGACGGTGGCCACGGTGGCCGCATCCTCGAATGCGGACGATGTGAGCAGCTTGGATGCGATGCGGCGGCCCCATGACGACGCCTCCATTGGCAACTCGGACAACCTGGAGGCCATCAGCGAGGCGGCGCACTCGGCCAATCATTCGGTGGTGAGCTCCCTGGACCTGGAGGAGCAGCAGGAACGGGATGCGCATGACGTGGAGAACGATGACAATCTGTCGGACATGGTGTCCGCCAATGTCTCTGGCCGTGGCACGCCCAACATTAGTGGACGGGACACGCCCTCGTCACAGGTGACGGACGGCGACGGCGCTGGCGGCGACCTGAACCACCATGCGGCCCGGCCCACGCCGCAGATGCAGAAGATGCTGCTGTCCAAGGCGCGGTCGGACATCGAGGACAAGTTCTGCAAGTTCGAGCTGAAGAAGTTCGAGGGGGACGAGAACGTGAGCATCATCTCGGACACCTGGTCGACGGATGTGCTGGCCAGTGACTCGGAGACGACCCTGGACGCCAGCAGCGAGCAGCAGCGCGAGCGAGAGAGGGACAGGGAGCGGGAGCGCAACTTTGCCACGCCCCTGATACCGTCCGCCGTGGTGCTGCCCGGCGACAACAACAACTTCGTGGTGGAGGCGCTGGCCAGGGCGGCGGCTCCGTCGCTGGACGCCTCGGATCAGCGGTCGGAGTCCAACTGGAGCACGGACGTGCTGGCCAGCGACTCCGAGAAGCTGGCCGAGATCGATACGGACGACAATGCCAGCATAACCGCCAAGTCCGACATCGTGGCGCCCATGGTGCCCGCCGTAGTGCTCGACGACGGAGAGCAGACGCCGGGCAGCAGCGGGGACGGTGACGGCGACGCCGACGGCAATGGGAATGCCAGTGCCAGCGAGCGGAGCCAGGAGGACTCGGCCTTCTTCGATGCGGTCAACTCGTACGAGGATGCGCATCTCTATCAGATCGCCTCGTCGCTGGCTCGCAGCTCGGTGCGCACCAGCTACCACGGCCTGGGCAGTGACAGCGGCGACAGCAGCTTCCAGCAGCAGTACAAGTGCAGCGGGGCGGAGGGCCGCAAGAGCACGCCCCTGATGGGCATCGCCTGCATGCGGCGCCAGACGTCGGCGGAGAGCAGCATCTCCAACCAGAGCCTCAACCAGGAGGAGCCGGCCTCGACCAGCCAGCAGTCGCAGCAGCAGCAGCCGCAGCAGCAGCACCACCACCATCACCACCACCACCATCACCATCATCACCACCACAAGAAGAAGAAGCAGCAGCTGCAGATGCAGGCGGCCAATTCCGCCAGCAGCGACCACCGCGATCTGATCGACTTCAGCGACTACAGCGAGGACAAGGATGAGCCGCCGGGCCTGGTGCAGCAGCTGATGGACAAGTTCGGCATCGAGCAGCAGATGCTGCGCAGCGGTGTCCAGCACCGTCGCATCTCCATGGAGCAGCGCACGGCCAGCGAGGACGGGCGACGCAATGGCATCCTGGCGGGCGGTGGGAGCACGGAGCGTCGCCATCAGAGCCTCAACTACGAGAACCACGAGATCATGCTGCGCGCGATGCTGCCCAGCGAGCCCAAGACGGACGACGACAAGCAGCAGGAGCTGCAGCTGCTCTGTGCCCAGGCGCAGCAGCTCCAGCTCTATGATGACCCACCCACCACCACCGCCGCCGCTGCTGCTGGCTCGGCTGCTGCTGCTGCTGCTGGTGGTGTTGGTGCTGGTGCGGGGCAGAGCAAGCCCAGCAAGGCGACGGGCGCCATACCAAAGAGCATCAGCTTCGATGCCAGCGCGGACAAGGACAAGCATCGCGCGCAGCGGGACCAGCGCGAGCACAGCGCCGGCATACTCAACAAGCTGAGGCAGGGCATCTTCAAGAATCGGCGCAGCAACAGCAGCAGCAAGTCGGCGGCTGGCCAGCGCCTGCCCATCGCCAGTGCCAGTGGCAGTGCCAGTGCCAGTGCGAGCGGCAGCAGCAGCAACAACAGCAACGATCCGAATCGCGGCGTCAGCTTCGACCGGGGTGCCGCCTGCGTGAGCTTCGGCACCCACTTCTGTGATAGCAGCGAGGACATACTGGCCAAGTACAGGCGCAAGGTCAGCAGCTCCAGCGAGGCAACCAATTCCGATTCCACTGGCAACGGCCACGGCCTGCCCCAGCCACACAGCCAGGCCATCAATGGCGGGTATGTTTAGCTATTGCTATCTCTGTCTAAGACATGTAATCTATACCCATCTCCCTCTCTCTCTCTCTCTCTCTTGTGTAGGCAACTACCTGGCGTGGTGTTCAGCAGCGTCAAGCAGAAGCTGCGCACGGTTCTCTCCAAGACTGATCTGCACAGCGGCGACTTCAGGCAGACTACGCTGCGGCAGGCCCTGGACGCGACGCCGCTGCAGCTGTACTTGCAGATCCAGCTGGCGCAGTGCACGAGCCTGCAGCGCCTGCCTCAGATCTCGCACGTGGCGGAGGCGCTGCGCTGCCTGGCGCAGCTGGAGCGGCCGCAGCATGGCCAGCTGCTGCTCGAGCTGCAGCACGATCTGCAGCGCAGGCAGAGCTACCTGCAGTACCTGCTCGTGCACCGGCAGCAGCTGCTGCTCCGCTCCGAGCAACTCGAGCAGCTCGAGGAGCGGCTGCGCGGCGAGGCGCGCAGCTGCCAGCGCTGCCTGCTGCAGTCGCTCGTCCGCTTGTATCTGGCGCGCCAGCAGGCCAAGCTGCAGCTCTTTCAGTCCGAGTTCGGGCAGCTCAGCGTGAGCGACGAGCGGCTGGAGCTGATCGAGGAGTTCATCGAGGGCCTGCTGCAGGAGCTCGCCGACGGCGGCCTGCAGGACGACTGGCAGCGCGAGGAGGCCCGCGTCGCCATCGAGCGGCTGCTGCTGGAGCAGATGTACGAACAGGTGATGTTCCCCAACGAGGACGCCGACGTTTCCAGGGACGGCGTCCTGGCGGCGCACATCGGCAAGCTGCAGCGCTTTGTGCATCCGGCGCATCCAGCGCTCTGCGTTGCCCAGGAATTCCTCGGCGAGGCGCCCTGGACGTTTGCCCAGCAGCAGCTCTGCTACATGGCCGCCTACAAGACGCCGCGCGAGAAGCTCAACTGCATCATCAAGTAAGTGAACTGAAGGGAAGAGGCATCCATTTATCCAATTACTACATTGAGTACTCTCTCCACAGCTGCATCTCCAGCATCATGAGCCTGCTGCGCATGTCGAGTCCCCGTGTGCCAGCCGCCGACGATATCTTGCCCGTGCTCATCTACGTGGTCATCATGGTAAGCGCCACTGCCGCTCTTCCATCTCCATCCATATGCTAATTCTATATTTCTATTCCGTACACCAGGCCAATCCGCCGTATCTGCTCTCCACCGTCGAATACATCAGCTGCTTTCTGGGCAAAAAGCTTTACGGCGAGGACGAGTTCTACTGGACTCTGTTCGGTTCCGTTGTTAAGTTCATCAAGACCATGGACTATTTGGACTAGGTTGTTATATACATACATACATATATATATATTTATATATATTCAGATATTTGTTAAGAAGGTCAAAGTATTGGATCGCAACGAGTTTAGTTATATGTGTTTCTCTGTTCTTAACTTGGTGTCCAGTTATCGATTGATATATACATACATATATATATATATATTTATGTCTACTCTCTCTCTCTGTAATGTAAACATCATTTGAATGGAATACTTCACAGATTAATGTTTAAAATTGTTATTAATATCGAAGATGGCTAATTCGAGGAAGTTAGCGAATCGCGGCAGCTGCTCAATAATTTGAATTGAATTTTTCCCTTGGCCGCCTGATAGATATAGATACATATATTTATCTATATATATATATTTGTATACCCGTACATACTTAGTAGGTACCATAGTGCACACATGCATAAATACATATATACTTAGCTACATATATATATATATATAAATATATATAAGCATGCACGTAACATGAAAATCAACTTAATATTCCTTATTGTGTAACACAAAATAAAATATGTAAAAAAATCTATATAATTCTAGAGATTGTTGTATTCAAAGGGCTCCTGTCTGGTATTGTTCTCTGTAAAAGATTTAGTGTTCAAAGATATATCTAACTGTATCATATATCTTATACAGGGTGTCCCAAAAGTCACGCAAGACGTAATTTGGACAGAAAACACAGGTTTATGATTAAAAATTGTAAATTCTTTATGGATTTATATAATATACCAAACTTTCATTAGTTAAGAAATAACCCTGAACTGTCAGCTATCACGTCGTATTTAATTTTTGGTTGACAACACTTTACCACTTACAAATGGTGCAAAATTCAAATCTTGCGTGACTTTTGGGACACTCTATATACCAATTCAATACCCTCCTCACCTTGATGCCTAGCCAAGTCTCTGGCACTCTGTGGCCCATACCAAATCGGAACTTCATGCTATATACTTCTAAACGAACATTTATTAAACGGCAATCCTAGAACTATATTGAAATCAGCCTGAAGTCGGGTCTGCGCACCTCAGAGCCGACGTTACTTAAGATAAACAAAATTTTAACAAGAGAAAAAAAAGGATTACAATGAATATGAATAGGGATAGGGACAAGGAGTGTGATTATTTATGGTGTTCACTGGCGCAGGACGTACTTCTCCAGATTGGCGTCCCGGCCGCCCATCAGGTAGCTGTTGATGCACATTTGGGACATGATGCGGACGCCCTGCTGCTGCAGGTAGGCAAAGTCCTTGGCGGGCAGCGGCGCTTTTTTGGCGTCGACGAAGCAGTGCGTGGCACTGGCTGTCGTCGCATCCGCGCTGAGGGGTGAGCTGGGCTCCAGGATCTTGGCGCCGCCCGCGCGCAGCACATTCTTGATGGCCGCCAGGTTGCGCTCCTGCAGGCTGAGTATGACGCAGTGGTCGCTGAAGGCGCCGTTCTCGGGCGTCAGCTCGAGCCGCCAGCGGTGCGCGGCGGCTGCGATTTGCTGCTCCTCCGGCGCCAGAGTGGGCAGATTGAGCGCCTTGGGGTTGCCCCACTCGTAGAGGGACTCGTCCAGGAAGGCGCCGCGGGCGTGGCACTCCTCGATGTAGCTGATGGTTAGCACCCACTTGCCGGCTGCCATGCAGCCGAGCAGCTTCTCGCCGCGATTGGGTCGCTCGCACAGCAGGTGCGTGCAGGCGGGATCGTAGTTGGAAAGATTCTGGCAGACCTGGCCGCCCAGCAGTCGAATGCGCTCCACGAGCAGCATGCGCTTGTCCTCGTCGTCGCCGCACGAGATGCTGAAGCACGGCGTGCCCTGGTGGAGCATGCGCGAGGACTCGCCGTCACTGCTCCGCTTGCCCAGGTTGAAGTCGGCCGGATCGCGCCAGCCCACGATGTCCTCGCCGGCGGTCAGGGCGAAGCCCTCCGACTCGAAGGGCTGCACGTACTGGGCCTCGCTTACGGCGTGCCCGTCGTGGTCCCGCTTCAGGCTGCTGCGACGCGACTCCCGGCTCTTCAGGTAGTCCGTGATCTGCTTCAGCTCCAGCGAGTTGTCCGCCGCCGTCTCCTCGAAGCTGATCTTGTCGAAGTTTATGGTGCTGCCGCTGGGCAGCTCTTCGACGGCACCTGCGCCGCCCGGACTCTGTGTGCTGGGCACAAAGGGCGAGCCAGGCGCCGAAGCAGAAGCTGAAGCTGCAGCTGCAGCTGCTATTGCAGCCGCGCCTGCCTGGAACAGGAGACGACTCGTCGGCTGCTCCACCATCCGGGGAGGCATCTTGTCCACCGCCTGCTGGCTCTCGCGCTCGACCTCGCCGTAGTCAATGCCCAGAGTCTCGCAGGTGATGCGCATCACACGTTGCCGTATAACGGTGAGGGGCGTGTCCGGCTTGATCTGGTGCTTGGGCAGACGCCAGCGCCGCTCGAAGTCGTCGGCCATGCGCTGGTGGAACTCGGGCGTCAGGCAGAAGTTGGGTATGCCGGGCGCGGGCCTCGCTGCCTGGCGGCGATTGACGGGCGTGCAGGCCTGCCGCCGGATCCGCTCCAGCTCGGGCGTCTGGTTCTCGCGCATCTCACGGATTATCTGGCGCACACAGTCGCGCGCCGGACTCGTCTCTAGGCGCTGCACCACCTGCTCCAGGAAGTCAAAGTTGCACGCACCGCCCGAGGTGGTCTTCTGATTGGCCGGCGTATGCGGCGACTCCGGCGTAGTGGAGCCGCTCGAGCTGCGCTTGCGGTTGCTGGGCATGCCCCTGACCAGCTCCGAGATGCGCGGATTACGCAGCGGCGTTAGCTCCGGCTGCAGCGGCTGCTGCTCCTTATCCTCCTCCTCCACCAGCGTCGACTGCTGCTCCATTGCCGGCTTCTCCGGCGGCGTGACGGGCGTCTTCGGCTTGGGCGTCAGCGTCTTGTTGCTCACCTTGAGACCGGGTGAAGCGGGGAACTCGCTGGCGCTCTTGCCCACCAGGAAGCGGACGTACGGCAGCTTCTCGCCGCGCTGGGCGCACTGGAGCAGCCAGTCGGCCTGCACCACCGGATAGCCCCACTTGATGGCGCCCTCGTACTTGGAGCCCTCGGCGCTGGAGCAGACCAGCAGCGGGCGCTCCTTCTTCACGAACGCCTTGTTCAGCGCGGCGCCGAGCAGCTCGGCCAGCGAGTTGATGAAGTCGCGCTCCAGACCCGCATAGATGGAGACCACAATGGTCATGCCACGCAGTGGCTCCAGCCGCGCGTTGTGCGGCACCGGCCGGTGATAGTACTCCAGCGGGAGCAGAGTGTTCTGCTTCATGCAGCTCTCCAGGTACAGTTCGGTGACCACGTGGCGCGCCTGCACCGGCAGCGTCGACTCGTCCACGATCTCCTCGAAGCTGACAATGGCGTAGTCCACCTGATCCGCGTAGCTGGCCGGCACCAGGCAGCCCTGGGCGGACCTGCACTCGCTGAGCATCTGGTCGTAGAGCTCGCTGTTGAAGCACGGCTCGTGCACGTACACCGAGGCGCCCTTGAAGTAGTCCAGCTTGTCGAAGTCTATGGACAGCGTGCTGGCGCTCAGATCCGGCAGGGCGACGGCCAGTGGAACGCCGCCGGAGCCCCTGGCCGCCGCTGTCAGTCCGGTCTGCGAAAGCTGCGTGGAGCTAGCGGCGGGCAGCGGCATGACCGGCTCCTGCTCCTGCGAGTAGTGTGTGAGCAGCTCCGGCTCCGGTTCCGGCTCTGGTTCCGGCGGTGCCTCAGCTTCTGTGGGCCCATCGAAGAGCTTCTTCTTGATGGGCAGCGACGGCTGCTTGAAGCTGTGATTCATCGAACGCAGCGTGCGCTTGCTGGCCGGCGAGGGGGCGTCTGTGGCCTCGCAGCCCTGCGGCACGGAGACCCGAAACGGCAGCTCGCTGACAATGCGCCCGGCTCGAATGCTCTCCAGCAGCCACTCGAGCCGCACCACCTGCACCGTGGCCAGCAGGCCGTCCGTCTGCCACTGCCTGTACGCGCCGTCCTCCAGCTGGCCGACAATGATGTGGGTCAGTCCCTCGTGGAGATCGTCGTAGCGCGTGGCTCCGCCCGTATTCAGCACGCGGTTCAGCTTCTCGCGCTCGAAGCTGCGAAAGCCGCTCAGGTAGACGCAGCAGCCGTCCAGGAAGCTGCCCGCCTTCTTGGTCTTGCGCGGGCTAATCTCCCCCAAAGTCTCCTGATACGGCTGCTGCTTCAGGTTGCCATGCCCAGTGGCCTGCTTGAGGAGCGCGGCCTTGCCGCTGCCGCTGGCTGGGCTGCAGTTGCTGCCGACCGTCTCGTTGAGGGTGTTGTCGCTGCACATGCGACGCCCTGCAGCGCTCACGAAGCTGATGCGCGAGAGGTCCGAGAGCTGGGTGTTGTCGGCGGCCGTCTGGTTGGCGTTGGCCAGGTGCCGCTTGGTGGGCGTGGAGACCTGCTTGCTGGCGCGCACCTCGTACTGCTTGGTGGGCAGCGCGTAGCCGCGTTTATGGCTGTCGAATATCCACTCGGGCAGCAGGATGTCCTTCTTGAAGCGCAGCGCCGCCTTGAACTTCTCCGTGTCGGTCTTCGACTGATCCGTGATGACGATGTCCACCTGCTGGGAGCGAAAGGCGCGATGGTAGATGCCGCCGTTCTCGTTGACCAGCCGCATCACCGCCTCCTTGCGCGACGTCTCCAGCCCGCTGCACGTGATGTTGGCGCCGAAGAACGTGGGCAGGCGATACTTGTCGAACTGGGCGTCCGTGGCGCGGATGGAGCTGTTGCCGCCGCTGCAACAGCACGCCCAGACGTTCTGCGGCCAGTCGGTGTGCATGATGGGCACGCCGTTGAGCGTGGCGTGCTCGTACTTGTTGGACTTGATCGTGTTGGATATCAGATGCGTGACGTTGCGTCCAAAGTTCTGGAAATAGTGGCCGCCCATCCAGTGGATGAGTTTCCTCATCTCGTCCTTCTCCTTGCTGCTGATGCCGCTCGCCGAGATCTGCAGGTCGCGCATGGCCGTCGCATAGATGGGGCTGGTGCCCAGGGGCACGGGCGCGTTCTGCTCCAGGCACTCCACAATGCACGGCGGCCCCAGCACCAGGGCCTTGGTCAGCTGCAGCTGCTCGAACAGCTCGCCCTCGAAGTGGGCCAGCACGAAGACATCCTTCTTCGTCAGCCCACCGCCGGCGATCAGCGGAAAGCCTTCGCTCGGCCGAATTTCACGAATTTGCGTGTCCGCCAGCTGCTCACGCATCAACCTCAAAGCGTTGGCGAATTGTGCCGCGATGGCCGCATCGGCCTCTGTTTCGCTTTTCGTATTGTCGACAAAGTACGCGCATATTGAGTCGTCCAGGCTTGTGCTCATCCTCACTTTATTGTCTGCTCTATCCCAATTGTAACAGTTCGCGAATCCTGACGCTCGATTGGGGCCAACACACTTCGCGAATGATTTTTGGCGCGTCCGATGTTTTGTTTGTTTGGCTCTGTTATCGCCACAGCTGGTTATCGATATATTGAATGCACATATATCGCGTACGAGCATGAATATCTGTCTGTATGGAACAGCTATTCCCGTTCAATATAAAAATCTTTTCATGCTGCCATTACACTAATAGTTTGAATAATTTTTATGTTTGTTTATTTATTTGGAATTCAAAGTCTCAAGTTTACTTGAAGCTGTTTATAAAGTACACATACTTCTCATATAAAATTTCCAGATCAGACGTTTTCTTTCAAAATAAAATAAATAATGTTTATTATAATTGTAAAGCGCATTTTTGAATAATTTATATTAAAACTTTACTTCTTTCTAACTCTGGCAGTGTATGTGGTCAACCGATATATATTGCACGCAGTGGCAATGGTCACACGAGGTGGCAACGCCAGCTATGCAAAAATATTTAAATAGTTTGGCGCGTCAATCCCAACTGAATGAAAAGACATCAAATTTGAGTGTTGCACTGTACAATATCTATTTATTTGTATTTTATGCATTATTTTAAAACATTTTTATAAGATTTGATATACGTGCTTACATCGCTTATAGATATTAATGCTTATTCGGGCTAATATGCGTTTGTAGACTATTGTAGTTATTGTTGCTCACGTTTGTTGCTCACGGATAAATTCTTATTGCTGTGAAGTGGGGAAAGCTAAAAGAATGTTTAGGCAGCGTTCTTATCATACAAAATAATACAAATCATAAAGATTTCATGCACATATAAGTATATATGTATGTATGTGCATATAGATAGATACTTTGATAGTCAAATAACAATTAAAGTTAATTAAATAAATTAAATACAGCTACGTAGGCCTTAAAATGCTAAACAAATCAAATTAAATGCTGCTGTTAGTCAAATTATAGTAATGCAAAAAAAAAATCAAACAAAATATATATATATATATATATAAAGCAGTAAAATCGAAAGTAGAATATATTTATATTTAAACGTTGCAAATATATATTTGAATTGCTCTTCTCTATGGCGATAGTTCAACACTCGTTGCTAAGCCGAAATATATTGCACGCGATGGCCATGCTGCGGGGGTGGCAACGCTAATCGCGTTTCACACTTCAAATAGTTTGGCGCGTAACTGCCAAGGCGCGTTTTTTTTTCTATTTCAAGCTGCGATTATATATAGATATATTCACTTGAGCTGCGACGCTTTGATTTGATTTGAAGTTCTTAAATTTAAGCTCTACGATCTACACATATGTTTAGTAAAAAAAAAAATACATATAGCTGAAGGTAGGTAAATGAAATTGACAAGTGACAGACAAAATGTTAATGTGACAAAGATGGCCACTGCAATGTGGGGACGGTGGGTCATCTCGTCTACGCACAGGTGCGCGCCCGCCTCTGGAAGCGCTTCATGCGTCGATACCAATCGTCCTTCCATTCGATAACGATTGTACGCGGACCGATGCCCAGGTAACCGGGCGGCGCCTCCGAGTCCCGCCCCAAAATCAAATACGATCTGCAAAGATAAAAATGAGTCGAAGATTGAATTAAATATATATTGAGCCCCTAGGACTATTCCTAGTATTAGGATATTAGCGAGTCTCATGAATGTGCAGGTATAGCCTTCCTCCGCGCTTCTCATATGCACTTCATGTCCATTTACAGGTAGGTAGATCTAGGTACGTACCTGTTGACTTTGATCCTGGGACAGTGGCACTCCAAGTTCTTAATCGGTATGATCCAGGTCATAGGACCGCGTTTTAGCGTTGTATTCGGCATTCCATAGGCGCTGGTTTTGCTGCGCTTGAACACCGCCTGGATTTGCAGATCGTACCGCGCCGTGTCGCTGTCGTTTGGGTAATCCGGATCGCTGGCGCTGCTGCTGATGCCAGCCGATGCTGCTGCTGCCGCCGCCCGATACGCGTACTCCGGCACGCCCATTGCCTGCTGATCCATTTCGTAGTCCCCGTACGGATCCATTGCGCGCCTGCGCTCGATGCTGGCCGCCTCGCTGCTCGTATCGCGACCAATTACTTTGGCCATTATTGCTACAGAGAGAGAGAGAGAGAGAGAGAGAGAGAGGTAGAGAAAAGGAGAGTGTGAGAGAGAGTCTCTTTATTTATACGCCAGGCAGACCTACCGTAGTCTCTTTTGCAGAATTTGTTGAGGTTTAACCTTTTGGTGCTGATTTTGCACTTTTCGCAAACTGCAGGAAGAGAAGAGAAGAGAGAGAGAGAGAGTTATTGTTGAGTTATTAAGCAAATTGCCCAGATGCACAGATCGAGAATTCTCTTTGCGTATTTAAGTGCAAAATTTATGTCTTTATGGCCAATGGCAATTAGCGCGTCCGCAAATAGAAGCAGAAATCCGATTCGAGATCCGAACTGCGCGCATTAAGGCGCGATCGGTATTGCACTAAAGCGGACACGCCCTCTATATACGCCCCCAAGCGGGGGGGCAGGCAGTCTAAGGTCGTCAATGCCCGCCTTTTGTGTACTAAAATTAGCGTCGTGTGTTTTGATTGCTGCAATGCAAATTGCATCGTTTGTTGTTTATAGTCGCTTGTTGTACTTGTTGTTGTTGTTGTTGTTGTTGTTGTTGTAATACCCTAGACATGGCAATGTGAGAGGGTGTCGAGGCAAAGGAGAAAGCGTGAGAGATAGAGAGAGAGAGAGAGAGAGAGAGAGAGAGAGAGAGAGAGAGAGAGAGAGAGAGAAAAGAGAGTGAGAAAGAGAGAGAGAGAATGGAGAGAAATAGAGAAAGAGACATATGGAGAGAGGTGAAGAGAGAGAGAGAGAGAGAGACTGAAAAAAAGAGAAAGAGAAAGAAGCAGAGAGAAAGCGAAAAAGATAGATCTCTCAGTAAGACAAGAGCTAGAAAGAAGGCGACAGAGAGAGAGAGAGAGAGAATAAAAGAGATAAGCAGGGAGACTAACATGTACATCGAGTGAGAGAGAGAGAGAGACAGAGAGAGGGAGGCAGAGGATGCAAAAGCTTTCGACTATCTGAACAGATAGAGATAGTTCCCATAGAAGATAAGATACATCAGATAATTGATATAATATAAAATCTTTTCATATATTTCCAGATGTCAGCTGACTGCCTACAGGGCATCCGCAGGCCGCTCACTCCCGCTTCGGTGTTATTTCAGCTGGCGCTGCCAATGTCAGCGACGCCGCCAGCAAATCGTGACACAATTGAGGCGCAATGCACAGCGCATAAACTTTGTGCTATATGAGCGAGCCAACGATCGATCGTTCGATCGATCGATCGATGGATGCAGCCATTGATCGATAAGGAGGGAGGGAAGTTTTGGGCCTTGGGCGTCGGGGCGTTGGGGCGTCGGGGCTGTCTAACATCTAAATTTGGCTGGGTGCGCCAACATTTCAATGGCTCGCGCCTCCAATGTCGGTCGCACGAGATCGAGATTCGGTTTGGGCGGGCGCCGCGTTTCCTGCACTAAGTGGCCCAGCGATATTTATCGCGTCTATTTGCGGCCCCGGGCGCTAAAGAGCACTGGCCACGCCCACGACTGGGGCAAGTGGCAAGTGGAGATGACTCGTTAATCATTTAATTGTGCATCGCATTAACATGTCATTAACTTTCACATGCAAAATCAAATCGGCTCGATGGGGGTGGCGAATGTGAGTAGGAGAGGGGCAGCAGAGGCGTGGGTGTATTAGAAGTTGGCTAGAGGAAGGGGGAGGGGGAGGGGGAGGGGATACAGGGTTCGGTACTCGGCACTAACTTTAAATTAACTCAGAGCCGACAGAATTTCAAATTAATTTAATAAGATTATCAAATTATAAATTCATAATTAATATTCATGTCGAGCTGTCTCGCCCACGCCCACAGCTGACGCCCCGCTTGCCACTTCGTGCAGTCTCTGCCCCGCAGCGGGCACTAGGCAAGGACTAACTTTCGGAGCTCTGTGTGTGGGTGTGTCTATCAGTGTGTGTGTATGTGTGTGTGTGTGTGTGCTGGAGTTTTGTCCATCTTTCTAGTGCGCTTCTTGGTTACAAGCGTGCAAACTTCCAAACTTCCAACTTCCAACATCAACTTCAACTTCAGCTCGGGTTTCTCCGCCTCAACTTTGCGCTTTTCTTTGCCATTGACAAATAAATTTAACTGAATGCTGTCTTCTAAGTGGGTAGGTGTGTGTGTGTGTGTGTGTGTGTGTGGATTGGTGGATGGCTGTCAGCCACTTCGACTCAAGCCCTATTTGCATTTGATGATGGATGCTCTCTTCTGAATGGTCGCCCAATGTGCATTCGTCTTGGGCTCCGCTGGGAGAAGTTGCTACAGTTGCGCCGCATCTTGTGTGGCCCAATTTGCAGCCTTTGAGTGCGGCAATGCACTTCGAGAGTAATAAACCGAAGCCACTTTCAATGCAGAGCTATCCATTTAGATATTGCTATTTTGATATGCTGCGATGGCTTGGATGAGCCACTTACGGGCGGACAGAGAGTCGAGCGGACGGACTGAAGGAAGAGCTTACTGACGGACGGAAGGATGAATGGACAGAATGACGGACGGACGGACGAACGAAGTGACAGATGGCCGCACGGATGCATGGACGGACTGACGTAGTGTCAGATGGCTGAACTGATAGGCGGAGTGAAGCATGGACGGATTGAAGTACAGATGGATGTCTATGTATATTTAATAGAGTGACGGGCGGATAGATAGGTAGATGGACAGACGGACACATAGACAGGCGGAATGAAGAAGGGATGAAAGGACAGAAGGATCTTTATCCAGCAAGCATACAAAATACCCCGCTCATCCCTGTCTCAAACAGATTCACTATACATATGCATATATATCCGTCTGATCCTTTTCCTGGCTATCTCATGCAATATTCTTAGATATAGACATCTATTCCATTATGTGATCTTTCATTTGAATTCCGTTTGGTCTTCATACTTTTAGCTTGACTGTAGGCAAACGTCTGTCTGTTTAACTGCTCGCTGGGGAAGGCAGGCTCTGGGGAGCGCGTCGACAGCTCTCAGTTTGCCAAAGGACTTTTGTCAATTTCCTTTCAATTTGTCATTTGGCCTGTTGCCTGTGCCTCTGCCTGTGCCTCTGCCTGTGCCTCTGCCTGTTGCCTGTTGCTAAATGCGCTATGCAAATAGTTGACAGCAATTAGCGGCTGCAGCAGGCAACTGGCAACTGGCAACAGGCGTCGACTGTCGACTGTCGACTGTGCACAGTGCCGCTTAAAAGTGTGCGACCATTGTCGCTGGACGCCGAACAAATTAAATAAGGAAACTTTTTAATACATTTGCTCCGTGCGGGCGGGGGCGTCTTCCATTTGCCGCCCGGGCTCCGAGCGCTTTGCCACTTTGTGCGAAAAGTTTGCTTTGCTTTTACTTCGGCCACGCGCCAAGTGGTGGTGCGTGGGGTGGGTGGGTTTTTAGTTTTGTTGGCAGGCGGCTTTAGCATGATTTATGCTGCTGTTGTTGCGCATTCTGTTTGCTTGTTGCTGCAGCCTGCACATCCCCCCATCCCCCGCCACTCACGCACAGCTAGAAAAATGTAACTAAAAGTTGCATGCAAACATTTGCACTATCTGTTAAGTGCTGCACGCCCACACCGGTCGGTCGGACGGGCACGCCTTCGGCTCCGCCTCGGTCTTCATGGGCGGCCCGCTTCACCGACAACCGACTGCACTTTAGCGGATTTGTGTTTTCTCACCCATTTGAAAGGATTACAAAGCGAGAGAAGCGACGCGGCTAAAGTTTGCCGTCTGGGATAGTTAGTAGAAGCGACCGCAGCATCAGCAACAGCAGAGTAACATCCAACATCCAACAACAACAGCAATTGTTAGCACACACAATGTTGAGACTAAATAGTGAGAGCGAGCGAGCGAGAGAGAGAGAGAGTGAGAGAGAGAGAGCACTTACTTACCCCTGCCGCCCTCGGTGCGATAAAACTGGGATTGGGCGGCCGCTGAGCTGGCGCCTCTGTCCATGCCAGCGCCTTCAGAGGATTCGTTGGGTTCCGGCGCCGTATTCTGTGTGTCCAGCATATTGATCATGCGCGGTGGTTGCTCTGCAAACGAGATTCCATCAATTGATTAGATACGATTGGCAACCAGATATGGCGGATATTCCACATCGCATTCCATTGCAATATCCGCTTGAGTTGGTTTACGTATTCTCCTATCCGTCCGTCTGTCCCTGCTTCTATCTGTTCGTCTCTCTATACTTTTGACTTCAGGGAATCGCAACTTTTCTCTTCATTATCTCTTTGTCTTTCTCTCTCCGTCTCTCCGTCCGGCTGACTGCCTGTACACCATCTCAATTTCTGAATATCACTATATAATCTGTTCGTTTATCCGTTCCTCCATCTCTCTCCTTCGATCCGTTCTCCTATCCGTTCTTCTGTCGGTTCTTCTATCCGTTCTCCTATCCGTTCTTCTATCCGCTCTTTTATCTTCTCTTCTATCCATTCTCCCATCCGTTCTTCTATCTGGCTTCTATGCATTCCTTTCAACGTTCTTCTATCCGTCTATCCGCTCCGCTCCGTCCATCTCTCTGTTTGTCTTTTCGCTCGTCTATCTACCCAGTGCTTAAGTCTATCAACGATATCAATAAATATCCCGTTAATCCTAGTCTAAACACCACAGTTCATAGGAAAACCCCGCCAAAAATGGTTTACCCCACCGACAATGCGTTCCACGTGCGATTATTGTTTATGAGCGGTGCGAGTTGATTATTTAAATGTGTCAAGTGGAGTCCATCTGGTATTAGTGCCATGTCGGCCGATTACTCACTGATGCAGGGCGCGATGTGGGAGCGACTTAGCTGATAGCCGGGCGCGCAGCGATTGCAGGTCAGCCCCGTGACGCCGTCCTTGCACGGACATTGACCGCTGGTGCTGTTGCAGATCTTGCCAGATGAGCCGATCAGATGGCAGTCGCAGGCTGCAACGAATATAAAAGAGAATGAAAGGAATCAGTTGAAAGGCACAAACAGATACAGATACAGATACAGCTATAGCTATAGCTATATAGATATATTCCGCAGCTACAAATGTAATTGCTGTGGCAGTTTGCCGTGGCAGCTGCTGTGCGTTGAGAGCTTAATTGTGCTGGCCGCACTTCAAAGCCATTTTTTTTGTTTTGCTCTTGCTCTTGTTCTTCCTTTTGCCAATCGCAAATGCAATCTGCAATCGGCACACACACACACACACACACACACATAGTGGACTCATGAGCAATATGGCGTTATGGCCATGGAAGCTACTTGAATTTAACATGAAGTTGCTTTCAAGCTTTTTTTGTCGGCCAAGCAGCGTGTGACGATGGCTACACTCCGTCTCTCTCTCTCTCTCTCTCTCTCTCTCTCTCTCTGTCTGTCTCTGTCCGTGCATTTATGAGCCGCGGAAATGCGCATTAACAGATAGCAGGCAGTGTAAAGTCCCGATTAAATGCCGGCACACGGTTAATTGCAAGCAAAAGTGTGAATTCGTCTTTAATATTGCCGCCGCCGCTTGAGTTGCCTTTAACCAGTGCGCAATTATAGATATATACATATATATATATACATATATAAATCTGTACAGTTGTAAAGCTATATATGCATAACTAGCTCAGCTGAGTCCTTCATACTTGCTTTCAATGCTTCCTGCATGTATAAAATCGACATTGATCTGCTCTCAGAATTCAGCTAGTTCATTAAGGCAAAGTTGCTTTAAAGAGCTATAAAAGAGGCTGACAGAGTTCGAAAGAAGTTCACTTGGAAAGTTTTTATGCATCTCAAGGTGTAGAAACTTCAAAAGGAATAAAATATTTAAAGGGTTTTGCTATAAATGTTTCCTAGATGTTGTTTTTTCCATATGCATTCTCTATATGTTTCCTGGAAGTTTCCTAGATGTTTTCCTCGCATATGTTTCCTATATGTTTCGTATATATTTACTTGATGTTTCCTGGAAGTCTCCTAGATGCTGCTTAGATGTTTACTAGATGTTTCCTACAGGTTGCTTAGATGTTTCTTAGAAGTGTCCTATATGTTTCCTAGATGTTTCTTATGTTTCCTATGTGTTTCCTATATGTTTCGTATATATTTACTTGATGTTTCCTGGAAGTTTCCTAGATGTTTTCCTCTCATATGATTCCTATATGTTTCGTATATATTTACTTGATGTTTCCCAGAAGTTTCCTAGGAGTTTTCAAAAAGTCTCCTAGATGTTTCTTAGATGTGTCCTATATGTTTCCTAGATGTTTCTTATGTTTCCTATGTGTTTCCTACATGTTTTCTAAATGTTCCCTAGAAGTTTCATAGATGTTTCCTCTATGTTACCTAGATGTTTTCGCGATGTTTCCTCTATTTTTCGTATATGTTTTGTATATGTTTCACAGATCTTTCCATGAAGGTTCCTAGAATTCTCCTAGATGTTGCTTAGATGCTGCTTAGATGTTTACTAGATGTTTCCTACAGGTTGCTTAGATGTTTCTTAGATGTGTCCTATATGTTTCCTAGATGCTTCTTATATGTTTCTCAGATGTTTCTTAGACTCTTCCTCGCTGTTTCTGAGAAGTTGCCTAGAAGTTTCATGTTTCCTATACATATATGTGTGTTGGCCCTCTGCAAGCCGCTTTAAGTGACTTCAATCTATCGCTAATTGGCTTCAGATTAACTCTGAAGTCCTCCCTTCTCTCCCCTCTCTCTCTCTCTCTCTCTCCCTCTCTCTTTACTCCCAATGCCACATGTGGCTGCGCTGCTGTTAGAGCAAATCTGAGCTAAAGCTGCATTTAGCTTTGTTTTGCTGCTCAAATGTTTTTCTTGGCCAAATTGCATTAAATGTTGCTGGCCATTTAACTGCCACGAGCCGTGCTTTGTCAAAGGCAACTGCTTGCGCCTCATTTGTGTCCAGTTGGACTTGGACTTGGCTGGCTGGCTGGCTGCTTGGCTAATAAGCCGCTTTTGGTCACACTTTAAATGCGATGGCTCGGCGCTAGGCCAGCAGCGTGTCGGAGGCATTAAGCGAGAGAGAGAGAGAGAGAGGGCGGCGGGCGTAAGCTGAGACTCTGCCATAGGTCGCGCGGGGGGGGGGGCAGAGCTGGAGCCAGTGGAAGGGCCGGCCAAAGAGCTGAGTGTGCAGCGTGCGTGCAACATTTGGTAATTTAATCCGATTTACAATAAATTAAATGCGATTTATATGCACAGAGCGACACATCCGGAAGATAACAACAACAGCAGCGGCAGCGGCAGCAAAAACAACAATGACAATGACAACAGCAACAGCAGACAATAATAACTTGCTATAACAGCAACAACAGCAACATAAGCACTTTAACCATTTGGCGCTTGTGTCCATTGTTGGCCCGCTGGGCGTATGTGGGCGTGGCAATATGTTTGTGTGTGTGCTGTATCTGCAGCTCGCCTGCTGGCGTCCTGTTCGAAAAGCAGCGCAGGCACAAACAAAAAATTGCAACAACGAGTTCATTACGCATCCTGTTCCACATGGATATGAACTTCGCTATGCCCCAAAGACCCCCCCCCACCCCCCCGCGCAAGCCTCAAACCCACGCATCCTGCATAACCATATGCACAGCCAGACATACACATGGCATATTCATGGCTTGGGTTGGCTTCGCTTGGCACTTTCCATATGGCACGAGTTGCGCTTTTCTTTCACGTTCTATTTTTTTTTTCCATTTTGTCCACTGACCAAGCGGCAGATTATGAATTTTCATTATAACAAGCCAAACACACACACTCACACACACAGACACATGCATAGTCATTATCGCAGTCATTGGGGAGTGACTGCAATTCCTATTCACAATGCTATCGAGTTGCTGCTTCATTCTTGTTTAGCTGTAGCTCGAGCTCGAGTTCGAAGCGGAGCTGGAGCTGGGAGCTGATTCATTGACATATCAGCTGGCAGCGTCAAGTAGCTTCTCTTGTCCAGTTGACTCATTGCTGCAAAGGACGACCCAAATAGCCGCATTGAATCACAATTTCGCAGAGCCAACAACAAAGACAGCTGCAGTTGTCAGCAAAAATATCGAAAATGTTGCAATGATGAAACATTTGTGCTCCAGTCACAGTTGCTTTCGCTTCGCTCTGTGTGAAAGGAATTCTCTCTCTGTTTTTTTATTTTTGAAAAATTGGCTCTTAATTAGGACAGCATCGGAGTGAATCATGGCCAATGCTAATCGAAGCCAACCAACTGCAACTGAAGTTCAGCACATTCAAGCAAACTGAGACTCTTTAAACGAGTTTTTTTCTAAAGGGAAAATTGAGACTTAAAATATTTTAAAAATATAGAAAAAAAAATATAAAAATATAGTAAAAGAGATGAGACAAAAATTTATATTGATAGACAAAATTGTATATAATTTTATTTAATTTTATATAATATTATATATATTTTGAGCTTCGCCTTTAAGAGACTTTGCAAAAAGAGAAAATTTATTTTTTAAATATGTAAATATTTATTTTTATTTTTTGTATAAATGTATATTTGAATAATAGAAAATCGTTCGAAAATATCACAAAAGGAGGAAAATAATATTTTTAAAAATATATATACATATTTGCAATACTTTTTGAGGCTCCTGTAGTCAAGCCACAAATATGTGTTTTTGAGAGTGTTTTTCAATATAGAAAAATTCCATTAAAATATGTAGTAAACAGACCGTCGGAGATTAAAAATTTTATTTTATATATGTAGTATATTAAAGGCATTTGCCTACAAATAAGCAAAGGAACTCAGAGTCGAGTCTCGACAATAAATGCAGCAAAATAAATTGATAAATAATAATAAAAAATTAAATAAAATAAAAATATTTTTATATATTTATTAAATAATTTTGCAATAATAGAAAATCTTTTCCCAAATCAAATGAAAACCAAAACTATAAAAAAAATTAAATAAAATTTGCAATTCTTTTTATATATCTCGTATAGTTAGTTCTATAATTATTCCTGCCAAATTTTATATGCCCATTTCAGCTCTGTCATTAGCAAAATAAAAATGTGCTCAGCCCTCAAAAAGATTTAATTTTACAAGCACCTCTGCCCGCCCTCTGCCACCTGCTTTTCGTATAATAATTTTTGAAAAATGCCAAAAATATAAATCAGATTTTCAACTTTTGGCCATTGAGCCAAAAATACTTAGCCAGCGGCCAATTTGGATTTATAACTCATAATTTCGCAATTGCCCGAAGTGATTCATGGATCCATCGATAAAATACATTTGGGCAATACTATATACAAATAAAACTAGAGCTAAAAATAAATAAGAGCATTTTTGGCCGAGTCGAGGTGAGTTGAGGTTTTCTCTATGGCAAATTCCTTGCACCTGGCCAAACATAATGGATTCGTGTTTACACTCTTGCGCGTGTTTTGACAAGCGTTAATAGGACTAGGCTGATGTCGGGCTGTGGCCCATATTTAATTTCGACAATTTGATGTCTTTAAATTTTCCAAAATTTGTTTTCGACTTTTATTTATTTTGCTTGGGCTTCCAAAAATTAATTAACCAAAGTTTCACAGCGCGCACTCTGTTTGCCCCCTCACACTTGCATATTCAGTTATTCACTCGGAGAGAGAGGGAGAGAGAGAGAGAGAGAGGAGGAGAGTGCGGCTCTAGGCGTAATATAAACATCATAAAGCAAATCAAGCGCAATTTGTTATTGTTTATTTCAACTTTGCGCAAGCGAACCAACCACACCACTACCCAGGGCCCTGTCCACGCCCACATGCGCCCAACTGCTGCCGCCGCCTCTCGGCTGACCGCAAAGAAAAAGTGCGTCGTCGCAGCCACTTCCCATCAATTGCCATAAAATATTAGCCCAAAATTTCGTAGTCCAGCAGCATAAAAAAACAACAACAACAAAACAAATGAGGAGCAATAAAAAGCACAGCTGCCTCCACCAGAGGGGGGGGGTGAGTAGGGGGAGGGGTGTAGGCGGAGGCGGTAGGCTGCTTAGGGTGTTGCTGCTGCTGCTGTTGCCTGTTTGTTATTATTAGCCAAATAGATTCATGCAATTTTCAAAAGAAACCAAACACAGAGAGAGAGAGAGAGAGAGAGAGAGAGGCGGGAATTATGAAAAGATTGCCCCGCCTCGAATGATTTGCTGCGCGAGGGTTTACACCTGACTACACCTGGCTTCGCTCTGGCCCCGAGGTGAACACTAAACAGACCACAAAAACATCCAACTGATGGATGTTCGCATGAATCATTTGTGAATATATTGCAATATGCAATGCGAATAAATGTGGAATGCACTCGGCAGATGTTTTCATTCAACTGATTCATATGAGTATCTACCATTCGAGAGATGTCAAGTAAATGGACTCAAACTCAAATGCAAGTACAAATGAATACATTTAAGTATATAGGAATATTCTTTAAATGAATGTATTCATCATATTCATAATATCCACAACAATATGACAAATAAAACGAACGATAGTGAATGCAAATGAATACATATGAATACATGTGAATACATATGAATAAATATGAATACATGTGAATACATATGAATACATGTGAATACATGTGAATTCATATGAATACATATGAATACATGTGAATACATGTGAATACATATGAATACATGTGAATACATATGAATACATATGAATACATGTGAATACATATGAATACATGTGAATACATATGAATACATATGAATACATGTGAATACATATGAATACATATGAATACCTATAACTACATACATATGAATACATATGAATACATATGAATAAATATGAATACATATGCATACATATGAATACATATGAATACATATGCATACATATGCATACATGTGAATACATATGAATACCTATGAATAAATATGAATACATGTGAATACATGTGAATACATGTGAATACATATGAATACATGTGAATACATATGAATACATATGAATACATGTGAATAAATATGAATACATATGAATACATATGAATACATGTGAATACATATGAATACATATGAATACTTATTCAAAAATATCAATTAAGCTCACTTTTATTAAATTGTGAATATATATGAATGTATTCAATGCATTCAATTATGTTTCGATGCATTGAATAATATGAATACTCATTTAAGTAACTCGAATAATATGAGCTAGTCTAGTCTAATTTTAATGCAAATGAATGCAAATGAATATATTTGAGTATATATTTTCACAGAGTGAATCATATGAGTATTCATAATTTACTTCCAAGTTGAATATAAATTTGGAGTCAAATTAAAAGTTAAAATACAAATGAATACAAATTCAAGGCCGTTAAGTAAACATTTATTGATTCACTGGATGAATATGAATACCCATTAAAAATGTCAAATATTACGAGCTTAGCCTAATATACCAGTGAATACAAATGAATATAGTCAAGTCATTAGCATTTCACACTTGACTCAATGCACGACAGCAGAAGCATTAATTTATTCAAACTTATGAATAGAAATGAAGTCGCTCGAGTTAAGTGAATGCACATTGTTCGGCATTTCAGCTACTTAGAGCTGTGAATGCAAATGAATCGAACGAATCGAACAGCCCCGGCACCTGGCTGAAGCTCGCTTAAAGGAGAACTTTTTCGCCCCAATGAAATGAATGAAATAATCAGTAAATACACTCAGAGCTCTTCAAGTGAATTGTCTGCCTGGGCTGAACTCTCTTTTCTCCTGCTCCCCCCCTCCAGTCGAGGATCCCTTTGAGTAGCCTATTAATAAATCAATAGCTTCGCACGCAGCTACAAAAGTTAGGCTGCCGTCTGTGCCAGGCTCCTGGATCCTGAGTCCTGGCTGCTGCTGCAGGAAAAAGTTTATCGCGGTTGCAAGCAGCGCAAAGTTCGCTTAACTTTTGCGACGATGCCAAATGAGCAAAGATTTCGCTGCCACCCACCCAAACTCTGGCCGTCTGCTCAAATGGATTGTTACAATTTCTGTTGCATGTACAACACGGCAGGGCTGTGCAAAGTTTTTGGCAAGCAAGAGGGGGAGGCGGAAGGGGCCGGCAGGTGAGCAGAGGCCGTGCCATCGCACAAGAGCTTCAATTGTATTTGAAAACTTTTCGGCGCTCTTTTCAAATTGTGCGTTAAAAATTGAGGCGCAGACGACAGCGCAGCCAAAGACTATTAAAAATCAAACGAGGCGCATGAAAGTAGGCAATGCCAAAAGCTCGGCCGCTGGGCGGGTATGGCAGCGCCAATTTGACGCTCGAACAATTTGCACAGCTTTAAATGTCAGCTCGCATGCAAAATGTCATAATTCAAATTCTGCCCACGCCCCCACCCAGACAAATGCCAGAAGCGTGGCCATTGCTCTATGAGTGAGCGGAAGAGAGAGGGAGACGAAGAGAGAGGGACAGAGAGAGAGGGGTAGCTAAAATTGGCAGTATAGTTGGAACGATTTGCAATGAATATGCTCTACCAGCAGCAAACCAGCTGCAAGCTCTAGGCGACTTGTTATTACAACTAAAGATATTAAATAAAGATATTAAATATTAAAGATTTTTATGAACAAGTTTTTGAACATAAAAATATAATCATTCAACTTTATTTATCATAGCCAAAGAATTTTTTAAATATTTTCTTTATATATAAAAAAAAATGTATTTTAATTTTATTTCATTATGTTCACAGCAAACCGACTCATAATTGTACAGGGTATACGTTCAGTCGGCTCTTCGCTAATGCTCGCAACTTTTTATTGCTTCGTCAGCGTTTGTTACGCCGCTTAGTTCTTGCTCCCCATAGTTGTAATAGATTTTTGTAGCTTAGTTTTTAAAACCAGCCCAGGCTTACGGCTCCGGCTGCCACAGCCACCTTGCTCTGGCTCCCCCCCCCCCAGCAGCAGCAGTAGTTTTCTCTTGGCTCTATGATAAATGCATTTTGGTCTGGCATTCAATTAAGTAAGTTGGCCGGAACCCCTCGCGGCGCGACCTTTAACCGATTCGCTACAGTTGCAGGGCGCGTTTTATGAAATTCTAATGATGTTTGAGTGATACCACGCCCCCACCCCATACCCCACACCCCACACCCAACCCACCACCAACCCCCGCCAGCTGCTGGCTGTCTAATGATTGCGCTGGCAGCGGCTGCGTTTCATGAACTTGGCGCCCCCCGAAATGGGCAGTAAAAGAAAGTTTTTTTTTTACGTGCAGCGGTTGCTCTGCTCCCTGTCTGTCTGTCTGTGTGTGGGTGTGTGGGTGGGTGGGTGTAAGTGTGTGTCGCATAGGTAATTCATGACATTATTTTAATTGCAGCTGCTGCTGCTGCTGTTGCTGTTATTGCTGTAACATTTCGCACGTGACTTTGTGATTTTATGGCATTTAATTTCACGTATTTAGCTACGGATATTGTTAATTGTATTCCACACAGCACAGCCCCGCCCCGCCCCGCCCCGTCCCGGCCACGTTTATGACATTCTATATATATGTCTGCGTGCCATAATTTTGCGCATTGTTTTATTGACACAAAAGCAAGCATTAGCAATTTGCGGTATCTCTGCGCCTTTACAGGGTAGCCAAGGGGTATATTGGGCTCAACAGGCAGTTGGCCCTACTCTCGCTGCCGCTCTTGGCACATATATCTCGTCCTTAGAGCCATTAAATTAATGATGTCTCTCTGTGGGGGCATAAAAAGCGTAGCATACTTTTCGGGGGGCGGGGCGGGACAGGGCGCCTGCTTTTAATTATCCCAAGATTTGGCAGCAAAAACTAACAACAGCAGAGCTACACGTTTATGAATAATGCTCACATGCTGACAGCTGTACATGTATATATATATAGATATTTATAGTATATATACTCATGTATGTGCAATCGCTCTCATTGGACAAATAATAATGTGTAATTTTCCGGTCATTGAAACATTTGCGCAAATAAGGAAATTGGCTGAGCCCGAACTGAAATGACTTTGACAACATGTCAGGGCAAGAGTGTATCTGTGTGTGTGTGTATGTGTGTGTTTGCCTGGACATCCGTTTGGTCTGTCCCTATTTGCACTCGCCCTGCTGCTGCTGCTGCCTGACGGATGAGTTATGGCTGGCAACGTCTGCTTCAATTTGCGCTCGGCTCAAGTAAATCATTTGAATATTTAAATTAAATCGAAATCTTGTCAGCAACAACAACAACAACAACAACAACCGCAGCAGGCAACCAGCCAGCCATATGCATCTGCTCTCCCTCTGCCGGAAGCTCGGCCACACGAAGAGCTCGCTTTAAGGCGTTAATTATAATGCGAGACATGAGAGCGGCGCGTGATTTGCAATCAACGAGAAAACTTATAGTTTCCTAAGTATATACGTACATATATATATATATATATATGAGAAATGAGTTGAAATAGATAGACAAATAGATGTGTATATATAACTATATATAAAGCGATATGCATATGTATGTATATGCATGGCAGCAAAACCTTGAGTCTGTGATGGTATAGACTCTTCTGAGAACTTCTTTATATATACTCTTGTATATGTATAGCCAAAAAAGCATATTAGCTAAAAAGAATCATGACAGGTGTCAGCTTGGCAATGAAGCCCAAAGAAGCCAAAAGTGCCAGAACTTAAGCGAGACTTGAGCTATAGTTGAGCTCCTGCCGGCTTGACTGTCTAAGCTGCCCTTAAATACTATATCCAAAGTCTCATCGAAATTCAAGCTAAAACAAAACTAAAAATATTCCCATTTCACTTCGTGAATCTGTTTCCAATTGTTGCAGACAGAAGAAGTGTCTTCTCCTTCACTTTCTCTCCCTCTCTCTCTCTCTCTTCCTCTCTCTCCTTGCTCTCGCCTTACAGCACCGCTCGCCCTTGCACCCCTATTCCTATAATTCATTTGAGTTCTCAAAAATACTTAAATACGAATTAGCCTAAAATTAGATCTCGACCATTATGAGTGCATGAGATATTTGCATTTCTGGCTAATTCGAAATTTTCGCACTAAATCTCGAATGTTTATCAACTGTAGGAAAAGGGGCACTTTCCTCGCCCATAAATCGCTTCCTGCTTAGAGTTTTGGTTCGAGCAGCGTGTGTTCATCATATGTACATATGTGAAAAGTGTTTCCTCTCACAGATCTTTTTTGATTGTTTGGCTGAAAAGCTTTTAGCTGCAGATCTCTGTGGGCGTGTTTACACGAAATCTTTGATATGGTCCGAGATTTATGCAGACCGCTCAAGGTAGACTGGATTATGAGTAAGTACTATGAGAGCTCGCTCAATTAGCATTGATCAAAGTGAACAGCCCACTGTGGCCTTTCCCCCAGCCTAAGCACTTGATGCGCTTCTGAAGTAGCCGCGCTGCAGTCGGGTCAAGACAAGTGGCAACCCGCTCGGGCAGTTGACTAATTGAACGGCGACGCGTCGCCAGCCCAAAAAAACATGACGTAAAACATTTGTTGCCAGCAACAACAACAACAAGAAGAACAACAACAAGAACAACAAGAAGAACAATGAGAACAAGCTGAACAACAATGAGAATAAATGCGAAACCGCAATGCAAAAATGTTTTCAACAAATTGCACGCGTGTCAAAATTTAAATGAATAAATTTCTTTCGACGTTGCGCAAAATGAAATAAAGAACAAAACAAATGTAAAAGAAATAAATAAAAGCAATAAAACAAAAAGCAAAATCGACAAAAACTCAAAAAGGAAGACAAGAAAGAAGCAATTTTTGAAAAGAAAACAAATAAATTTGAAAATAAAGCAAAATTCTGCAAAGAGAAGCCGACGGCGAGGGCTAGAGGTGTGCGAGTGTGTGTGTGTGTGTGTGTGTGTGTGTGTGTGTGTGTGTGTGTGTGTGTGTGTGTGTGTGTGTGTGTGTGTGTATGCTCATGTGTGTGTGCCTGCTTACTTTACTTATTTACGACGTGCGCATTTGGCTGGCCTTCGACTGTTGCTGCTGCTCGTATAATTAATTAAGAATCGATAAGATTTTGATATGGATTTAACGGCTTTTCAGAGTTATGATGCTTAGTCAGCAGCAGCGACGCTAGAAGCAACAGCCTCTGCAGCAGCAGCAGCAGCAGCGACAACTTTTGAGAAACGATGACAAATGGCAGACGCGGCGTATGCGCAATTTACAGCTGCGACGAGTGAACAAACAACAGGAACTGACAACAACAACAACAACAAAGGCAACAACAAACATTTTCTTACTTTTGTTTATACATATTTATGTATATATATATTTGTTTTCTTTTCTATTTCTCGATTTCGTGCGCGCTTTAAGTAGCTTTTTGTTGTTTGTTTACAGAACTCAATTTGCAATTGGCCAAGCGAGCAGCAAAAATTGTTTGCTGCAGACGTCAGCTCTGACTCGAAGCGCTCAAGATGGATATATACGCTAATGCACATACATATACATATACTATACATATATACATATATATGTATATAGTGGGTCTATAAATAGCAGTTGTTGTTGCTGTGGGTGGAGCAACTTATTTGGGCGAGTTGATTAGGCAGCGCGTGAAAAATTATAGCCAGATCATAAATTAACTGACCAGCGTGCACAGTTCCTGTGGCAGGTGTGTGTGCTGTTGCTGGCATTGAGCATACCCTGTAATTTGTGGGAGTATTAGCTAGACTGATCACACGCGTGCGTGCTTAAGTCACTTTATGCTCAATCTAAATCTGAGGATTTGCATATTTTACGTATACCCTGTAGTTTTGGCACAGTGGGTATATTGATTACTCAGCAAAGAAGAACGTCCGGGAGTCAGCTTGTAGTCAATGACTTTGTCAGCTCTATTATCATAGATGTGTACTCTTTGCTCTGAGTATACCCTGTAGCCTAGGCATAATGGGTATATTGGTTAAGGAACTGACCAAAGCTGAACATGCTTAGCTCAGCTTTTATATAAGTTCTATTACATTTGCAGCTGCTCACTTTGAGTATACCCTGTAGTCTAGGCATAATGGGTATAATGAGCAGCAAATAGATTTATGTCTAACTGATCAAGGTTAGTTATACTTAACAACGCCTATCATAAATACATTTTATGATCGACCTGAATATACCCTGTAGTTTAGATAAAGTTTCATAGCTTATCAATATTTTCCAATATTCCGAAATATTTAATATATCAAGTCAACTCTAGTTGCCTTTACAGGGTATCTACTAGTCGAGCCGAGTGCCAGTTTCTCAAGTTCAGTTTTGAGTGCACTTTCCGTTTACTTTACAACCCACTGGCAAATTAATCGCTTACATCAATTGCGCCCAAAGGTCGTCGGAGAATTTTGGCCAAAAATTTCTGGACGCGCACGATTAATGGGCATAATTTGGGCCAATTAGTGTTAATGGCTAAGGAATTCTGTTTGTTTTGCTTCTGATTTCATGTGTGGCAATAGCCAATTAAGTTCGAAATGGAATGCCTTTCGAGTTGCTCGATAAATGTATCGAAAAGCTATCGATAAGTTTGGATATACATAGATTGGGGTTTAGCATATGACTTACCTTTGCACACCTTGCGATGATCCAGGGGCTTGCTGGGATCCCGGTAGTAGCCCTCCTTGCACTGGTGGCAGTTGCGACCCGTCGTCGAGTGGCGACAGTTCTGGCAGACGCCGCCCGAGACGCCCTGCGAGAGCCGGTAGATGTCCATGTTGAAGCGACATTGACGCGCATGATTATTGCAGTTGCACTCTAAAAAGAAAGAGAGAAGAGAGAGAGGGGAGATTAGAAAGAGTCATATATCATGGAGCCAACTAGGAGTAATGTGTCGACAGTTTAAGCTTGGCAAATGCGATAAATGGAAATAAATGGAACGCAAATCGTCTGCGACTGAGCGGGGGGCTGGGGGAGCCAACGATGTCATTTTTCTAGCGGGACACTGGCTTCGATTGCATAATTTATGCGATGATTTGTTTGAACGGATAAAGCAGCGACTGCAGGCACAGGCACAGGCACAGACATAGGCACCGGCGGATGGCCTGCTGAAGCACTCTTCGCCAGCCAGAAGATCTCCAGCTGAAGTATTTAGATAGCAATTTGTTAGGGTATCTCGTCAGTCGCTGGGGTCTGGCTGGTCTCGCTCTCGGTCTCATGTTTAGCTTTTGGCAAACACTTGGCTATTGACATTCGATGATGTCTGCTGCGCTGGCATCTTTCGCTGGCTTTGTGCGAGCTCCAACTCGGAGCTGTCAATGCCAAAGGCCGACGATTGCCGGCTAGACAAGGGACAAGAGGCACAGAAAAAAGAGGCGAAAGAACAGCAGCAGCTGTCCGGCTGACCATGTGTGTGTGTGTATGAGTGTGTGTGTGTGTGTGTGTGTGTGTGTGTGTGTGTGTGTGTGTGTGTGTGTGTGTGTGTGTGTGTGTGTGTGTGTGTGTGTGTGTGTGTGTGTGTGTGTGTGTGTGTGTGTGTGTGTGTGTGTGTGTGCACACATGTTATAATTATCTTTCACACATTGTGAGGCGCAGACAAAGCGTTTGCCTGTCGTCTGCTGCTGCTGCTGCTGCTGATGGTTCTGTCCGCAGCGCCCTTCTCGGCGCTTCTCAGAGCGCTTGGCGCGCGCCAGCCGCAGACAAAGTTATGTCAGCGCAAATATTTGAGAGCAGTTGACTTGTCGAGGCCAGGCAGGTGCTGTCTGAAACTCTGCAAATATTTAGAAGAAGCCATGTAAAGCTCCCTCTCTCTCCCTCTCTCTCTCTCTCTGGTTGGAGTTTGATTTTGATTTCGATTCGAATTTTAATGACACACTTTTGGGCTAACTGCGAATGCAACGTGATTTATGGCCCAAACCCCGTTCGCAGCGCTTACGAAACTATGCATAAAACTGTTCATTAGGCCCTGATGTTTGGGCCGGGTGTTATCTGAGCCGCGTTGGTAATTAAGTTCAAATTTGATAAGTGAGCCCGCAATCAAACTGTCAGCTGTATCTCAATCTCTATCTGCGTTTGTCGCCCTCTCTCTCTCTATCTCGCGCTGTCTCTGTCTGCATCTGCTGCTGCTGCGTCAGCTGTTGGCTTTAATTAACTTGCGCCAGGGTCGAGCATAAAAAAGTCGAAGGCGTTTAACTTGAGAGAGATAGAAAGGCAGAGAGAGCGAGGGAGAGAAAGAGAGGGAGAGAGAGAGGGAGAGAGGCAGCATTCCTTATGGGTAAACCCAGCCCATCTCGAGGCTGCAGCAAAGTGAAAGAGAAAACATCAAATTGAAATCGTTTTAGCTTTGACTTTGCCTCTGCCTGCGCCATGTCCTGTGTGTCCTGTGGCCTGCTGGGCATGTTCATGTCCGTTATGTCCTTTGCCCATGTCCTGGCAGCGTTTTCAATTTGGCGCGCGCTCGTCGCTCGTCGCCCGTCGACATTTCATCGTTTTATGATTGATTGCGCTCGCCTCGCTCTGATTTTCGTTTACCAAAATTGTGAATTGAAATCGTGTGCATGTGGCTCAATGGCAGCGATAACTAACTCTCTGTGTGTGTGTGTGGCATGAGTGTATGCCACGCCCACCGCCCATCGCCCATCGCCCCTCGCCCCTCTCCACTGTTTGCGGTTGCGGTTTCTGCTTTTGCGTTTTTGCGCTGCAATTTGACAATTTCATCGCAAAATTGTTTTGGTGTTTGTGGCCATGTTCCGTTGTGGCATGCAAAGCGACTGTGTGTGTGTGTGAGTGTGTGTGTGTGTTTGTGTGTGTGTGTGTTTGTGTGTGTTAGTCTGTGATTTATCAAAAGTGGTCGATTTACACATTTTTGTTTACGTGCAAACGCTGGTAATTAATAATTTCGGGGCGGCAACACAAAGCCAATCGATTGTTTGCCAAACACACAGAGACAGAGACAGAGAGAGAGAGAGAGAGAGGGGGAGGGGAAGGGGGAGAGGGAGAGTGGGTGTCAGAGCGAGTGAGAGAGTCCGAGCTTTAGTTATGGTCTGAATCATATCATTAAATTTGGCTTTTATGATTTCCTCGTTCTGATTGGCATTGTGCGCGCTGCTTCACAGCATTTCCGTTTGCGTAAAAAACTTTTCACATTTTTTTATGCTCACAGTCAGCGCCTTGCCCCACACACACACACACTCGCACACACACACATACACATAACTCATTTCATATATGTATATGTACTTTCCGATTGCATTTGACCTATTCCAAGTGACCTAGTTGATTGGTTCTTTCGGCCACTTGGCATTATTTATAAACATTTTCGGCTTAAACGGCCAGCGAAGTCATAAAATTTCCCGTTGATTCTAGAAAACTTTTGCTTTATGCCTTCATAAATTGTTCGCACTTTCTTCACTGGAAGCGCCCATAATACTCGGAATTGTTGTGGATCCCATTGTTTGCGATTAGCTGCCATCCCCAGTCTCCCAGTCTCTCAGTCTCCCAGTCTCCCAGTCTCTCAGTCTCTCAGTCTCGCCCCTCTCTCATCCCAATGGACATTATTTTCGCCCAGATTTCGTTATTGGGTATTACAATTAAAGCCGCACATGTTGGCCACGCAGAATCCGGCTAATTGGCTGACAATTAGCAACAAGCGAGCGCAGCTCACAGATATTCGCAAGTCGTTTAGCATCTCACACGCATCCGCTGGCAATCGAGACTCGACGGGACTCGCTTTCCGCTGCGCAGAACTAGACTCGAGTCGAATGAACTCGCCAACTATCAAAATGGGGCCTATGGGCTGACTGCTGAGTTGCATTTATACAGGTATATACAAAGGTATATAGAATTTTAGCTGATTTCTATATATATGTTGGGAATATGTAAGGGATATGCTAGGGATATGTTAGGGATGTGTAAGGGATATGTTAGGGATATGCTAGGGATATGTTAGGAATATTTAAGGGATATGTTAGGGATATGTTAGGGATGTGTAAGGGATATGTTAGGGATATGTTGGGGATGTGTAAGGGGTATGTTGGGGATATGCTAGGGATATGTTGGGGATATGTTGGGGATATTTAAGGGATATTTAAGGGATATTTAAGGGATTTAAGGGATATGTTAGGGATATGTAAGGGATATGTTGGGGATATGTTGGGGATGTGTAAGGGGTATGTTGGGGATATGCTAGGGATATGTTGGGGATATGTTGGGGATATGTTAGGGATATGTTAGGAATGTGTTAGGAATATGTAAGGGATATGCTCTCTACATATATGTTTGGGATCTGCTTTTAATGAAGAGGCTTAGGCATATAGGCTATAGAATTTGAGTTGATTTCAATATATGTATAAGTGAGGGATTGGCTTTTGAAATGAATGAAGTCATATAGAATACTGAATACGAGTTGATTTTTGTGTATATATGAAAGGGGGTTTAAGCATATATCATTTAGTAATCTAGTTGATTACTTGACCAAGTTAAGCTTTGCTTCAAATTACTGAGAAACTCTTTTAGCAACTAAAAGCTGATTCTGTGCGCCTCTTGAAGCTGCCGACTTTGGGAGATTGTTGTGATATTTATGCATACCTAAGTAAGCGAAAATCATAGCAAGCTGAGAGCCGCTCAAGCAATTCCTATTCCAACTAATTCTATCTTAAGTCAAGCCAAACTACTATGCTCCCCACTCATTGCCTGCTTCTTTTGTGGCTTTCAGGAACTCTACTGCTCAGTCAATAGCTTCAAATCTGTTCTCCTGTTTTCCGCTAAGATTTCCCTGAGAAACTGGCACAGTTGGAGCTGTGCTGCGTGCATTGGCTGCACTTGAATCAGTGCGATGCTCATTGGCCGCATTGAATCTGAAGATTTCTGTTTGCTGTTTGTTGCCCCACAAACGACCTCTGGCATTTGCCACTTGTTTTCTGGCTCGGCTGCAGCCTCTGATGCCTCTGCTGTTGTTGGCTTCATCAAAAGCTATAAGCATATTTCTGCCGCTTCCTTGCGCGTGCAATTAAGGCGACAGCGAGTGGGACGGCGACTGGGGGGACGGCGTGTTGCATGCTGCTTTCGCGTGCCGCAGCTGCAACATTTTCCTTGTCAACGGCAGGCAGCGCAACAACGATTACAAATTGTTTGCTGCCAGCGGCAAAATAAATAAATAAATACATCCACAAAAATGTCTGCTTAAAAATACATTTTTAGCTCGCTCTCTGTGTGGAATTCTGTGGCAACTCGCTATTGCTATTGTCGTCGTCGACGTCGTCGTTGTTGTTGGTTTGTTTTTTGTTTTCCAATTAACGCAAACGAATTAACATATAAATATATATATATGTATAGGGAGCAGGAGAGTGTGTGTGAGAGAGAGAGAGAGAGAGAGAGGAGGAGGCGAGCTCTCGATACGCCGATATCCTGCCGCTAATAAAAAACAAAGTTCATGGCCCACACACAAGCACACACACACACACTTACACACACACCAACACTCACACACACATTCATAAGGGGCTGAGTGAAGACGTAGTTCTTCGAGCACTGTGAGAATTTATGTTTAGTTTTTCGTTGAATTGCTTTTTCGTGTGTGTGTGTGTGTGTGTGTGTGTGTGTGTGTGTGTATGTGTGTGTGTGTTGCCCATTTGTTGTCTTTTGCTGCTTGTTCTTCTTTTATTTAAATCAAGGTACAACACCACCAGCACCACTTGGCGTCCGCTCGGCATTTTCCTTTTCGCTTTTTGCTTTTAATTTCGAATTCCGATTTCGATTTCGATTTCTGCTCTCTTTCGCCTCCAAATTAGTGTGCGTGTGTGTGTGTGTGTGTGTGGAGAGGACCCCAAAGAAAACAATAAACAAATTTTCTAAATGTTTTTCTTTTCTCTTCTTCTTCTTCTCTCTTTCTCTCTTTCTCTCTCTCTCTTCTCAGCTTCAATTTGATGCTAGTTTCTTTTGCGTCTCGTCTTGGCGAGGGTGAGTTAAATAAACGACTCGTTAAGACACATAAATAAAACGCACCAAGTTTCCTAATTAAGTCGCCCAAACAACCAAAGCAGAAGTGGCCCGAAAATAAAAACAACAACGAAAATACCCTGAAATATGACAGCAACGAACCGACTTCAGCCATGGCTAACCAAAATGCGCTATGTGAAAGAAGTCAATGGATCGTTTTTTTTTTTTTTTTTTGAAAAGGAAAAGGAATTTTTGAAGTGCGATTTGAAATGAAATCTTAAATATAAATATAAATATACATTTATATATATATATATATATATACACGATATATTGTTGTATAGTATACTATAGTATAAGTTACATATAATAGTTCAAGCCATCTCTTTATAGGGTATATTTGGACTTTGGCTAGCAATACTCGACTTTGTCTGCATTTCAGTAAAGATCTTGATCTTGCCTTTCAAAGTGTAAATGGAACAGTTTTAGTCTTTGGTATGTCTTTTTCATAACCAGAACTCTAGCTGCTTTTAAATTATTTGGAATTTATTCAATTCTCTTTTTTTAAGGTATCATCTAGTCTAGCACTGCCTACGAAAACACTCCCACTCGCTTTTGTAATGCTTTTAATATGATTTATTCATATTTTTCTAATTTAAAAGTATCTTTTAATATTAATTTCCCCTTTCTTTTTTATTTCAGGGTATCTTCTAGTCGATCACTCCTACTCCTTTTTTTATTATTTGAGACTTATTAAATTATTTTCTAAATTTTTCTAGGTATCTTCTAGTCGTGCACTTCCTGCTAACACAATCATATTAGTGATTTCAGACTTAATTAATTTCCTCTTTTTTTTTATGGCATTTTCTAGTCCTTCACTTTCTGCTCCCTTGTTCTTTTTAATGATTTCAGATTTAATAAATTTCCTATTCTTTAGGGCATCTTCTAGTCTGGCACACCCCGCTAAAGCACGCTCCCTTTTAGATTTATTAAATTTTCTTTTCTGTATTTTGTTAGGGTATCTGGCAGTCGAGCACATCCTGCCACTTCTGCTTTTAATGATTTGGGACTTATTAAGTTCGCTGTCTCATTTTTTCGTTGTACTTTTCGTCAGGCTTAACAAAATTTGTATTTCTTAGGCCCTCACAAAACTTGGTGAAAAAGCGCAACAAAGTTCGGTCGAGCAACGCCCAAGGCAAGTCTGTGTGTGTGTGTATGTGTGGGCGTGTGTATGTGTATGTGTGTAGGTTAGATAAACAAAACAGCAGCTAGATCAACAGCAGCAGCAGCATCAGCGGCAGCTACTACAGCTCGCAGGTGATGCTAAGACAGAGCAAGAGAGAGGGAGAGGAGAGAGGCTGAGTGTAGCCCGCCTGCTGCTCGCAGCTAAAGTGTCTGCGGCTGGGCTGCTGCTGCTGCTGCTGTTGCTGCTGGTTGTTGTTGTTGCTGGTTTTGATCATTGTTTTGATTGGGATTGGGTTTAGGATTTGGATTTGGATTTGGAATTGGATTCGGTTTCGGCTGGCAGTTCAAAAGATCACTGCGGCTGCGCTTCGCATTTGCATTGTGTTCTGCGCACTTTGTCATTAGAGAGGGAGCTGCTGGTGTTGGTGGTGTCGGTGGTGCTGCCGCTGTTGAAATGTCAGCGCTGCACATGGCCTCCAAGTGCGGCAATATGTTTTGTTTAACTTTTGGGCTCTCGCTGCCGTTGCCGTTGCCGTTGCTGTTGCCGTTGCTGTTGCATTTGCATTTGTTTGTTTATCTTACGGCCGTTGGCCGCTGCACCAAGAAATCGTGGCTGGCTGGCCCGTGGCCCGTGGTTGGTGTTGGCCCCGCCTTAATTACAGCGCCGCAGCTAATTCAAATTAATGATTTTTAAATGCGCGAAATATGCGCTACTGATTTGCAGTTGACGAGACTCCGGCATCGAATAGAGTTGTCGATTGCATTTAATTAACCCAAACAGCATCTATCTCTTTCTATCTCCCCCCCCCCTTCTTTCTCTCTCTCTCTCTCTGGCTCGGTCTGTTCGCTCGGTCAGACTGTCTGTCGACTTTGTCCTGTAGATGGGCTATCGCTTTATGACTACAATTTCCCTAGAATCGAAGCGGCAACTGTAATGCGATGCGCCCGAAAGGTCAAAGCGAGCAGCCCAAAACATAAATCAGCAGCACAATA
The DNA here is from genome assembly GCA_961210405.1 of Drosophila mercatorum. Taxonomy (NCBI): domain Eukaryota; kingdom Metazoa; phylum Arthropoda; class Insecta; order Diptera; family Drosophilidae; genus Drosophila; species Drosophila mercatorum. The sequence continues at coordinate 13,981,511 of CAUIUS010000001.1, forward strand.
TCTACCTCGTTCTCCCTCTCTCTCTCTCTGTTTGTCTCTCTTGTTGTTTAACTGGCGGAAATTTCAATGTCACAGCAGTTGCAGTTGCCGCAGTCGCTGCAACTTGTTGCCCTTTCCCACATTGCCCACATAGCTCATGTAACTGAGGCGCAGGCAATGCCAATGCTCTCTCTCTCTCTCTCTCTCTCTCTCTCTCTCTCTCCATGTGGCTCTGCGGCTATGAGTGGAGTTTTGCGACACTGTGGCTAGAATATATCTATGTATATCTGTGCTAGACTATACCTAATAATATATAGTAGTATATGGAAAACGAATATATTATATCCCTTCTATCTGCACTATCTATCTTTATCTGAAACTCTCTTCTGCTTGAGCTAAAGACTTTTTCAAGAGTTTTGTCACGCTATGGTAATAATATATATTCATAGATATATGTAGTATATAGAAATATATATATATAATAAAATACATTATTATTTATTCCTAAGCTATCTGTGATATCTAGCTATATATGCATATCCATCTATACAACTCCTACAATATATATCATAGAAAATATATGAGAAACACAAATCTTATTCTCAGACAATATTTATTATCCAGCTATAGCTATATACATTATAGTCTTATTGCACATTTCCTGTTTTTCCTCATTCATTTCCATTCCATATTCCATATCTATAAGCCTTAGAGGATCTAATGAAGACAGATCTTTAGTATTGGCTCGCTCGCTCTCTCTCTCTCTCTCTCTCTTTCTTGATCTTAAGAGTTTTCCTATAATGTTCCATTCAATACATATTCATTCTAGTTTTAACATATTCTCCTCTGTTCTTCTATATTATATCTTCTCCTCTCTCTTCTGATCTCTGATCTTTAAATTTTCCTATTCCTATTCCGAAATCTCGTTTGGAAATCAAAGATTTTCATATTCTCAAAAAGTGCTCATCCTCTTGTTTAGCGTATTTGAGCATCGGCTTCGGTTCGCCTCGAATGTTTCTCTTTGATAATTCGTCTTGGGCATATCGGGCGTACGTGTAAAATCTCCAGCTGGCCGGTTGATGGCGACAATGGGCAGCCATAGGTAGGAAACTCGAATCCTTTTGTGCGGCGCAGTTTTTGCCATTTATGGCACTTAAGCAAATTAATAAGAGATGCCTTTTGGGCGGGCCGTTTAGGATGCTGCCAGCGGATGAGGATGAGCCGTAGGCAGAGACAGAGCCTACTTCAGTACACTCTCTCTCTCTCTCTCACTCTCTGCCTGACTGTTGGGATCTGCTTATTTGGTCGTTTTTATGCATTTTAATCTTTTTGTTACGCTTTGCGCATCGGGTCATGGTCATGGCATAGGCACAGGGGAGGGACAGGACAGGACAGGACAGGGCAGGGCAGGGGCGGAGGCATTGCCACATTTATTGTATGCAAGACATCCCGACTACGAATTGGTCGATTGTTCAATGGATTCTTGCCAAGCGGCAGCTGTCGCCCTTTTGTTGCCTTTGCCATGTTGCACATTTTGGACCGTTGCAGCCATTCAACAAAACTATGCACAGCCCGAAATGCATGCAAAACTATGTCCCAGTCGTAGTCCCTCTGTCTCTCGCTGCATCTGTACCTGTTCGTGTCCCACGAGGCGGCAGCGGCAGCAGCAGCGGCAGCAGCAGCGGCTGCCTTTTGCATTTATTTACATTCGCCCAGCAGAGTCGCTCTGTCTGCGCCGCATTCCCATTGCCATTCAGCGCATTTTTTAAAGCCTTTTCCCAGCTCAACAACAGGTGTGTGTGTGTGTGCGGGTGTGTGTTGCCAAATTGAAAAGGTTTTTATGAATCGCTCGCAGCAGATAAAAAGAAAACACTTAAGCTGCCAGCTTATCAATTAGTAACAACAAAATTGATTAATGTTTGCAGAGCGAAAGCTGCCAGCAGACATGCAAACAGACAAGCCAAGACTGATATATATCGTATATTATATATATATATATATATATATATATATATATATATATATATATATATATATATATATATATATAATATATATGTTCTATCAATTTGTTTGACTATAATCAATGTTTGCTAATTGAACTTGGCTTCATTTCATTATTCAAATTGAAAAACAATTCACACTCAATTCGCTTAGTATTTTATTATTCAAATGTGCCCAGAGTGCAGCTGCGCTGAGTCAGCCTGACTGCAGCATACTCGCTGATAGACAAACATTTTAAAAACAAATGAATAATTTATAAAGACTGCTGACTCGTTAATCTTTGCATAGCTTATGCCAATCTAACGCTGTCTGTAGTCATTCAATGTCTGTACTGCTCTCCGTCCGACTAGCTCTACGTCAGTTCAACCTGGCTACAGACTTGAACTTTGGTGTATGAAATGGAAGAGTTAAGCTTGTGTAGACTCTCTTCTATCACCTCTACCAAAACCTATTCAAATATTTGTTTAATAAGTCACCATCTGCCTAGTTCTCCGTCCGTCCGGGCCCTTATACGTATTGGCTGCTCTTAGAGCTAGAGACTTTGGTATATGAAATGGGAGAGTTAAGCCACAGCAGATTTCCTTCTGACTGCTCTACTATATTTTTTTTGTACTTGGAGTAAGTATCATGCAGTCAGTAGCACTCGGCTGCAATGTTTCCACTTAGCTCAACTGGATGGGATTGTAGCTTATGCCAGCTGTTCAAGACAAATTGCAGAACTGTTCAAGCTCCATCTGATATCACACAATCTGAGCAGCAAAGGCCCTGAAAATAGCAGCGTCAGCGCGCAGCTTTGACTCCAAATGAATCAATTTTATGGCCACGAAATATGGATCAAACTTGTATATATTGGACTTAAGACTGAGTTGGCTGATTGCAAACTCGTTTTAGACAATAAAGACGGAGCACAATTGATATGGATATAGTGATATAGTGGTGATATATGATATATCATCATGCATGATCTTGGCGCAGATCTGGCTCAGTTCGAGTGGCTAGTGAAGTGCTCACTGTCATGGGCCAAGTCGATCGTTTATCTGGCCGGGGACATGGGAAGCGTTTGTTCTTCCACTCGCGGAGATTTCAATCTGGCCACGATAGCATCGGGCGGACAGAGTTGACTTGACTTATTTGCAGCTGCTGCCTGTTCGGTTACCTGATAGCTGAGAACTCAATTCCCGACAGTTAGCCCGACCGGAAAGCACAATTGTCAATGCCATTCACTTTGCTGGCTGGCTGGCTGGCTGGCTGGCAAGGCATGGTAGACATGGCTAGTAAGTAAGTGTGGGCAATGCACGACTAGCGGATACCCAGCCAGGAATGGGAAAGTGGCGAAAGAAGCAGCAATTGAATTGGGATGTAAGAGGTGTCAGAGAGAGGAAAAGAGAGAGGGAGAGAGAGCTATGCACGACTGGAAGATACCTGAAGAAGAAGTGAAGCTGCAGTTGAGCTGGGGCTGAAGAGGAAGAGAGAGGGAGGGAGATATACTCTGCTGGCCATAAAATATGCAGGGTATATTAGCATTTCGTTATACATTCGTGTATTTTGTTTGGCTTCTTTTTTTTCGTTTTGGCCAAATCGTGAAAGTAACAGAAAAAGACCAGCAAATCACAACAACAACAACTGCGATTCAATAATAATAAGTAAAATGTGCAACAAAAAAAAACAACTGAAAAGAGATCTCGATGGTTGGCTGCGATTTGGTCATGATTCGGCAGCCGCAACGAGTCTTTATTAATATTTCTTCTGGGGCCAAAAGAAATGCGCGAGGTCAAAAGGAAATCAACTGCGATCTGCTCCGCTGGGCAATTGAGCCCGGCTAGATAAGCCGAGAACTTGAGAACTCGAATCGAGACAATGCAATTTGCATATTAAGACAATGCCAGCGACAAATATTTCCTTGGCCCAGAGCTCACGACCGGGAGGCAGCAGTCAGCAGTCAGGAAAAACAAAAACAAAAACAAAAAACTATAGAAGGAAAACTGAGAAGAAGAAAAACAATGAAAAGTTAATTGTGCCTGCACTGAGAACGGACAGAGCTGAGTTTCTTTCGGGGAAATTAACACTTGACCAAAAACTAGGCATGAAAAGGAGCTGCTGGCAGCAGTGGGTCTGCTGCACTGATAATATTTATGGCCAAATGGCAGAGAGGGAGAGAGAGAGAGAGAGAGAGAGAGAGTTGGAGGGAGGCGAGACAAAAGCAAATGCCACAAAATATGCGAATGCCAATGTCAATGTGCCAGGCTACGACTGCGACTAGGAGTCGAGTGTCGAGTGTCGAGTATCTTTTGGTTTTTGCGGTCGACTGTATCTTTGTATCTCTTGGCCAGTTCGCTTTATGTGTGGCTGGCAGACATTTGCAATTTCAGGACAACAACGGCTGGTCCTGGCTCTGTTTATTAAATGCTAGCTGGCCAAACTCTTGACAAAGGCGCAAAACCCTCCTGGGGGGGGGCATAAAAAACACAACAACGAGGCCTTAACGACTTTTGCCCAGTTTCTCTCTGCCTTTTTTTTTTTGCTGCTGCTGCTGCTGCTGCCTCTTGGGCTATCTTTCACTGCCTGGTTTTTTGTATGCCCTGCTCGTATTTTTCTCTCTCTCTCTCTCTCTCTCTGTGTGTGTGTTTTGCAGCTTGTCACATTTATCGCACTTTTATAATTAAAACGAGGAGTGGGCGCAGATAAGCGACTCAGCTGCAAAATATGAACCGAACTGGACACAGCAGGAGGAGCAGCAACAGCAGGAGGAGCACCAACAGCGCCCAGCTCCTATCACTTTGCCTAAATAATGATAACAATAAACAACAAAAAGCCAGCGCGCATTGTTGCTGGCATTCTTTTTGGCCAGCTCCTTTAATAAATGACATATTTATGTATCTGGCGACTGCGATTCACTTGGCTAGTTGGCATAATTGTCGCCGCACTGGGCCACGGCCAAGATTAACAACTTCCGAAATGGGTTTTTTAATGACGCCAATTATGAGTTTCTTATCGGTGCAGCAGCTGCCCGCACACTGTTTCAGCTTCAGATTCTCTCCATTCTGTTCTCTTCTCGTCCAACTTTTTAATGAAGTCATTTTTCTTGGCGTGCTATCGGAGCGGTAGCCGCTCGCTTTGTTTGCCTCCCTCCTCCACCCCTCCTCAAATATTGTTTGATGCCAGGTGAGTGTCGAGTCCCGCGGGAAGCTACAAGTCGCAACGACTCGCGACTCGCGACTTTCGCCGCTTTGTTTGTCATTTATAATCTCGTGTTGGATTCTCTCAGATTTTTCTTTCTTTTTGGGCACTTGGCATTGTTTGTGGAGCTGCCTTTGTTGCTGATGCTGCTGCTGCTGCTGCTGCTGCTGTTGGGCCTAAATAGTTGGGTGCGATAATCAAACATTTGCCCAGCATTAAGCTGCGCGGGGCGGGCAGCGAGGGTGGCCAGGCAAAGGCAGAGGCAAAGGAAAAGCATCTGTAGCGACTTTCAGCTGATGGGGACGCCAAGATAAAGTTTTGATGAAAAATCGCGGGCTAAGTAAATAGAGGCAAAGCAAGCAAAGTGTTCACAGAAGTCAACCTTAATGGGAACTAAAGAACTGTAAAAAGGCTCAAGCAGCAAATGCCAAATGAAATTTGTTTAGATTTTGATATATATAATGCATAAGATATAGGGTAGAAAAGGGGAAATGCAGGGAGAGTCGATGAGGGGAATAGGACGGAGCTTGGATTGGATGAGCTATTAGAGAAGTATTAGGGATCTATCAGTGATCTATGGGAGATCTATCAGAGATCTAGAATACATCCATAAGAGATCTATTAGAGATCTATCAGAGATCTCTTAGAGATCTATTAGAGATATATCAGGGATCTACCAGAGATCTATGGGAGATCTATAAGAGATCTATGGGAGATCTATCAAAGGTCTAGAATAGATCTATAAGAGATATATAAGAGATCTATCAGAGATCTATTAGATATCTATTAGAAATCTATTAGAGATATATCAGGGATCTACCAGAGATCTATGGGAGATCTATAAGAGATCTAGAATACATCTATAAGAGATCTATTAGAGATCTATCAGAGATCTCTTAGAGATCTATTAGAGATATATCAGGGATCTACCAGAGATCTATGGGAGATCTATCTGAATTCTAGAATAGATCTATAAGAGATATATAAGAGATCTATCAGAGATCTATCAGAGAGCTATCAGAGAGCTATCAAAGATCTATCAGAGATCTATTAGAGATCTATAAGAGATATAACAGAGATATACAAGAAGTCTTTTAGAAATCTATCACAGTTTTATCAGAGATCTATTAAAGATATATAAGAGATCTACCAGATATCTATCAAGGAACTCGTAGTCAAGTATAACTGGAGCTCTCATATCTATTTGCCAGCTGAAGAACTTCTCTTTTCATCGGGAATATGTTCTCTCTCTCCCTTTCTCCATCTCTTTGCCTCATCACATCTGCCTACAGGGTAGCTGCTGGTCTTAATCCTTTAGGTATATCTATCTATGATCTATCAGAGAAATGAAGTCAAGTATAAGTTGAGCTCTCATAACTTACTGTCAACTAAAGATCTTCTCTCTTTATTCATAAAGGCTCTCTCTTTCTCTCTCTTTCTCTCTCTCGCTGATATCTGTTTACAGGGTAACTGCTAGTCTTGAGCTCTTAGGTATAGCTGATCTATGAGATTACTCAATTCTGTGAGAGCTTCTCTTTTCATCCCAGAGATATTCCAATTCACATCTTACAGTCCCTCTCTCTCTCTCTCCCATGTCACATCTACCTACAGGGTAACTTCCCGTCTAGCATTGTCTATTTCATAAATTTGGTTGACTTTGCGCATTTCCTTATCGGACTTTCCCGCCGTCAATGGCTTGTCAATGGCTCATTAAACGAAATTTTTGGCCTCGCATTCGAGATGCTTCACACCTTTCACCTGGCCACTTGAGTTGCAACTAATGAGTTGGCCCATTGAGATATTTGTCGCCTGCACTTCAAGGCAACGGCCCCAACTTGGTCAATATGCTCAAAGCCAACTCGAACTTCATTTGTTTACATGCCAATTTCAATTTGTTTTAACCGATAATTTGAACGTTTCTCTCCCTCTCTCTCTCTCTCTCTCTCTCTCTGTCTGTCTGTCTGTCTACGCTAATGAAGCCAATGTCAGCTGCAGTCCAGCCTCCAGCATTGGCGCCTGCGATTGTGCAATGTCATTTGTGGGGGTGCGTGCGCTGCTAGACTCTCGGACTGGCTCCATTAATTAAATATAATTGAGTTTTAATAGGCGTACTGAGCCCGGGCAGCAACCGGACTCCAAGTCGGTTCGAACTCGAAGCTGGCTATCGCTGCTGATGCGGGTGTTGTTGCTGTTGAAGGTCGCGTGGGTGCTTGAACATATCTTGAGAAGATGCTGTGACTACAACACCAACAACAACGACAACAGTCACAACGACTTAATGACTGACCATTGGGAAAGCTCGCCGCTCTGACTCGGCAGCTGTTTGAGCCCTCAGCCCTCAGCTATCGACTCTCAGCTCACAGCTCTCGAGTCTCGGACTCTTGAACTCGTAGCCGCGCTTAACAATCACTTAGCGCATTATTAAAAACGCTTTTTGATTGCGCTTTGGCGTGCTTGAAATCGATAGGCGTTTGCCTTAGCCGGCGATGCCCTAACTTACGGATAAGCCAGACTGCAGCAGCCGGCATGTGGCGCGACTTTGAGGGCAAGTTGATCAGCATCATGCTAAGCTGACTGCTCATACAGCTAGCAATGCTAATAAATCTTCTTGCTATATATAACGGCATTCATATAGCTTTCAAATGCAACTAGAAATAATGAAATATCTCCAGTATTTCTCGAGCTATTGCAATTTCTTCTGCTATAGCTCAGTTTAGTTTATAGCTCAGCCTGGTCAGAGTATTTCCTAGGCGTTATCCATGGCTATTCTCTCCCTTTTCGGCTTTAATTGACCATGGCCAAGAAGTCGCACTTGGGAATGTCTCAATCAAAAGATACGGCAAACCCACGGCAAATCAACATAAATATTTGTGACTTGCTGTTGTTGTTGTTGTAGGTTTTAGCTGCTGAGCCGGAAAATATCGAAGAGCCCCAAAGAAAAAAAAAACTTTTTCTATTGTTTTTTTTTTTCTTTCGTGGCTGTTGTGAGACACGCCCCGTTGTTGTTGTTGTTGTGATAGTTGTTGATAATTTGCATTTGATTATGGATGTTGTCGTCGTCGTCGTTGTTGTTGTTGTTGTTGTTGTTGTTGTCGGCTGCGAAAATTGTTCCGGCAAAAGGCTTTGATTTCTAATCAGAGCTGTTAGATCTTGTAGCAGGGAGATTAGAGCGCGGAGCAGAGCTTGTTCGCTGTTGGCTGTTGGGAGAAGGGTCCGATAAACATATATGATATTCGATCTGGGCAGCACATGTCAAGTCTCGTCAGTGAAGTTGTCAACGTTCTGGCCGAGAGCTGAGAGCTGAGAGGTGAGAGGTGTCGCCCTGGAGGCAACAACATGCCGCTAATAAGCTCGTTTGCAGCCCAATATTAATAACACCAACAATGGGATCCGGGCCGAAGGCAGCGGCTGACAACGAGGCCACAATTTATGTAGCACCCACAAAAAAAAAAACGGAAAAAAGGCAGTTACAGTGAGAGAGCGAGAGAGAGAGTGCGGGGCATCGGGATTGGGTACGACAAAAGGCAACTCAATAATAAAAATGAAAATAACAAGATGTCATAAAATGAATAGCCAAAGAAATAACAAGTACTATGCGACCTGAAGGCGCCTGAGCAACAACAACAACAAAAACATGCCGAATAAATAAGTGCATAAGCAGAGCCAGCGGCTGGGTGGTGCAGCGGCTGAGCGGGAATCGTGCCGACCGAAAAAAAAGGATAATTACGTGCTCAAGATTTTTTATGTGCCACAAAAAAAGCAGGCAGGGTGAGAGGCGCATAGAGAGAGCGGGAGAAAGGGAGAGAGAGCGAAAAAAATTGTCAAATTAAAGTGAGCCTAACGCCCGCAGTGGAGTGAGCAGCGCGCCGCGTGGGCGTGGGCGTGGGCGCGGGCGCTGCTTTTTGGGGCTATAGCGCCCTTGGCAAATAAACAGCAACATAAACACACAAAACCAACCACCCAAATGTGTTAGCCACGTTTCAAAGCCCAAATGCAGCAAGCCGAACGGCGAATGCGCTGAAGACGTGACCAAACAAGAGTGATACTGTTATCGATAATTATGTTGCAAAAGTTATTAAAGCTATCGATATGCTTTTAATTTCTACATATTTAGTAATATATGCCAGTTAATTATAAATTTTATTAAAATTTTAAAGCTATTCTAAATATTTTATTAATTTGCTGGAAGTGAAGGCAAGAGTTGGGCAGCTGCAGTTGAGTACTAAATATAATTTGAGGCTGGGCGAAATAGTTCAGATATACATATATATTATAATTATATTATAACTATAATTATTATATATAATCAATGCTTAAGCCATGCGCTCTTTATCTATATATCTATCTATAACTGATTAGTCTGCCTCGATTGCCGATCTACAACAATCGCTGCAAAGGCAGCGACAGCAAACATTTCTAGGCCCAACAAAAACCTGAATACCCCTCTAGGAAAGTGTAGAGCAGAAAGAAGCAGCAATAGCATCATCAGCGCTGGCACTCGCAAAATATATAATACAAAATTTGTCAAATGAAAATATTTTGAATGCTGTGAGCATCGAGTGGAATGGAATGAAGAGCACGATGAGTATCCACTGGTTAGACATAGTCCCAGACATTGTACGCCGTACAATCAAATACACCTTCCGTTCGTGTTGTTGGGTTTTTGCCTTTTTATACGCTTCGATAAGTTAATCCCGTCGTCTTTTAGCGCCTGTCAACTGTCCAAGCTCCCCAACTCAGCTGAAGATAAACAGAATCGAAGGAACGCTCTACTTGTCAGCCCGGCATAGGCCTGGCCAGTTTTTGCCAAGAATCCTTTTGCGTTCTACCTGCCCGAACAGGTGTGCGCTGCAGTTGTGGCTGGGCGGGTCAACCACCCCTGCCTGAGTGGTGGTTGTTCTAGCCCAGCAGCAACAGCAACAACAACAGCAACAACAACAGCAACAACAACCACCTCGATTTTGAAATATCTTTTCGAATATTTGCGCAAAATTTAATTAAAGTTAAAATGCCCAAAATAACATTCGATGTTCGTGCGGCAAAAAAGGAGAGAAAAAATTATATGAAAAGCAAATTAGATTTATGGTATGTGGCCAGGGTCCTAAACCTGTGCCTGTGCCCCGCTCTGGGCCCCGCTCTGGGTCTGGGTCTGGGGTTGGGCTAGCAGAGCAAACAGTTTTGGGCTAAAATAGGAAAAACTGTTATTGGAAATTTCGAAGTTATTTGGCCAATTCGGAAACACTGAATGCTTGAATAGTGCAAGCTGTTGTCGTTGTTGTTGTTGTTGATGATGAAACGAGCTAAAACGGTGATTGAAAATTGAGGAGAGAGGGAGGGAGAGGGAGAGAGAGAGAGAGAGAGAGAGGGAGAGAGAGGGAGAGAGAGGGGCTAAAAAGAAAGAGAAAGGAAAAACGATATGAACGGAAAGGAAAATAGGAGACGATGAAAAAAGAGAGATGGAAATAGAGAGAGAGATAAAGAGAGAGAGAGAGAGAGATAGAGAGAGTGGGATAAAAAGAGAGAGGAGTACAAAGAGATAGAGAGAGGGAGAGATAGAAAGAGAGAGAGAGAGTGAGATAAAAAGGGAGATAGAAAGAGGCAGAGAGCAAAAGATAGAGAGATATAGAGTAAGGAATAGAGAGAGAGAGCGTTAGCGATGGGAAGAGAGAGAGAGAGATAAAGAGAGGCTGAAGAGAGGGCGAGATAGATAGAAAGCGAGAGAGAGAGAGAGAGAGAGATATAGATAGAAAGAGCCAATAAGAGAGTATTTGGAGATGCAGATATTGATGAGACACATGGGAAGAGAAAGCGAGTGAGAGAGAGAGAGAGAGAGAGACAGAGATATTCATAAAAAGAGCAAATGAGAGACAAATAGAGAAAGAAAGGCAGGTATACAGTAGAGACAGAGGTAGATTGAGAGAAAGAACGAAAGAGAGAGAGAGAGAGCTAGCTAGAGTAAGTACGATAATCATCGGAAGCATCTACACTGAGCTACATAGAACAGAAAACGAATTTTATGAACAGCTCATTTCTATTGCTGTCTCTTTCTATAGATCACGAAATGAATAAAAAGTATATGGTGTGTAGTATAGTGTCATATATAGAGACCTTAGATTCCATTGAAATTCTAGCCTAATATATGGTTACTCAATTCCGTTGGCCAGTGTCGTCACCCACGCAGCGTAGCGATAACTTGCTATCGATATGCATGGTTATCTATATCAGGGTCATCTTCAGCATTGTCTGAGCTCTATCTCTATCTCTATCTTTATCTCTAGCTCAATTCAGTCTATTTTTGCTCCATTTTTGAGGTTTCGCTTGCGTCTTTTGTTGATTTGATTTTTTTTAAATTTATTTTTATTACGTTTTATTTCTCTGTTGTTTTCTCTCTTTTGTTTACGCAGCCTCAGGGGGCGTGGCCCCAGGCATGTTGCAATTTGGTCGCCAGCGATCGACTAATGAGCTTTTTATTTGACAGCACCACGACGATGACTACGTCTATGTCTCTGTGTCTCTGTGTGTGTTTGCCTCTAAGGTAGTCTCTGGCAGCCTCCTTTCATGGCTAACCCCAATTCCCCAGCGCGATTTTCCATTCCCAACTCGACACAAATTGTGTGTTAAAGTCTTGTGATTAAACAACTTTGGCACCTGCTTGGCCCGCTGCACTTTGATTGCACTTCACACCTACGCCGACGGGCGACGGCCGACGGGCGACGGCCGTCGACACAGACGCGCTGCCATATGGCGCTCCACCTTGTGGGCCACTTGCGCAACTTGTTCGCATCTATGCCTCAGTTTTTCTCGTCTCTCTTTTTTTTTGACTTTCGTATAAATTTGCCCGCTGACAGGCAGAGCGGCTGCAGCAGAGGCCCCAAGACGTTCATGATTTAGTGCCTGGCAAATAACGTTCTGCTCCGAGGCGATAATCAGCCGAAAGAAAGTGCCAGCGAGACAGACGCTCGCTCCCGTTGAGCTCTGCAGCTCCAATGCCAGCCCATCAAACGGCTGCCCAGCTCTCAGTCTCTGTTCCACATAAACATGCTCGATGCAACTACTTGACTAATTAGATAGCTCAAATATTAAAATTATTATGCTAAATTGGCTGCTATAAATTATGGCTGAGACTGAGACAGAAGTAGTCAAGCTACAGATGACGATGAGTGTTGATTCCGTTTTTGATATTTGTGCTAAAGATGAATGAATGAAAGAGTATAGGATTGATAAGCCATGAATATGGTTTACTCAGCTAGATTGCTTAACAGTCAATGAAGGAAACATTTCTTCGCTTACTCTCAGATTTCTGACCGTTTTACCCGATATAACCGATTCAGATTTCTTATAGTTTTTGAGATTTTTAAAAAACAAGAGCTGACATTAACAATTTTGAGACTATTGAGGCCCTTAATGAAAGAAGGATACATTTCTTTGCTTTATCTTACGTTTCTAACCGTTTTACCCGATATAACCGATTCAAAATTTATTATAGTTTTTGAGTTTTTGAGAAATCATGAAGCTCTTAATGCATAAAGATGACATTTCTTTGCTTACTCTTCCATTTCTGACCGTTTTACCCGATATAACCGATTCAGATTTCAAGTTTTAGGCTCTTGCAGCTCATATTCGTTAGCAAAACGAGAATCTGCTGGCCATGGGTGCTGGAAAGTGCCAATAAACAAGCCAGCATGATCATCTACTCTTGCAATGGGCACTTGGCTGATACCAAATAAATTATAATGAATTAAGTAAATTCAAAATAAGAGAAAGAGAGGAAGAGAGGGTGTAGCAGCTGCTTACTTTTGCCTCACAAGCTCTAGCACAGGCTCAAGTACTTGACAAAAGGCAGCTCATATGCATTATATAAGTATATATATAATAGAGATATTATAGTAAAGTCCAACTGCGAATAGAGACATTTGCTAAGCTCGCCAATTATATAGATAGTTAGTCAGGCTGGGAGTTAGTGACAGGCCAAGATCAGGTTTTCGCTCTTTGCATAATTATTGTTTGGCTGCGAGCGCATTGCCAAAACTTGAGCATTGTATTTAAAGTGGAAGACAAGAGTTTTAGCAGGGGGTGGCATGGGGGGCTGGGGTGTGGGCATGTGGCATGTTGCATGCTCAAATGCTGCTGCTGCTGCTGCTAGTTGGTAGCTGCGCTGGGCAGCTGCCGACGCCTTGAAAGCTGCCAGCATAAGTCAACACCATGTGTTGAGGCTGCTGTTGGTGTTGTTGTTGCTGCTGCTGCTGCTGCTATTGCTGCTGTTGTTGCATGCATAAATCTGTTGCATGTTGTAAATGTTAAATGCGCAACGGCAACGACGCTGCTTTTCATCTGAGCTGCATCTTTGGCGCATTTGCGCTTCAATGCGATTTATTTGCCCGTTGTTTGTAATGCCATTTATTGGTGTTGTCGTTGTTGTTGTTGCTCGTTGTTGCTGCTGCCTGTGCGCTGCTATTGCCTGTTGTTAAATGCTTATTTACATTACGTTTAGCGGCACTTGACGGGCGGCTCCTGCGGCTACAACAACAGAGCCTCAGCTTCAGCTGCAACTGCCACTCGGCAACGGCAGCAGCAACTCCATTTCCAAGTGGCAGCTTCGCATGTTGCCCCCACGTTTGGGGCGGCGGCAACTCACCAGCTAAGGTAAAAACAAAACGAAAACCAAAAGAGAGAAGAGAGAGAGAGAGATAGAGGGGGAGACGTTGCAGAAATTTTGATTTATGTCGGCGCTGGCGCAGCTAGTTTCTGGCTTCTCTCTGCTTCTTGCATTTCATTTTTGGATTTTTATGCCACACATATCATTAGCCAGGCAGCAAGTGGCGAGGGCAGCTCAACAAGTTCGAAATCACATCAGGCTTAGCCTAATCTTCTCTCCCTCTCTCTGTCTCTCCCTGTCTGTTTGTCTTGGAGACAAACCGTTTTATGAACTATTTTAATAAAGTTTCAAGGGCTCAACTTTATTCCTGCCAACTTCCAAAGCTATTAAACTGCATTTTCCAAAACCAAAAAACACCCAAAAAAAAGAAAAGGAAAGTTGCCTGCAAAAGTTTTGCATTTTGTTTAACTTTGAGCAGAGTTTTTTAGCCTTTTTTTTGCTGGAGTCTCTCTTGAATAGCAAGTGCAAAGCATTTATTGTTATTACACTTATTATTTATATTGTAATTATTATTTTTACAATTTGTTTGACTTCGAGCTGCAGCTGGAGTTGAGTTCTGACAACATGTGGGGGAAGCTTACAACATACGGAAAGCGTGAGCCAAGGTAAGGCAAATGTTTTGCTTACTTTAGCATACGCAAACAAACTTTCAATTCAACAGAAAATACATATATGCACAGGAATTATGGCTCTTAAATTGAGATACGGCATACGAGTGTGCATGGCAACTGCCTAGGCTAAGTAGCATAGCTGAATAAGGACAAGACGTGGTTGTATTAAAAAGAAAACAAATTCAAAATTTAGCTTGAGCTTTAGTAATGTTCACACCAAAATTTCAAGTCGCTAGCTCTATATTTGGAATTTATGCAAAAATAATAAACATTTCGCCCTCAACTCTTTGGTAAACACACATTTATCACTCATAATATATATAAGATATATTATTAATTACATAAACATATCATTCATAATAAGTAAATCATCTCTCAGCTAAAAGCCTCATCATTGCTATTGCTCATTGCTATAAAAATACTAAAAGAAGTTCTCAAGTCTTTAGCTTGACTTTAAAAATACTATAAATAATTTAAAAATATTTAAATTAGTTTTAAAAATTCACAAATATTCAACTTGACTTTTATAATTACTGCAAAAATGCCAAAAATAATACTGAAATATTTTAGTTCGCTTTAAAAATACTAGAAATAATTAAAAAAAAATACTAAATTTAAAAAAATCTAAAAAATAGATTTTTTTTATTAATTTCGCATTTCTTCTCATTTTCTGTGAGTCTCATAGTTGAGGCATATCTACATAGTCTCTATAGTAAGTGACCCCTGCTCTGCCCCGCCAACTCTTAGGCCCAGCAACTCTTGTGTCCACCCACGTTGATCGCTTCACACAGATCCGCGGCAGTGCTGGCTGTGTTATAGGCATGATATACCATCTTCAGTCGACGGTAGCCCAAGCAGTTGCTGTCTATTGTTGTTTCTTGTTATTGTTGATGTTGCTGTTGTTGTTGTTGTTGCGCATGAGCAGCTCTAGACTCGAACAGAAGAAGAAGAGAAGCTGCAACAGCAGCAGCATCAGCGGAGGCAGCCAAATGTTACTTCGCTTCCTACTAAAACCCATTGGCATTGGCAGTTACGATTTAACATTTCGCATATTGACAGAGCAGGAGGCGGGCGTAAGAACTTGGAATCATGAATTCAGCAGATTTCCAGGCGCAACGGCGCAACGGCGCAACGGCGCAAGTGCAACAGCAACAGCAGCAGCTGTGCAACAAATACAAAGGAAAACCTTGGTGTTGTGGCATGGGGGAGCTGCTGCCGTTGACGTATGCTTAAACAGATGCCGTTCTCGCTATTTATACCCATTGGAAATGGGAAAAGAGGGCGTAATGTTTTTATGAAGATGTTTGTAACAGGCAGAAGGAGGCGTGGCAGAGCCCATAAAGTATTCTTGATCAGGGAGAGAAGCCGAGTCGATTTATGTACATATATCGTTACCGTTACCGATATCGTTATTTAGTCATAAAATGCTATCTAATTCATCTTTTTAGCTAGAGTCTTCAAATTTTGCATATAGTCTTACTTAAGCCTTATACAATTTCGGTTTTTGTTAAATTTTGTGTGCCACGCCCATTTAAAACCTCATACTATCGGCGCCTTGCAGACTGAGCGCAGTTGCTGAGTCAAAGTGCACAGTTAGCAGACTGTGGGCTTGTGCGTGCGTCTGTGTGTGTGTTGCTTGCTACATATGTAACGGAGAATGTTAGCGGTTCTTAGGAATAGCGCTTCATCGCGGGGTTCAGGGTATCCCCTAGTCGAGCAGTCTCGACTGGAGATTTCTTACTTGTTTTATATACAGATTTATTAGTAAAACTGCAGAAGATAAAGATGAAAATAATATATATAGATTCCAAGACTTGAGACATCGCCCCCCTCTTGCCCCACCCGCTGGCTAACAATAATCAGAGAGCTCCATCTCTCCACCTGCCATTTGGATAGACATCTTCAACTGGCTGCTGGGAGCCGATGTTGACATTTGGGCAGCTGTTGGCTGACAGTTAATGAATTATTTAGCTAGCCTGCAGCGCCATGAGCTATGCAACAATCTTTTATGCCGTTTCTGCAACAAGGTGAGGCAGGAGGGGGAGTGGGAGGAGGAGGAGGAGGAGCAAGCACTGGACTCTGATCCAATTAACTGCTTATACAAAACACAAATGGCCAGACATATAGACGGCAACAGAGAGAGGGAGAGAGAGAGAGGGAGAGGGGAGCGCTGGTCAGACATGGACAGCAGCTCATAGACATATTGTCCGGGCTCAAGTAATAACAGTAAAAATCAACGCAAGCCATTCGTCCGGATGTCGCTACGTTTTGATGTCCTTACGGCTGCCCTGTGGGCTACACTTCAGCAAACACACTGAAGGAGACAGAGCACCCCGCTCCCCTCCCCCCTCCACCTGCCTTCGCTCTGCTCGGCTACCTTTACACACATGGCTGTCATGCTCTCACCCGAGACTAGCATCGCTTTGACATGTTCTTTGGAACCAGTTGCGATACAGAAACAGATGAGCTTTGCCTGCAATCATTTGCAGTGGCTTTCATTGGTTAACTGTGTATGCTTTCAGATATGAACTACTTCCATGAACATTGTTCTTTGGAACTAGTTACGTTTCCTCTTTCCCAACTTACAGAAGTTCCTTGTGAACTAGTTCTGTGAATACAGATAAAGATTTAGTCAACTTTTCGAAGTTCCCTGTGAACTAGTTCCACAAAAATTGTTCTTTAGAACTAGTAAACTTTCAGGTGAGTTTTTTACTTAATTAATTATCTCAGCGATTTTCTAAAACGTCCCAATGAACTAAGTGCATATAATTTGTTCTTTGGAACTAGTGAACTGTTCATTTAACTTTTCATTCTATACTCTTACAAAATATGAACACAATTCGGATATGTTCTTTGGAACTAGTTGCCCTAACAAGTCAGCTTGCATTTGCTAACTGCACATTTGTGAACTTTCAGCAGCTCCCTGTGAACTAGTTTCATGAACTTTGCTCTAAGCAATCATAGCTGATATTTGTGCAGCTCGAGACATTCATTGCTGTAGGCATATGCAAACTGATCTATTCATGCCGAGTTTCATAAAGGAACTTCTCGCTGCTTCATATGAACTAGTTGCGTGAACTTTGCTCTAAGTAACATTTACCATATGTGCTGAACTCATATAGATAAAGGATAGTTATCCTGGACTGATCTATTCATTCTCCGTTTCCGTTTCCTTTGCCTTACTATATGAACTTCCCTCAGCTGCATATGAACTAGTTGCATGAACTTCTTATATTTGAGGAATACATAATTGCCCTTAACTGATCAATTCCTGCTCATAGTATATATAGTATATTAAGTGATATATCTCTTACCCCAATGGGCTTGCTAAGAGCATAGAAGCTTCGTTCTGTTTGGCTCTGGCTTTGCATACGCTGGCCGCTGGTTGACTTTTCAATTTGTGAATGTGTGCGTGTGTCTGTTTGTTTATATCTGTGTGTGTGTGTGTGTGTGTGTGTGTGCTTTGGCTGGTTTTGGGGTCTAGCTACTCCATATTTCTGGCTGCTGGCTGGCTGGCTGGCTTTTGCTTTTGACGTGGCCTGATGAGCCTGCAGCTCACGCTCTCTGTCTCTGTCTCTGTCTCTGGCTTTGGCTTCGGCTTTGGCTTTAGCATTGGGGTTGGCCCGCATGTGTAACGTTATGTGCATAAAAAATAATCATAATCACTTGAAAGCCCCGGCCAGAGCTAAATCCGGCATTAGGCGGGGCTGGTGCTGGCGCTGGCGCTGGCAAACGCAAATAAAGGGTTCGGACCTGGCCCTTTGGCGCTTTGAGCACTTTGCCTTAACAATAAATAAAACATAAATTGCAGCAAAATATATAAAGCAATGTCCAAGTGATTTTCACTCTACCCTCCGCCTCTCTCTCTCTCTCTCTGGCTGTTTGCTTATTAAAAATATGGCTAAGTGAATTTGCCACCAAAAAGGAGAGGCAGCAAGGACAGCGACAGTTGCCTGCTTAAAATTCATAAACATAAACAATAAAAACGCAAACATTAGGCAAACGTGTTAGCACTTGCCATTCAGCCATACACAAATGTCGACAAGGTGTGTGCACGTGTGTGTTCGTGTGTGTATGGGTGTGTGTTGGCCAGTAAATCAGAGCGTATGGCTGTGACAGGCTCGTCACAGACAGCGGACGCCATGACGAATGGCATCGCACAGGTCTGTCGCAAGCTGTCAGAGCTTCAGCCATGGACAGTCCCAGCCCCGCCAGCGGCTCTCTCTCTCCCTCTCTCTCTCTCTCTGTCTCTCTTTGGCGCTATTTTTTGTCGTTTCTGTTTTTTGTGCTCCAGTGAAGTGCGCATTTGACAAGCCCAGTAAACAACAATTAAAATGACAACGGGCCGAGGGAGCCAAAGCATTTTTGCACGTTGCGCGTTTTCTTCTGGCCCGAAAAAAAAAAAAAACGGCGATGCAAGGAAAATCTAACTGATGAAAACTGACAATGAACGAGCCTGGGACAGAGACAGAGAAAGAGGGAGAGACTGAGCTGGTAACGTATCCGAGCTGGGCACGAAATTATAGCCACAGGACATGCAGGACACACAAAGCAGCCAAATCAGCGCCTGCTCCGCAACTGCACACACAATGTGGCAAACGAGGCCAAACACGGCCCAAAACGGAACAGAGAGAAAGAGGGAGAGACTAGTAAAAAACTGAGATAGAGAGAGGGAGGGAGGGAGAGGGGGAGGAGAGGGTGAGTCGAAGTTAACTATTCCGGGCAAATAACTTAAGGACATGACAATGCAATTTCGAGCCAATGCTCGAACCCAATGAAAAATCCATCAGCGAATCGCCAATCTCTGACTGGCCCCAGCTCTCACTCCAGTTCTCTCTGCAGCGCTGGCTATGCTATGCCCGGCACATATGCGCCACATATTGATATGTCAGGCGAGCCGTGAGCCGAGAGCCGAGAGCGCAGTTGATGGATCTCTTATGAATGCGTGAATCACTGTGAAACTTTGCCAGTGACCAGGGCATGTTGTGCATCGAAAGCGAATTATCTTGGGAGATTTTCTTTTTAGATTGGAGGCTGAAAGGGTATGCTGTGCTAGGAGATACCCTATATCTCCCTCTCTCTGTTTGCACATAAAAACTATTATGAATGACATTTGAAAAGATCTAAGGAGTCTATGAGTCAGCGTCAGAGTATTTTGAGTTGGCTGTAGCCGACTAGCAGATACCCCATATATTGCTTTTAGTCATATATATGTTTGTTATGTTTATTTATAAACATCTGAAAACACGTAATAAGATCAATATGATTGTTGACTGACTAGCACATACCCTGTATATTGTTCGCTTCTATATATATTTATATGGTATATGCTATATGGTTTACTTAACAAATTAAATATATATAAATTATATAAGAGCAAGCATAATGTAGAAGAGTATAAGTGTTTAATGGACTAGCACATACCCTGTATTTTTTGTTTTACATATATTCATAGAGCATTTTATATGCTTTACTTATAAAAAATTATATTAAAATAAGCTAAAAATATCTATGATAAGAGTGAAGGTAGCTGATCGACTAACACATACCCTGTATATTAGAGTATGTGTATACATATGTTACATATCAAAATAGTATACTCTAAAAATGCATCATCATAAAAAGGTAAAACTCATGTGTAGTCGACTAGCACATACCCTGTATATTGCCTAATATGTTATCTATATCTGATAAAGATAAGAATACTTCAGTAATATAGAGCTTGGCTATGTTTCACTTTAGTTGACTTGAAATTCTAATGACCTATCAACACTAGTCGTGCATACCCCACTCACACACCCATCCATTTAACGGGCACACAAAGAAGCCGCCCGCATAAGAAGTTTATGGCCAATAGAGAGCTTGTAGCTGGCTTTGCATGAGCATCGAGCTAATTAATTGCTGTTAATTAACAGGTAAATAAATCAATCGCTCGCCTTAATTAATTTAATATACATAAATATAAATATAAAAATAAATCCAGACGAGTGACGCGCTAGCAGAGCAACATCTCAGACTGATATATAAGTATATATATGTATATATATATCTGTATTATAGAGATATGCTGCATAGCCTTGAAGCTGTTGCTGCTTTTATGATAGGTGACGCATCGTTCCACATATGTATATATCGCTATGTCCACCGATTTATATAGTATTCGCTCGCTGCGGCTCATTTGATTGGACAAATTGTTTGGCTAATTTGCCAGGCATTTGGCTGAAAGCCGTTGGCACATTTATCATGACGCGTTTAGCATTAGAGCGCGTCCATCACGGCTAGCGAGCGAGTGACTTCGCCCAACTATTTTCGGTGCGCCGGCCACACGGCGTATGAGTAATGTCTTGATTTGCCAACGGCTTAAGATTTAAATTTATTTATTGCCACAGCAGCAGCAGCAGCAGCAGCCCCAACCACAGGCCAAAAAGACACAAACAAAACAAAAGCCAACACTCAACTCAACTCAACTCAACTGCGGCTGCGATTTAATTTTAGATGCGTTGAATTTTGCTTTTATTATAATGCAACAGATTTCATTGTTGTTGTTGTTGTTGTTGCTTGTTGGTTGTTGCTTGTTAGTTGTTGTTGTGGCTGGCATCAACTATTTCTAAATCTTTGCCAGCTTCTTCTCCAATAGCTCTTGATTTGTTTCGCTTGTTTTGCAAATGTTTTTTTTTTTGGCGCCTGCCTTTGGCATGGGACGTGGGCGCCTCAGCTGGGTGGGCGTCTCTCTCCCAGCCCCTCTCCCACCTCTGCCTCTCTCTGTGTGGCATGTCTTGCATTTTAATTATGATAAAGTGCTGCTAATGCGCCTTTCATTGGCCATAGAAATGGGGCGTGGCATGTTTTTGCGATTAGTGGACAGCTGACAGGTGAGCGAAGCATTGCAGTCGCAGGACTAAGCCAAAGTCTGCCTTTTTTTTTGCCAGGATTTGGCAATTGGGACAGGCATGTTGGACAAGGCATCAGAGTAAGGGCTTAGGTGTATAAAATATTGTGAATAATCTGGGACTTTTTGCTCTGTGTGAAGAGTGAAGCCAGTCCTTTCTCACTGTCCCTTCTCTCCTACTCCTTTTGCGTTTGCCTGCCATGAAATACATTTGGCAATCGATATTTTACAGGAGTTAACTAATTTCTTGCCAACTGAGACTATTTATTTGTATATAAAACTAAAATTTAAAATTTAAAAATATTACAAATTTAAAAAAAAAATTTTAAATATAAAAAAAAAATAAAAAATTATACATAAAAAATGTTAAGGAATAAAAAATTTAAGTTTAAATTTAATTTTAACAATTAAAATAAACAAAATTTAAAATTTTTAATACAAAAACTATAAAAACTGTAATTCAAAATGTTAAAAAATAATTTAAAATAAAAGGAATTGTAAGTTTTAAATTTAAAAAAATTGTTAAAATGTATTTAAAGCAATTAAAACTATTAAAAAATAAGAATAGTATAAACATAAAAAATAATAAAAAATATTGAATATAAAAAAATGGTATAAAAAATAAATAAAAATTAAAAATTAATTATAAAAATATATTTAAAGCAATTAAAAATATTATAAAATAAAAATAGTATGAAAATAAAATAATAATAAAAATAAAATAATAATAAAAATTATTAAAAATAAAAATGGTATAAAAAATAAATAAATTATTTAATTAAAAAAAATAAAAATTTATTGTAAAAATATATTTAAAGCAATTAAAATTATTATAAAAATAAAATAATAATTTATTTAATTTAAATATAAATATATATATATATATATATATATATATATATATATATATATATATATATATATATATATATATATATATATATATATATATATATATATATATATATATATATATATATATATATATATAATAATCTCAGTTAAAAATCAATTATCATAAGCCCTGTAAATTATATAACTTTCTACCAGAATTTATATATTACACTTTGAATAATAAAACTATTTTTTGTTTCAGGCAAATAAAGCATAGTAAAATTATATATAAGTCTATATATATATAATTATCAGTTATTCATTTGCCTAACTCTGCATAGCATAAATTTCTATTCCCCTTTGCAGTTGATATATAAAATCATTTTCAATTTGTTTGCACAAATCTGAGAGCAAATGAAGTTTTTGTCGAAGCAAATCAATTTCCATGCGAAAAACTAAGCAAATATGCTGACAATTTGGGCATGCATAGGCGCTCTTCATAAGCAACAGCAGGCAGCTTGCATGTGTATTATTATGCCACCCCCCTGCCACCCTTCCTGGCACATGGCTCGTGCCTCATGGCCAACTCCTGTTCGGCTGTCGGATTACTCGCGTCTAATTGAAATCTATGCGGGCTCTCTCGCTGCATATCTCTCAGCGCACAACGAGGCGTTAGTTGTTATTAGTTGTTGTTAACAGCAATTACACACACACACACACACACACACGCACACACTCGCACACACACACACAAATGCTCATTATATGCCAAAAATGAGGCACATTTTCAGAGATGCGACGCAAAAATTTTCCAATTTTCTCTGGTTTTTTTCTGCTGCTGTTTGCTGTTGTTGTTGGTTGTAATTGCCGGCAGTTGTTGCTGTTGTTGAGGTCACATTGAACGTCAAAGGCAAAAGTTTGGCAGAGCGTTAATTTCGTTTGCCCATAAACATGCAACATATGCGCGCAGGCCAGCAAGGGGCGTGATCCGAGGAAGGGAAGGGTCGCCCGTGTGTCCTGCCTGCACTGCATTTGCAACCCTAATAAAGCGCAGCGGTTGCTGCCTGCCACACGTGGCCCAGCTCTGATAACGGGCCCTGAGTCTGGGCCTGGGCCTGAGCCTGGGCCTGGGCAATGCCCATGTCGTCCAGCCGCTGGTTTGTCCTGTGCCGTTGCCTGGACCTCTGTGATTTATGCACTAAGCAACGCCGCGTCCTGCGCCCCCTTCGAGCCATGCAAAAAATGCAATTCTCATCTGATTGTTGCTGCTGCTGTGGCTGCTGTTGCTGCTGTGGCTGCTGTTGCTGCTGTGGCATGTTTGGCATGTGGCAGCCACGCGAGATGCGCACGGTACATGCCACTTGCAGCAAGTGCCACAAAAACATTGACACATCGTTTACAAGGCCAAGCCCAGAGCAGACTGAACATATCTATATATATATATATATTTATACTACAGTTATATATATTTATATATTTCTTTGGAGCCCGGGCCGCAGCTGGCCTGCGCTGGATCGTGCCTCGGCACACAACATGACAAAGAAACACACAAGAAAAACAAATGGAATATGAAATAGAAACGCGCTACCCCTATGCTACCTACCTACCACCCCCCTACCCCAACCCTCTGCTCGCCACGTCTCGATTCCTTTGAAAATGCTTATCAAATTAATTTCGCTGAAATTCGCGTTTATTGTTCTCGCTGCTCTGCTCTGCTCTGCTCTGCTGGGCAGGGGGTTAATTGCGAGGGTTTAGCTCTCCCCCTCTCTCCCGCTCTATCCCGTTCTCTCTCTCTCGCTTGACTTTCCTTAAGCGTTGCAGTATTGATTGCATGTTTGTTTGTTGTTTGTTTGCCGCTTTTGTTGTTTCTGGCCATAGGTAAACGCAGTCAATTGCCAGCGAGGGTTGGCCCAACAGTTGCGCCACACGTGGCCCGCTTTAAGCCAAATCAGCAGCGCAAACACTGAGCAAAACGGGGCCACACTCTCTGCCACATTTGTATTAAGCTAAATCAAATCTTGCCTAAAAAGAGCAGCCAATGGCCTCCACTCCACACTCCAGACTCCTTCCACGTTGCAACCCCCGCTATATTTCGAATGCCATCACCAATTTTTAAGTCGAAAACTAAACACACGCGACTCGGAGCGTCGTCTGGATTGAAATTGAGTCGTTTAAGCCGTACCCCCCGCCACTGCACCACCCAGCCACCCAGCCCACCCAACCACCCAACCACCCCACCGCCTACACACTCAGCAACCCCAACGCTGAAGTCGCAGTTCATCATTCATAGCGCAGCTCAACCCTCCCACACGCTCGCCCACTCCTTCCTTACTCCTTCAGCTCCTTAAGCTGCCAATTGAACTTTGAGAATATTTTGGCATTTCAAAAATATACCGAAAGTGAAATTTAAAACAAATCAAATTTTGTATAATTCAAATACATTTTTGGCATATCGAAAATAAGTCGAAAACTAAATTAGAATCCAAAAATGTAATTTAAAAACTCAAAATAATCAAAAAGAATTTGTAGAAAGTTAAAAATTAATAAAATAAATATTAAAAAATATTTAAAAAATAAAAGAAAATGAGATTTAATAAAATAAAATATATTAAAAATTTTAAAACATAAAAAAGAAATTTTTAGAAAGTTAAAAATTCATAAAAATCAATTTTAAAAATTTTAAATAAAAGAAAATGAAATTTAAAAAATTGGTAAATGAAAATAAAACATTAAAAAATATTAAAAGAAATCTTTAGAAATTTAAAAATGAAAAAATAAATAAATAATTAAAAGAAATTTGTATAGATTTTAAAATATTTGTAATACAAATTTCATTCAACAATTTTAAATTTTTTAAAGCTATTTTTAAATTTTACACTGCATTAAAATTTCTTTTAATTATTTTAATTTAAAAATTTTTAAATTTCCTAAAATTTGTGTTAATATTTGTATTATTTTTTATATAAATTTAATTTTAAATTAAATTTTCTTTTATTTTTAAATTTTGATTAATATTTTACTTCCTAAAAATTCCTTCTAAATATTTCATATAAATTTTTTCAAAATTTAATTCTTGATAATAAATCAAATAATTTGTAGAAGTTTTTTATGAATTTAAAAATAATAAAATAAATAAATTTTTACCCATTCCCCTAGCTCCAACTAGCTCCACTCTTCTAATACTCCTGATCAAGCATATATACATATATATATATATAGTATTTATATTCGATATATTCGTACTTCCTGCTCTCAACCACGGCGCCTCATACAGCCCCCGCCGTTCCGCCGCCCAGGGTATTCAAATGCTGTCAAAAATCGGTCTCATAAATTTTTATACTCTTCCCGTGCACAATAAAAACATATAGAAAGAAGAAGCTCGTCGAAATCAAAGGGATATACTATATATTGTTGAAGAGCATCAATTGAAGATGAGAATATGTTTAAAAATAGGTCGAAAGGCGTAAATCACATTAATTGGAAGTCTTCCAGATTTGCGAATAGAATCAATATAGATATAGAATCAAATGTGGGTTGGAATCGAAGTTAGGGCTAGTTTCTCGCAGTGTACTCACTCTTGCACTCGTTGGCGTCGCGCGCTGTGGCCCGGCCCCAGGGCCGATCGAAGTGGAAGGGCCGGCAGCGCTCGCAGTCGCGTCCGTCCGTGTTGTGGCGGCACTCGCAGCTCAGCTGTCCGCTGGCGTCCGGCGAGCACTTGGAGGCGTGGCCGTTGCACTTGCAGCGCCCGCCCACGGAGAAGTCGGAGACGGCGTAGTGCAGTCCGGCCGCAGCAGATGCGGCGGCGGAGGCGACGCCCCCATTCGACTCGATGTTGTTTCCCGCCAGCTGGACGCTGTACTTCCCGGTGCGCAGGTCGGCGGGGGCGTCGATGTTGAGCAGGGCCTGGGGATCGGGCTGCTGGAGGCGGTAGAAGACGATGCGTATGTCGGTGGCCGTCACCCAGTCCTGCAGCACGGACGAGGAGTCCAGGTCCCGGGCCGAGGGCCGCCCCTCCAGCGTGCTGAAGGCGATGCGCGAGGCCATGCCGTCGTGGCCATGGCGATGGGCGTCGCTGCAGCGGGGCTCCTGCTCGTTGTACTTGGTCACAGTGGTGCGGGCGGGCCGGCCGAACAGGCGGCGGCACTGGGAGCTGTAGTACTGGAACGGCTGCCAGCTCCGGCCGTAGTCGGAGCTCTTGAAGATGACCAGGGAGTCGGGGCGCGGAGCGCGTGGGCAGAACTGCAGGCTGACGTAGGTCAGCTCGTACTTCTTGCCCAGGGAGAGGGTGAGGGTGACGTTGTCGCCCCACTGTCCGACTGGGCCTCCGGCGTAGCTGGCGCCGGCCGCAATCGGCGCCGATCGCCAGCAGGTCACGTTGTTGGAGTTGTTCAGGTCGGTGAGGGCGCGCGGCGGGAAGCTGTTCGCCTCGCAGCTGTGGCACTGCAGCTCGCCGGGTCCGGCGGCCCGGCCGCCCTGATCCTGGTACTCGCAGTAGCGCTGCGGCTGCTCCGCGCCGCAGCTGCTGCTGGCCGTGACGGGCGCATCGTAGGCGGCGTTCACGAAGTCCGGTATGCAGGCGCGCGCCTTGTCGTCGCCGTAGCACGGATCCTCGGCCCGCGGCATGGCCAGCATTTTGAGGAAGGCGTCGTTGGGCTTGGCCAGCGCCGAGATGGCGCCCAGGGCCAAGAGGAGCAGTTGGCAGCGTTGCATGGCGCAGCAGTTCACAATAGACACTCACGCTTCACACTTCACAAATCACAAATCACACGAAAAAAATGTATATTCAAGAATAACTGTTAATGCACTACTGTGTGGCCAGGAGGCGTCCTAAGCAGCGCGCGCAAGCGTTTTCTGTGGCGTTTTAAATCGCGCGCGAGTCGCGTAACGGTGGTGGTCGTCGTACTCGTTGTTGTCGGTCGGTCGGTCGGTCTTCGGCTAACGTCAAGTCGGCCTGCCAGTTCACAGTCGACTGTGTAGTCGTCGGGCACGAAGCGTGCGCTTCAGCCCACGAAGTCACCGACTGTATGTGTGTGTGTGTGTGTGAGTGTGTTGATTTGATCGCGTCGTCATCTGTATGCTTGGCAACATATGTTGCCAGCCAGCATGCTGCGCACAGCAGCATCTCAGCATCCACATTGTTGCTGTGTGCGTGTGTGTGTGTGTGCTAACTCACCACGACGCTCGCTCGCTCGCTCGCGCTCTCTCTCTCGTTTGGCTCTCTTGGTTTGGCTTGCGCACTCAAAGTCGCTTGGCAACATTTTTGGCCTGCAGGTGGTTGTTGTTGCTGCTGCTGCTGCTGCTGCTGTGCTGGCAACATTTGTTGCTGGCTCTGCAATTATTTTATTGCCCATTTGGCGACACATTTTGCGGCAGTGGCCGCCTGCTGTTGGCTGCTGATTGTTGTTGTTTGTTTGCTTGTTTGTTTGCCTAGCTCGCTCTGTTTGTTGTTCTTGCTGGCTTCAAAATCGCACCGCGACCACATTGCAAATCAAAACAACGCTGCAGTAGGCGTCGCCCGCGCTGCCTCCCGCGATTGCTATCGATAATGAAGTCGCCAAGCGGCTGCGGCCCAAGTTATTAACTTGTCGTTAATGGGAATCATCAAAAGGGCTAAAGGGGGGGGGGGGAAGCTTGGGGGCTTAATCATGTGATGCGTATAAGCGATGGCTTCATTAAGGCTGCTGCCTGCTGTCTGCTCCTTCTGCTCCTCCTCCTGCTCCTCCTCTGCTGCTGCTGCCTGCATAGCTCCGATAAGCGCCTTTATTTGCTTTTGTTTTGTAATTAGCTTGAAATGCACTGGGCGTGGGCGTGGCATTGACCGCCACAATCGAACCGAGCGCTAATTGTACAAATTCTCACGTTATTATGCAACATACGCAACAAACAACCGACAACAACCACAGCTAAATACCCAAATTTTAAATTTCTCAAATATTTTAGTCAAATATTATCCTCCATTACAGTTTAATTGCCAACAAAACAGTTATTTATGGAGTCTATTGACTGCATTTATCATGGGCCGACTTGAACTGATTGGGAATTGTAAGAGGAATCAATAAAGTGAGCGATCTTAGCCCATTGTGAGCTTTAAAAGCGCCAGATCTGACGGGAAAATAGCTAAGCTAGAACTTCACTCTGTTGACTATTTTAGTATATATATATTATATAGCTTTAATATCGTTTCTTGGCATGGCGATGCGATAATGAGCGAGAAAGCTCTCCACATGGAATCGCCTATCTCAGGTCGACGCACATGGCTAGATCGACTTAGCTGATCATGCTAAAGAATATATAGTATATAATTGAATATATGTATATTGTACATATGTACAAGGTCTTCCTACATATGTATCTGTGCCTAACGAGTCTGCCACATCAATGGGCTCTCCCGCAAGTGCCAAGCGCTTCCATGTGCCTCCACTAATGCTATGCTACCCACCCGCTCAACCCCCTCATTAGCCGTACAGACCACCTATGCAAACTATCGGATGCTGGACTGCATCACTCCAATAAATATCGATTGCGTATGCATCGAGAGCAATTATCTGCTTGGCCCCTCGGCCAATTATTTGCAATGAAAGCCACTCATTAGAGCAGCTCATTATTTGAGCTATTGCCTCAAGGAGCGGGCGAGGTAATTGCATAGGACACACAGAGAGAGTGAGAGAGAGAGAGAGAGAGAGAGAGAGGGAGAGAGAGAGAGGGAGGGAGTAAGGCACACTCTGGGCTTAGACGAGCTCATTTCCGCTTCCTTTGTTGTGGGTTAACTTCCTCTGACTACGACTCGGGCTCTGGCTCTGGCTCTGGCTCCGGCTGTGGTGCTGGATCCATATCTGTGTGGGGCTCATGTGCTATTAGAACTTTTGCTTTATTACCTTGGCGCCACTGAGGATGTGTGTGTGTGAGTGTGTGGCAGCTGCTCGAAACTTTGGTGCTTAATGAAAATTGCATTGTGTCTCGTTGTGTGGATTTTGGATTCTGATTTCGAGTGGCGTCCACAAAGGCCGCTCTTTGTGCCGTGCGGCGGGGCCAAGGGCTCTCTGTTTGCAATGTTGCTGTTGCTGTTGCCGTTGTTGTTGTTTGTTTGTCTTGTTTTGTTTTGTTTGTCTCGTGGCCGGCCGGCGGCAAGATTTTTAGATTATGACGCTTTTGCCAACATTCCAGCACCCAGCACCAGCGAGCCAAACATTTAGTCAAACGCAGCTCAACTTGTCTCGTCGCCACTTTGTTTATTGTGTGCTCTCACCTCAGCTGGGCACCCACTCTCCCCCCTCTCTCCCCCCCTCTCTCTCTCTCTCTCTCTCTTTCAGTTTATTGGCGACATCAATAAAATACGACATTGAACCCGTCGGCCCCGCCAGCCTGTGTATTCACACGGATGTGGCTCACAGGCAAAGCGGCTCACCTGAACCCACCCAGCCCCCACACTCCCCTCCCTTCCCCCTCCTGCTTTTCTTCTATGTGAACGGGTCAGTTTTTGGTCAATGTTTATCTCAACATTTTGTTTGTCTTTTCGCAAAAGTGTTTGGCTCTTGTGGTTGTTGTTGTTGTCGCAGTTTGTTGCATTTGTAGCTCGATTTTTATTGCCGAAGCTGCGAACATGTGAAAGGCATTTGCCGCCCAAAATATGACAGAGACAGAGAGAGAGAGGGACAGAGGGAGAGACAGAGCCTGGAGTGGGCGCTGTGCAGCCACCCACCCAGCCGCGCCGCAGGCATGGCGGGCGGCAGTGTAGCTAAACGCACAGATAGATGACTAGATTCCTATCAGCGTCAATAAATAAAGTTTTTAAATGGAACAAGAAAATAAATATATGTCTCCGAGTGTCTCCTTGTTGTCACAGTGCACATTCAGACAGACCGAGAGCTAGCTGGGGCGGCAGCGCGTCTACGCCGCCAGTGCACAGTGGGTCAAACTACATATAACTGAATTGTTGTCTTTTGTTGTCAATCCACCAATGAATAAAGTAATCGATAAATAGATATCGATGAGATATCGATTCAATGTGAACACATATTAATTAACCGATTAATCGATTAAGGAATTCCGAATATTCTGATTCTGATACGATGAATAGAAAGTAATTTCAAAATCGATAAATATTTATTATGTGAAAAACTATCGATAGTCAACTAGTTATCAACAAGTATTTAGCAGGCCTTCAGGATACCTTTAGGGCAACACAACTTTCGATTATTAATCGATAACGTTTCTCCGACAATCGCTTAACATATAGTTATCGATTATTATCGAGTGTCCACAACTATCGACTATATTTATCATATGTCTTCTATAACTTTTTAGAAGACATTGTGAGAAGCCTATTAAGCTTAAAATCGATCAATAAATTAATCGATTATAGCTGATAGACATACATAACATTGTAATAGTTATCGATATTCAATAACTATTGCTAAGCATTGCCTACTTTGAGTTGTTTAGTCACTTATTAATCCTAACAATCGATAGTCGATAATTATCGATTAAAATTTATGTAACTATACAGTAATGTAAGACATATACGATGTACACTAGTTATCGATATTCAATAACTATTGCCAAGTATTGCCTACTTTGACTTTCTCCATAATCAATATTCGATATTTATCGATCACACCACTGTGCAATCTCCCGCTCCGTCTCCCATTTTGCGTCTCTTGCCTCAGCTTCTGCTCATATTGAAAAAGTTTTTCGAGTGTCTATCGCAGTCTGTCCCGCCTGCCAGGCTCCTGCTCTGCGGACTCAGCGGGCTCTGCTCCCACGATGCTCTCAGTCAGTCCGCGACGTCTGTTTGGCTGTGTGTTTGTTGCTGCAGCGCTTTGTCTCTTGTCTTGTGCAATATGCGTCGTGTCTTGGCTGCCTGCCTTGGGCCTCGGGCCTCGGCCCCAGCCGGCTTACCTCTGCCAAGCTTATGAGCTGCAATTGCAGTCGATGCTGTTGCCAACCCACACACACACACACACAGAGAAAGAGAGAGAGAGAGAGAGAGACATAGATAGATACGTGTATGCAGCTACTTACATTGATTTTATAATTAGCCGTGTCAGCGGGAGGAGAGGAGGGGGAGGGGGGGAGTCTACAGGAAGGAAGGATGTTGGCAGAGAATTCAAAGTCAACTCGTGGTAATAAAAACAGCCAATTACCTTCAAGACTCATTAAGTACTACAACCATTTCAGCCCGCAGTCAGCACACAAGCTGTGGCAATGGAAGTGGCTGTGGCTGCTGCTGCTGCTGTCTCTCTGTGGCTGCCAGCAAAAGGGGTGTTCGGTCTGCCAGAGGGCTCTGCTGCTGCTGCTGCTACTGCTGCTGCTGCTGTTAGCTGACCGTTACAATCGAATTAGGCGCCGCTCGCAACGTTAAATGCAATTAAAACTAGAAGATGTTGATTACATTAGAAGTGCAGGCAGTCACGACCCACTGACGGCAGCCCACAGAGTGGCTGTGGAAGTGGCAGAGGTTGAGTAAATATCATATAGAATTTGCCAACTTTTTGTTGTTCTCACTCACAAAGTTACGAACTCTTGCTGCTTCTCTCTCTCTCTCTCTCTCTCTCTCTCTCTCTGTGCTTCTCTGTGCTTCCCTCTGCCTACATCTGCCTCCGTTGGCTTCTCCTTCTTCTGCTCTGCGCTTCCCCTGTCTATCTCTGCTTCAAACTGATTCCCACTGCTTCCCTCGCTTCTTTCTGCTCTTCTTAGTTTCTCTCTGCTTTCCTTGGCTTCTCTGGCTCCCTTTGCCTAGCTTCTGCTTCTCTCAGCTTCCCTTGCTTCTCTCTAACTCTCTCAGCTTCACACTGCTTCTCACTGCTTCTGTCGCTTCTCTGTGCTTCTCTCAGCTTGCTTTGCTTCTGTCAGCTTCCCTTTGCTTCTCTCTGACTCACTCAGCTTCTTTCTGCTACCCTCTACCTCCCTCTACTTCCCTCGCTTCTCTCAGTATCTCTGTGCTGCCCTCAGCTTCACACCGCTCACTGCTTCCCTTTCTGCTCTCTCAGCTTCCCATCAGCTTCTTACTGCTTCTCTTCCTCGCTTCTCTATGCTTCCTTCTGCTTCCCTCTGTTTCCTTTTGCTTCTCTCTTACTCTCTCTGCTTCCCTCTGCCTCTATCTGCCTGCCTTGCTTCTCTCACCTTTCCGTTTACTTGCCTCAGCTACACTCCGCCTCCCTCTGCTTCTCTCTGCCTTTTTTTTGCTTCTTCATAATTTATCCCTTTTTTTCGCCGCTTTTTTCCTGCATTTTCAAGCTGAGGAAAACCGCCTGGAAATTGTTGCGGTTGACCAGAATTATTTGCCTTTTTTTAGACGCTCGCTCACGAGGGCAGGCAGCAGCGGAAAAAACTTTGTCAACGGGCGTTGGGCGGTCGTTGGGTGGGCGGGCGGTCTGATTATGTCAGCTGAACCAGGCAGGCATCAGTCAGGCGTGTGTTGGGCCTGAGCATAAATCTCGAATCCGCACACTAATTTCTGCATGATAAATTATTTATGCCCAAATGGAAGTCAACAACAGCAGCAGCAGCAGCAGCAGCAGCCAAGAAAGTTTGAGCTGGGTTCGCGACAATAGAGTCCTGCATAGTCCTTGCTCGGGCTGCATACATACATCGCCACCATCTAATCCGTTCAAATTTCCCCCCAACACGAAACGTTCATAAAAATGTTGGCCAATTAGGATTTGGTTAGCCACAGGTAAGCCGCCAGCGAAAAGGTTGTTGCAATGACAAAAGTTGCTCGAGCGAAACTTTTTGTTACATAATTCAGGACAACAACAAAAACAAAATTGAATAATATTTTTGGAACATTTTGCGTGTTACAGAATGAAGCTGAAAAAGAACAACATTTATAAAAATATAAAAAAAAATGGATTATTGTTTTTTTTTTTTTTTTTGATTTTTACTGACATTCAAATTGAATTTGATTATTTAAAATTAAAATTTAACTTCAGCTGATTTTCATTTAAATTTGAATAGAGATTTGCATTTTTGTAATATTAATTGATAAATAAAATTTTATTTTATTTCATTTATGAATTATTCAAAATCATTTTGACAATAATTATATAAATATAAAAATTTTAATATCATTTCAATACAATTTTCATTCATTTAAAATATTAAAAAAAAAGTATTAAAACATATTTTGTATGCAAATAAAAAATTTGTTATTCAATGAGTATTTATTATTGAGGATTTATTTCTATAGGCCGTAAGCTGCTGCGAGGCTTCGCCTAATTTAAAAACCAAAAATTAATTATAATAAATTAAAGGCAAAACGAGAGAGACATAGAGAGAGAGAGAGAGAGAATCGGGTGAATACATTCGATGTTTGGTTGTAGTTGAGGGAGATATAGAATAGAGAAAGAAAGAAAGAGAGAGGGAGAGAGAGAGAGAGAGAGAGAGAGAGAGAGAGAGAGAGAGAGAAAGAGAGAGAGAGAGAGAAATATGTATGACATCGTTAGGCAATAGTGATATAATAGAAATAATATAGATATACAGGAATAGCTTAGACATCATTATAATAATAGTATAGTATATAGTATATAGTAGTTAGTATATAGTATATAGTATATAGTATATAGTATATAGTATATAGTATATAGTATATAGTATATAGTATATAGTATATAGTATATAGTATATAGTATATAGTATATAGTATATAGTATATAGTATATAGTATATAGTATATAGTATATAGTATATAGTATAGTATAGACATTTGTATCAATTAAGACCGCTCGCTCTGAGTTGCTTGATTTAGCGTTCATCTGTGCAATCGATAGTCGATATTTATCGATCTTGCCACTATGCAACTGCAGCTCAGGCTCAGATTTGACTCTTCCGCTTCAGCTGCTTCTGCATATTGAAGACGTTCTTCACGTGACTATGACACTCTCTGCTGCTGTCTGCCTCTGAATTCACTTCCAATCGAGTATTAAACTGAATCAGCCTTAAGTATCACATTTCATCTTTACCTAGAACTACCCCATTTCATCTGCTTTTGCTCCCTCTTCGCTTCCTCGCTCAAGTTTTCTCTGTTTTGCTTTTAGCTTTGTGTTCAATTTGCTACGCCGAAAACTTGTCTTTGGCCATATTATTTGCTGGCAATGATGGAAATGTTTCATTAGATTTGCATTAGTTGGCTGCGTTATTATGTTGTCTGTCTCTGGCTCTTGGCTCTCAGATGGAAGCCATCAGCTAATTGATTCAAGACTTGGCCCGTGCTCCCTCTCCACGCATTTACAAAATGCATTTAGCTTGTTGCAGTTGCCGTTGCCGTTGCCGTTGCCGTTGCCATTGCCGGCTTATTGACCAAAATCCTTGGCCATAATCAGCTTCTGTTGCACTTAAAGTCATTTGCCTGCATTCTCCCTCACCCTCTCTCTGTGTGTCTCTGGCACTTTGCTGCCCTGCAGCTTCGGCAAACACTTGGCGCCAGCTGCTGCCTTTCATTTGGAGCTCATCAAACGTTGGCCACTTTGCTGCAAGTTGCAAGCATTTGCTGGCTCTTGGCGCTGTCTCCTTCAGTTCATCCTCGCTCCTTCTCTCTCTCTCGCTCTGTTTCTCTTAGTTGCCTGTGTCCTGCATACGCTCAGGTGTCGAGCATTGTGTTCATCGGGCGCTGCTGCTGTTTCAATTAGTGCACAGACGTCGCCTACAGTCGGCCCGCCCCCTCGCCCCCTGCCACCTTTGGCCACTCATTAGCAGCGCTTGCAGCTGCGGTCTGCGGTGTTTGTTGCCATTCCCATTTCCATTTCCATTTCCATTTCCATTGCCTGCTTTTAGCTACACCGCAATCTCCTAACTGGCAATTGGTGCACGCTTCGTCGCCTCACGGTGCCAACTGTCCCCGACTGTCGTGCCCTCTCTCCTCTCTCCCTGTCTGGCTGGCCATTGTGCACCTTTTTGCCTTTGCTCTCCATTTGGTTGGGCGCCAGCCGTCAAATGCTTAATTATTTGCAATTTTTCGTAGCATACTTTTGTGCGCCTGGCATTCAAATTACGCCGCAGCTGAACTGTCCATCTGCAGTCGACACTCAGTCGCCCCTCGCCCCTCGCCCTCGCCCGCTGCATGCTTTGTGCATTTATAATCATTTTTCATAAATGTCTGACCGTTGGGCAGCGCCTGAAGCACATTTACTGTGACAGCTCTCAAAGGATTAGGACGTGTTTCACATTTCACATAAAAGCGCAGCCGTCGAGACTCGCAATAATGTTGATAATGACGCTAGTCATCGCCATCATAATAATGATGATGATGATGATGATGATTACACTGTGTCCAGCTTCTGGCTTTGTCTCTACTCTAAGCGTTGATTGCTCAGCTCGTTAGAGTCAGAGATACTTATGCCTGCCCTCTCCCTCTCTCTCTCTCTCTCGCTCTCTCTTTCTCTAACTATATTTATGTCTTCTCCCTCATATCTCTTCTCTCTTTTTTTATAACTCTATTCACATTTGTTGCTTCCTTTTGTTGTTGGCTTTTCATTTTTATCTCTTGCCTGGATTTTGACTTTTAGCAAAAACTGATATAAGCCGCTTACCTACAACAACAACAACAACAAGAACAACAAGAACAACGGCGGCCCACTTTAAGCAACGCTTTCAAATACCTATTGAGCGTAGTTTGGGTAATTGACGTAACCAGAGATTATGTAGAACGGCATCAGCGACGCCAGCGACGTGGCCGGCTCTAGTTACCGTTATCATAGTCCCTGGCCCTCTAGCCCTATGCCCAACATCCATTTACTGGAATAATCTGAAAAGTTTCCCAAAGCAAAATGCAAATAAAAATGTTCCATGTTGCAAGCTGCTTTATGCGAAAAGCCAAATTTATGAAAAACTAATTACGATGCCAGATAGCACTCGAGTGTTATGTATATATGTTATGTATATACACATATATATGTATATATATATGTATATATTCATATTTGGCTTTTCAGTTGGCCATGAGATTTGTCTGTGATAACTGTGAAAGTTTGACGTGATTTGAAAATAAAAAAACTTCCAATTGAAATGCGACTGAAAAATATTAGAAAAATATTACAAATATATAATAAAAAATATTAGATAAATAAGAATGTTAAACAATTATTAGAAAATGTAATAAGAATGCAATAAGCAAAATATATTGGAAAAATATTAAGAACATATTCGAAGAATAATTTTAAAATATAAAAAATATGATAAGAATATTGTAAATACATATATTATAATATTTTATAAATAAAATAAATATATCATAAAATTTTTATAAAAATATATTAGCAAACGAATGCTTTTAATATACTAAAAATGTTATAAAAATATATTAAAAGTGATATAAAAAATTCGAAATATTACAAACAAATATTATAAATATATAAATATACCAGTTGACACTACAAATATCGTATATTATTATAAAAATATGTTGAAAGTATTCAAGATGAGCTTTAAAATATGCTAAAAATATTCTTAAAAAAAATAATACAAAATACTTAAAAATATTTTTAAAAATTTCTTAGATATATAAAAATTATTATAAAAATTAATATTTTTAAATAGAAATATTTTTAAAATATAAAAAAATATATAAAAAATTTTAAAAATATTTTTAATATAAATTTTAATATATTATAAAAATTATATATTTCTTAAAACTTAGAAATATTTTTCAAATATAATATTGTTTTTATATTTTAAAAATATTTCTTAATTTAAAAACTACATAACTTTTATAATACATATATATAAAAAAATTTAAAATATAAAAATATTATTATAAAAATATTTTAAAAATATTTTAAATATATTATAAAAATATTATGAGAATATTAAAAATGAATATCAAAATATTTTTGAAATATACTACAAAAATAAAATAAAATTTTAAAATAATATAAAATAATAATAAATAGGCTTAAATCAATTCATGAGGCTTGCCACAGCTGCGCTTCATCTCGGCCCGCAGCTCAGCTCTAGTTGGAGCGCCACAGACTTCAGGTTTCGATGTCAAAACAATGCTTGGCTGTTCGATTTTCTGTACTTGTGCCATCGATTGACATTGAGTACAGCGAAAGTTTGCGATATTTTGGTTTTTGCGCAATTAAAAGTGTTTTTGGCGACGAATCTAAGGCGGGCAGAGGAGGAGGAGGAGGATGAGGAAGTTGGCAGCGAAGGAGACTTGCTTTTTG
Source organism: Drosophila mercatorum (assembly GCA_961210405.1). Classification (NCBI taxonomy): domain Eukaryota; kingdom Metazoa; phylum Arthropoda; class Insecta; order Diptera; family Drosophilidae; genus Drosophila; species Drosophila mercatorum. The sequence continues at coordinate 14,018,822 of CAUIUS010000001.1, forward strand.
TGCGTGTCTAATGATGCGTCAACGAATTTCGCTGAATTTTTGGCCGCATCATCAAATGAGGCGTCATTAAGTAATAAGTCTTTCAGCCGTGTCCGACAAAAAGTGGAGCCAAAAAGCTATTAACTGTAAGCCAGAGCCAGAGCTGAACGTTTTCATTAAGTAGATGAAGACGCAGCTGAAGATGAAGATGAATTTAAGTTTAAAGCATGAGCCAAGTGCAGTTGCCAGTTGCTGACTGACTGAGTGACTGACTGACTGTCAGCCAGTCAATCAGTTAGTTTGTCTAACTGTCTCTCCCTCTCTCCCCTACTCTCTCTCTATCTCTGTCTGGCTGTCGCCTACTCAAGACGTGGCACTTCCGTTTCCGCTTCAAGTGCGTCTCCCACCAATCAGTTGAAGCAGACGCAGCGCCACAAGAAAAATGAGCATTGCACCAAACTGACAACACTTTGCTCTTGCCTCTACTCTTCTTCTTCTCTCTCTCTATCTCTCTCTCTCTCTCTCTCTTTTCAAGTGTTTCTTGTGCTTTTGATTTCGCTTTCGTCTTTTGTGCTTGCAGTGGCAATAGCATTCGCACAATGGACTCGCTCCTCCTTGGCTTGGAAAGTTTGTTTGCTGTTTCCGCCTGGGCGCGAAAAGTGGTTTCTATTTATTTATTTATACATCCATTGTGCAGCTGCAGTGGCAGTGGCAGTTGGAGTCGACGATGGGGCGTGGCCTGTTGCCAGCTGAAGCATTAGATGTGAGCGATTTGGCAGCTAAGCACGCGCTAAGCCGTCAACTAGCAATGGGCTAAGCCGCCGAATCCCAAATGGCATTTTAGGCTTTCGTCAGCTGGCGAAGGCAAAGGTATTGATATCTCTTTATATGTAGATATATATATAGTCAGATATATATGTATATATCAAATATTTCGGAGCGCTTTGTGCTGTTTGCCTGTGCAGGACTTAAGCGCTTATTGTCGATTATCTCTGGGCTAACCTGTGCTTAGCACACACACAGCTATACACACACCACACACACACACACACCACACACTCACACACACATACACACTCACATTTACACACATATACATACATATATAGACAGAGTTAGACATAGCTTAGCGCCAAACTTTAGCAAGACTTAATGTCAATTTGTTGAGCGCCCAAGTTTCCGTTACTTCATGAGCTCATCTTATTCTTATGGCATTTTGTTGCACACACACACACACAGCTCTCACACACCCACGCAAAAGTTTATAATCCTTTGCGAAGCTGAGAACTAATTGCAATGTAAATAAATTACAGGCGACATCGGCAGCAGCAGCAGCAGCAGCCTAGACTTCCAGCCTCCGCTCCAGGCACACAATATTTCACTCAATATTCAAAAGCAGGCAAACTGCAACGCCTTCCCGTTCGCCACGCCCCGCCTCTGTGTCGAAAAACGCATTCAACTCGACTTAACTAACTATTAAGCACTACTTCAAGTTTTACACAGGATATATGCATGTACATATTTGCACTAGCCTTGCCCCTGCCGTCGCCGCTGACTTTCGTTGATACCCTGCAATCAACTCATTTGCGATTCTATACGAACTGAGTTTCAGCAGGACAATGACCGGGCGGAAGAGTTAATCTATGTACATATATATATGATTAAAAAAATATAAAAATATATAAGTAGTATTTATATAAGAAGATATTTAAACTCCTATAAATACTTAAAAAAATATATGAATACTAAATATTAAAGAGTTTGAAACTTACTCTAGCTGCCAAAGGGCTTGAGTAACATTCAAAAAATATTTAAATGTATAATAAAAATATATAAAAATATTTATTGAATATACAAAATATGAGAGCTTAAACTGGCTACTAGAGCGCTTGAGTATGGCAAAGCAAATACATATAAAATAAATTCTTTATAGCTGCTCTGCTTTCCAGCCTTTGCCTTCACGCGAAGTCCTGCTTCAAGCTTGCTCCAGCTCTAAGGCCTTTCGTGCCACAGCTAAAAGGCTGAATCGAATGTATAATATAGAATATATAATATAGGATATATAATATAGAAACTCTAGCAGACCTACAGAGCTTCATTCAGCCATTGAGAAGCTCTTGCCTCAAGTGCATTGCAAGTCATTCCGAATTGAGACCTCCGCTTGAAGGATGATTATAACTGTCTGTGCTACTTTTACTCTGTGCATGATATGCTACTGCATTTATAATGTCACCTATATAGCTCTTAAATAAAGCCAGCAGTATTATTATATCTTCCACAATTTTTGGCTTTATTTGAATTTCCTTTTCTATTGGCCAGCCTGCCTGCTGCCCCTTGTCAACTTCTCTCTATAGCTTTGCTCCTACAATCTGACTCTGTATAATATTTATTGTCTTTAATATGATTTTCTTAGCCTTTTCAGCTTTTGTCTTTCACTTTGATATTACTTTCTTCCCGGCTAAACCCAGCTTCTTTTGCAGAGTATCTCAAAGTCTTGCACACTCATTTTCTGCCATTACTTATTTGTCCTACTCAGTGCGAGGGAGAGGGCATATTAGCTTTGCTGGCCCAAATGACAGAGCATTGCTTGGCTGGTCAGACACTCATTTGCTTGAAGTTGTAGTTTGTCGTCGTCGTTTGCAGCTCGTCCTTGCTGCAGGACTTATGAGTCTCATTGTGTGTGCGTCGTTGTCCTTGTCGATTTACATGAGTTGCAATTAGTGTGTGCTCTGCCTGAAAGCTCTTGTAGGGGGCGGGAGTTGCCTTCGCCCATTGTTTGCGGTTTACTTTTGTGCTGCCCAAATGTGCCGGAAAGTGTTGGGCCCATGTGATCCTTGCTCTGCTGTGTGTGTGTGAGTGTGTGTGTGTGTGTGCGTGTAGCTCTCCTGCCTATCAACTGCATCCGGCTGGCACATCCGTTGGGCAACAGCTTTCAGCTTTTATGGCTTTTAAATAGTTGCGAGCGGCCACAGCCGCAGCCGCAGCCCAGGCTACGGCTACGAGCTGGCCACTTTTGACAGGCTCTTGGCAGGCGCCAAATTTATGACTGTATTAAAGACTTTCTCCCCACACACTTTTTGCCGCACATAATTTTTGCATAGTTTTTGGCGCCTGAGCTGCGTCCTGGAGTGTGTAAAGTTATGTGATTTAAACGTTAAGCTGGGTGACAACGTGAATGGGAGAGGGAGGGGCAGTGGAAGCTGGTGATAGTGATAGCTCTAGAGCTGCAGCTGAGAGCTGAGCTAAAAGCCAGCTGCAGGTAAGGCAGAGATAGAGAGAGAGGGAGAGATAGAGAGAGGGGGAGAGAGAGAGAGAGAGAGAGGGAGAGAGAGAGAGACACTCACACATTTTAAACACTGTTCAGTTGAAATGTTGCTGCCGTTGCCGTTGCCGTTGCCGTTGCTGTTGCTGTTGTCCCCAGCAGCAACACGTTACTCCATGGACGCAGCAGGCGTGTGCCCGAGCAGCTATGTGTGTCTCCCTCGCTCTCGCTCTCTGAGTGTCCAACAATATTTAAATGTTGCTTTAAGCCACAACTGTCCAGCCGGGCAGTCAGGGTGGCAGCTGGCCAGTTGACCGGGTCGACAGTTGTGCCTGTTTGCGTTGTATGTTGCATGTTGCTGATTTCCTGTTGCAGGATGTGTTCTAGGATATGAACATTGTGGCCTGAGCGGAAGCGGGCAAGCAGCGAAGACAGCGCCAGGGACAGCCAGGGCCCTGAGCTGCCCTGCCCAGCCAGCCAAGTGTTGCAACCTGTTTTATGTATGTTGCTCTCGTTGTTTAACATTGTCTCTGTGTGTCTGTTGCTTGTTGTTGTTGTTGTTGTTGTTGTTGTTGCTCATGAGTGATACTTGAGGCAGCCTGCTACAGATATGCTCGCACTTCATTTGTTTCTTGACGAGCGCAGATAATGCACGCGTTTGCAGTTTGCTTTTTACTTGCAGCAACAATTGCTGCTGTGCCAGCAACTTTGTTGCACAGCATTAAGGACACGTTGCACACACTCGCACACTCGACTCGTTGCTATTGTTGGGGTTTAGTCAACTTCAAGTCGTGTATTAGTTATGGCCAGCTCAGTAGCTCTTTGTTGCTGCTGTTGCTGCGGTTGCCGTTGCCGTCGTCTCGAGTTCTTATGTGAAGTGCACTCTTTATGTTAATAGTTGACACTAATTAGGTATGTTTGCACAACAAAGCGCTCCACAACACACACACACACACACGGCATTAGTCTCTCTCTCTCTCTCTCTGTGTGTGTGTTCTAGCTGGCACAGCGTATACGTATTATGCTAAGTCCAACAAACAGCACAAAGACTTTGTCAGTGGCGCCATTTGGGCAGACCAGCAACAAGACAGAATGGCTACAGTGAGCACTGGCACTGAGCGAATTCGCATGGAGAAACTTGCAGTATTTGGAGAGATAAGCTAGAGCTATATAGAGAGGAAGGCGTGGTCATGAGACGGACGGACGGACGGATGGAGGTACAAAAGGACGAACTAAGGGACAGACTGAAGAATGTACGTATGAGTAAAGAGACCGACAAAGGAAGGATAGACGTGCCAAATGAACAAGCACATCCAGACTCACACGTTTGATTCTCCTGATCAAGAATCTATATAGCTGTCCGTCTGATCTTTCGTCTGCCCGCCCCTTCGTTCAGCTGATCGTCTTTGCTTCGCTTCTGCCATCCATCCGTCCGTTAATATGTGTTTCTATCCTACCAAAAGTCTGTCCGTTTGTTCTCCTCTCCATCCGTTCTTCTGTCGCTCCGTCCGTCGCTCCCTTTGTCCTTCCGTCCGTCCATCTATTCATCTTCCTGTTCGTCCTTCTGTCGCTTCGTCCCTCCTTCGGATTGTCGTTCTGTCTTTTCGTCCGTCCATTTGTTCGTCTTTCTGTCCATTCGTCTGTCTTTCTTTCCGCCCGTCCTTCCTTCCGTATATCCTTCTTTCCGTCCGTCCATCCATTCGTCTTTCTGTCCATCCGTCCTTCTTGCTGTCCTGTCGTTCCATTCATCTTTCTGTATGTCTTTCCATTCTTTCGTCCGTTCGTCTCATCGTCTTTCTGCAAATCTTTCAATTCTTCTCTCCGTCCGTTCTTCTCTCCGTCCGTTCTTCTCTCCTTCCGTCCGCCCTTCTGTTTCTCCTCTCATCCGGCCGTTCATCCATCCTTCTGTCTGTTCTTCTATTCATCTGTTGGTTCTTAACAAGGCAGAGTAGCCTCGAGTCATGCACTCCCTCTCCCCCTCTCTCTCTGTTTCTCTCTCATTTCTTGAAAGTCGTTTGCTTTAGCTAGTTAACACTGTGCCCTGTCCTCTGCCAACATTGTTCACATTGTCGTCGTTGTCACAGCTCCAGTGTTTGTTGTTGTTGTTGTTGCTACTCCACATAATACGGTGTTAAGCATAGAGCACAACTATTACTTAATCATTTTAACCTGTTTAAGCGGCTTAATGTGCCACGAGTGTCTGTCCCTATCCCACTCTCTCTCCCTCCCCCCTCTCTCTCGGTGTGTGTTTGTCTTGTGCTGGTGTTGGTGTTTGTGTTTGTGCTTTGGCAGTGTCAGGCAGGCAGTCGGGCGGGCGGGAGGCAGCTACCAAAGCAAAGCTGCCTCTCGAGTGCCACACGAGCATCTTAAAAGTCACTCGAAAGTTTAGGCATCCGCTCAGCCCTCGGGCGCCCACAGAGCCGCAAACACCTCGCCTGCCACGGCTATTGTTGCACAAAGTGTAAAACTAGCCGTGGCTTTTGCAACACCAGCAACAACAACAACAACAACAACAACAACTTCTCCACAGCAGCAACTTCGATGGTTATGCAGATGGCTGCCCGTTGCATGCATCCGTTGCTGTTGCTCTTAATGAAATTTTAATTTGCTGCGGATATGCGCAGTCAGAGCGAGCTGCGAACTTGGACAGAAGCTGTGCCAGCAATAGGCAGAGAAAGAGAGAGACAGAGAGAGAGAGAGAGAGAGAGAGAGAGAGAGCGAGACAGCTCCAAGTGCAACTTCAACTCTGCTCAAGGCAGAGCCAGAGCCCCATGCGCCACACAATTACTTAGACTTATGTATGATTTATGCCGATGCCTGTCTCTGCTTACCCAAATGCAGTTGACTTTCTCTCTCTCTCTCACTCTCTCTCCCTCTCTTTCTGTGTTTATGCTGGGGGCAGCAGCAACTATGAAGTCTTTGATGTGCTCACCGCGTGCTGATTGACGGCCAATGCAAAGTTTGATTGAACGCCGAATGCGCCAATGAGTCAAACAGCCCAAGAAGTGTGGCAACAATTGTTTAGCTCTGTTTACAGAACTTCTGCAATTGCCACAGCAGCAGCCAAATTGGCTGTAAATCTTGAAGCATTCGAATTCTAAAAATCACTTTTATGGCCTGCTAATGTGTGTGTGCGTGTTGTGTGTGTTGTGTGTGTGCTTCAGTCTCTGCTACAAATCTCGCGCTGCATAAAATATGTCATGAGTCAGGCGAGGCAGCTGGGCCAACAGGGCATCAAACGGGTATGCACTGCTTAGCATTGTCAGCATTGAGAGACATGTGAATAGACGTAGAAAAGAGACTTAAATTGAGTGTTGCTTAAAGCTAACCTCTGCGAAAGGCCAGCTCCGAGCGAGATGGCGATATGGACTAAGCGCGGCGTAGGCTCTGTATGAGGTTCGGTGTGAACAGAAGATTGCGACTCGCTGCGCCTTGAAAGAAAGATAAGGTAACATGGATAGAGAAAACCATACAACTTTTCTGACAAATATATATATATACATATATATATATATATGGATTCCTAACCAAACATTCCCTGTTGATCCTTTAAAGCAAACTACTAAAGCTCGAAATATCATACGCTTAGCTTGGCGCCAAAGCAAAGAATGTGTGTATATAGTATATACAATATATATATATATATATATATATATATATATATATATATATATATATATATATATATATATATATATATATATATATACAATATATATATACATATAGTATGCTCAGTATGTAGTCAAATAGGTAGAATAGATTTTCCTTTAGCCCAGCTGAGCAACTTCTGGCCAGACCTCACGCCTTGAGATGATAGTGAAACGCAGTCGTAGCTTGCCCGAAGCAGATTTCCTATTAGACAATGACTATGTGCAGTGTCTGAAGGCTGCTGAAAACCATCAGAAAGGATAATAAATTCGAAATAAATAATGAAGTTCCCACGCCCCCTTAGCACTTAATAAATATCTTCCACATTGCCAGCCATCAATGCCAGAAGAGCATTGAGCATTGCCTGCGCCTCATATGCTCCACTCAATGCCAGCCTGAGTATAACTGCTAGCTAATATGCCCGCCTCAATATCGGAGAGGAGCAAGAGCAAAGCTTACATAGGAATCTGGAGATAATACTGCCGCCTTTATAGCCTCGCCCAGGCTTAGGTCTCTGCATTTTTGATGTCGGCATTCAAATTTGTGCAGTGTAACGGCAAATGGAATATATATATATATATATAAACAATTTATAGAAAGTGAATTATCAGGGAAACGTAAAAATGATAAGGCACAAATGGCAGGCGACGGCTCTTACTGTTCGTCCTGCCAGTCAGCAGGAGGCAGCAACAGCGACAGCAACAGCGACAGCGACAGTGACACTTGCGGCATGACAGGCTGACAGGGATTGTAGACGTGGCATTAGGTTGGCCATGTAGATGAGCAGCAGCTCAGCCTGGCGCTGACTGCGAGCGATTTGTATAAAGTTCGCTGAGCCCCCAGCCCCCAGGTGGTGGGCGTGCCACGTGGAGCGACGCCACCAAGGTGGAGGAGGAGGCGTGTGCGTTACAAGACAATAATTGTGACTGGAAGTACTCGGAGCAGGAGCTGGCAGGAGCAGGAGCAGGCAGGAGTCGCCCGTTTCAAGTGTTGCAAATAAATGTGATCATATCTGGAGCTGGGGGCTGAAGGCAGGGGGGCTGCTTAAGACGTCCAGCGCAGCCAAGTTGTGGCAGTGATTTGTCATTTTGATGCCACTCGCTGTTGTCTAGCGCCCATAAATAACCATCTGCGGCTAGAGATTGCCGTAGCCGGCGTCGGTGCTATAAGTACTATCTATATCTTCATACATCCATCTGCATTTCGTATTGCTCGCTCTCTCTCTCTCTCCCTCTCTCTCTCTCTCTCTCTCTGTCTGTCTGTCAGTGTTGCCTAATACAATTTGATGGCTCAATCATTAGATCGAAGTCTGTACACACTGACAGGCGGCGCAATGCCAGGAGAGAGTGAAAGTTATATATATATATTTATATATTATGATATGAGAGCTTAATCTAGCTGCTAGAGCGCTTGAGTATGGTAAAGAAAATGCATATAAAATAAATTCTTTATAGCTGCTCTGCTTTGCAGCCTTTGCCTTCACGCGAAGTCCTGCTTCAAGCTTGCTCCAGCTCTAAGGCCTTTCGAATGTATAATATAGAATATATAATATAGGATATATAATATAGAAACTCTAGCAGACCTACAGAGCTTCATTCAGCCATTGAGACGCTCTTGCCTCAAGAGCCTTGCAAGTCATTCCGAATTGAGACCTCCGCTTGAAGGATGAGTATAACTGCCTGTGCTACTTTTACTCTGTGCATGATATGCTACTGCATCTATAATGGCATCTATATAGCTCTTAGATAAAGCCAGCAGTATTATTATATCTTCCACAATTTTTGGCTTTATTTGAATTTCCTTTTCTATTGGCCAGTCTGCCTGCTGCCCCTTGTCAACTTCTCTCTATAGCTTTGCTCCAACAATCTGACTCTGCATAATATTTATTGTCTTTAATATGATTTTCTTGGCCTTTTCAGCTTTTGTCTCTCTATTTGATATTACTTTCTTCCCAGCTAAGCCCAGCTTCTTTTGCTGAGTCTAACCAAATTTCGTCTAGCTTTAATTATATATATTTCCAGCTAGTTAATATCTGTTCTGTTTTATCATCAGCAACTCTAAAGTGAAGCTTGATACATATGCTCAGCTCTAGCTCAAATTGTGCTCAATCTCAAACTTCTATGGGCTCTATGGTAACCGGGCCCAGAGCCACAGCTCGTTACTCAGACTCGGGCCAAAGCATAGAGTATTAGATTTCAGCCCGCCGGCTGAAATATATCTGTTCATAAATTTCGCGCCACTGAAATCTGTAATATAAAAATTGTCTACTGTCTGTTTTTGCAGTCCTCCATCCTAGTCCTCTCCTGCTGCTGCTGCTTCTTGTTTTATGATAACCGTTGTTATTGCTGTTGTTGTTGTTGTTGTTTTTTTGGCTTTGTCGTTCGGTGTCCTTGTGGTTGGGCGTGGGCTGGGAGCTGCTGCTGCTGCTTAATAGAACAAATATTGAAACGACTTGGCACACGGGGGTGTCTCTTCCGCCCGGGCAGGGTGGTTTGCCCAACTCCACCACCACCCACTGCTGTGTCTTTGTGTTGTTTAATGGGCATTTCATAGACCATTGACCAGTGGGTGGGTTTGGGTTTGGGTTTGGGTTTGGGTTTGGGCCTGGGCTGCACAGCATCCACAGCTGATTAATTGGGCTCCATGAGCTGGCGCCGCTTCGGTGTCCAACGTGTCCACTGCTCAGTTGCATGCGTTTAATACGTTTATTAATTACATTCCGGCCGACATTGTCGCTGGCCGCTGGCCAAGGCACAAAAATCCAATGCGAAGGGTTCAACAATGCGTTAATAATCGACTGAGAGAGAGAGAGAGAGGGAGAGAGCAGAGCAGAGCAGAGCAGAGTGTCATGCCTTGGCGACAATTCAAGTTAATGTCTCGCCCTACAGGCAGCCAGCCAGCACCTCGCGCATATTTGCGCCAATTAATTTGTTAAATAAACGCATTTGTACGGCGCGACGTCAGCGTCGGTGCGTGCGTCTGCGTTAATTATGTGTGCACATGTCTCTGTGTGAGAGAGACTCTCTGTGTATGTATATACACATATGTATATCCGTGTGGAATTCCGTGTTAGTTACGGCTGCGTAATTGCATTACGCAACGCGCCTGAAGCCCGTGATCCACCTGACCAGGAGAGCCTCCAGCCAGCCAGCGAGCCACCCATCCACCTTTCCCTTAGGCCCTACCCTACCCCTGTCCCACTGCCACCTTCAAGCCCAATCGCATCTGCTGAACATTTCTTATTAATTGATTGGCATTGGCTGCAGCAGCGGCAGCGGCAGCGGCAGCGGCAGTTGCGGTTGCGACTCCGTTTTAATTGAATTCCATGCAACCGATATAAGTTCTTCTTCCTCTTCTTATTGTTGCTGTTGTTGGCAACCCCACCACGCTGCCACTCCCTCGCTCCCTCGCTCCCTACCACACTGCGCACATTTTCATAAATCAATTTTAATTGTAGGTAATTATTGGTAAAGTTTTTTGCTGCGGGTAAAACCAGACGCGCGGCGCCAATTTGTGTGCCATCGTTAATTGTGCAGGAATTAATATCATAATAGCTCCATTCAATCATGCGACTTTTGTCCAATTCCCCCAGCTGCCACGCCCCACTATGCCCCACCCCCCTTAACTATGCTTTAAGCACACTTTAATGCGAGCGTTAAAGTTCAACCGATTGCGAAAAATGCAGCCGACAAAATGGCGTTTATCAGTGGAAAGTGCGGTTAATGTGGAGTGAGGTGGGAATGGGTGGGTGGGAATGCTGGGTGGGTGTAGTTCCATGTGACTTTGCAATCACTCAATTGCAACTAAAGTCTTTAAGTTTTGTATTGTATATGTATATATACGGGAAGTGGCTTGAGATGAAGGCGGATGGACTTTGCCTGAGTTGGAATGTGCTGCTTAGAGCATGTTTCTATCTCCCTTTCAACTGATGTATCCCTTCCCCATTTTCCCTCTCTCTTTCTCTCTCTCTCTCTCTCTCTCTCTCTCTGCCCATCTCTCTCTCTCTCTCTCTCTCTCTCTCTCTCTCTCTAGCTCTGCTCCTCTCTCTTTCTCTCTTTTGCTCATTCTATACCGTTCTGTCTTTCTTTCTCTCCCTATATCTCTACTACTATCTCTTCTTGTCTCATTTGTTTCTCTTCCCATCTATATCCTTATTTGTCTTCTTCTCTATCTCCCTCTCCCATTCTCATTCTCTCTCTCTCTCTATTTCTCCTCAATCTTATTCGATATATCTCTCTCTCTCTGTCTCTCATTGTCTTTTTCTCTTTCTATCTCTCGCTCATTCTCTTTCTCTGTCTCCCATTTACATTCTCCATCTCTATTTCTCTCATTCTCATTATCTCTCTCTCTCTCTCTATTTCTTGTCATTCTCATTTTCTCTCTATATTTATCTCTCTCTTACACATTCTCTGTCTCTCTTTCTATAGCTCGCTCATTCTCTCTCTCTTCCATTCTCATTTTTATTCGCTATCTCTCTCATTCTCATTCTCTCTCTCTCTCTCTCTATTTCTTCTCAATCTTTTTCTATATCTCTCTCTTTCTCTCTCTCTCTCTGTCTTATTGTCTGTTTCCCTTTCTATCTCTCGCTCATTCTCTCTCTCTCTCTCTCTCTTTGTCTCCCATTTACATTCTCTATCTCTATCTCTCTCATTCTCATTCTCTCTCTCTCTCTCTCTATTTCTTCTCATTATCTTTCTCTATTGCTTCTCATTCTCATTATCTCACTGTCTCTCTATTTCTTCTCATTCTCATTTCTCTCAAAATTTACCTCTGTCTCTCTCTCTCTCTCTTACACATTCTCTGTCTCTCTTTCTATAGCTCGCTCATTCTCTCTCTCTTCCATTCTCATTTTTATTCGCTATCTCTCTCATTCTCATTCTCTCTCTCTTTCTCTACTTCTTCTTATTCGCTTTCTCTCTCTCTACATATCTCTCTCTCTCTCTTATTCTCTGTTTCTCTTTGTATATCTTGCTCATTCTCTCTCTCTCTTTCTCTATTCCTTCTCATTCCCCCTCTATATTTATTTCTCTCTCACACACATTATCTGTCTCTCTTTCTATATCTCTCCCATTCTCTCTCATTCGTATTCTCTCTCGCACGCATTCTCATTCTTTCTTTCTCTCTCTCCCTCTATCTTTTTTCTTTTCTCTTTCTTAATCCCATTATCTCTCTCACTCTCATTCTATTTCTCTCTATCTCACTACCCCTTTCCTTCTATATTGTTCTCTGACTGAATATATATATTCTCGCTCTTCATATCCTATATACTTCATATTGTCAACATATACACCCCTGATATAGCACATCCACTTATCTATATTTTATTCCTCTTCCTTATTATCTCTAGAAATACATCTGTCTTCACTTGGGTTCACTTCTCTCTCTCCCTCTCTCTCTCTCCCCTCCTCCTCTGCCCTTTTCCCATTCAGTTCAATTTGCATTATTAAAACTAAATGATATCAAATGAAAATAAACTCAAATTTACTGACAGTAAAAAGTCCTTGTAAGGTTCTGCTGCAGCTAAAGGATAATAAGTTCTGCTGCTGCTGCTGCTGCTGTCGCCCATAAGAGTTCTCGTAAAGTGTAAATTTTAGTGGGCTGCTCCATCAGTCATTTGTTTAATATATTATTCAGGCCACAGGCAATTGGCCGCATAAGCAGCATTTGGCTAATACTCCAACTGGCCCTAAAACAGAAAAGAAAAGAAAACAAGTAAGAAAACTCTAGTCGAGACCGCTCGACTAGGGTATACCCTGAACCCTGCGAAGATCCGCTATTCCAAGCATTCTTCATTTCTTTTATATACACATGCATATGTACGTTCATTACAAGCAAAACATACACACACACACACACACAGGCGCAAGCACACACAAGCGCAAGTCGGTGCGTCAGCTGTTGTTTGGCTGCTTTGCATGGCGATGCTATGGGAAATTAAAGGTTTAATAACTTTTTTTCTAGACCAACGATTTTGATCAAACTTGTTGGGCGTAATCATGTCATCCATATGTATGTATGTGCCAAAGCACAAGTCTCTAGTATTTGATATACGGGAGTTACAAATTTGAGGCGAAGGGGGCGTGGCACCCAAAATTTAACAAAAACCGAAATTGCGTAAGGCTTACATAACACTAAATGCAAAATTTGAAGACTCTAGCTAGAAAGATGATTTAGATAGAATTTTATAACTTAATTTAGATTTTCGTTTTTAATCGATAACAATAAAACGATAACAGTTATCGAATTTCTGAAACAAACTCGATCTTTTCGTGCTATACAGGAACCTACATAAAAAATTTCAAGTCTCTAGCTCTTGTAGGTTCTGAGAACGACGCGTTCATACATACGGACAGACGGACAGACGGACGGACAGACGGACATGGCTATATCAACTCGGCTTGTCATCCTGATCAAGAATATATATACTTTATGGGGTCTGCCACGCCTCCTTCTGCCTGTTACATACATTTCAACAAAAACATTATACCCTGATTTCCCATTTTCAATGGGTTCAGGGTATAAAAACTAAACGTGGCCCAATTGAAATTCATGTTCTCCGTTTCATTGCCACTTAGCAGCGGGCGGCAGTTCGAGTTGATATTGAAATTTCACAGCTCTCTCTCTCTCTCGCGCTCTCTCTCTGTCTCTCTGTCTCTGTCTCTGGTTAACTAGTTGCTGTTTGTCTTAGCCTGCAACTTAGCCCGGCTCGAGTGGCACTTATCGAAATGACCACTTGGGTGGCCTGGCCCGAGTAACCTGAAACCCTTGCGTGTCCTTTGCCCCAGAGTCGGGGCGGGTTGGCCGCATACATTTTATATTTCATATTTTTGTGGCAATTGTCGTTGGCGTTGGGTTTTTTGTTTCCGCTCGCAAACGGGCCAAATACAAATGGCCAAGTTTATGGCTTGACCATTTCAATTTCATGCAGCTTGACCACCACCACAGTTACAAACAGCTCCTGCTGCCACTTGAGCTGCAACTTTTTGCTTGCCTGCCGGCCTGCTGGCCGGCTCCTTGCTTTCTCGATTTCCACAAGCCACTCGAACACTTCGGGCACTTTTCGACGACGACGGCTGCAGCGTCTTCTGCCGCTGCTGCTCTCAGCGTAGTTGTTCAAACTTCAAGTATCATTGACCTTTCGCTGCTAGGGAGAGAGGGAGGGATGGAGGGATGGAGGGATGGGAGGGTGTGGTGTGGTGTAGCGTAGGCGCAACAGTTGCCGCATTGAGTTAAGCGTCGGCGGCCCAGAAAATTACCTTAAAATATAAACAAGCGCTGGCCAGGTGGAATGGGCTGCGGCTCAACCTCCAGAGCGTGCCAGGCAACGTGTGAAAATAATGAGCAGGCATGCCTAACACAATGCCAAAGGGGTTCAGGGCGGGGGCACTAAACTACAAACGTCTGTGTGAAAAACGCAATCGAAATCCCAGGAAAGTCGAAAAAAAAGTGTGTGTGTGTGTGTGTGTGTGTGAGTGTGTGTGTGTGAGTGAGTATGTGTGTGTGTGTGTGATCCATCATTCAGTTGCTAAACAAACAGCAGCAGCAGCAGCAGCGGCAGCGGCAGCAACATGTGCGTTAATTTGCTGCCTGCGCGTTGAAAATAAAAATTAATATATGCCGCAGCACGTTTCAACAAAAGAGATACCAAAAGCAAGAGAGACTGTGAGAGAGAGAGAGAGGGAGAGCGAGAGCGATTCTGTTTGTTGATTTTAAACGGGCCAAAGAGTTGCGCTTCAGTTGAAAATAGTTTCCGCTGCACGAGAAGCTGAAGCCAAGACAACAAACAATGGCCGTCGCTCTTCATTCCAATTCGTTTCGTTTCATTCCAGGTACTGTGTTCAATTGCCACGCCCACTAATTACGTGCCCAGCCCGGTGGCAACAAAGAAGCTCATTCGATTTGTATTCCTGCCACTTGTCTGCCAGCGGCAACTGCATTAAGCCAGCTGCCCACAGCCCACAGCCCGACGTCTGGCTGCCACGGCAAGTGGCGAAAATAATGCAGGGAATAAAAATGAAAAGAAAAATTAGAGTACAAATAAATAATAACAATAAAAATTAAATATTTAAAAATAGATTTTTAATTTTAATAGAAAAATAAATAAAAAAAAGTTATATTATAATAAAATATATATAAAAATAAATATAATAATACTTAATAAAAATTGAAAAGAAATAAAATAAAATAATAAAAAAAAAATTAAATAATAATAATAAATAAAAATAAAATACGAAATTGAAAATTTTTAATTTTAATAGAAAAATAAATAAAAAAAGTTATATTATAATAAAATATATAATAAAATAAATATAATAATATTTAATAAAAATTAAAAAGAAATAAAAGAAATAAAGTAAAATAAAATAAAATAAAATAATAAAATAAATTAAATAATAATAATAAATAAAAATAAAATACAAAATTAAAAAAAAATTAATAAATAAAAATAATATAAATGAAAAATAAAATTTAAAAGATATAAATATGAAATAAAATCAAATAAATCAAATAAATAAAATAAATAAGTAAAATAAAATAAATTAATTAAATTTAAAAAAATATAAATAAATAAAATTAGAATTAAATTAAAATTACAATAATATAAATAGTAAAACAAAACAAAAATTAAATAAAAACAGGACAAAAAATAAATGTAATAAAATGAAAATGAAATTAAATAAAAATGAAATACAATTAAAATAATATATACACTTATTTAAATAAAATAATAATAAAACTTACCATACATAAAACAAACTTAAAATAAAATATAAATAGTTACAAAATTAATTAAAAATAGTTATACAAAAAACAATAAAAATAAAATGAAAATTGAAATTAAATTAAATTAATAAAATAATAATCAAACTCAAATTAAATAAATAAATACACTTATTTAAATAAAATTAAATTAAAACAAACTTAAATAAAAAACTTTAAAAAACTTAAAAACTTAAAAAAACTTAAAATAAAATAAAAATAAAATATAAATAGTTACAACATTAAATAAAAAAATAGTTTTAAAAAATAGTTAAAAATAAATCAAATAAAAATTAAAATTAAATCAAACTAATATAAAAATATTAATTAAACTAAAATTAAAATAACATAATAATGAAATACTAATAATATATAAATACATAAATTTATATAAACTTAAAAATCTCTTAACCTTATATAAAAATCTATATAGCCTATGTATAAAAATCTCTTAACCTTATATAAAAATCTATATAGCCTATATATAAAAATCTCTTAACCCTCAGCTAAGCTACAACTTTTCAGTTCTCTAGATTTGAGCTAAAAGTTAAGCTAAATCGAATTGAATTCCAATTGAAATCGGATAAAGTTGTCATAGCCAAGGCTAGAGCGAGCTCAACTTGTAATCCCTTAAGTTTACTTGCTCAACCTTAAATTAAATATATGCATTTTTCTGTGTCCTGGGACAACTTGTAAGCGCAGCAGTATTTGTTCAGTTTCTCTAGCACGACTTGCAAATGCCCAGAGGCAGCAGCGACTGCTCCATGAGCGTTCGAGACAGCGTTGACAGCGAGGATGTGTGCAGTTGTCCAAGCACAAGTGAATATGCCGTAAATTTAGTGAATGACGATTATATATGTATATAAAGATAATAGAAATCTAATATAAATATAATATAATACATAATATAATTATATATAGTTGGAATTGCTATTAGCTTAAGTCTCTGCTCACTCTTCTCTCATCTGTTAGCTCCGTCAAACAAACTTGCTAAGCTCGCACACTGTGAACTCTCCGACTCTCCATACTGATTGTTAGCTGACATAAGAGAACATCTTGAGCTGACTGTCTCTCTCACTCTCTGTGGTGCACTTTTCGCATGCAAAATTGAAGGCAAGCCGCATTGATTGGATCCGGGCTGCTTTCGACTTAAGTTGGCTCAGCAAACATAAACAAGGTAACAAGATGGCTTAGTTATAGCTGCTGCTGCTGCTGCTGATGCTGCTGGTGCCTGGCATGCCCAACCGAACTGTAAACAAAGCGCAAAACAACTCCGAAAAGTGTCAACCGAAATGAGCTGTCAGAGCAGCAGCTGTGGCTGTGGCTGTGGCTGCTGCAGCTGAGTGCAAGGAATATTTAGACTTGGCTTAGTGAGAGCTTAGTAGCCGAAATAAGACGACACACAATGTAACTGCAAACTATGTACAGTGGGCCCAAGTCAATGGATAGAGCAATATATGATAATTCAGTTTATTTTGCTGCTTAAGCTATCTAGAGCTAGACCTTAACTAATTTGTGAGACTTTTTCTAGTACTCTTCTTATACATTTAGCCCTCTTTATATATATGCAATACAATCATATATAAATCACAGCTATAGTCTAAGACTCTCGCTTCTCTGGCTGAACTTAAAACTTCCGCAAATTTCATGGCTCGAGAAATACTACAAATATTTTGGCAATTTGATATTTGTGTGCAATGAATTGCATTTCCCTTTGTTGCCGGCTTCATAATGAAGACAACTGCCAAAAAAAAGAGAAAATGGAGGAAGGATGGCGAGGCTAAGGCAACAAGGACACGGCCTAGACAGTGTCAGTTGTTTACGAGTCTGGGGCTAGGTGTCTTCTGGCTGGTAGCTGGAATCCGCGTCTCCATGTTTGTTTGTTTGTTTGTTTGTCTGTTTGCCAACTGTCTGGGCCAGCGCGCAGCAGGCCAGGCAATAAAATAACCAACAAAATGAAATGGCTGCAGACATTGGCAGCCGCTGGCGTCGTCATCTTGGAGACGCTGCACCGCGCCTGCACCTGCCAGAGCTCTGAGATATATATTGAGCTAGTCCCGGAGACGACTAGCTGGATGCTTTTAAGCATCGCTTTTCTTAGCCTCCTGCTCTGGCCTGTCGCAAATGGTAAAAATATTTACCAATAGACGCAGGCGTTACTCGAGCTGCTCTGCTGACTCAACTATCCCACTCAATCTATATCTCAGTTTCTCCCTCTCTCTCCCCCCCTCTCTCTCTCTCGCTAACGAGTGGCCTTTGAGCAGCACGTTCGTGTTTAGACTCTTAACACATTTTTCGATTCGCTTTCGTTTCGACTCGAGTGCAATCAGCAGCAGGAGGCGAGCTAAGGACAAAGGACAGCGGCACGTACCACGCTGTCTCGCCCAGACAGTTTGCAAACAGAAAGCCAGCCCCGACCAGCCCCGGCCATCCCCGGCCAGTTTTGGCCAAAAAGCTATCACTGCTCGTTCCGCCTGCCTGGCTATCCGTCCGTTCGTCCTGCCGTTGGGCCTTCAAGATAAAAACTAGTGGATCAGCAGCACTTAATTACATGAAACGAAAACTGTTAACATTCCAGCTGGGCGGACTGGGTGACTCTACGGCTCTAAGTGGCCGGGCCTTTGTTATGGCCTAGGCTCATAAAAGCATTGAGTGATGATGGCATGTGACATGATAATCATCGTCGTCAACATCGCCAAGGCGCTGCACTTCGGCCGCCGCAGAGAGTTAAACGCTGACGCGTGCAGCCATAAAACGTGAACGCTTCCGGCCGTACGGCAGTAGGAGGTGCTGAGTGTTAATTGACCTAATTGCCCGTCCAGCCCCGGCCAGCTGAGCCCGGGCAATTGAGAAGCGAGGCTACAACCAAAGCTGGCCTTAATATTGCCAATATTTTGATGTAGCCAAAAATGGTTGGCTGTATAATCTGATGCGATTCCGGCTTTAAAAAAACAACAACAACAGGCTGCCTCCAGCGGCCATAAAAGGAGCTAAAGTACAAATCGTTGTCACATGTGAGCCGCGTTTTTATGGCCAGCGGCTTGGGAATTTGCGCTGACCAAAAGCCTGCGGCAACAGGAATTTATTGTGCGCGCTCTAAATGGACTGGAGCAGGCCGACGTTTGGGCATGCAGCCAGTGGCGACTTTGCAGTTGCTCCTCCTGCTCCGCCTGCTCCTGCTGCACCCCATTCAAATGTGCAACAGGTCAACTTGCTGCAATTTTTATTGCTTTCACGAGAATCGAGGCCCTTAAAAGGCCTGCACTGGCTCTGGCTCTGGCTCTGGCTCTGGCTGTGGCTGTGGGTCTGACCAGCCTCCGCTGGAATGCGAAGACAAAGATGATTCAATTGATTGATTGATTGATTGATTGATCGCTGCCCGCTGCCCGCTGCCCACTGCCCACTGCTCACTGCTCAAATCCCAGCAACAGCAACAGCTGAGATCAGCAACGACACAATGACAACGCCACTCTACGCTGCGATAAGCCAAGCGCCTCAAGCTGCGCCTTATCAGCTTATCAGAGTTTGTGGTCGGTCGGTCGGTGGGTCGGTCGGTGGGTAAGTAAACAGTATGAGAGCTGTGTATGCGGATCTGATGACGTGTGGCAAACGTATGCCATAGTCAGCATTAGCTGATTCAGCGGAACTAGTTGCGATGCACATCTTCCACTCAATTATGACAAATTGAACGACAAATTGCAATTCTAAATGCGCTGTCTGCCGTTTGAGCCATCAAAATGTGAACTAGTTCATAATGGAACCAGACAAAAATATACAAACTCAAAAAAATAGTGATTAATATCAACTTAAGCATAAGAAATGAGCATAAGAAGAAGTTCATCAGAGCGAAAGTGAACAAATGAACCATAATGAACTAGTTCGCATAGGTAAAAAAAAAATATATATATAAATAATATATATATGCAAATATACGCTTTAAAGGCATATGAAATATAAAAAAATTATGAACTAGTTCAAAAACCAAGTATTATAGCATGCCAAAAACAAAGAACTAGTTCACTTTTATATAGAATAAATGTAAAAAAAAGTTCTTTTATCTAAATCAAATAGCTTTAAAAAAAAAAAAAGAACTGGTTCACATAAACCATACTGAATTTGTGAACTAGTTCACATGAATAATGTCTTCCGATGCCTAGCAAAAAACAATATATGTACATATCACCCATTTAGTATACAATAATGAACTAGTTCATTTTCATTAATAAATCAGCTGAACTAGTTCCCATTTATTAATCAGTTATACGCTCAAATGAACCGTTGCAATGGAACTAATTCACATCACTCATGCGTACGGTCCAGATGTCGCCAATTGAGAATCATCTGTTCAGTTCTTGCGATGAGCTGGCAGGCAAAGTCCAAAGCCCGCCGCATAGATAAGACCGATACGCCGTATGTTTGCTTCCGAATTTCACTTTCGAACTGTAATCGCAGCGAGCGTCAAATACGTTCCGTCGCTCGAGTTGATCGCATCGCGTTTCTTCTCTCTTCTGGAATGTTGGCGCAGGGATTGAGACGCACCGCCGCGCTGCTGACGTCACGGACGCTCGGCTGGCGTCGGCTGAGCGCACGGATCGTGGACGAGAGCTACGTCGAGGTGCAGCCGGCTAAGGCGGGCGCCGCAGCCCTGACCTTTCCGGGCGTTTGGCTGCGCGACAACTGCCGCTGCCCGAGCTGCTTCCACAGCAGCTCGCAGTCGCGCCAGCTGGACTGGAATCAGTTCGACGCGAGCGTCCGTCCGGTGGCGCTGCACGTGGACGCCGATCGGCAGCAGCTGCACGTGCGCTGGAGCGACGCGCACGAGAGCAGCTTCGCACTCGACTGGCTGCAGCATCGCAGCTTCGAGCCGAGCAGCCAGAGCAACTACCTCAGCGACTTCTACAGGCCGCGCACCGAGCACTGGGCGGGCGCGCAGTTCGAGCAGATCGCGCAGCGCTTCAGCTACGACCAGGTGATGGCCGAGGATGAGGCGCTGCGGCAGTGGCTGCAGGCGCTCGCCGTCTACGGCGTTGCGCTGCTCAGCGGCGCACCAGTCGATGCGGGCGTGGTGCGGCGGCTGGCCGAGCGCGTCGGGTTCATACGGCGCACCACCTACGGCGAGGAGTTCGTGGTGCAGGCCAAGCCCGGCGCCAAGAACTACGCGTACCTCGCGCTGCCGCTGCCCCTGCACACGGATCTGCCCTACTACGAGTACAAGCCCAGCGTCAACATACTCCACTGCATGGTGCAGACGCAGTCGCGCGGCGGCAGCAACCTCCTCGTGGACGCGTTCCACATAGCGGATCGGCTGCGCCAGGAGCAGCCCGAGGACTTTGAGCGGCTCAGCACCACCCTGGTCGACTGGAACGACATTGGCAGCGAGGACGGACGCGAGTTTCACAACATCTGGCGGGCGCCCGTTATCTGGTAGGTCGCGCTCCACAGTCTGAACTCACTGATTTCCTAATTGTCTTCCGCCCCTCTCTCTGTTAGTTTGGACTCCGCCGGAGACTATACGCGCATCAACCACAGCGTGCCGCAGCGGGACAGCCACTTCAGCGTGCCGCTCGACCAGGTGCTGCCCTGGTACAAGTCGTACGCCCGCTTCGTGCAGCTGGCGCGCGCCGATGCCTTCTCCTTCAAGACGCAGCCCGGCGACGTGCTGACCTTCAACAACATCCGGCTGCTGCACGGCCGGGCCGGCTACGACGACACCGAGCAGAACTCACGCTACATTGTGGGCGCCTATCTCGACTGGGACATCATATACTCGCGGCTGCGCGTGCTTAAAAAGCGTTTAGCCAACTCCAGCTCCGGCTCCGACTCCGACTCCGGCGCGAGCCAGCCGCCTCCTTCCGCCAGCCAATAAAAGTCAGTGACATATTTTCCAAGCCATTTGCGTTGAGCTCATTTGAATAGTTGTACAGTCGCGGCACATATGCCTGCCACGCCCACAATGCATGCTCTGAGGCCGCAGCGGGCGTTACCGACTGCCGAATACTCGTTCACGGACAGCTTTAAAATATGGGCAGATATAGATATAGTTATGGATATATACAGCAATATGTATTGATTATGATAAAGATATTTCCAATTTGCCACGCCCCCGAGGGGCGTCGATCTTTCATGAATCTAAAACTGTAGAAGTTACGGCTTTAACCGATTTTCCAGATATTTACGCTATATCTTTTTGGATCTATCTAACGATTATACAATCCAAATTCCAAATTTCTTTCCGGCACTACGACTTTTACTCTTTCTCATATAATCCGGATCCGTGAAATGCATATGCCGACCTGCCACGCCCACAGTGGGCGTATCGGCTAAGCCTTGACACCATATCAGACTATATATATATACCGAATTTCAAGTCTCTAGCTTCAGTAGTGGCGCAAAGGCTCGCCTTCTGACAAACAGCCGGACGGACAGCAGGACGGATATACTCCGTTCGCTGTGGTGCACGGGCATAAGAAGTAAATCCAACGTCGTCATCGGCAGTTAAAGCAGCTCAAGCGCGAAAATGAAAAGTTGTAAAAAATCATGATGATCCGGGGCGCGCGTTGTTGCGGATTATTAGCATCGGGATGCTGACAAATCGCTTGTGAAGATGATTGACAGTCGCAGGCAGCGAAATCCGGCGGAGCGAAGGGCCTGCTGCTTGTAGGCGCCCGAAAAAAAATAAACAGAATTGGCCGCAGCGGCAGCCACATCCGCATTCCGTAAATATGTAAATGGCGCTTGGCTTCCCGAGTGTCAAATGTTGTCAAGTTTAGACGGGACTCAAGGATGCGCCCCACCTGCCTGCGCCTGCCGCCTAGTCGACGCGACTTCGGTTTGGAGTGCATTAACCTTTAGCCGGGCGCTCAATGAAAGTGCCGTTAATCGCTTAACACTCGGCATGCCACAGGCCACAAGCCCTTCAGGCCGCACACATGAATGTCAGCGGGGAGCCGTGGCACCCCCACCCACCTCTCTCTCTCACTCCTCTCTCTCCTCTCTCTCCCTTTGTAAAACTTTCTATGCCAATTTCTTTTGAATATTTTATAGAGCTCCATTATGCCTACTTATGTCTTGTTATAGTAATAAAATAAAATTTTTAAAGAACCCGTAGCCGGGGGCCGTCCTCGAAATCGTTAGGCAAAATACGAGTAGGAAACATCGACTGTAACTGTTCAAGGAGCGGCAGCAGCACCATCAACAACTCTGAAGGTTTCACAACATTTCTCTCTCTCTCTCGTCTTTCTTTTTTTCTTCTTCTCGAGCAACATGGGCAACAGCAACAATAACAACAGCAACAACAACAGCAACAGCAACAAAATTGAAGCAACGCAGCGCAGGCCTTAGGGAATGGGCTTCGCTGCGAGGCTGCGGTTGCGTTGGGCCAGGTCGACTATGCAGCACGCTGTAATGCTGAAGGTGCCTAAATAAACAAGATACATTTGTATCTTTGGCATGCCAAACACTTACAGCTCAGATACATAGTTGTGTTGAGTCTTGAGATACATTTCTCAAATCTTTACTGATGAGTTTTGAGCATATATATTAGATATATTTGCATCTTATGGTACTCAGGTATATGCATATATATGTATATTCAGATATATGGTATTCATATATTTATATACATTTGCATCTGAGAAGTGCTTAATGCTTTACAGCAACTTGAGAGCTGTGTCTATGCCCATCGTAGATACATTTGTATCTTATGAATTTCAGATATTTTCGTATATTTATGAAATATATTAAAGATTTGTGTCTGAGATACATTTATATCTAACCAGAGTCTAATGCTTTCTAGCATACATCAGTATCAGATCTTTTGGCACTTATCTTAACTTCTATTCGCATCATAGATACATTTGTATCTTAAGAGACTCAAATCGGTAGATCACAGATACTCATCTTATATCTTTCAGATAGCAAATGTATCTTTATGGGCCCTAATATAATCATATATGAGATATCCCATGCTTTATATCTTATGCTACTTATCTTATCTTATGAGCTGTAAGTGCTTCCATCAGAGATACATTTGTATCTTATGAGAGTCAGGCAAAGTCACTTCACAGATATATAGTATTCTTATTTTATATATATTAATCTAAGATTATTTTTTTACTACTCTAAGATTGAAGTACTTAAATTACATGAAAATTAAATATTCACTCTGAGATACATTTGTATCTTCATGGCCTTAGAAAAAACTCAGCAGAGATACATTTGCATCTTATGGGAGTGTTGCAATTCAGATACATTTGTAGCTATGGGCTTGAAATATTCACAACTGAGATACATTTGTATCTTATGATTTTTCAAATTTCCACTCTGAGATACATTTGTAGTTACGCCTCAGCTACACAGATGCTAAGATTGGAGTATTTACATGCCAGATACATTTGTATCTTATGAGTCTTGAAGATCTTCTAGCTTCCATCTCATATGCATCAAGTATGCTTATCAGATCTGCTTTTGTATCTTATGCCATTCAAATTGTCAGATCACAGATACATTTGTATCTTATAACATAGAAATATTGCAATACAGATACATTTGTATCTCATTCTTTCAGCTATATATTTCTATATTTCAGATACATTTGTATCTTATAACATAGAAATATTGCAATACAGATACATTTGTATCTCATTCTTTCAGCTATATATTTCTATATTTCAGATACATTTGTATCTTATAACATAGAAATACTGCAATACAGATACATTTGTATCTCATTCTTTCAGCTATTCACATCACAGATACATTTGTAGCTCATGAGTCTAGAAGCTGACCATCACAGATACATTTGTATAAAATATTCCTTATCACAGATACATTTGTATCTTATGCTCTTCAAATTGACAAATTCCAGATACATTTGTATCTGATTAGCTTCAACTGCACTTTTATCGCTGCTATCTATGGCCCCACAGCTAAGACTCTTGCGGAACACCGTCTACAATATCTAACCACAGATACATACATATGTATCTGTATCTTATGCCTATGCTATCTACTATCACCGAGCCAGCTCTATGTACTGCATAGACTCAGCGCTCAAAGTATGCCACAGAACTTATTCTGGCCACGGGCCGTCGCCGCGTGCTATTGATCGCGCCGTTGCATACTTTTTGGGGCACGGCAAATGCTTAGGAGTCTGTGAGTCTGGCCGCTGCTTAGCTAATCGACTCGATGCCCTGAGACTTTGCAGGGCATCGGAACTTTTGCTTTTGCGTTGTAAGAAGCACTTCCACAGTGCTTGCGCCGCCGGGGCCAATGGGAGCTGATCCCTTGGCCATGTGAGTGAGTGTGTAGGTAGGTATTATGTGTGTATGTGTGTGTGTGAGTATTCGTATTCCCTTAACACGCATCATAACGCCCAGACGAAAAGCTTACACAGCTGCCATAGAGGCCAAATGAAAAGTCTATAAAAAAGTTTACTTTTTTAATACTTTTCCCATTCATATATATACATATATATAAAAATCTTGTAAAATGCGCCTTTTTGCACTCTCTCTCTCTCTCTCTCTCTCTCTCCCTGTCTCTCTGTGTGTTGCCCGTTTAGGGTTCAGTGCAAAATTCTGTTATACTCGACTGCCGCAGGCAGCAACTATGACTCGAGCCCTGGACTTGGGTTGGGTGTGGCCGGGCTGCTTACAGCATTCAGATTGTAGCAGTTGCTGCAATGGCAATGGTAACGGCAACACCAACGGCAACTTGTGGCAGTCAGCACTTGAAATCCGCACGGCGTAATTGCCGCACTGTAGCAGACGTTGGCCACGACCAGCCGAGCTGATGATGACGAGGATGCTTCTTTGCTGAGGCTAAGCATCTCCTGGGGCCACCAAAGCGCAGCGATGCCAAATGAAAAAGAAGCAGCAGCAGCACCAGCAGCAGCAGCAGTAGAAAAAATATCCTTTGACTCGAGCTGGCTGACAGGGGGATGGGGGGACTGGGGGCTGGGGGTGGTTGCGGTCGCCATCTAAGCATAACAAAAACAACATTATTGAAGCGAAAAGGTTTTAATGCGGCCTAAGCTGCTATGGCAACGGATACGCCAATCCGTCTGGAAATATTACCATTGGCATTTCTAGCCATGGCAACCGGGAGAGGGTCTCGTGTGTGTGTGTGTATGTGTGTGTGTGTGCCGCAAATCCAGGCCGCATGGTCGCCGCCTGATTGGCCAGCTAATCCGCCGTGTGCCAGACGGACTTGCTCCACACGGTGGCGCATCTGAATTTGCTACTCTTTGGCGCAGCTTTGCCGCAGCATTTAATGCACGGCTAAGAGCTTAGTGGGCGTGGCCACGTTTTCCACTTTTTTCCACTTTTTCAATTTTTCACTTTAATCAAATTAAAATTCATTCGTCGCGCTTATGAAGCGTGCAAATGGAGCTGGCAGCCGCAAACAGCAGCTTTGTCCTTGCAGCATTGCCACGGCAACGGGAGCCAGCCTATTGAGCACAGCCAACCACCCGGGCCCAAGTGGTTGCCGCTTTTTGTTAAGTTTCGCCGAGGGCCAAAACTTTGCATTGCGGTCTGCCGGCTGCGTCTCCGTCTGCTGGAACTTTCCTGCCGCTGGCGCTGCAAGGCAACTACAATGAATCTACATTTGGGCGCGTGTCAGCCCGACCGGGGGATGGCCGTCGACGCCACCGTCGCCGACATGTACCAACTGCAGCAGCAACCCTTGAGGCGCTGAAATTTGATAAATATGCGTATTAGTTTCAGCTGCCGAACGAAAGCCGGCGGCCATATCAAACGTTAAGCGACGACCGACCATGTTACTTAAATTGCGCTCTAAATTAATTTGCCTCTTACATATATTGTATTTGCCGAGTCCGTACCGAGCGCTGCTCGAAAGTATGCAACGGATTTTTTAAAGGGAGCTTGGCATATGCCGGGTTTTTGCTTTGATTTTATAGAAATTTGCAGGCAGATCGGGTTGGATTTGTGGTTGGGTGGTGAAACTGACAGGGAATGAAAGTGAGTTCACATATATAGCTCTAGCTAACTTTATTTAAAAGTGAAAGCTATGCCAATTGCCATAAAGCATCAGTTATGTAAGATTCAGTAATCATATTCAGCAGTTTATGACAATCTCTTGAGAGGCGTGGGCTATGCAAGTGACGCCTGCCTGAGGCAGGACAGCTTTAATCAAATGGCAAAGCTTATTCAACATGTTAACAATCATTTGTTAAAGATAATACTAATAATTGCTGAAATGTAGCCAAGGCAAATAGTAATGCTCCAATTGGGTCGCCTGCGATCAAACGAGGAAGCCATTGACTAGGCAGGAAGTTGTCGCTGAAGGCAAAGTGAAGACTATAGGCAAGCAGAGATGCATTAAAAATAAAAAAAATAATAATAAAAAAATAATATAAACAAAAATATGTTTAAAAAATAATAAAAAAAAAAAACAAAATAAATATAAAAAAAAAATAAAAATTTAGCTAAGAAAATTTTAAAAATAAAAAAAATGATTAAAAAAATAATATAAAAATTTTAAAATTAAAAAAAGTTAAAATTTAATTTTAAAAAAATAAATTTTTATACAAAAAAACATTCTGATTTTATTTGTATTTATATAAAATTAAATAAAAAAATTAAAATATATAAAAAATAAAAATTTATTATAAAAAAAATTAAAATAAAAATAATAAAAACTTAATACAAAACAAAATAAAATAAATTTTTAAAATAAAAATTTAGTTTTAAAAATTTTAAAAATAAAAAAATTAAAATTTAATTTAAAAAATAAAAAATAAAGTTTTTAAATAAAAAAATATAAATTTATTTTACACAACTAAGTAAAATTTTATTAAAAATTTAATTTTAAAAAATTTACAAATATAAAAAATTAGTACAAAAATAATGAAAAAAAAAATATTATAAATAAATAAAGAGTGTCCCAAAAGTCACGCAAGAAGTAATTTTGATAGAAATCAAGACAGCTGATAGTTCAGGTTTATAAAAAAGGAACGCTATACAAATGAACAGCGTCTACTATATAAATTAATAAAAACTTACAATTTTTAATTATAAACCTGTGTTTTCTATCCAAATTACTTCTTGCGTGGCTTTTGGGACACCCTGGCAAGTTTGCAGTAGGATCTCATTATCATCATTAACTGATCAAGTCTATACTTTACCTGCCCCACGGCTGTAAAAAAAACCGCCCGAAAATTCCCCCAATAAAAATCACATTTCTCACCCATTGAATTTCGTAATATATATTAGCAATTTTGTCCACTTAAATCGATGAAATTTTTGTGTCTTGATTTTTGTTTGCTTTTCGCTTTTTGCTTGATTCTGTTATACATATATATTTGTATATATATATATATATATATATGTATGTATATATATATTGAATTCATTTGAAGTACACACATAAATGTTGAATGATACACTTTACCTGCACACGCACAGGTGTGTGGGCTGCTGCTCGAGTAAATACCAACTACAATACTTTAATTTCTGTTCGATTAGCTTTTAATCATATTCCATTTATTTGCATATTTACTTTTATTTCTGCCTTTTCTTCTGCTCTTTCTTTTACCATATGCATTTCATTACAACACAATAATTTAGCAATAAATATTGTTGATTACGTTTCGCTGTTTATTTTATGCTTGATTTTTATTTTTATTTTTTTTTTTTGCTTTTTGCTTTTTGTTTTTGAGTATTTACAAAGATCTAAGAAAAAAAAAATTTGTCGCCGTTTTTATGTTGCCCTGAAGCCATTGAAAATGGATAAACAGGCTGCATTTTCTTTATATATATACTATATGGATATATATAGCTGTTTTTTTTTTATTGTATATATAGTGCATATATAGTATTATATTATATGTTAAATTGTTTTTCTATTATTAAATATGCTTTTATATGTTTTTTTTATGAACTTGCGACACACTACATATTTTTTAGTGATAAAATGTTTTGCTTAAAAAATATATAAAAAAAATGTTTTTATATTAAATATATATATATATATATATATGTATATATATATATATATATATATATATATATATATATATATATATATATATATATATATATTAATGCTATTTAACTTGACATTGCTGTGTGTGTGTGTGTGTGTAGGATATGTAAAGTTAGTATTGTTGCTGTTGCTACGAAAAAAAGCATGCGACAAACATCTTCAACGTTTTGTATACCTATTCACGAAGTGAAATAAGTATATTGGTTTTGTTTTTTGTTTTTTTGCTTTTGCTCTGCAATTTATTTATGCTCATATATATACATATATATGTGCCCATATATATGTGTGTGTGCTTGTATAAGTACTTTTATTTATTTATGTTTATATATATATAATAATAATAATAATATTTCGAAATACAGTGGAACGCCAACAAAATTTCAAGTATTCGCTTGGCTTTTTGTTTTGTTTTTCTGCTTTTAATATAATTTAAGTTTATTTTAAGTTAAAAAAAAGTTTATATATATATATTTTTATATATATATTTGTTAAGTAAATAAATAAACGGCTCGACGTATCAACTAATGACTAATTTGGTTATGTTTTGTGTCTCAGTTTTTGTTTTTTTTTAAGTACTTTTTTAAGAGTTTTTTTTGTATTTTTTTTCTCATTTTCTTTTTCTTTTGGTTTTTTTTTTTGCATTTTTTGTTGTTGATTTTTAACGCGGAAACGGAAGTCAATTTGTCAGCTTTTAGGGCACAGAAATCTTAGATATGTGTGTGTGTGTGTGTGTGTGTGTGAGTTTGCCAAATGCCTGCTGTGTGCGTGTGCGTGTGTGTGTGAATGGGCCTGGCGCACATCAATTTATATGCTAATGGCGCCAGGCAAGTTATTTAAAATACATATGCCACGCCCCCGCGACGCCCCCAGCCGCCCGCCAGTGCGCTAAATGAAGTAAAAAAAAGAGAAAAAAATAATCGCGCAGAAAAATCCAATTTATTTAAATATATATGAATGCACATGTGTGTGTGTGTGTGTGTGTGTGTGTGTGTGTGTGTGTGTGCATACATATATAAATTAATATGGCTTCTCATGTCGGCCGACCACGCCCACCCGCTCGCTCCATTCAGCGCACGTCATGTTGACAAAATTCAGTTAACGCAAAAATCTCATTTAAATATGCATGAAGCCCAAGCCGCAGTCGCGTCCAAGCCGCAATTTAATTTCGCTCTCTCTCTCTTTCTCATTGTTGTTTGGCAGCAGGACACTTGACATTGCCTATGCGTGGGAGTGAGCGAGAGAGAGTGAGCGTGTATGCTCTCTTTCTCTCTCTCTCTCTTTGCATTGTTTGCCGTTGGCTAATTATGCGGCCCGTACAAATCTCGGCTTAAGAGCCAGCTGTCCAACTCAGCTGATCGGCATGTCCGGTTGGTCGCTTCATACATCATGGTCACGGCCAATGACAAAAGCCCACAGCATGCGAGAGAGAGAGAGGGGGGGGGGAGAGAGGGAGAGAGGGGGTAGGTAACACAGGTCTGTTGTGCAGAACACGAAAATAAATTCATTAAAGCATTTATCAAGTTCGACACTTGCTGTCATATATCATGTTACATTTTGAGCTGTAACATGTTTAATCCGCGGCCCCACTCAAATGAAAGAGAATACCAAAAAAAAAAGCAGAAAAAAAACACGACAACAAAAACACAATAAATGTAACTGTGTAAATGCAGCAGGCAGCGGGCAGCAGGCAGAACCATGAGACAAAGCGCAAGAGGGACAGCGACAGTGACTGAGCTGGCGTGGCATGCAGTGCGAGCGAGATAAACATACACAAGGGGACAACATATTCACTCAGCCTACGAAGCTGCATTCTTTTTTCTGTTTTCTTGTGTAGCGTGTTTCGTGTTGTTATGCGTCTGTCTGTCTACAGTGAGCACTGTCTGAAAAGACCTTAAAGAAAATGTTAACAAACAAAAAAAAAAAAAACACAGACTGAAACTGCCTCTCCACTCTCCCCACTTTTGATTGCCATGCATAATTCAAATTGAAAATTGAATTCAAATAAATGCATTTTAAATTAATTTTTATTATTATTATTGCATATTTTTTCACTCTCCCTCCCTCTTTCGCTCTTCGTGAACAAATTGTTATGCAAAAGCGCGTGAAAATCAACTAACAAACGGACGCGAATGGATCTGCATAATTAACAGCAAAACTGTTTGCATACATTTTACCAAAAATACGCGTTGAAAAAATACCACAAAAATAATAACAACAATAAAGAGTGCCGTTAAATCGAAAAACTGTCGCAGATAAAAACTCAAAAAAAAAAAACACACACACACGGCAAATATATCGAAAATACGAGAAAAACTCTGATGAATGCGATATGCAGCGCAGAGCTTAATAAAAAAGTTAGGGGCACTCACGAGATTAGCAAACAAAATTGATTTTTGCTTGCAAGCTTTCGCGTGAATACCCCTAGCGCTGTGAGCAGAGCCTATGCCATTCGTAGATTTCTGCTGACTCTGCCTGCGCCGGCTGTCCGTTACTTCCTCGCCTGCCCAGCCAATGAATTTGCATGCTGCCCCCCTTCCCTCTCCAATGCTTGCTCGCTTCAATGAGAGCACGCGACTTGCTACGCTTTTCGCACTTATTACAAATTTATAACTGTTATTTTATGGCCCTCATAAATGTGCTTGACACACGCACACGCCCTTCAGATTGTAATTAGCATTTGGCTTGTTGTTGTTGTTTTTCTTGTTTGCTTTTGCAGTGTTCGAGTGTCTGTGTAGACTAGAATGCCGCTGAGTAGCTTAACTAGAGGATTTCAAATGATTTTTTTTTTTGTAGTATTTTTTTGTTGCTTTTTATGTTCAGATATAGGGAAGACTCCGCTTTTTGTCTATGTATGTATAATAATAAGTGTTATGTGGATAGTGTGTAGGATGTATGTCTGTGTGTAGAGATAGAGAAAGGGTATGTGTGTATAGAGGAGATGGGGGGATTGGATTGGATTAATTAAAACATGATGCCGAAAAAGGTCAGAAACTTGAGTAAACTGTACAATTTATACAAAAACCGATACCTAGCCAAGTGTATGAAATTGAAATCCGCTCTGACATATTCCGTTTCCGGTTCGATTCAACTGCATTTGCGGGCGCGCCGCTGGAAGCGCTTCATGCGCAACGACCACTCGTCCTTCCACTCCAACACCACGGAGCTGGGTCCAATTGCCAGATAGCCCGGCGCTGCCTCCGAGTCACGTCCCAGTATTAGATACGATCTGCAAAGAGTTCCAGATCAAAATAGAATTGCAAAAGGTTGGAACCACATAAATTATCATTAGTTCAGAGGCCGGAGCGCTACTCACTTGTTCAACTTGATCTTGGGGCACTGGCACTCGATGCTCTTGCGCGGCACCAGCAGCATCATGTTGCCGCGTCCCAGCAGCGAACTGGTTGTGCCCGACATGGGGTTGCGCTTGAAGATCGTCTGTATGTTTATCTCGTACTTGTAAATCTCGTTCTGACGCTCGATCGAGAACTTCTCGGTGCTGATGTCCTGGGAAGCGCGATCATGTCCAATTACCTTGGCCAACAGAGCTGCAATCGAGTCGGTTGGTGAGCTAACCTGTGGCTTATAGAGCCAATATTACGTATACGTACCATAGTCCTCCATGCAAAACTTGTTCAGATTTAGCTTCTTGGGGCTGGCCTTGCACTTGCCGCAGTCTGTGGGTGGGGGTGTGGAGAGTTTATAATATTTTTGTTATTTTTTGTATAATGAATCTTTTTATTTGGTATTGTTCATGTTTTACTCTTAAGTCTCCGCAATTAGGCAACTCTCCACTCTACACTCGCAACTCTCCACGAGTTGAGAGTAGCCTGTGACTTGTAATGAGTAACAATTGACTCTGTTTGCCATTTATTTAAGTAGGTACAAACAACTCTCCACAATATTTTATTTGAAACTCTCCACAACTAATCTATCATATATCTGCCATCGCTCTTTATTCGGCCCTCTCTTCGTTAACTGAAAAGCTCAAGTTACTCTTTACTTGCAACTCTCCACTCTACACTCACAACTCTCCACAAGTAATTTATTATGGTTTCTCTTAACTTGTAACTCTATAAGTCAATCATCTCTATGGAAGCATGCAACTCTCCACAGTTCGCTCTATTATTACTCTCCATATATATTTATAACTCTCCACGAGTAGCTCACACAAGTTGTAAGTCTGTTATTACTCCTTATATGTGCTGCCTTTACTGTTTGCCAAAAACTCTCCAAACTCTCCACTAGCTAACCGTTTACTTACACTTCTTCATTTCCTCAGCCTGGGAGCCTCCGCCGTCCTTGTAGTCGCCCGTTCCACTGCCGCCGCCGGCGCTTTCCGCCTGAATCATATTCGCATTGGTTGGCACCTCTGTTAATAGGCAGCAAAAGCATTAATAACAAGGCCAGAAGGAGTGGGAGTGGACACTTACTTATGCAGGGCGCCACATGAGAGCGCGTCTGCTGATAGCCGCGTGCACAGCGGTTGCACGTGAGGCCGGTGACGCCCTCCTTGCAGGGACACTGACCACTCAGATGATTGCACGTCTTGCCGGTGGAGCCCACGGGATGGCAGTCACAGCCTAAGAGAGAGAGAGAGAGAGAGAGAGAGAGAGAGAGAGAGAGAGAGAGGGGGAGAGGGAGAGTCATCATTAGAGAGACATCTGGGCCGCTGTGTGACAGTTAACTAGGCCGCTGATTGATGGCCAAGCAGCTGCTACTTACGTTTGCACACTTTGCGGTGGTTGGGCGGCTTGGTGGCATCCCGATAGTAGCCCTCGCGACAATAGTGGCAATACCTTCCGGTCGTATCGTGCTGACAATTATAGCAAACCCCGCCGGAGACGCGGCCGGACAACTTGTACAGCTCCAGATTGAAGCGACAGCGACGAGCGTGTCCATTGCACTGGCACACTGAAAGCACAAAGAACAGCAGATGGATGAGTTGGGTTTGGCTATGTATGGCATAATTATGTTATTATATAATCATAAATCTTGAGTAAGGAGGTCGAATGCCAGCTGAGCTTGCTGTGCAGTACGTAAGGTATTACGTCAGAGTTCTCTGATAATCCAGTTATGCTTGAATAATCGTAGTTTGATTACGGCTTTTATCGATTTCACGGAAATCAAATATCGATTACAGTATGGAAGGATTTTCTTCTAAACAACTCTAGTCTAGTCTCAAGTGTCTTAGGATGGACGGACGGATAGCCGAATGGATAGACGGACGGATGAACGTAAGGATGAACGGACGTATAGGCGGATGAACGGACGAACGTTGAGACGGGCGGAGAGGTGAAGGTACTGACGGATGATCGGACAGACGAAGAGACGGAAGGAGAGGCGGACGGAGAGGCGGACGGAGAGGCGAATATACGGGCGGAACGACGGAGTTAGGAACAAACTGACGACAGAAAGAACGGATGGACAAACTAAGAAACGGATGAAGGGACAAACGGACGGAGGGGCAAACGGACGAAGGGACAAACGGACGGAGGGACAAACGGACGGATAGATGGACTGGCGGATAAACAAAGAGCTCAAAGAGACAGCTAGCGGATAGATGTAGCTCCACTAAAAGCGGAATGTGGTACACATACTAAGCTAGGAGTTGAGATCTAGATAACATATATAAATTAAATATATATATATATATAATATAAAATAGTTATGTATTCACTTGTCAAATATTCAATTAGTTTCAGGCCAAAAGGGAATCAATCAAACAAAGGTCGAGAAAAGTTTGAAATTTCAGTGAAATCAAATTTTGGCTTCATTAAAATATCTCAGCGCAGCTTAAAGTTGAGTGTTTCTCAATGCGAAACGCTTTATGAATGTTTATTCATTTATTCATCTTTAAGATTGTATCGTGCGCTTAAGCTCTTTA
This sequence comes from Drosophila mercatorum, assembly GCA_961210405.1. NCBI lineage: Eukaryota > Metazoa > Arthropoda > Insecta > Diptera > Drosophilidae > Drosophila > Drosophila mercatorum. The sequence goes on from CAUIUS010000001.1 coordinate 14,053,363, forward strand.
TGTCTGAATTCAGCCCCAACCCCAGCTCCAGTCCCAGTTCCAGTTCCAGTTCCAGCCCCAACTCGACTCAAACCTAATCATTTAATGGCAGTCGCTTCTCGCCTCGCACATTTCATAAATAATTAATAATCAAAGATATTTTTTACGTGCTTTACTTATCCGGCGCAGGTTGCGAGCGCTACTGCGGCAGCCACGCCCCCGCCGGCTATGATTGATTGTTGGTTTGGCTCCGTGTGCGGCTGATTGATGAAACTGCAAGCGAACAACAATGCCAAAGCTGGGTGCAGGGGAGGACGGAACGAAGGGCTACCTGTACCTGGCTGGGTCTTTCTCTCTTGTTTTTTCTTATCGATTTTATTGCCGGACAGTGTGTGCCTGGCCGGAGCAAAGCGTCAGTCAGCGTAATGCCGGTTTAATTAGTTGGCCAATATCATAAAATAATTTTAGCCAACTAATTGGCAGCACTTGACTGCAATTTATGTGGCACAGCAGGCATTAAGCGTGATTTATACCAACCCAACTCATGTGTATATATGTATGTATATATAGACAGACGAGCGGTTTATCTCTAGTATGGTTACGTATGGGTCTGTTGCCCACGCAGACTTCGACTGGCACACGCATGAGCGCCTGCTGCGGCACGCGGACGAGTGAAGGAGCGGAGGAGAACAACACGAAATATGTCCCTTGCCTTGGCTCCGGCTTGGTCTCTGGCTGGTGCGACTATTGTGATGGCTGTTGCTTCATATTTTTCATATCTTGTGTCTGCATCATCGACGAAGCTGACAACAATGGAGAGACGCAGTCCGGCAGCGGGCGGCTCTCCGCTTATTTGCCAAATAACAACAATGGACAATGCGGCTGGCAATGCCTCAGCGTTTGCTTTATCCTTGCAGTCGACGCGCATATATCGAAAGCCAGCTCTCTCTCTCTCTCTCTCTCTCTCTATCTCTGGCAGTCATTCGTCAATGATGTCGTACCCTCTGCCACCCCCCTCTCTTTCAGCATTAAAATGCATTTTTATTTCGACTTGACACGCGGCAAGCTGTTATATCAGCCATCCGTGGAGGCCGGCAAACGAGTTAACCGCCAAATGAGTCGCATCGACAGCTATAACTAAGTTATATCATTCCCAAAGAAAATGTGAAAGTCTCAGCTGGAGAAATTATCACAAAGTGGAAAGAGAATTCAAACAGAATTCCACTTGAAAAAAGAATCTTTTATGATTTTCAAATGACGATTAAAGCTTTGCAATGGCCTGGAAATTTAAGATAATAATAAAAAATATATAATATATTATTATAAATAATATATACAAATATTCTTACTAATAAATATTAGTTTATATAGTACATTTTCTATATATACTATTATTATTACTTTTTTTTGCTTATTGTAGATACCATAAAACCCAAAAACTAATAAATAATAAATAAATAAATTAAGTTTTAGCAATTTCATGTTTTATATGCGAACATAATTTGAATTGAATTTTTCTGAGATTTTCTATTTGGAAAATTTAGCAGAATTTTTTTTAGCTTTAAATTTTGTCTACAAATATTTATGCTTATTTTTTTTTAGACTCTCAGAGCTCTCAATATTATATAAGAATATAAAAAGAATAATAGATAATAAAATAATATTAATAAAAATATCAGAGATGAAATCAAATATTTATATTTAAAAAAAAAAAATATATATATATATATATATATATATATATATATATATATATATATATATGTACATATATATATATATATATATATATATATATATATATATATATATATATATATATATAAATATATATATTATATATATAATTGATAAAAATAAAATAAAATAAATACATATATATTTATAATAAATACACATACAAATAGATAATATTATTAATATATATTTTAAATATTATATGTGTATTTTTTTTATTAATATATATATTTATTACATTGTATACCATAAAACCTAAACCTATATATATATATATATATATATATATATATTTTTTTTATTAATATATATATTAATATATATTTTTAATATTTATTATATTATATACATATATGTTTTTTTATTAATATAAATATTTTATATTATATTATAATATTATGATATTTTTAGAAATATTATTTTATTATTTATAATTTATTAATTATTATTTTTTATTCATTTTTTACATATTTATTTATTTTTTATATTTTTAAATTTATTATTTATGGTATTTGTTTTCATTTAATTTTTAAATTTTATTTTTATATATTTTTATTTATACTTAATTTTAATTAACTTTTTATTTTAGGTTTGCCGCGCCCAAAAAATCATTAAATTAAAATTGAAACTAAGCCAAATCAAATAAAACTTAATGAAATACTGGGAAAGTGTTTTTTCGTGTAGAAAAAAAAAGAAATAATAAATAAAGTTTTCTTCAGAGCATCGATGAGGCTGTGGGATACAGAGTCAGTGGTCATAAGGCGGCTGTGATGGGTGTGCGAGTGTGTGTGTGTGTGTGTGTGGAGCATATTTGGGGCACAGTTATTGGCATTGAGACACGCATTGTAAATGAGTTGATTTTGCGAGCGGCATTAAGCCAAGTTGAGCTGCTGCCACATAAATACCGAAAGTGAGAGAGAGAGAGAGAGAGAGGCAGAGGGGACTGATGAGCTAAGCAGCTGAATGTTTAGTTCATGTGTGTGTGTGTTGGGGGCATTCCAATTGGAGAATAAAAGCGAAATAAATGGAATAGTCGAAATTATGTGACGCTCGCTCGATGATTAGCCAAAGCAGCGCATAAATTGTGTGTGTGTTTCTGGGTTGGGCTGGGATTAAGCGAAGCATGTCGCGAGCACTAGATGCCACAGATCTCTCCCTCCCACTCTCTCTCTCTCTCTCTCTCTCTCTCTCTCTGTAAATCGATTCACTCAATCAGCCTAATTGGAAACAATAAAACGCATTTTAACGCGAAATTTTCTTTACAGCTCATTTGATTTTGGACTCGTGGAGGCACACATTGCCCCATTACTCATCCTCGTGCACTCGGGCAGGCACTCGTCGATGCATTCAAAAAACTGAGACTGCGGAAAGCGGAAAAGTTATTGCCGGCACTGGGGAGGGGCTGGGGGCTGGGGGCTGGCGAAAACTTCGACAGATCATTGGCGAAAGATTTTACATTTTCTGTGGCATTTCCCAGACATGCCCCCAACTACTCCGCCCATAGCCGAAAAAAGAACAACAGCAACAACAACAACAACTCACATTTCGCATCTGGCAGGCAATTTTTTGATATACGACTTTCGTGGCGAAAACAAACAAATTTGCAGGCGGTCGAGAAAGAAAAGTTCATAATTTTGCTGGCTTTTTAATTAAATGCCAAAGCGGCGAGAGCGAGTGCAAAACACATGCAAAAAGAAAAGTGCGAATGGAAAAGCACACACACACACACACACCAAACAACAGCCAACGGAGGAGGAGGAGGAAAACATGTGAAAATCATTTGGCACCATGCGAATGAGTGCGAGTGCGAGTGCTGCCAGAGACCGTGGGACTGCATCGACGGCTAGCTAAAAGATAAGCCCGGAGGAGGGCAGAGAGAGAGAGCTAAAGGGGCGCTGTAGGTAGGTGGAGAAGGCACAGGAACCGGGACCCGGGACCCGGGCTCTTGCGAGTTATGCGACCGTTTGAACAACAACAAATTATGGCTCAAACAGGCCGAGGCCCAAAGCGGCTGGCCATCAGCTCTCCCTCTCCCTCTCTCCTCTCCCTCTCTCACACACTCTCTATAAACTGGCTACAAAATGTCTACATTTTTATTTCATTTTCACATTTTCGTTAGTTTTTACAAGAAGGCGGCACAGACTCCAAGTGTCGAAACTGCATAGAGCTGCCAATAGAGATGCCCATGCATATATACTCCACATACATATATATGTATATCTCTCTCTATATATATACATGATCGGCGCCAAGGCCTTAAATAGACGGCGCAGCAATACAATTTATGCACAATTCGGCCCAAAGCAGATGTCAAAACAAAGATTTCCTCAACTCGAGTGGGAATGAAGCAATAGCTTGAGCATTTTATTAAGGAAGCTGCAAGATTGTGGAGGAAGATTAGTGAGTTGAGATCTATATGTGTATATATAAATATATATATAAATCAATTATAAACTATATGTGCATGTAAATATATATATATATTGTGAATAGATATAGAATTGAAAGTCCTTAAGGCTCTGATATTGATGGAGAAGGCAGAGATGAGCTATCGCCGAGTAAGTAGTATGTATGGATATCCGAGTATATATATATATATGTGTTAGAGTATATATGTATCCGAGTATATATATATACAGTTTATATATGCGAGTCTATATCCGAGTATATATATCCAATATCTCAGCTGCTAGAAAGTTTGAAGGATGCTGGAATCATCTAGGAATCATATATGTATATGTATGTATATCATTATGTGTACATCAATATACATACATATTTATGTATATATATACTCTATGATTCTTCTGCTGCGACATTCACACGTTGTCATAATGCACAAACGATAATATCTCATACTTATGCGAACCTTTCTAAGCTGGTCGGAAATGCCTGACTAGAATATACCCTGAGAGGGCCGCACAGATGAATGACTTGCTGCATATATATATTTATATATGTATATATGCACATATATACCTTAAGGAATCAGCTACATCATCTTCTGCCTGCAAGGAACAGGCACAACATCACAATACCCACTCGTTACTATCTCAAGTCGAACAAAACCCGTAGGCAGTGCCTGACTAGAAGATGCCCGGAGCAACACACAGAGCAACACGTTGAAGCACTCAAGGCTCATATACAAATTTATGAGATTCGCCTCGAGTGAACACAAATGTTGTCTATGATATATATATATATATATATATATTTAAGATATTCCCATACCAAATCAAACTCTAAATATCAAAATATCTCACAAAGTCTCTAAACACATAATTTGTCAAGGTATGTGCCAGTCGAGCTGTTATTATGTATACTATATATACATAATATATGTATTTGTATTACACATACATATGTATATGCCTTATGGTATGCTTTCAAATGTTATATATAAATACTTATAGTATTTATTAGATTATGTAGAAGCTTAGTGCATATATTATGTATATAATATACTATAATATGCTATAATATATATATATAATGTACTATAATATACAACTGATATATACATAAATATATTAATGCCATCAGCAGTTGATCTGCCTTCATTCAGTCATCATCAATCTACAGTCAAAGAAGCTCAAGCTCTCCACCTTTCTGCAGGGTATGCCGCAGTCGTGCCTTTCTATTGCCCTTTCTATGTATACATATATACATTATAGCTTAGCGAGGGCGTTTTTATCGACTGGGCGCGCCAGCAACATAATTTTCACTCTTTTCATTTTACACTCACGCCATAATTTGCAGGCAACACCTACGCACACACACACACACACACACACAGGCACACGCACACAATGAATTTGGCTCTCCCTTTTGGGGCAAGTTCGATTTGAGCTATCAGAAAACGGCAAATTCGCTTGGGTTGGCATAAAATGTTTTGGGCCTGCCGCATCCTGCTACAGATTTGTGCTTAGACATTCCATGCCGGCTCCGTCCAGCATCCTGTTCGCCCGCCTGTCATCAGCCCCCGGGCCCTGCTGCCTTTGGCTTGCCTTTGGCCCTTCATCTAAGACGCTGTCTGGCTGCCCGTCCTTCCGTCCGTCCGTCCGTCTTTTATTATTATTATTTTTATGTACTCGCATTTTTATTTGCGTGGTTTGTGTATTTTACAATTTGATGTGATTTGAATTTTCAATGAGAGATTGCGAGAAGCCAAATCAAGGGAAAATGGAATGGAACAAGAATCAACTGATGCGTAAAGCGCCTCGTCATCCCGGACCCAAACAGCCGTAGTAGCCGAGCTGACGATGACAACGCCGTTGCCAGGGGCGTGGCACAGAGCGACCCAGCATCGCATCGATATGTCTTTTGGCCAATGATTTCGAATGTGTTGCCACGCATAATTTTATTTATTTTTCAATTTGGCTGTCTGTGTCCTTAAGCACTTAGCTTGCTTATGAGCTAAGGCTGTTATGATAGCACATTGCCCCAGCTACAGACCCGCTCCCAGTCCCATCTAGACACACACACACACACGCGCACGCACTGCCATGTGCTGACAATTTGCTGTCGAAGTCGTGCAGCGTGCCTCTGCCTCTGCCTCTGTCTCTGCCTCAGCCTCTGCCTCAGTCCCAGCCTCTGCCTCAGCCTTTGCCTGCATTTTTGCGCTGGCCGCTTCAATTTTTGGCTTGCCAAAATATTTGTCGCTCGACTGGCATCCAAATTTCCTTCCCGTTTTATTTGATTTTTTTTATATATATATTTAGCTTCGAGTGCAACTCTCGCTATGGCGAAACCACAGTGAACACTCGAAATGAATTTCTTTGCTCAATGCCATTCAATTTATATGAATTCGGTTCAAGCTCTGTGTTCCAATTCCATTTCGTTTCATTATATACTTACTCCAAATTTTACATTTATGTACCTTTTCAGCTTTTAATAAAGTTTCATATTTCCTATAATTTTTTAGTCACTTTGTTTCATTTTCAAATGTTTCTTTGATGATTTACTCTTGTGTTCCATTCCATTTCAACATATTATAAATGAGGGAATTGTTAGTTCTTTTTTTTTGCAGTTTTCACTTATTATTTTATTATTTTTATGTTTTGTGTTCCATTCCATTCGTTCCATTTATATTACATATAAATTTCCTTTTTGGTTTCATAATTTATGTTATTTCCAGTTCATTTAAAATTTTTATTTTCAAAATATATGACTTTTTTGTTCCATTCCATTTTAATATGTGACTTAGTTTCACATTCTCAACCATATCAAATTACATTTATTTTTGTCATTATTACTTTTCTAACTGTCTACGCTTATTTTCTTCTGTTGAGATTTACATTTGTGTTCTTTTCCATACGTTCCAGTCGTCTCACAGTCTCATTTTTTTTTTATTTATTTATTTTATTTTCCATTTCATTTCATAATTTTTTTTTGTAATTTTACATATCTGTTCCATTCCATTCCGTTCCATTTTGTTTTCTCATTTTATTTTTAATGTGTACATATTTTATGCTTTTTTTTAATAGCTTGAAGTGCAGTTTTACATATGTGTTCCATTCCATTTCGTTCCATTTTATTTTCTCATTTCGTTTTTAATTATATATATATAATATTTTTTTTTTAATAGCTTACATAGATGTATGTATGTGTTCCATTCCATATTAATAGCTATTTAACTTTGATATTGTTTCATTTCATTTCAATGTTCCATTTCCATTTCATATTATTCTAGCATATTTAACCCATTTTAATAGCTAGTTTATTCACAGCTTTCCCTTGCTTTTTTCCCCCTTTTCTCCCATCATTTATCATCTGCCGTTTCCACTGTTCCCCATAGCCTGGCCGCACTGTATATCGCTTTTGACAACTTTGATTCGGCAACATTAATTTCATTCAATGAACTTTTCCCCACTCTCCGAGATGCTCGTCTGCTGTCATGATATGCCTGCTCGAGTGGGCGTATGCCGAGAAGTTGTTTGTTTGCAGTTCATATATAATTTACGTGTTGTTGCTGGTTGTTGCTGGTTGTTGTTGGTTGTTGCTGGTGTTGGCAAACGCAATTGACACCCCCACAAAATGTGTTGACGACTTTTGACGCCAACACGCGAATGCGAATTTGGCAAACAAATTAACCAAAATGCATCGAGCCAAATTGCCGGCAAATCGATGCCAAATCGGAACTAAACCAAGTTGTTGCAGTTGTTGCCCGCGTGTTGCTTGTGTTGCGTGGAGTCAGCTGCATTGATAGTCGCGCTCACTCCATGCACTTGGGCGTTGATAATTGAATTGAAAAGTTTTTCGCCGCACTTTTGGCCAGCCAATTGATGGCAGTGGAAAAAAAAAACTACAGTTAAGGCGGCATAATTTGCGGATTGTGCAACAGACAGGCCGAGGGGGGGAGGGTGGAGGGTGGAGGTGGGTTAGAAACTGGTAAATGGAAACTGGAAATTGGAAAAGCGCAAGCAAATTAATGGCCAAAAGGCTGCACTGAAGAAAAGAAAAAAGAGAAAGAAAAAGACGAGAACTGTTTAAGCCAGAACGCTAAGCAAACCATAATAATAAAAGAGATAAATCAGCCTTAAGTTCTCAAGTTTACAGTGGCTGCTGGCAGTATGCGGAGACAGAAACAGAGACAGAGACAGAGACAGAGACAGAGAGGGAAAGGGCAACGTTTAGTTTGAACATGGCTCGTTTTATTATAGCCTCATACATTAGCATTGCCTCTTGTGGCAATGTCACTTTTGCCTGCAACGGCGACGTCGACAGCGGCTGCGACGTCGACTTGCAGCGCATTTTCATAAGACATAAATTCTGCGATTTAGCTAAATGCGCTCTACGGACTTTGCCTGGGTAATTTGTGGCATGCCAGCCACACAGCAGAGAGACGGAGAGACAGAGAGAGAGAGAGAGAGAGGGAGAAAAAACTGCATTGGCATTAAATTACACGCGCACATGAAGGCGAGACAGCGGCAGCAGACAAGGCGACGCGACAAGAGCTCATATTGCAAAAGAGAGAGAGAGAGAGAGAGAGAGAGAGCGAGAGAGAGGGAGAGAGCGAGAGAGTCTTACAGGCCTGGTTATGCGCTTTTAATGGAACATTTTGTACGTAAATTGCATTAATTTTACGTCTAACTTTGCCCAAAAGAAAAGGCAAACGAAGCAAAGAGGGGAGGTGGGAGGGAGGAAGGGGTGGAAGGGGTGGGGCAGCTGGGCTGTATAAATTGCAATGTCTGTGTCAAGCGGCCAATGGCGTTGTCAATGTGCCAGCGATGATTGAACGATTTATGAGGTGGGGGGGGGGGTCTGATGGGCCCTGGCTAAGTAAGCTGAGTTACCTGCGCTACCTGAGTGTTAACTGAGCGCGAACTCAACCCGTTTGCGATCGCGCTGACCAAAGGCAAATGCAATTAAAAGCAGAAGTGAAAATCTAGCCACGAAACGGGCCAAGGTACTCACAGATCCAATCGATTGGCGCACCTGGCCTCACCTGGGCACCACAGCCATTTCAATTTGTGTGGAAATCGCATGAGGAAATCACTTTTAATACCAAACTTTAGTATAAAGTAAAAGAAAAGAGCTTCAGGTGAGAGGCGAGGCGAGGCAGAGTCTAAACTAAGATAGACAGAGAGAGAGAGAGAGAGAGAGAGAGAGAGAGATAATGATATAGAGCGATAAAGAGAGGGGCACACCCACCATAGAAAGCAAGATAAACCCAGAGATCAGTTAGTTATAGACCAGCTATGCCACACACTCGAAGACTCATCCAGGATTTTCTAAAAACTTCAAAACACTCTTAGAGAGTAGCAAATCACAATTACAGTTAACCCAGCAAACCTTGCTCGAAACAGTTATAAATCCCAGTTGGCCTAGATCTGTTATTCCGGCTAAGCAGTCAAGGCAATTCCATTCAGTTTCACAAATTCAAGCGAGCACAACTCGCCGACAAATTCAGATTTTATATAAATTTATTGAAAGTTTTGAAGAAAAAGGTTTAAAAGTTCTCTTAGCTGTGCTTCAAACAAAAACTGCAGTGAGTGCAATGGGAGCAAACAAAGAAAGAGAGAGAAAGGGAGAGAAGAGAAGAGAGCTGAAGTGATATAACTATGCCAATTTCTGAAGATTCTTCAACTAAAACATCGAATGCAACTGAAATCTGACTTTAAGCTGTTGAGCTTTGCTGGCCAGTGTAAGTACCGTTCACTAACTTCATTTATTTCCAACTGATTTATATAAACAAATGCGTGATTTATGCCAATTTCATGCAAAGAATTGAAATTGTAGAGCGAGTTCTAGTTGAAGTTGAATAATAAAAAATAAATAATCTATAATAATAAAACAAAGAAATTAAGCATAAATAATTTTAATAAATTTATACAATAGTTAAATATCTAATATAATTGATAAATAATAAAATAGTTAAAGAAAATATAAACTAAATTTTATATATAAATATAAATTGCAAAAAAAAGTCTTTAATATGTAATAAAAGAATAATATTACTAAATACATATATATAATGAATGTAATAATATTTAAATTGAATACTTTTAAATGTTGAACGTAAAAATAATTAAATTTAATGTTAAATTAATGTTAAAAAATAAAATTTAATTTATTTAGATTAAATATTTAATAAAATTTCTTTTATCTATATTAAATATTTTAAAAAAACTAAACTTATTTATATAAAATATTTAATATAAACAAATTAAATTTTACTAAACATTTAATATAGATAAAAATATATATAAATATTTTAAAAAAATATAATAAAATTTAATTTAACTATTATAAATTATATATAAATATTTACTATTAATATATATTAGAATTTAATATTATTATTATAAATTATATTTAAATATTTACTATAAATATATATTAAAATTTAATTAAATTATAAATTATATATAAATATTTACTATTAATATATATTAAAATTTAATTTAATTATTATATATTATATTTAAATATTTACTATTAATTTAATATATATTAATAGTAAATATTTATATATAATTTATAATAATTAAATTAAATTTTATTATATATTTATTTTAAATATTTAGTAAAATATATATATTTTTTATATTTATATATATTTCATTTAATTATTATAAATTATATATAAATATTAATTATTTATATATATTAAAATTTAATTTAATTGTTTTAAATTATATTTAAATATTTACTATTAATTTAATATATATTAATAGTAAATATTTATATATAATTTATAAAATTTAAATTAAATTTTATTATATATTTATTTTAAATATTTAGTAATAATATATTTTTTTTATATTTATATATATTTAATTTAACTATTATAAATTACATATAAATATTTACTATAAATATATATTAAAATTGAATATTATTATTATAAATTATATTTAAATATTTACTATTAATATATATTAAAATTTAATTTAACTATTATAAATTATATATTCATATATATATAGACTGTCCCAGAAGTCACGCAAGCAGTAATTTTGATAGGAAACACAGGTTTATTATTTTAAAATTCTCTTGACCCCCAAAAAACACGTCAAGATTCCAGCAAATTGAAATCACAAGACTTGGACTAGGCCACACTTCAAACTTCACCCACCTACAGCAAGACCATTCCGCAATAATATAGAAATATCATAACGCCATATCCTCAAAGAAAGCCAATGCCTATAAACATCTGATAATAGAGTATTCCCAAATTTAGAACCCATTCAAATCCTATTCCGACCAACAACAAACAACAAAATATAAAGACAGCAGGATAGTCGAAGGCCCTAGCAGCCAGTACTCCATAATTATTTAATTTTACATTCAAAATTTTAATTTTTTATATTATATATAGTACACGTTATTCGCTCCATCTTGACCCTGAACTGTTAGCTATAACACTTTACTGCATAAATGGCGTAAAATTGAAATCTTGCGTGATTTTTGGGACAGCCTCTAATTATATATATAATTATAGCATTTAACTTAATTATTTATATATACATTATATATAAATGAAATAATAATAAGCAATAGTTAAATTAAATTTCAGAAAATGTATATATATTATAAATACACTCAGCGAAATTCATGTAGTCTCTTTGGCATCTTAATTTCTTTAGTTCTTTATATTAAATCACATATTTTCTATGCAATTTTTGGAAAATTTATTTAAGGTAAGAAATTCATGATGCAAGCCAAAGGTAGGTGCATTTACTATATATACATATATAAATATATAATATTTTATATAAATTTATGTGATACAAAATAAGCTTAAGTCTTGTATAAATATTGAATTTGAATAGACAAAAACATTCGAAATGCTCAAAACTGAAAATCAATTGAAGCAAAGCAAACGGAAAACAAAAGCAAAAATTTTGTGAACTCGACTGAAGCAGCTGTAAAAAGTTGTATTTCATGCACTTTGCTGTGCATTGTCTTTGTGTGCCACAGTTGTAGACAAAAGTAATGGCACAGGGAGAGGGAGAGGGAGTGGGGGAGTGGGAGGGAGGGAGTGGGAGGGAGAGTAAATAACGAAGAGATTTGTATATTTTGTCGAACGATTTTGCGTGTGGCGCAAAATGCAAAACTAAAAGCTCTAACTTCGAGTGTGTGTGTGTTGGTGTGTGTGTTGGTGTGTGTGTGTTGGTGTGTGTTAAGCGGCAAACAAAAGCTGTTGGAAAACATAGAAAATCCCTTTGGGAAACAAAGTAGCGAGCACAAACGCACACAGAGAGTGAGAGAGGGAGAGAGAGGTAGAGAGACTTTTAGCACTTGCCATTTGCTGCACAGCTGACAAAGGCGGCATGCAGCATGCAGCAGGATTGGGGCAAGTACTTATCTGTATGCATATATGCGCCATAGAGCGAGGTGTTCGAGCGGCAGCCTTTGGCTGGCTTTAGCTGCAGCAGCAGCAGCAGCAGCAGCAGCTGCTTGCGCTCGCACTCTATTAACCCAGAAACATAAATATGGCTGGGTGTGTGTGGCTGACATAGTGCATAATGTCATACATAAGCCATAAGCGGGCAGAGCAATGATGCGCGCAGCTCAGCCTGGACCTGGCTAGGGCCAGGCTAAGCAATTAGAATGTTGCGCATACGCCACGTTGCCAGGCAGACAAATGTATTTAACTCAATTTAGTTGCGAGTTACTTAAAAAAGCTTTTAAAAGTAAGCACAAGAAAACGCTGAGAGAAAGAAAGAGAGAGATAGAGAGAGAGGGAGGGAGAGCGAGAGAGGGAGAGACGTAGAGGGCTCGAGCAAAGGCAGGCCAAAACTTTGCTGGGCCGGCTGGGCTGAGTGGGCGTGGCTATTTAATATGCACATATGTAGATTACATGATTAAAAGAGCTCAATCTGTGACTTGCTGTTGCTGTTGTTGTTGTTGTTGTTGTGTAAAAGTTTTTTGTTTTGAGAGTTGTTTGCAAATGTTTTTTTTCTTTCTTCTTTTTTTTTTTGGCCATTTTCATTTGTTTGATTTGCGAGCGGCTGCTGCTTTGGGCTAATGGAACTGAAGAGCAACAGCAAACTTTGAGCAGCAAACAAACAGCAATACAAACAACAGCAACAACAACAACAGCAACAGTTGCTAGAACATCTCTATCTATAAGCTAGAGCAGCTCTACATGTGATTAGACCGCCAACTAATGAGGGGGCTGAGCTGGGCTGGGCTGGGCGACGGCGACGGCGGCTAGGCCGCAAAGGGATCAAACGAACTGTGAAAGGGTTGAATGATGAGCTGAAGGAGGTAGTGGGCGGAGGGAGAGGCAGTGGAACTGAAGTAGAAGAGGCAGCTGAGGCAGCAGAGGCAGCAGAGGCTACAGCAGCAGAAGGAACAGCAGGAATAGCAGAGAAGGCCGTTAGTGGCAGAGGCTACAACAGCAGCAGCTGCAGCTGGGGCAGTGGAAGAGCCAAAGACAGTGAAAGCAGCAGAAGAGACAGCAGAAGAGGCAGCAGCAGCAGCGATCAACAGAGCCAGTAGAAGAGTCAGTGGAAGAGGCTACAGCAGCAGAGGCAGAGTGGAGGTGGATGAGGCAATAGTAGAGTTAGTAGAAGAGTCAGCTGAGGCTGAGGCTGAGGTTGAGACAGAGGCAGAGGCAAAGGCAGAAGCAGCAACAGCAACAGCTGCAGGAGCAGCAGCAGAGGCAGTGGAAGAGACAGTAGAAGAAGCAACAGCGACAGCAACAGAGACAGAAGAAGAGGCAGCAGCACAGGCAGCAGCAGCAGCAGCAGGCAGCAGAGACTACAGCAGCAGCAGAGTTTACAGCAGCAACAACAGCAGTCACCAGCAGCAGCAGCAGGGGCAGGGAGCAGCAGCAACACCAACATCAGCCAAAGCTTGGCTACAACTATCTGCCAATGAAAAACAAGACATGTAAACACACTCAACACAGTCCCCCTTCCACCCCCCCCCCCCCCTGTCTCACTCCCTGCCCCTCTCTCAGCCACTCTCCACCCACTCTCCACCCTCCCCACCCCCACCCTTGCCACACACAACATATGCAGCAGACACAAGCAGCAAACCACTCCAAACGCGCTCAGCCAGTCAAAGCCACCCAAAAACCGGCCAACAGCCACCCGCAACCACCCGCAGCCACCCGCCGGCGGCACATCGCACACTCAAAGGGTTTCAAAGTTATTTGTTTGCCCAACGGAAATACATCAAAATAAATGCGAGCCGAAAAAAAAGAAAACGAAGCGAAGTCGAATGCAAATATGATGAGAAAATATGCGAATGGATTGGGAGAGAGGGCGAGGGGGAGAGAGAGGGTAAGAGAAGGGGAGAGGTGAAGGGTGTTAGAGAGGGAATGGGAGAGAGATAGAGGGAGTGGGAGTGGGAGAGAGGGGAGGGGTGTTAGAGAGGGATAGAGGGAGAGAGAGACGGGGAGTGTTGAGCATGTGTGTGTTGAGAGTGTGCCTGTTTGATGAGTGTGTGTGTGTGGGTGTGTGTGTGTGTGTGTGGGGGTGTGTGTGTGTGGGTGTGTGTGTGGGTGTGTGTGTGTGTGTGTGTGTGTGTGTGTGTGTGTGTGTGTGTGTGTGTGTGTGTGTGTGTGTGTGTGTGTGTGTGTGGTGTGTGTGTGGGTGTGTGTGTGCGTAGGCGTGTGTTGCTTCTGTGTGTGTGCGCGCGCGCCACTGGCCATTGACAAATATGGTCTATATACATATATATATGGGCCTATGCAAATATTTGGCACACTTTTAAGCTGGCAGCCAAAGCCCAACACCCAGCCACGCCCCCAGAGGTCGCTGTCTTGAAAAGGGCAGCGAAGGTAGCGCTCAAATTTAGCTGATGTCAAAAGTAATTAAACGAAAAATGCCAGCGACAACGGCGACAGTTGTAAAAGCAACAACAACAACAACAACAACAACGACAACAGGGACAAACAACAACAACAACAACAACGAACTACAAAGAAAACACGCATAAAAAATGGCTGAATGCAAGAGTAAAATAGGAAAACAAAATGGCGTCGGCGTCGGCGTCGGCGTCGGCGTTGGCAAATTTAATAATAAGTAGTGCAAAGCGATGCCAACTTTGGCCAAGAGCAGCAGCCAAAGGCAACTGAAAAGAACTGCAACACGAAGAGGGCGAAGAAGGAGGAAGAGGAGCAGAGGGAGGGAGAAACGGAAAAGGCAGAGTTGAGAGCAAATCAAAAAGCTGACAGAGCGCACACGAAATACCCTATATATAATGCAAGAAGGCGTCAGAGAGAGAGAGGGAGAGAGGGAGAGAGGGAGAGAGAGAGCGATAAACTGCTTGAGCGTGGCAAGCATAGAGAAAGTGAGAGAGAGGGGGAGAGAAAAAACAGAAGGAGCGAGCTGTTAAGCTATATTATGTGGGTTGTCCCAAAAGTCACGCAAGATTTGAATTTGCTGTTCCAGCAAAGTCATAGAGGCCACATGACAGATCTTCCGCTCTATAAATAACCCTATAGTGTATACTATATAAATCTATAAAACATGTATAGTTATGATCTGTAAACCTGTATTTTCTATCAAAATTACTTCTTGCGTGATTTTTGGGACAGCGCGACTGATAGCAATATATCATGAGTAATCTGATATGGAAGACAAAAGTCTGGCAAATATGTATATATAATATATAGATGATATATAATTGAAGTAAGTGAAATGAGAGAGTTGCTCTTCAGCTCTTTACCTACCTACCTCTCTCTCTCTCTCTCTCTCTTTCTCTCTCTCTCTCTCTCTCTCTCTCTCTCTCTCTTTCTCTCTATCTGTCTATAAGACACTTGTATGAAATATCTCTTATGCCTCTCTAAGAAACCCACATACCATCAAGAATTCTATTTATTATTAAACTAACTAAACTTCAAGCTCTCTGCCTTTCTCTCTCTCTCTCTCTCTCTCTCCCATATATCTATTCATTTGAAATCAGCTAACTAAGCTGCAAGTTTGGCTGGCAAGTTATATGTATATCAAGATAGTCATCTCTTCCAGTCATTCCCATCTCTCTCTCTCTCTCTCTCTCTCTCTCTCTCTCTCGCTATCTCTCTCCCTCTCTCTATCTCTCTTTCTCACATACATCTAATTGATCTCTGCTTACTTAGCTTCAAGTTCAGCTTACAGACATCAAGCGGCTCTCAAGAATTCTATATAACTCCTTCAGCAATCCTTTTCTCTCTCTCTCTCACTCTCTCTCCCTATCTCACTCTCTCTTCGTCTTCCTCAGCTTGCCAAGCTTCAAGCTAAGCTTAGCAAGAGAACTTTCAAGATATCTATCTATATATTTCAGTTATCTCTCTCTCTGTCTCTCTTCTGATATACATTAATCTGACCTCAGCTTACTCAGTTTACACGATTTGTATCTAGTTCTTTCTCTTCCTCTCTCTTTCTCTCTCTCTCTCTTTCTCTCTTTCTCTCTCTCTCTCTTTCTCTCTTTCTCTCTATTACATACATATATATATATATATATTCCCATTCAATATCAATCCATTTCTGTAATTGCCTCGCGTCGAGCTCTTTCTTCTAGTCTCTGACCCGCCAGCCAGACTCGACTCGAGTCGAGTCATTTAATTACCCTGGGCAGGGCTGCGGCGCTACAGTGGGCGCCCGGTCGCATGGAAGAGGGCAAAAAGGTGGGCGAAAAGTCGAAAGTTTGCCGGGGCGGGCCGAAGAGAAGCCAACTGAAGCTGGCTGGCAAAAAGTGTAATGAGAAAAATTTTACGAACCGACAGAAGAAAACCGTTGAAAACGAGGGCGACACAAGACCAAGAAAACAATAAACAACAAAGCAGAGGCAGAGAAAAAGAGAGAGAGAGAGAGGGACGGAGGGAGGGCTGTGCTATGAAAACTTTTCAATAGTTGTGTGACTGTGGGCGTTAGCGGCAGAGGCGTGGCCGCGCCTGCAAAGACAACAGGCAACAATTTTGCGCTTGGCTTTTGCCGTTGCCTTAAGAAACTGTGTCGCTTCGCCCCACCAGCCACCAGCCACCCGCATCCACTCACATTCTGTGTGTGGCTCCAGCCACTGCCAACCCAACCCAACCCGACCCGACCCGCCCCACCTCTCGCCGCCTTTTCTCACTTCAGCTCGCTGACAGCCGCCGTAAGTAGCTGCGTAATAAAATTACTTTTTAAGTGCGTCGCGTACCTGCAGCAAAGAGGGCAACGTGAGAGGGGGCCGAGAGGGGCAGGGACGGGCAGGGGGAGTGGCTGGCAGTGGAAACTGTAGCTGTAGCTGTAGCTGTAGCTGTAGGAGTCGTCGCTTCATCTGCGCTCAAGTCGGAAGTCATTTGAATTATTTAGTTCGCCTGTCGATGCGGCGTATGAGTAATGTCGCTCCACTGTCAATTGTAAGTGATATGTGTGGGTGCCGAGGAGGAGGGTGGGATGGCTGGCCAAGTGGTGCAGCAGCTCGTCTATATGTGTAATAGAATTTGGCTGCCAGCAACGGCCAACAGCCGCCGCCCAAACTTGATCGTAAATCAGCGCAAAAGTTTTTACTCTCAGCGTCGTCGTCTTCGGCCCGTTATGGGCAAGCGTAACAGCCTGGCCAACTGCAATGTGGCCCATAAAATATGTTGCAAATTATGAAATATTTGAGCATTTGAGACCAGAGCTCGAGCCTCGAGCTGTCGCCCTTGGCTACTGCTGTTCGTTATGGGCATTTAAGTTTTCATAAGTTGCGCAAATAAATTTTAATCGAAAAATGCGCCAAGACGAAGGCCCAGGGGGTGGGGCTGGCTGCTGTCAGGGTGGGTGGGTGGCTCTTCTGCTGCTGCGACAAGTTTCAGCTGCAGCGAGCCAATGGACCCTGAAACTGCACAGTCAGCTCTGGCCACATTTACAAGTATCAATCGAGAGCGAGCTCACAGTCTGCCTCTCTCTCTCTCTCCCTCTCTCTCTCTCTCTCTCACTCTCGCACTCTCTCACTCTCTCCCTGGCGTATTGCAGCACCTTAAATCAAGCTGCTCACCAAATTCCCAGTTAACTTTCAACTTTGAACTTCAATTTATTCGGGCGGCAGGCGGAAAAGCCGCTTCGCCATGCCCTTTGAAGCAGAGCTAAATTTACTTAAGACTTCGCTTTAAGTGTGGGATTTAGAAGAGAGTGCTTATATATATATATATATATATATATATATATATATATATATATATATATATATATATATATATATATATATATATATTTATATATAATATATCATCTATATATACATATATATTCATTGAATACTATTGCCACAGCTGAGGCTCTCGCAGCTGTTTTCTGTCCCATAAGTAAGGCAAGTTTACCTATATTACCTATAACGTATATATGTATATTGCGTATATATATTACGTATACTTAATATACATACTTTTACGTATACTTAATATTAATAACGGTATACTAGTTAAATTACGTAAAACGTATGTATGTATACTATATTACGTATACTGATTACGTATAACTTATATATAATACGTATATTACGTATACTGATTACGTATAACTGATATATAATACGTATATTACGTATACAGATTACGTTAGTCGAAGCATGTTATCAGTTGCCTTTAATTGAGTTTCGACGAGCGATGTTTGCTCTGCGAATTAGATGATTCATGATGATTCATGATGATTCATGATGATAAATGATGATTCATGATGATTCATGATGATTCATGATGATTCATGATGATTAATGAATGATTCATGGATGATTCATGATGATTCATGATGATTCATGGATGATTCATAGATGATTCATGATGATTCATGATTATTAATGAATGATTCATGATGATTCACGATGAGTCATGATGATTCATGATGATTTATGATGATTTATGATGATTCAAGATGATTCATGATGATTATTGAATGATTCATGGATGATTCATAGATGATTCATGACGATTCATGGATGATTCATAATGATTCATGATGATTCATGGATGATTCATAATGATTCATAATGATTCATAATGATTAATGGATGATTCATAATGATTAATGGATGATTCATAATGATTCATGATGATTCATGGATGATTCATGATGATTCATGGATGATTCATAATGATTCATGATGTTATAGCAGCCTCTGCTTGACTCCTGAGCCTCGCCTCGAAGATCAGCTGGATGAGGAGCTGCAAGCCCCTATGCTTCCCATCATGAGCAACTCAAACAAAGAAAAAGATGATAATATATTATATAACAATATAATATATTATATTATATTATAGTACTCCCTCCACTTCAAGCATATGTTCTCTCAAAGAAGTCTTCCGGCAAATAACTGACAAATTTTCGGGCATCTTTTGCCGCTAATGAACTCCATTTTGTTCGTCTAATTAAAGTTAATTTCTGAATTTGTGCCAGCGAGGGCTTATTTACTGTTAGATCTCTAATCTGGGCGAAGGGATGAGGGAGGAGGAAGAGCAAGAGCAAGAGGAGTCACAAAATGGGCCCAAAATGAAGTCGACTCCCCGAGCGCTGCGTAAGCAGTAAATGAAAAGGAAAAGCGGAGAAAAAAAAACGAAGAAGAATGTCGGGGAAAAGCGTGGCAAACAGGTTGTGGAAAACTGTGTAAAAGTGTTGGAAAATTGTTGGAAAATTGTTGGAAAATTGTTGGAAAATTGTGACTCTCATTGGGCTGCTTAAATTTTGGACTTAAGCTGAACGGACCTTGGTCGAGGGTAGGGGGTAAGTGGTAGGGGTGGTTGCTGTGAAAAAGGATTTTCACCACGTTTTCCTTGGCCACGTTCTTCTTGTTTGGCTGTTTGCTTTGGCTGCTGCTGCCGCTGCAGCTTCAAGTTCGAGGCGCGCGCGCTCGCACATAAAATTTAATTAAGTGCAACAACAACAATAACAACAACGAGAGCAACAACAACGAGAGCAACAAGCAACACAGCAGCAGCAGCAGCAGCAACATCGTTTATAAAATTCACATAATAACAATAAATTTTCAACTGCGCCCAGACTTAGCTGCCGCCGTCGACGTTCGCTGGGGGTATTAAAATTTATCGTCGCACGCGCAGAGCAACATTTTTGCATGGCTACACGTCGGGTGTGGGGGGTAGGGGGTGGGTGTTGCCTGGGGGGTGTCGCCTAAGGCCGGGCTGTTGTCTGACTTCCTTTTTTTGCAGCTCCTTTCTCGCTGCTTAATTTCATTCCTATACACTGAGTTGCAGCGGCACATATGCCAACCCCCACCCCTATAGCAACCCCTACCCTGCACACGCATTTGTCTGTTTGTTTCTTTTGTTTGGCTTGGCTTTGGCCCTATTCATTTGCCTCGCATTAATTACACGACACGCATATGCTAAGGGGCGGGAGGGCGTGGCATCATTTATTAAAAAGCCAAAGCACCCCCACCCCCTACCAACCAACCACCCCCCTCACAGACAGCCATTGCTTATGCGCATAATTTTAGGCTGGCCAAAAATTTTGGCTAACATGTCAGCAGCTGATGCCATTGGGGACTTCTTGCCAGCCAGCTTCATCATCATCATCATTGTTGTCATTATCATCATCGTCGTCATCAGCTGGTTTGCTGGTGGCACATCCTTGCGGCATCCTCGTCAACACAAATGACTGTCTCATGTTATCTGCTAAGCTGTCTTATCTGTTTGCCCTGACGCATCTGTTTGCATGTTTATCTCTGTCTCTGCGCTCCGCCCGCACTCCGCCCGCACTCCCCACCCCACCCCCCGCTCCGTCTGCTGAGAGTCCGTCTCTGATTTCGACTTTGTTACTTATTTAATTTGTTGCTTATTTGCTACAGCAGCTCGCAGCAGCAGCACACAGCCCGACGCACACTTGTTTGCATATGTTTAACATGCTCCCCAAAGCAGCTCCAGCGCCAGCGCCAGCCACTGCCTGGGCGCCTGCTGTCGCTGCCTCAGCCTCAGCTCCAGCTTCAGCTTCAGCTTACTTATGTTTGCTAATGATTTGCCTGCCTGCTAATCAAATTGGTTGCCCCCGCGGCTAATCCCATTACAAATGATCATATCTATATCTATATCTATATCTATATCTATATCTATATCTATATCTATATCTATATCTATATCATATCTATATCTATATCTATATCTATATCTATATCTATATCTATATCTATATCTATATCTATATCTATATCTATATCTATATCTATATCTATATCTATATCTATATCTATATCTATATCTATATCTATATCTATATCTATATCTATATCTATATCTATATCTATATCTATATCTATATCTATATCTATATCTATATCTATATCTATATCTATATCTATATCTATATCTATATCTATATCTATCTCTATATCTATCTCTATATCTATCTCTATCTCTATCTCTATCTCTATCTCTATGTCTCTCTCTCTCTCTCTCTCTCTATCTCTCTCTATCTCTCTCTCTCTATCTCTCTCTCTCTCTATCTCTATCTCTATCTCTATCTCTATCTCTCTCTCTCTATCTCTATCTCTATCTCTATCTCTCTATCTCTATCTCTCTCTCTCTCTATCTCTCTATCTCTCTCTCTCTCTCTCTCTCTCTCTATCTCTATCTCTCTCTCTGTCTCTTTCTCTATCTCTGTCTCTACTCATATCTCTCCACCTATGCCTATATCCTTCTATACCTTTCTCTATGCATCCACACCCTCCCACTAGGGCCCCCAACTCTCTATATCTCTCCATCTGGCTCTTAATCGGCCGGCAAACGCTTTAGCAGCTAGTTGAGCCCTTTCGAGAGCCACTGATGCGATTCGAAGCGGCGGCAAAGGCGCCAATGATGAAGGCAATAAATTTGGGCGACGCACTAAATAACTGCACTCGGCACTCGGCAGTCGGCAGAGGCAGAGGCAGTCGGCAGAGGCAGAGGCAGTCACGTAGCAGCGGCAGCTCGTGCTGCAGTTGCAACGAATGCGCAAAGAAAGCAAGAATTATGTGGCAACAGGATGCGCTGACATTTATCACCTGTGTCGCTGGCCCCTTGCCACGCCCCCCCCCCACTCTCCCCCTTCGCCCCCTCTCTGCTGCATTAGCATAAATTTTGAACAGCTTATGAATATATTATGCCGCTAGCCGTTATTTATGTGGGTGGTGGTGGTGGGTGGGCTAGGACTCGCGGCAGGATAATCGCTGCTTAGTGCACTCGCGCGCATAACGCGACAGACAGACAGGCAGCCAGACAGCCAGGATAACCAGTCAGCTGAGCGGCGGGGGGCGGGGGGCATGGCCCGCCCTAGTCCTATGCGGGCATTCTTCAGGAGCTCATTGAACGAGCATTCAAATTGAATTTACATGCAGAGGCACAACTTTTGTTTACTTTGTGGCAGCAGCAGCGACGCCAGCAGCGACGCCAGCAGCGACGTCGGCAGCGACGTCGGCAGCGAAATCAAATTTAAATCCGCCGCATTTTATGGACGAGCGCGCGCCCAAGAAGAAATCAACAAACGCAGCCAAGCAAAGCAGCTAGTCACACAGCCACCCAACCACCCAACCACACAACCACCGCTCAGGTGGCAAACTGTTTGAAGTGCTCGCATTTCACGTGCCCAAATTATTTTTATTTATTCGTGCGTCTAAACAACAACAACAAAGACAAAGGCGCATTAGTGTAAGCGGCGCTCGCTAGATGGCGCCAGCTACAAGATTTATGGCTGAAAACGGTTTATTGGCATCAAATGAAGCTACGATTTGCAGGCTAAACGGCTTAAAGCACTTCAAAGTGCTTAAGCTTAGGCTTAAGTGCGAAATTCATTCAATGAGGCCTAGAATTGCTCTCATTCAGTATATATAAGCACATATCTAGCTATATATATATTTATATATATACTCTCATCTATGCTTTATCATATCAAAAACTTTTAAATTTATTTTACCGCATTTTTCAGGCATTTAAAACGTTTCTTAGCGCTTAAACTAGCACAACTCTGTGCTGGCACGCGCTAGATGGCTATGCTAATAACAATTGTCTCACTCTGCTCCAATTGGCTGCTGTAGTATAAGAGTGACATTGCGAAGAGCACCAAATGTAATCTGATTGAGTTTGCGTCTTAATGCGCACAATACGCGGGAGAGAGCGAGACAAAGCTAGCTGCAGCTGCACATAGTCTAGCTAGGCTAGCTGCGTGAGAGCGAGCTAGCTAGACAAAGTCAATATACGCGAAGAGCAGCAATTGCAAGTGCACATAACGGTAAAGCACACAGCGAAAGGGCAATGAAACTAAAAATGAAACTTATGAGCCAATCAGAGTTAAGCTACGCTTAAAAATAACCAACAGAATTAAGCAAAGAGTTTTATGCATAAAACATGAATGAAATCTGCTAAAATTAAGTGTTAAGGCCCAAGTTAAGGCCTTCTTCAAGTTTTCAATAAGTTCTGAATACGAATTTAAAGCCTGCTGTCAGCAATTAGTTTTGTCACGCGCCGCGAGATGGCGCCACCTGCTGATTTATGAGCCGTTTATTTGAATGCAAGCCAACTGCGGCCGTGTTTCACAAGAGAAAAACAAATCTTTTATTGGGCGCGTTTGGCAGCTCATAAACCTCAGCCCAGCCCCAAAAGCTCATTGAGCCGCCTATTAACCTCAACGTGTTACCTGGTACATGAATAAATCAAAGCCTTCCCACACACACACGCACACGCACACGCACAGAGCCACCCACCCACACAGCGTGCGGCCCGGCGAAGCCGTTCAACTGGCTGATGATAAATGTGTTCAAGGGGAGAGCGCTGGCCTGGGCTGCTTCGTCTTCGATTTGCTTAACAAATTTGTAAGATTCTTAACACATTTGCATATTGCGTAAGCTCGAGGAATGCCAGCAGAACTCACCCGCCCCCTCTCTGCCTCTCCCCCCCTCTCTGTCTGCCTGTTTTTTTTTATTACATCTCAGCTGCTGGTATCAAGTGTGAAAATACTGTAAATTCCTTGACGACTTCAACTTGAACTCATTCTTTCGCTGCTGCCGTAATGACAACATTTCCTTTGCCCTGCTCATCCTCCGCCCCTCTACCTCCTCCTCTCCCTCGCTTTATTGCCATTGACAGAGTTGCCAGCTCTGGCAAGTGCGAATCCTTTAGTCGAGTTTATTTAGCCGGGCACAAAGCATTGCTCAATCGATGTTGCTCAATAAAAATAAAAAATAAAATAAAAATGTATCAAAAGAGAGTGGATAGAGAGTGTAGAGAGAGAGAGAGAGAGAGTGGAGAAAAGCGAAAAGATATGTGCTGGAATTTCGAGCCACTCGCTGTCAATTTTCATGGCAATGACTTTGGACAGTTCGCCCGCTCGTAAAGCTCTTGGAATTTTTCGCCGATTTTTACCCATCGCCATCGCCATCGCCATTGTCTGTCGTCTGTCGGCTGTCGTCTGCCGTTGACACTCAGCGAAATTGACCTGCATTTGTTTAGTGGATTCAGCCGTGGCAGCAGCAGCAGCTCTGCAGGCAATCACTTACGCCCACTGCCACTCCCACTCCCCAGCTCCTGCTGCTGCTCCTGCTCCGTCTAATCGAAGGCAGCTGCAAGTGCGTTGAGCTCTGCTCGCTTACGCCGGACAACTTTAAGCCACTGGCAATCGCGGACTGCCACACACTCCCACTCCACTCCGTTGCTGATGCATATCGATAAGCTCCGGGTATTTCTATGGAGTGATTCCATTGTCCGTCCGTCCGACCTTCCGTATATCCGTATAACTTTCCGTCTGTACGCAAGTACAGTTGTACTTCCATATAACCACTCGACCTTCCTTCTGTACCGCCATCCAACCATCTATCCGTCCGTACTTCCGTAAGCCTCTCCGTCCGTTTCGCTCTACAGCCCTTTCCTCTGACCGTTTCTCTCTCTATATGTCTATCCGTGCTTGTATATGTCTGTCCGTCCGTCTGTCCTCTCTCCTTCTCTCTGACTTTCCCATAGTCCGTTTGACCTTCCGTCCGTCTGTTTGGCTCTCCGTCCGACCAACTGTCCTTCCGGCCATACTTTCTTACTCTAATTCTACGCCTTCTAGCTCTACTCTCTGTAATTTCTCTATGATTTGGGCTTGTAGTGTAATCTATGATATATCGATACATTTTCGATAATTTATCGACAATGATATTACTCTCAAAACACTCAGTAAATCAATATAATTGAATAGTTTTTCTATTAAAACATAAAAACTCGTTGAAAAAGTCTCAATGAATAAACCTATTCGATAACTTAACGATAACTAACCGATAACTTATCGATAACTTTATAAAACGATTTCAATATTATTGCATATTTTTCGAAAATATAAAAATTCCTTGAATTAGACTCAATAACCCTAATCGATAACTTATCGATAACTGCATAAAACGATATCTGCCCCTGAATGTGAGCTTTCCTACCAGCCCTTCCATTAGCCCTTTCAGCTCTGCAGCCACCCACTCGTGGCTTCATGCAACTTTGATGGGGCCAGTCCAGAGCCACCGCCACCACCGCGACCCGTGCACCACGCTTAACCCGCTTAGCCGCCGCCACTTGGGCAATTATTAATGTTAATGTCTTCATTACGATTCATTCGCGTGCCACAGCGAGTCAGCCAGCAGACAGCCCCAAAAAACACGCCCAAAAGCACCAGCACCACCCGCCCACGGCTGGCAGTGGGTCCAGTGACAGAGCGGTACACATAAATTAATGCTAATCAGTGGCGGAGACTCGCTCGCTCGCTTTAAGCTGAGCCACTGCGCAAAAAAGGCGCGAGTCCATAAATTATGTTTGCCACGATTTGTGAAATCAATACGCCGGAGCCTGGCCGAACGAACGGGCGGACGGACGGACGGAGGCTGAGGGCGGCCATTGACTTTAATCGCCGGCGCAGGTGACTGAGTGGGCGTGCCGCACAAGAGCTCGACCCGCTGAGTGACTGCAAATGATACTTTAATGTGACAGCCGGACGGAGGGACGGACGGACGTACACTGCGCCGCATTGTGGCGAGAATGTGAGGAGTGGGGCAGAAATGCCGATGATTCTTGCACCTCTTTTTCTTTTTCTGCTCTATTGCTGTCATCATAAAAAATGTGTCCGGAGAGGGGGTGGTGGGGTGGCGGGGCGGTGCGATGGTGTCAGACCCAAGCGAGCGAGCGAGCAAAACTATTGCCAGCCATTCTTTAGGGTTTTTCTTCCTCCTCTTTGCGCTCCTGTTTTTTTGCGCGCTGCGTTTTAATTCCCGGGGCGCGCTTTCAACGCTTGTCATCTTACCGCTAATGGCGGCTACATGTCAACCACTCATCTCGGCCAACGGCAGGGCGGGGTGGGGCAGGGCAGGCTGCTCCAGCGGCTGCTCGTTTGCCAGCCATTCATTTATTTGGTCGTGTCGAGCACGTTGACGGCAACGTCATCAGCAGAAGCAGCAGCAGCGGCAGCAGCAGCAGCCGCAGCCGCTGGAGCAGCGGAGGCATCCACAAATGTAGCAGGATGAGCCGCTAGGTGGCGCCACAGCGACTGCATGACGGCGACGTCAAGCGTGAAATCGCTTTGCCAGCCCCTGCAGAGCAACGCAGCCAGCCAGCCAACCTGTCGTCATAAAAATTTTTTATACATACAAAAAGGTAAAAACAAAAAAAAAACAACAACAAACAACAGCAACAAAACTTCAAGCCAAAGCCCAGCAGCAGCAGCAGCCGCAGCAGAGCTGCAGGAAAAGAACTTGCAAAGGAGGGCGCAAGGCAGAAGAAGAAGGCACCAGGCAGCAGGCAGCAGGCAGCTGACAGATGGCGAAGGGAGGGCGAGGGAGCGGGACGGCAACAATGCGTCGCGGCTAACGTTGAGGGCGTTGCATAGCACAAACGCAAAGCGAAATACATGAGAAGAGCAAACAATGCGAATGCTAAATACTCTATAGGAGATAGAAGAGATGCGAGGAAGAGTAGTAAGTAGTAGAAGTGTATAAGTAGGAGACGCAGTAGTAGATATAATATACTACTTATATGCAACATAGGTATTTATAATAATTAGTATATTTATTATGGTATTTTTTTTAGTATTTATAAATTATTGTTATTTAAATATTAATAGATATAAGTAGTATATGCAGCATATGTAATTTATGTGGTATATTTATAATATTTAGTATATTTATTATGGTATTATTTTTTATTTTTAATGAATTAATATTATTATTATTATTATATTTATTTGCTGTATTAATAAATTATTTTGTATAGTTGTATTCTAAGTAATATATTTATTATAATTATTTTAGTATTAATATTTATTTATTATTATTTTTTATAATTTAATATTTAATTATTAATTAATATAATAATTTGGTATTATTTTGAATAGTTGTAATATATTTAGTATATTTATTTAAGTATTAATATTTATTTATTAATTATGTTTTTTTTTATAATTTAATATTATAATTTGATATTATTTTGAATAGTTGTAATATATTTAGTATATTTATTTAAGTATAAATATTTATTTATTATTTATGTTTTTTTTATAATTTAATATTATATATTTGGTATTATTTTGAATAGTTGTACATATATTTAGTATATTTATTTAAGTATTAATATTTATTAATTATTTATGTTTTTTTATATTTTAATATTATATATTTGATATTATTTTGAATAGTTGTATGTAATATATTTAGTATATTTATTTAAGTGTTTATATTATTTATATATATAGTGTAACATGTAGTCAAAATAAACGAAAGTTCGTTCATTGCCCAGCTTCAGTTAGGGTATTTCTGGTATCAGCATATAAATTTTAAACGCCTCATAACGATGCAGTCAGGTGACACAAGGCACGCCAAAGGGGAGCGGGAGGTGTGGAGTAGGCGTGGTAGGAAGGGGAGGAGGGGGAAAGGGGAGTGGGGCGGCCACGTAAAGCAAGGACGCATATCGCAAGCGGCGTCTGCCAGAGATCGCAGGCTGCCAAGACACAGTTTTGCGCTAATGAGTTTCCGTCTCTGCCAGCAGCAGCAGCAGCTGCAGTCGCTGTTGTTGTTGTTGCTAGTTGTTGCTGTTGATGACTTCGCTTAATAGTCAAAGCAGCGATAGAGCTGCTGATGAAGGCAGTCGCTGATGCCTTTTGCCATTTACGAGGCCTTTAAATATCAGCGGCAAACTGCAGCAGCAGCAGCAGCAGCCGTCATTAGCGGGCTCATTAATTGGCCAGTCAGAGTTTTATATCCTCCTCTGTCGTCGTCGTCGACGTCGTTGTTGTTGTTGTTGGTGTTTGCATTGACAACATAAACAAGCCAAACAGCAGGCAAACAGTCGAAACAGTCAGTCAATCTATCA
The DNA here is from genome assembly GCA_961210405.1 of Drosophila mercatorum. NCBI lineage: Eukaryota > Metazoa > Arthropoda > Insecta > Diptera > Drosophilidae > Drosophila > Drosophila mercatorum. The sequence continues at coordinate 14,081,786 of CAUIUS010000001.1, forward strand.
GTGAGTCATTCACGCGCTGACAAGTCAAACAAGGCGACAAGGACAAGGACAAGGACAGCCTGTCGTCTGTCGGGGGGCTGTTGCTGGCACAAGCTAATCCCCAACTGAATTTCAGAGCAGCTCGCAGAGCCAACGACAACATTGGTTAAGTATCTTGAAATAATATTTACACTTTACGCAAAAGACTCAACGCAAACAGCAGCAGCAGCAGCTGCAGCAAAGATGCGCCGCCCCCTCTGCTGCTCAAATAAGTTAATCGCTTTACCAATCCCCTTGCTGGGCTGCTTTGCTCTGACAGCGGTCAACACTTGAGCGCAATTGTGAACCGGTTAGCTGCTGCCTCTCCTTTGCTGTCATATTTTTAGCTTTGAACTCCCTTCCTCTCCCTCTCTCGCATATGCAAAACTATTTTTAAATGACAACCAAAGGCAGACAAAACGGCGCACACAGCGTGCGGGAGCGAGCGAAGCGGCAATAGCAACAGGCGAATGCAGGAGATAAAGCACACAGCTAGAGCGAGATAGCTATAGGCGCATGCATATGCATGTGTACAGCTAGACGCCAGGCTGTTGCTTTAGCCGACCTTTGGCTGCGGTCAACTGCGAGAGCTGTTGAAATCTCGACGTCAGCGTCACCGTCGACGCCGCTGTTGGCGTCGCCTCAATTGATATTGCATTTGCATTTGAATTTAATTGAATTGCATTGTTTGAAGGCGTCGCCGACGCAGTTAACGTTCTTCTCGGCTGTCTGGCTGCCAGCTGAAGAAAGTGAAGTAATTCCCGTTGTTTTATCTTGTTTTTCTTTTTTTGTTTTTTGTTTTTGTTTTCATATTTCCCTTCCTCCGCTCTTTCTTTTTGTATTGCGCAGATTTACAGGCAGCTGCGCTACGTTATTAAGCGCATATTGACTGTGGGATGTATTTGGGCAAAGTTTGAAGTGAAGCTCATTGGTTTGTGATTATTATTTTTTATGGGATGCTTAATATTATATAATAAATAAATAATAAAAATAATATTAGCAAAAGAAAAAATAAAAATATTATATATATTACAAAAATAAATAATTAAAATACAAAATAAAATAATAAAAAATAATAATAATAAAAAATATATTTTCAAAAATAAATAACTGAAATAAAAATATAATTTAAAAATAAAATAAAAAGTAAATAACTTAAATAAAATTAATAAAAATAAAATAAAAAATAAATAACTCAAATAAAACATATAAAAAATAAAATATAATAAATAACTAAAATAAAATGTAAATAAAATAATAAAAGTAATATCTCATTTTAAGAAATATAAAATATAAAAATATTTAAAAATACTAAAAAATTATACATAGAACTTTAATGAAATACCTAAATAAATAAAAAATAGACAAAAAACGAATAAACTTCAGAAGAGAACATGTATGTATGTAATATATAGTATTAAAAGGAAAAAAATATTAATCATATAAAAAATCCAAAATCTTCTTCAGGAATATTTTATATGGCATTTCTTATATTTTATTTTTATAAATATACCGAATTTATAATTTATATATGTATATATATATTTGTTTAAATAAATATATATATACATATATTTTTATGTATTTTGTGTATATATTTATTATTTATTTCTTTTATTTTTTTTATTTTATATTTTATTATTTGTATTTAATTATTATTTTTTTTTAGTAAGGTCATCTAAAATTCGTTGTAGCTGACTTTGTGTATATAGATATTTCTTTGGGGCGCTGCCTCTTGACAACATCGCTTCAGACACGCATACGAAATACGTCAAAAGTGAATCGAGTTTTCCCGCACAGATAGAAAATGGTATAATTAAGCATTGGGCCAAAACGTTGGCTTTGATGTGCTGCGGTCAGGGCTGCGTGGCAACCCCCTCTCCCTCTCTCTCCCTCTCCCTCTCTCTCTTTCTCTCCCTATTGCTGTCTCTCATAAATGAGCCACATTTTGGGCCTTTAATTGGCCAATTTGACGTGATTTTTCCTAACTTGTTTTGTTTACTTTGACACCGCATGAAGTTATGAGCCAGCAGCAGGGGCGTAGGCGAGGGGGGTCAGCTGGAAGCAGAGATAAAGGCGGAGGCAGAGACCTCAAAACGCATTTGATTACGATTTGAGTGTGTCTCTCTGTCCCTTCCCTCCCCTCTCTCTCTCGCTAGTTCTTTCTTTCCCCCTATCTCTAGCCCCCTTCTCTGCCCCCCCCCCTCGCCCTTTCTCTACACATTTTTGGCTCTTTTTGGAGAGTTAATTGAAAATTAATTGCTTTGGACAGCTGAACATGACCGGATGATAGCAACCGGTGTCGTCTGGCCCAGCGTCAAGTCTCACGCTGGCTCCCCTATCGACCCCCCCCCCTCCCCTCCCCCTCTCGATCAGCTGCATGGGGAACGGGTTATTTAATTAGTTTTGACGCGCCCAAGCGCGCTGTAAGCTGTGCGCTGTGAGCTGAGCTTGGTCTGAAGGCGTTGGGATCGACACGCGATCGATGGCATCGCGTGCGCCACCTAGCGACGCGCAACGGAAGCTGTCACGCCATAAAGATGTGAACGAAATTGATTGAGTTTCGCCCATAAAGCAATTTTCTTCTAATAAACGTGTGGGCGGCTGGGCGGCTGGGCGACTGGGAGGCTTTGGCTGGACAATGGTCGAGTGTGTGGGCGTGGCTCAGTGCAGCAACAGCAGCAGAGGCAATGACAAACAAACAAGATTTCACAATCAGCAATGGAACCAAAAGTGTGTTTGAATTTCGAGTTAAGTGAGTGAAATGTGGGCGGGAGGAGGGGCAGCTGCTGCTGCTGCTGCTGCTGCTGATGAGCATGAAAAATGGTTCAGGGGCAGCAGGCAGACACAAGCAAATGCAAATCTCTCCCTCTCTCTCTCTCTCTCTCTCTCTCCAGTCCATGCCTGGAGGCGTGCGTTGTCTACGGATTTCGCCTGACATGCAGTTGGCAGAGCAGCTGCCGCGCTGCTTCAATGGAAGTTACTATTGAGCTCCTGCTGCTGCTGCTGCTGGAGCTGCTCCAGCCATAGGCCATGAAAGCGCACAGTTGTCAACTGTCCTGGCCCAGTCGGACAGCACAGGACAACTGGCTGACCCCTGCGCACGCCCCAACCCCCCAACGACGTTGTCCAGTTGAGATGAGGTAGCAACTGCAATTCGGTTTTGTCGTCTGCTTCGCCGAGGCACAGTGGGACCGTTGGGCAGGGTGAGCAGCAAAAATCAAAATTTGTGAAATTTGCAAAATATAATTCTTGCAGCTTAAAAATATTATGTATTATATATAAATCTAAGCATAATCCCATAATCCAATTAAATACATTCAAGTTTAATTCTACTAAGGCTGAAAGAGTTCTCTAAATATAGTAGCTTGCCCAATTAAGCTAAATTTACATAAGTTATTTATAAAAATATAAATAATTAATATTATAAAAAATATATAATTAAGATTGATTTGGTGTATAGTTTTATTTTAAAACTTTTTTATAATATATGTTAAGAAATTTTAATTACACTTTTTTATATTTCTTATTTTTTTAATATACATATTTTTTTTTATATATATATATTATTTATTTTTAAATTTACTTGTATTCCTGTTGTTTTAATAGACATTTTATTTATTTTTTTCTTATGTAAATTTTTTTGTATTTTTTTTTAATGTACATATATCAGTTTTTTTTTATTTTTTATGTTATTTAATAATATTTTATGTTATTTAATATTTTAATTCTTTTTTTATTTATTCCATTTTATTATTTTTCCATTTAACTCAACTTTAAATACTCCTATTTACCCTTTACTTTCTATACTTTTTCTGCCACCCCTGCTAAATTCTCCATCAAATTCCATTCAATTTAAATTTTAAGCACACTTTGCACACACCGAGCCCACTGTGCATCGTCTGTGCATGTGAGCAACATTCGGCATTGCTTGTTCAGTTTAACGATCGCCGACGGCAATGTCTCCATTTAACTGTGCGTGTGTCTGTCTGTCGCTCCCTCTCGCTCGCTCGCTCTCCCCTACTCACTGGCTGTAAGCTGGCAAATAATTGAAGCGTCAAGCCTTTTACCGTTTTACCCAAAACGCCGTCGGGCGGATTTGCTGTTCTCAACTGGCAAATGCATTAGCCAAACATATCATACCATTCCATTCCGAAAACTAACTGTAAATGGAGTAAGGCTCTGTATAAGAGTATTCACTGAGTCGTGAGTCACGCGCCGTCACTCACGCGTGAATGCGGCTGCGTGTTACGCGTGAGTAGCGTGTTTGCCGTGCAAGTCAAGCGCATTTGGCAGCTAATTATGGTCCACATAATGAGAGAGGGAGAGAGAGAGGGAGAGAGAGAGAGAGGGAGAGAGGAGAGATGCTTGCACATCGCGCATACGACACGTTGACCCACTTCGTGGGGGCCAGCATATAAATTATAATTTCTCTTTGTTGCTGTTGTCATTTGTTGTTAAGCACATTTTCGGCTAATTAAAAAAAGAGCGACAGCAGCGCCAAAGCAAATGAGAATAAAGCAACGGTACCCACTGACAGATGGACAGAGAGACGCGGCGACAGACCGACAGCTAGCAGCTACTAAGTGAAAGAAGTGTGCGAAGAATGCAAATTAAATGAAGAAAAATGCGCCACGCCATGCGGGCCAATAAAACAAATGCTGAAGGCGCTCGGTGGAGGGGGGCGGAGCTAAGAAGAAGCGCAGTTAAATTGAAAGCAACAAAAAAAATAAAAACAAAAATAAAAGCAAAAACAAAACAAAAACAAGCACAGGACTGAAGGCAAACGGTAAATTCAGCAGAGCCGCACATAAAATACTCTTATAAACATGTGTCTGAGCATGAACTATTGCTCTCTTCTACTCTTATGCTCTCTCCCCATCTCATTTCATTTGCATATCAGTGTTGCCCGCTCTTAATTGCAAGCCAGATCAACTGCTGAAAAAAGCTAGAAATGGCTAGACAAAAATATGAATATGTACAGCAAACAAGATTTTCTCATTTTAATGTAAAATTTAATCTAAAATATTATAGATGTGATATAATTGAAATTTTCTAGCCTTTTTTGGCTTTCACATGGCGTATCAATCAGCATAAATACGAATGTTTTACCTACAATTATACCTTTTTATATAAAATTTAAACATTTACCCACTAAAAATCCATTCAATAATTAAAAATAGTCAGCTGTTATATCACAACTCTTCCCACATCTGTCGAGAAAATAGCCAACTCGCCAGCACTGCTGCTGCTGATGCTTATGTCTTTATCGCTCTCGCTGCAGACTTCATGCCGTCACGCTCATACCTTCAGCTTAGAGAGTATAAGATAACAAAAAACACTTTAATGAAAAAGCAGCTCGAATGTAAACAAGTGTGAGGAGGGGAGGGAGAGCAAGGCAAATTTTAGGCTCTTTTCTTTAATAATTCTTATTCTTATAAAAATAAAGAAAAAAGCAAAGGCAACAATAAAGCAGCCGCAGCGCACGTCAAGCCAAATGTTTGGGGCTGACAAATTATGATTTATGCTGCAGCTGGTTGTTCTTAAAGTTGTTGTTGTTGTTGTTGTTGCTGTTGTGGCTGACATTTTGTCACTGTCGTCGTTGATGTGGGCGCCGTGCAGCTGCGCCGACGACAAACTGTTTTAAATCGTTTGCAAACAAAAGCTTTCGAGCGCCCCTGGGCGCCGTGACACGCGTGACTCACGTACAAGAATGCGCCTGATTAAGTTAAATGATGATAAACGTTTCCAAATGCCAGAACTATGTGTGTCTCTCTCTCTCTCTCTCTTCATATGTTAAACTAACACATGCATATGCCTGCCTACACACAGTATGCCCTCCTGCTCTTATACTGCATCAAACTCTCTATGCACAAATGCAAGCTCAGCTCCTCCACTCTCACTTGCATATATCTGCGCTCTTCTCACGCACGATCGGCACAGGCTCAAGCAAAAGTGTCATTGCCTAAGCATGCATATGTGTGAGTGAGATAAAAGTTGCGCTCATTTGTGCGCTACTTTCATTACACTAAGAAGGGGGTGTGAGAGAGATGAGCAAATGCTTGCCTATATGCCAATACCAATCAATGCCCAATAAGAGTCAAAGCAAAGGCAGCAGCCAATGCTGTTAGTCTCCACGCGTATCTAATGTGATTATCGAAGCATTGACTCAATCGACTCGATTATTGCGACAAATGCCCAATTGCAACATGTCAATTGATCCTTTATCTCGCACAAATCAATTTATGTACTATATCAAAAAGCAGTCTAAAATCCATATTAAAAAGCATTCCCACATGCGCAATGCCCAAGACACACACACACACACACACACACATGCATACACACACGCACATTTATCTGAATTTCCATCAGCCACGTTCGCCGCTCGCCTTTTTGCCAATCAACCGCTGCTGCTCGTTCAGTCAATGAATGAATAAATGGCAACTGTAAATGAAAACAATTCAAATTAAACTTGGTCAGCCGGGGGGAGGTGGGTGGGTGGGTGGTGGAGTTGCAGGTGCTGGTGCTTGAATACTGCAACATGGCCAAGAACTTCAATGGGCCCAATATACAAAAATGAAAATAAAAGCGAACAACAAAATAAAGACAGCGGGAGAGAGAGGGAGAGGGAAAAAAATCAGCAAGTGTTCTTCAGGCTAATATCACAAACGCAATTACACGGGCTGCCAGCCCAAGGGAGAGTGACGTGAGTGGGAGTGAGACAGGCAGAGAGACAGGCGGAGGGAGCAGCCTGACTGGTCAGCCACGTAACGGTACGTGTATGGGTGTGAGTGTGTGTGTATTTTTTTGTTCTAGCAAAACAAAAGCAATTGCCCATTGAGCGCCTGGAGCAGGAGCAACAGCCAGCCAGGACCAGACTGCATGCCAAACATCCTGCAGACGACTCCAGTTGCCCCCATGGGGCATGGTCATTGTGGCACATTCAATACAGAGAGAGAGAGAGAGAGAGAGAGAGAGAGTCGAGGCAGAGGTTTTCAGCAGAGACTAACTAATAATAGGCAGCCACTTGGACTGAGCGCAGCTTTTGTCTCTCAACTGTTTACAGGTAGCAAAAGTTTTCGCCCGCCCCTTGTTGGCCAGGTTGGAGCTGGGGCGCCCGCTGGGCAACTTAACGGAAGCGAGCAATTTAGTTGCTAAAAAGGCTCGCCAATGAGCTCCCAGTGGGCAATCAACTGGGCAGCAGACAACGATTGAAAATCCATGAGAAGAGGCACTCCAAGAGCTAAAGGTAAATCAATTAGGGCTCGATAAATGCGTCTATCGATAGGAAATGACGGGACTTTTGAATGTGTAAGCAAAGGAGAAAGATATTAGACTAGAATTGGGTAAATGTTGAGGAATTTGAAAGCCTAAAGCTGTACGATAATTGTAGTTATCGATAATAGAAAAAAAGTATTGTACATAGAGCTTAGCTGTATATATGGGCAGGAAATGGTTAAAAGCTGTTAAAGATATGCAAATCAAATAAAATTAAGTGGCTTATCAATGTTTAGGTTAATCGATAACATTCGATAACTATGTATATTAAGCCAGAAATGAAATATTAGCTTACAATTGAGTGAACATTCAGACCTAAGCGTTCTAGAAATGAAATTAAAATGTGTTTATCGATACATGTGGTTACTTATCGCTTATCGATCAATTACTATTACTTTTAGTATTGAACAGGCCAATAAGATTTGCACAAAATTAAGATAGCTGTGCTATTCAAATAAAAAAATAAGTGATTATCGATAAGTGTTTATCGATAACATTTGCTAACTGTGTTTGTCTGGCTAGTAGAGGCATTATCATGTAAAACAGCCAAGCAAAATGTGTGGTGTTCAAGTGATAATCGATAGGCAATTATCGATAACTTATATGAGCTGTGACTATCGAAGTGTGTAATCGGCATATCCATGCAAAACAGCACTGCTGCATAAGTTAATGCAGCTGCCGATAAATATAATTATCGATAATTGCCATGCTTGAGCTTATCGAATTGCTAACTGAGCAATGCCAAGATTTGAAACGGATCTGGCTGAGGTGGCCCCAAAGCCAGCTCCACTAATTGTTCTGACTTCTCTCTATTCTATAGACAAATGTATAAATTATATTAAGCTTGCTTCCTCTGTCTCTCTCTCTCTCTCTCTATCTCTCTTTGTCTAACTCTCTTTTAACGCTTTGTGTGCGTAATTTGCGCGCTTTGTTTTAATTAAAATTCAAATGCGTTGCAATTTCATTAATTACCAGACACACACACACACATGCACACACACACGCGCACACACACACACACACACACTCATGCACACTTGGTCAGTCATTGCTGCTGCCACTTTCAGCCATTTTGCAATAGAGGCTTTGAAACTGGCGCTGACATGACTACAGCCAAAGCTCCTGCTGCAGCCTGTCCTCTGCCCCTGCCCGTGCCACGCCCCCCCTGGTCCTGCTCCTGCTGCTGTTGGCCATTGCATGCCGGCAGCCAAGCGAAGCATGAAAGCAAACGCATAGCCATCAACTAAGCAAAGTGCCTGCCCCACCGACCCCCAGCCAACCCACGCGAAGCGGTGCACCGCATTCGCACGTTGGCCGCTCCCCCCCCCCCCTCTCTCTCTCTCTCTCTCTCTCTCTTTCTCTCTCTGTGTGTGTCAGTCAACAATTCAATTAACGTGTTGATGATTTTGTGGCATGCAACATGGCGTACGTAGTCCTGCTGCAACAGTCCGGCTAGCAACTGCCGTAGTCGCTACCCCTCACCCCCTCACTCCCTACCATCCCCATCCCCATCCCCTCCCACCCCCTCTGCTGCCGCATTTTAATGAGCAATTGATTGCGCTGCTGCCTACTTCACGCGGCATCCGAAAATTTGTCAATTTGTCAATTAGTTTGTCAATTGTTCCGCCGTAGAGAGCGTTATCTCCGGCGACTTGATCTCGCCCCGAAAGTTCTCCATGAATACGCAATTAAACAAATGCTGTTGCCGCCGCTGTTGCCAATGGCTAAAATGCTTAACACTTTCAATTAAACGCATTAATTTTATGGGCTTATGCGTTAGGGGCGGCTCAAGGTAAGCCGATAGCGCAGCTGCCTTGGAGGACAACGCCGCAGCCGGAGCCGGAGCCGGAGCCAGAGTCGGAGTCGGAGTCGGGCGCATCGCATATCAAATTTAATTTGCTCATTTGCCCTAAAAGCTTTTAATGTGTCTTGGCCCTGGCCACGCCCACCAGCCCCTGTAGCATGTGCCTCGCCACCTTGCTTACGTAGCAAAAATGCGCCCCTAATTAAATTCAATATTAAATTGAGCAAAACGCAATTAACTCAAAAGGCGACGTCGACGTCGACGTCGACGCCGACGTCGACTGGCAGAGCGCCAGACGTGGCCGGGGCCAGATGCGAAGCGACTCTCGTTGCGTATACGCAGCGCTGCCGGCTGAACTGTGATTTGGCTGTCGCCGTGTACAAAAATGAGCATTACCTAATACTCGAGTGGGGGCTGAGCTGAGCAGCAGTAGACGACTAGCGCATACCCTGTAAACTGAAAAAGTGAAGCAGCTGCGAGGGATTGAGGCAGAAAATTGGCAAACTAAAAGTTGAGCGTTGGGCGAGCAAAAGACTGAAAGTAGTGTGAGTATGACTGACTAGTGAATACCCTGTAGATAAAGGAGGAGAACGGCCTAAGGCTAAGGCTGAAAACTGCAGAATATACAGATAACAATCAATATATATTTATGTATACATATATATAATATAATATATACATATGTATGTATAATATATATGAATTATCGATAACAATAATGTTGAAATGTATGCTAATAATCGATTAATGATTGCCTATTTCATAGTGCCAGTTCAGCTCAATCCTTTTTCCTTTTGGAAATATATTCAATATTGTTGAGCCAAACCAGTGCAAAATAACATTCGATTTATATTCGATAATATATTCGATAAACATGATAAGTTAATACAAAAGAACTTTTAATATATATTCTTTAATCATTAAGCGATTCGATTAAGGCTTAAGCCAGTGCAAAACAACATTCACTAAATATTCGATAACATATTCGATAAACATGAAAAGCTAAGCAGGTGCAAAATAACAATCAATATACATTCAATAATATATTCGATAGTCAGAAAAGGTTCAGCTACTGCAAAACAGAAGTCAATATATATTCGATAACATATTCGATAAACGAAAATAGCTAACACTCGATATAATATTCGATATACACAAACAACCAAAGCATTGTCAAATAGCATACGCTATGTATGGCCGACTCACATTGAGTTATCGATGACATAAGCCAATATGGATCAACTTAGCATATGCTTCCACTTGATATTGTTTTAGTGCCACTGTGCAACAAATGTTGCCGATGCTGTTGCTGCTGCTGCTGTTGTGTGGGCGTTGAGACAATGCGCGCACACAAACACGAGCGAAGGACAGCAACGGCAGTTACATAGATAACAATTAACAGCGTTTTCCCTGTGCAACCCCCCCCCCCTCCACGCCCCCATTCAGCCGCCCACAGCAGCGACTCCGACCGGCGCTGTAGCCCGTTGGCTACGTTTTGGCAATCTTAGATGTCGGCAAACATTTTGTGTGCGTGTTGACGTTGCTGCCGCAACAGCAGCAGCAGAGGCAGTGGCAGTGGCAGCGGCAGTGGCAGTCGAGTCTGATGTGTGCCAGCGATAACAATACGCCCTAGAGGCAAAAACTACGAGACGGGCAACTCTTGGCATGCCCCTGCCCCCCTTTGCCCCTGCACCTGCCCCTCTGCGAGCAGCAAAATTAATGTCTGCTAATGATTTGTGCCGGCATTCTGCCCTCGCCGGCCACGCCCCTCCCCCTTTGGCTGGCATGCAAAGTGTTTAATGTTTCATAACTGAACACTGCGAGCAGCCGAAGGAACAGAACAGATCAGAGAACACACAACATGACAAGGCGCACAAAGTCAACTTGCAGCAGCCACAGGGGCAAGTCGGGGAGGGGGCCAGAGGGGGAGGGGACTGTGCAGGTGTACAACTGCAATCTCACTTTCAGTTTGTCGGAATAGTCAGGAGCGCTGCATGCATATGTGGAGCGCATAAATTGTCAAAGCATTCTGCTTCGAGCAGAGATGGGGGGCAGCTGTGGCAGCTGTGGCAACTGCTGCTGCTGCTGCCACATTGTCAACGTGGGCTGCGACTTGTTTCTGTGCTAATGAGCTGAGAGCGCGAAGTTATCGAACCACAATTGTGATGGAAAATGCCAAGTTGTGACTACATCAAGTGTAAATACCAATGGAATCGATAACATTAGTCATACGAAACTATAAGTAGTGACTACAACAATTGTAAACACAGGCATGGTGTTATCGATAACATGTTTTAGCATATATTTCGATGTGAATCTATATTTTTTACAAGTTAAAACTATTTACTAACTAGACAATTAAATATCCATTGCATTCAGTAGCATATCCGTACAAAAGCACTTATCGATAATATATCGTTAATATCGATAAGTGCTAACTAATAATTTGCAAGGTTTATATAATGCTAATATAAAGTTTTATGTCATATTATATGTTGTCTATAAAAGAATATGTGCTTATCGATATGTTATCGATATTTAAAGTCTAGTTTATCAGCCTCTAATCGATGGCAATATCAAAAACATGTTCCTTGCAGTTATTAATGTAGCATACATATAAAAATATGCACCCGCTCAACTATCGATAACATATCGATACACATAGCTCAGTTTATATGTGTAAATATATATGCTTGACTTCCTAGATTTCTATAGATATAATGTCAACTACCCTTCAAAGCATTCAGCTAACAACTAAGCATGCACTCATTCAATTACCGATAACATATCGAAACACACGCAGAAAATGAACTTCAGTGCATATATACATATGTAGCTAGCTCATTAAAATGCCTCGAATTGTATCAATGTCAACTTGGCTGTGCATCAAAGCATGTGGCAACACAGAGTGGCCCCATTTAAGTATCGATAACATATCGAAGCACATACATAGCTAATGAGTGGCGCAGTCAGACACACCCAGAGCCGGAATGGTCGCCCTGGTGCTGGCAACTGCTTCATGCATATTTATTGACCACACACAGTGGGGCGACACTGGGCCACGCCCAGCGCTGCCACCGCTGGTGGGTCGGGCACGTCTGGTGGGTGTTGCCTCCGCCTCGCTCGCTCGCTTGCCGGCAAACTCAATTGCAATTACATGAAACTTTAGCTTATAATTTGATTAAACTTTTCAATTACAATATGCAATGAAGTTGCTCAGCGACCAGGCTCCTGGGGGGCGGGGCGGGGCGGTACGGGGCGAGCGAAGATGCGGCCCGGACTGCTAATTCCCACAATTACAAATTTGCTGGCAAGCAATCAAGAGCGAGATACCCGAGACGCGTCGCAGACCTCCCAGGCACAAAAAAGCACCTGCAGTAGCCGCCGTGTGTCCAGCTGGCCAGCTGCCAGCGGCGAAGGTAACCGAAAACCCAGCAACTGTCAGCAGTCGCCAGTTGGCAGTTGGCAGTTGGCAGTTGGCTGAGCATATGGCCAGGCCAGGCCAGGCCTAGACTCCAATCTGGACTCTAGCCGAGGCTGTGGTTGCAGTTACTCTCCCCCTTTCTCGCCCTCTCTCTCTCTCTCTCTCTCTCTCTCTCTCTTTCTCAGGCGTAGTCTGTGTGTGGTTCATAATCTTAAATTGCCAGCCAACTGGTTGGCTCTCTACCTCCGCCGCCCATCGCGAACTGGGGAACGGGTGCCGACGTACGTGCTCATGTGTGCAATGCGATAGAATTTTCCTCTGCTTCCTCTTCGCTTTCATTTTGTTTGTATACATATATACACTTTTTTTTAGCTGCAGGTTAATCTAAATTAGTAAAATATACACGCAGCAGCCACAGTGCAGACGGTCGGCGTTGGGCTTAACTAACTCAAAGGTAAATAGACAACATCTCCGTCGCAGTCGCAGTCGCAGTCGCTGGCGCTGTCGACGTCGCAGCATCTCAGCCGCAACGACGTCGTCAAGCGTCGACAACTCTTCAGTTGTCTCATCTATTGTTGTTGCTACTGCTGCTGCTGTCTGCTGTCTGCTGCTGCTGCTGCTGCTGCTGATGCCTTGATGCTTGACGTTTGCCCCGTTTGCCACATGCAAACCAAAGTAAACTTTAAACAAAACTTGGCACAAAGCTGCTGCCGTCTCTTTGGCCAGCAGCGCTGCGCGTGGCCAATGCCAAACAGTGACAGCTTCACGAAACGTGAACGAAGTCACTGTTTAAAGCTGCCATAGCTAGAGCTAGCGATAAGTCTTTAGAGTTATCGATGAATCTACAGATAGCTCATACATGAGCTAATGATGAGGTGCTGTGCCCGACTAGCAGATACCCGCTCTCCTCTTTTCCTTCTCAGTATAGTTGTAATTTGATTTATCGATAACTTTATCGATCTATAAATAATGTTGTAACTATGCATTGTGTTTACTTAAGCAGTATCTATACTTCCTAAACTTAAATAAGCTCAAATTACATATCGATATTTATCGATTCCATATTAAATGCAAAAGTTATCGATAAGTTAATGCTAACTGTGAGCTGCAGCTGCTAAGCTAAGGCTTTTGAGTTGGGAATTGAGTTTAACATATGCAAATCAAAGAAATAGCATCAAATCAGTGTTGTAAAATGTCAAAAAAAGTAAGAGAAAAGTACAATCTCTGCTCTGGGAGTGAAAATCTCTTGAGACTTGAAAAGTGCCTCAACTCGACTGCAGAGTCAACTGCCAAAGCAGTGTTGCAAACTTTTAGCCACTAGGCAACACTGTTTAGGCATTATATAGTTAGATCGACACAGCTATATTTAGCATAGTGATCCACCTTTAGCGCCAATGTTGCCCAAAGCCCCTGGTCAGCGCTGTGCAACACGTGGGCAGTGTTAGAAAGTTGCCAATGCTAAGTCACAGTTTCCTGTGCTGCCTACGTGACCAATTCGCCTTCAGTCACATTTGCCCAGCCTAAATCACTATTTGTTATGTGCCGAGGCAGGCGCAGGCAGGCGCAGGCAGGCATAAGAGGATTTTCATTAAAGCGCATCAGAAAATAATAAAAGAAAAAAACCTGTGTTGTTGTTGTTGTTGTTGTTGATGTCTCTCTGCATGCCGATACAGACGACTGACTGGTTGGTGGCTCTTCAGCTTCAACTTCAGCTTCGGCTTCAGCTTCAGTTACAGCTGTCTCAGTCGCAGCGACCGCAGCCGGAAATGCGCAGAGACAAATACAAAATACGCGCGTGCCCGAGAACTTTGGCCACACTGAAGGTTGCTTGGTTGTCGCTTGTCGCTTGTTGGTTGTCGCTTGTTGGTTGTTGCGGCTTGGCTTAGCCTTTGGCTTGGCTAAACAGCTTTAAGCTCAGCCCCCCCCGATGAGCTCATCCTCGCCGTCTGCTGCTGCTGCTGCAACATGGGCAGCGCCAGCGGCAACAAACTCAAGCACATTGTGCGCTGTAGTATCATTTGCACGTACTTGTCACACGGCCTCAAGTAGTTGTTGTTGTTGTTGCTGTTGCTGTTGCTGTTGTCGTCTCTGTTGCAAGTTGCTTGTTAACATGGGCTCGCGTTGCGCCTGCAGCTTATGCTCATGTCTAGGCCACAGCCACAGCTTGCCACTGTCTATACCTCGCTCTCACTCTCACTCACTCTCTCTCTCTCTCTCTCTCTCTCTCTCTCTCTCTCTCTGTGTCTCTTTCATTATCTAGCTCTTAAGCTTGACCTGCGCGCGCCTCTGCATTATGTCCGGCTCGCTGAACGTCTTTGCCTTCCGCACAGAAAACTTTGCATAAAATTAATATCCAGCCAATGGCTTCACTCCGGCCTAGCGGGCCGGACCCTCGCTCTCCTGCTCTCGGACTCATCATCTGCCTCATGTTTCCGACAGTTCATTGCGAGTGTTTTAACGGTCGGCACTTCCGCCGCTGGGCGCCGTCGCCCGTCCGTCCGTCCGTCCGTTCGCTCGCTCGCATAATTCGCTTTTTATGTTAACTTTGCCATTTCAAATATTTAATTTTGAAAAATAATTTATTCATTTCCGGCGGACTCGCGGACACCGCCGTCACGCGTCGCCCTGTGTTGATGATTTCCTTTTTTTTCTTTTTTTTCGCTCTTCTTGAAATTCATTTTGATTTCATTTTTTTTTTTTTTTATATTTATTTTCTCTCTTTTCACATTATGCCCCACCGCAAAGTTGATTTGCTTTGTTTTGGCCAGCGGGTGGAAATTGAAACTGAACTGTAATCAAAGCGCGGCTATTGATGTCATCTGCTGCTGCTGCCGCTGCTGCTCCGACTCCGACTCCGACTCCGCCGCTCATGGCTGCCGGCTCAAATGTAAATGAATTTCTGCATCAATTCATCGGACGCATTCCCATTGACAATATGAATTTCAATTGTCAGCGCTCTGTGAATTGCGCGCGGCGATTGTGGCATTACGGCGGAATGCCAGCCGACGCGTCGCTCCTTAATAGTTATTACAATAGTATTATATTGACAAATACCGATTGCAGATAGCAAGAAAGTTAAAGCAACTTCAGATTGAAAGGTGAGTTTGGGGTGAGTTTGATAGGCAAAGGCAGCTGAAGCTTTGATTAGAGCGCAATCTGGGAAGATCTCTTGTCATATATATATATATATATTAAATATATTCAATTATATCAAAAAATAACAATCGATAGGAATTTACCTACCACGTATGTTTATTGATATCGATTTTAGGCAATTTTAGAATGTTTCGATAAGTTATCGATTACTTTGAAACATATTTGAACTGCAGGTTGAATAGGAGAATCTGCAGAGCTATCTAGTTTGCTATATAATCCAAGTTTGTTTTGAGTCTTTCAGCCAACGCAATTGAAAATTTCAAGAATAGGAAAAGTTATCGATAATTTTGACTCTGACTCTGACACTGACTCTCTAAGCTAAGCTAAGCTAAACTGAGCAGCAAATTGCTTTGATCCTTTAAGTAGAGTTCAACATCGATTTATCGATTTACTGTTATCGATTATTACAATTTGCCTTTCGGCATAGCCTACGAATCTCTATATAAACATAATGAGCCGTCGCCATGAAAATTTAATATCCAATATCCACTCATTAGCCAGGCTATTAAATGAGGGCCTAAACAGCTAACAATTTGAACATTTTCATTATTTATAATTAGTCTTTTTATAGCTCGGTTAGGGAGCTGCCTGAGCAAACTGAGATTTGTGAGTGATGCTGGGGCGATGTCACTGAAGACGTTGAGTGAGGGAATGAGGAGGACTTCTATGCAAATATGAGATATATAAGGTATATATAAGGTATATATGAGGTACATAGTATATATGTATATATTCCTTATATACATTTACTATGCTTGCCCGCATTTGGCTTTTAGCAGCTAAAACAAGCATTTCACAGCAAAAACAATAGAGAGAGAGAGAGAGAGAGAGAGAGTCTCGCAAAAAAAAGTGTAGATAATTAAGTTGACGCTTAAATTGATTACACACACACACACACACACACACACACATATTTTGTGGAGAGCTTAAAACTGCATTCGATTTAATTATTGAACATAAATTGCAGTCAAGCGCCAGTGGAGTCAGAGGAGCCAAAGCAGCAGCAGCGACAGCGACAGCAACTGTTGTCTGGCTTTTCCTCCTTTTTCGGAAACTGAAATGTAATGCTCATCAAAGCGAATGTTAAGCGCATTAATTTTAATGGCATCAGTGCGTCAATTGATAGAATCGTTTCAAGGACCAGCGGCCAGTGGCCGAAAGGACCAAAGCCAGCCGCAATCGGAGTAAACATCAGAATGCATTACACAACACTGCTCGATAGTAATTCGCATTCTCGAATTAGCCTTTTGTTTGACGCTCGCCTCAGCTCACTTGATTTGTTGAGTGTTATTAAAGCGAAATATTAAATCATATGCGGATAAATAGAGTCGAGGCTGATAACTAATTGGTTAAGTGTTGCAAAACACTCGAATATGCAGCTGAAAAGGAAATTGATGAGCTTGAAATGTGCTGATTGAGCTTTCTGGAGTATATCAAAATACTATATAGATATAGATATTATTGAATGATTTACTATAAAACAGTGTTGTACAACTCATAAAATTCATACTTTATATATATAAATATGTATATATATTTATATATATGAAACACTTAAACTGTTATTAGACAGAGCCAGAGCTTGCCCTCATTATCTTGGCTGAAGGCCAGTGTTGTTAAAGCTGTTAGGGGTTATTAGCTCTTAAGTAGTAAGTCAAAGCCATGCTAATAACTATTTTAGAAATTGACTATAATTGGAATTATTATATGCGCAAATGTGAGACTTTTATCATTTCAAAGTTAAGTCAAGAGCCAAAGGTGTGCTGCAGTGGGCTGTGCTCGACTGCATGATACCCTAGATGGGTGAAGATCGAAAATCGAAAAGTCTTTCAGCATAGTAACCTCTCCCTAAACCAAGCTAAACTCTCTCAAAATAATACTAGCAGCAGTATTTAGTCAGGCTCTGTCTATATCTATTTATAGTTGCGATGTCTGTGGTCGTTCGCATATAAAAATCGAAATCCTATCACGTTTTGGCATTGTGGCTTTTGGGTTTTGGCTGTCAACTTTGATGATGATGGAAAATTTGAAAACAAAACGTTGACATTTAGAGGCTAGCCAATAATTATTGGCCAACAACTAAGCGCGATGCATGGTGAGCTTAGGCGACTGCTTGATGCTCGTTTATCAAAAGAAACAAACTGAATTAAGCTAAAACTGTATCTCTAGGCGGGCATACTCGTATCACACTCTCTGAGATTCAGCCTAGTGAGTCCACATGCCAAACCAATATGCCCTGCCACACCTGGCGAGCGAGTATTCATGTTACAACAATAAATAAACCGAACTGGGGTTTGGGGCAAGCTCAATAAATGTACAATTAAAAGCAGCACGCAACATTTGCATTTCATTTAAGTATTTCAAATAAATGTTTTTTCAACTCTTTTTATATATATGTATATATATATGTGTGTGTGTTTTAAATGTTGCATAATTTGTTGCAGCTATAACAACAAGAACAGCAGCAAATCAGCTGTTAAACATTTAAATGAACTCAAAAATGCGTGAGAGATTTTATTAGTGCATTTTATGGTTTATGGCTCTTCCTCATTAGCATACACAGCGGCCAGTGTGAGCGCAGTGCATATATATATATGTGCATATGTGCATATATAGGGTATATATATGGGTGTTCGATGGCATAACTGTGGAGCTCACACAGGTATATATACATACATATGTGTAGAATATTATTTAATAATAATAGATAATATATAACAATAAAATATAAAATTGTTTGAAAATTCTTTTTGATATTCAGAAAAATTAAAAATATATAAAAATATATTTAAAATATATAAAATATTTAAAAAAATATATAAAATATATAATATATAAAAATGTATATAAAAAGTTATATATGCATATATTTATGTATTTATTTTTATATAATTATAAATTTTATATTTATCTATTATTTATTATATTTTTAATCTCAGAAATCTAAAAATTATGTTAAACTATATATATAAATATTTATATGAAATATAAGAAAAAATATGTAAATTATTATATATCTAAAAATATATAAAAAATGTATATATACATATGTACATATATGTATTTATTTTTATATAATTATATATATTACATTTATTATTTTTTATCTCAGAAAAAATTATGTAAAAATATGTATAAAAATATATATACATATATATAATATAAGAAAAAATATATATATTATGTAATATATAAAAATATATAAAAAATTGATATATACATACATACATACATATGTATTTATTTTTAAATAATTATATACATAATATTTATCTAATATTTTCTGATAAATTTTCCCTTTTTTTGGGCTTTAAAATAATGTTGAAGGAATTATATTCAGAATAAAATTTGTTATGAAATATATGTAGTATATCGTTTTAGTATCTACAATGTCATATAATATATTCCAAAATATAAAATATAACATAAATATTTTTTAAAATTTTTTATACCTCAAAAGATATATTTTAAAGCTCTGAAAAAAATTGAAAATAAATGGATTTATTTAGCTTTAGAGGTAGAAAAAATGTTTAAAAATACTTGCTGGTTAGATACGAAGCCCAATCTTATTTTATTTTAGGAAGAATAAAACAGAGTTTCATCGAAAATAAATTTGGAGACTCTAGCTCAAATAATATAGAAGATATTCAGGATCTACGATGAATATGAAGGCTGCGCTATCCTGATGATGCGCAGTGCATGTTTAGCTTTCAAGCCAACTATAAGCTGCAAATTAATTGCTGCAAATCTACCTCAAAGTCAAAAGATTGCTTGGCATAGCTGCGCTCTTGATATCGCACTACACTCTAGCTAAATACCTGTGTACCTTGGCAACGTTTAACTTCAGAAATGAAGCTTTAACTGCTAAATAGAAAATCTGCTTGAAGTGTATACGCCTAGTCGTCTAGGCGCCACTTAAGCGCAACTATTTATATATTTTTCTGTATTGTTTTTTCACTTCTTTTCTTCTGGCTGCTGCCTTTTGTGGCCATAAATTATGTGGGGAAAATGATTATGAGCCAGAGGCCAGAGAACCAATACCGAAACGCTCGAAAATTGCATTTACATATTGTGTTAAATATTTAACACTTGCATGCGTCTCTCTCTCTCTCTGCGTGTGTGTGTGAGTTGTTGTTGTTGTTTTTCCTCCTCTTCTTCTTTTTTTTTTTACACACATTTTAATTAGCTGCATTTTATTGCCAGGCAGCAGCACCGCCCGCTGCTGCCGCCGCCACTCAATAAATGGCCGAGCCATACATCATTTAAGCCTTCATTAGTTTATCGGCCAAGCGCCTGGTCAAAGTTATTAGCGACAGTTTAAAATTAAATTGCCCGCCTTTTGTTGTGCATCTGTGTGTGTGTGTGTGTGGGTGTGTGGGTGTGTGTGTCTGTGTTAACATATTCATTTGGAAGTTAATGAACTCGTCAATTAGTTAGTCATTGTCTGACGCGCTATTAAATAATTTCATTTCATTTCATAATTTCTTTTTTTTCCTCTTTTTTTTTTGATTTTCGAGTTTTCATTGAAATTCATTTTCAATTTGGCCAGCTTTAAGCTTTGGCCTTTGCCCTTTGATGACTTTTTGACTTACAGCTAACAAGCTTACAATACACAGTGACTACCCCTACCCCTCTCCCACACACACACACACACTCACACACAGTGACTTTCTCAAGCAATTACTATTTAATTTGCGCCAACTGCGCCGCATCACGACAGCATCGTTTGGCACTGCCTCTGGCCACGCCCCCTTATGCAGCTACCGCTCTTACGCTCCACTGTGGAGTTGGTCATGTTTTGCTTGGGCATCAGCTTCAGCTTCAGCTTCAGCTTCTCCTTCTTCTTGGGCTACTTCATGTTTGCCGCTCTTGACTTTTGTTTTCTTCGTTCTTTTTGCAGTTGTTGATGTGCCTTATACCCTGCTCAGCAGTCGAAGCGGGCATGCCCAGCCTTCAATGTGAATGAAGCAAAGTTTTTGCTTTTGGTACTTGATAATATAAAAAATCTTTGGAAATAGACAAATCTATCTGTGTATACACTGTCTTAGTCTTAGAGTAGAGCATATTGGTTTCACTATGTTAGTCTGTTGCAATTATTTGCAGGGTATTGCCAAGTGCTTGACTTCCAGTTTAAGCCTTTCAGCTGTTGTTTTTTGGTCGTTTTCATTTTCTTTTTGGCAGTTTCGATCTTGTCTGCGTTGTTGACCGCAAGCCGCTTAACAGCAACAACAACAACAACAACAACAACAGCAACAACAAGAACAAGAAGAAGAACAACAACAAGCAAAGTCCGTCTGAAGGTGGGCGCCTCGTCCCGCCGCCGCCCTCGCACACGCGAATTTGTGGCTGGACATTCACGCGTCGCTTTGGTCTCCGGATTCCGTTTATATTGTATAAGTGTGTGTATAAGTCTAAGTATGACTGTCTGTGTGTGGGGGAAGTCGCCGCCGCCGCCGCCGCTGCCGCCGCAGTCATCTACTTTAGTCATGTTTTATGGCTCTTTTGGTTTTATAATTTGTCCGACAACAGCTGCGGCACGCCCCACCTCCACCTCCCCAACCCCCGCTCTCTACAGCCTGCCCCTGGACTAGTTCGCTGTTTATGGGCAACGACAGCCAACTTCAAAGCGTTTTCGCCTTTTTTGGACACTCTTTTCTTTTGGTTGTTTTGCTGGGCTCGGTTTTGGAGGCTGCTCCAATTAGTTGCCAAATGTTTTCTTATTAAATTCGAATTGTTATTTTATGCTTTTGGTCAGAGCAACAATAACGACAACAGCAACTTGGCTTTGTTCGCATACAATTTATTAGTCTCGCTTTGGTGGCCAAATTAGATTTAACACACGTCAATTTACATAGACGAATTTGCATACACTTATGTGCCACCATGTGCCAGATGGCACGCCCCCTTTTGGTGTTGCTTCTGCGTAGATAGTTTTGAATTGACTCTATACCTCTCAGGTGATAGTGAAAGAGGGGTATATTAGTTGTACTCATACTTTGACTTCTATCTCTAGTCGTACTTATACATATACCTATTCTCATACTTATACTGAGTGTTATACTCATACTTATGCTCATACTTATACTCATACCGAGACTCATTCACACTCTTATACTCATACTCACTCTTATATTTAATTTCATACTTATACTTATACATAAGCTCACAGCTATACTCACACTTATACTTACTCTCATACTAACACTTATACTCATACTTCTACTCGCACTTATACTCATAGATCTGCTGAAACTTCTACTCATACGCACATTATGCTTATATTTATGCTCACTCTTATACTTGTACTCACTCTAATACTTGTACTCTAATACTTGTACTTATACTTATATTCATACTTATCATATACATAAGCTCACAGTTATACTCACACTTATACTCACACTTATACTCACACTTATATTCATTCTTTTACTCGCTCTTATACTCATATATCTTTTGAAACTTCTACTGATAATCATACTTGTACTCACACTTATACTCATACTTACACTCTTACCTATACTCATTCTCACTCTTATACTTTTACCCATACCAATACTTATATTCATACTTATACTTATGCTCATTCTTATACTTGTACTCAACTACTCACTACTTATACTTATATTCATATTTATACCTATACATAAGCTCACAGTTAAACTCACACTTATACTTATTCTTCTACTCGCACTTATACTCATATTTCTATTGAAACTTCTACTGATACTCATACTTATACTCACACTTATGCTCATTCTTATACTCTTAGCTATACTTATTCTCACTCTTATACTTATACCGATACTTATATTTATGCTCACTGCTTACTACTTATACTTATATTCATATTTATACCTATACATAAGCTCACAGTTATACTCACACTTCTATTCACACTTCTACTCATACTTATATTCACTCTTATACTCGCACTTACACTCATCCTAATACTCATACCCATACTTGTACTCATAGTTCTACTTATACTTATGCTCACACCATTACTCACACTTGCACTTGCACACTTATACTCACTCTTATACGTATATTTAGCGTATTATGCAGTCGCTGTCATTTCACATATTTAAATCTTATTTATTCACTTCTTTCCATTTGGCCCTGCACTCAAGTTGAATTTTATTTCCTTGCTTTTTGTTTACTTTCCAAGTATTTTCGCTTTTATATA
Source organism: Drosophila mercatorum (assembly GCA_961210405.1). Lineage (NCBI taxonomy): Eukaryota > Metazoa > Arthropoda > Insecta > Diptera > Drosophilidae > Drosophila > Drosophila mercatorum. Next base: position 14,104,658 of record CAUIUS010000001.1, read on the forward strand.
TTTCTCTGTCTCCGCTGCTGCTGCCGCTGCTGCTGCCGCCGCTGCTGCTGGCCAAACATTTTGTTTGTTTTGTTGCGCATCGTTTTCAACGTTTTGTTTTACATGCTTTTCCCTATTTTTTATTTATTTCTTGTATTTGTTTTGTTGGTTTGTTGTTTTCCCTCTGCTTTTGTTTTGTGTCTTTGGTAGAATGGCCCAAAGGAGCCGTTGGTTGGGCTTGTTGCAAGTGAACGTGGAGTGTAATCGACTATTGAATACTCTGTTTTGCGGCAAGTGAGAAATGAATGGTTGACTGAATTGAGTGATTGACTGACTAACTGAAGAATGTATTGCTGGACTGATAAGCAATGACAAGCTGATAGACTACAATCTAGACTACATATGTAGATTCATTGATTGATGAGTGATTGACTGAGCAAAGTAACTTAAATGACCGATGGATGAGTGATTGATGTACTGATTGGCAGACTAACTGTAAGTAGAGATTGACATATGAGTTGATTGACTGACTGAGATACTGTCAATCAGTCGACAAACTGAAGATGATGATGAGGTATTGCTAGATTGACTGACTTAAATACTGATTGATAGACTTGAGTCACTGATTGACTCATAAGCTTGTCAGCTGATGGTCGGATTGACTGACTGATAGACTGATTGGCAGAATGAGTCGCTGATTGATTGATGAAGTGGTCAGCTGAAGGCCTGATTGACTGGTTGTTTGACTGGACTGACTGGTTGACTGATTGATACACCAAGTGATTGATAGACTATGTCTTGACTGAATGCTTGGTTGACTGGTTGACTATTGAATGAATGATGGATTACTAAATAAAGTGAAAATCTACTGGTCTGATTGATTGATTGACTGATAAACTGATAAGCTTATGATCTGATAGACTGATTGATTGACTGACAGATGAGTGACTGCAGCATGACTGGCTTATGAATCGATCGATTGACTTGACTCCCTGATTGATTGACTTTGATTGACTGATGAATGACAGAGCTGACTTACTACCGGCTAACGCGTGGCTTATGATTCTTTGGATAATACCTATTAACTAATACCCCTGCTAATAGACCAAATCTTGATTTCCATAACTTCACCGAGCTTCAATTCTCTTATATAGTTGCCTTTGTATTCAGTAATATAACTGCTTAGATCCTTTGACTTATAAACTCTTTCAATATGCATAGTTTGTATGTCTAACGCAAAGAATTCGTGCTAAATTGATGGCAGATGCTGTTAGGGTATTTGCACTTTGCAGTCATTTTCCTCTTTGTTTGCATTGAGCTATGCAAATTAAATTGCAAATGTGTCTTACTTATGTATATATACATATATCTGCATATATATATATATATATATATATATGTGTGTGTATATGTATATATGCTGTTTGTTGCCTTCGCTTGCTTCATTCATGGCATCTGAAATCTATGCAAACGCGAACGCCGATGCCGCCGCAGCAACAACTAAGAACCAACAACAACAGCGTTAACAAGAACAACTAACTATGCATACACACACACACACACACACACACACACACACACACACACACACACACACACACACATACAGCCATCTGCGGTGCACACAGATTGCATTTGTTTTTGTGTTGCTTTTGTTTTATTGTGCGCCAGCCTTTTACTTACTGACGTTCTGCCCTCGCACCACTCACCACAACTGTGTGTGGATGAGTGTATGTGTGTGTGTGTTGGTGTGTGTGTGCTTAGCAGCAAATTGCAATTAGTGTTGACTTATGTTGAAGTCATATCGTGCACCAGTTTCTGTTCCATGCACCCCTTCTAGCCCCTTTGCCACCTTCCGCCCTGCGCTTTCTTCCTGCCTCTCTCGCAGTTGATCTCTTGTTGTAATTGCTGCACTCGTTGCTTGTTGCAGTTGTCGTTGTTGCTTTTCGACGCCATCGCTTCGGCTGTAGCTGTAGCCAAATGCAGTTAACCAACTCACAGGCGAGAGTTGGCCAAAACCAAATGCCAGATTTATCAATTTTTCAGTAATGCGGTCCAGACAAGCAGCCCTTGAGTTGCCGTCACCCCTATGCTACGACCCCTACTCCTCTAGCCCTTGCTTTATCCACTCCTATGCTGACATTTGTGTTAGAGATAGCCTGTGTTGTTCCGGTTGACCATGATGCAGTTACTTTGTGCCAATAGCTCCAACAACTTCATATGTGATTAAGACCAAAAGGAAAGCTTTAAGGTCTCAAATTGTGGACGACGGCTTACTTACACTAAGCTAAAGCTAAGCTATAGATATAGCAGTATTACACAAAATCTAAATCTATATATAACGAAATATTTCTAAAGTAGTGAAAAACACACTGCCAAGAGCAGCTGAAAATGCATGACTTCAGCTAAATACTTAAAAAGTGCTCTTAAAAAAGCAATTTTACTTTAGAGCAGCAGCTAAAGATATAGATATATGTAGATATGATAACGCCACACCAGCCACACTCCCAGCTAATATGCCCCATTAGCAGCAGCAGAAATATCCAGCCTTGGAGCCAGTGCGCGCAGCCGCTGCGGAAAAAACTTCATTTAAAAGTAATTTTCATAGTAATCGAGGCGAGGGTGGGGTCGACGGCGAGGCTCCGCTATGTAGCTGCTTAGCATATAGAACTGCCCCTATAACTAACTTCCCCAACCACACACCCCACCCACAGCCAGGCAGCCAGTGCTGGCACTTTAACGCTTTGAGCTATCAGCAGCTAACACTTCGTTGCATTCGGCCACAAAATGTTTTTAAATTCACATAAATTAAAGGCACGGAAAAACTATTAAAGCATTTGTCTCGTCTCTCTCTCTCTGTGTGTGTTAGTTAATGAAGAGAAATAGATGAGCGCTGCTGAGCGAGGCTGAGGTGTGCGCCGCGGCGCTCGCTTCCGCAGACTGTAAAATAGCAGCCGAAATGTGCTTAACATTTTATGTCTTTTCATCTCTTAGGTATGTGTGAACCTCTCTGTGTGTGTGTGTGTTAGCTACTGTAAGCATGTAGCCTCAGCCCCCCTATGCTCCCCCACTGCCCAATCGCCACACACTTCAGCGCTCAGTTCTAAGCAGCAGGGTTCCAACAACAAATTCATTTGCTGCCGCGCTGTCAGCATTTGGGTGTCTATCCTCAGCCACTTGTAGGCTGTCGGGTATATACGATTTAGCATTCGATATGTCATATATATTTTAAAATCCATACAGAATTGTTTTACTTGCGAAAAAAAGTACGCAGCAGGCAGAAGAAGGCGTGGACCCTATATATACATATATTCTTAAACTAAATGATAAGCTGAGTCGATATTCCACATTCCATGTTCTAATGTTCCATATTCCTTGTTCCTTTTCATGTTCCATTTTTCCAGGCTCCATTTTTCATGTTCCATGTCCACGTTTCATGTTCCTCGTTCCATGTTCCGTGTTCCATGTTCCATGTTCCATGTTCCATGTTCCATGTTTCATATTTCATATTTCATATTTCATATTTCATATTTCATGTTTCATGTTCCATGTTTCATGTTCTATGTTCCATGTTCCATGTTCCATGTTATATGTTCCACGTTTCATGTTTCATGTTTCATGTTTCATGTTTCATGTTTCATGTTTCATGTTTCATGTTCCATGTTCCATGTTCCATGTTCCATGTTCCATGTTCCATGTTCCATGTTCCATGTTCCATGTTCCATGTTCCATGTTCCATGTTCCATGTTCCACGTTTCATGTTCCATGTTTTTCATATTGCCTGTTCTACTATTCCATGTTCCGTCTGTCCGGCTTTCTGTCCCTCCGTACTTCTGTGCACTCGTTCATTTATCCACCCGTCCATCTGTCCGTCCTTCCGCCCGCCCACTTGTACGTCCGTCTATCTGCATGTCCGTCTGCCTGTCTGTTTGCCCGTAGAATCTTCTCAAAAAACTGAGTCAATATAACCATGTTTTTCTCTCCGTCCATTTGTCTGCCTGTCCGTCCGTACATCTATCCGTATGAATACATCATATCTAATCTATTTTTACTCTATATGCCTTAGAACCTTCTCTATCTCTTTCTATATATACTATATATACTATCATACAGACTTTTATTATAGGGTATTCCCGCTTCGTCGTTTCTTTTGGTCTTCTTGTGGCTGTCGCCGCTGCTGGCCTTAGCTGCTTGTGTTGTTTGTAAATAAGTTGCAGCGATTTGTCCCCTGTCTGAACTACTCGACCCCAACACGCACACGCACACACATGAGCAAGGCGTTAATTACTTCCAATTGGAATTTTGGTTAGTTTATAATTTGCTATGCCCATTTTTAATGGGCGACAAATTGATGGCCTCTTTTAACAAAAACACTTTATGCTCGAGGATTAAGGCGTTGCCATTAGCCACGGGGCGGGAATGGGACTGGGTCGGGGCTGGGACTGAGAGTGGGACTGGATGGAGGCAGCAGATTGCAATGAGAGCTCTGCAATTTGAAGCCATTTGAATTACGTGTGGTCAGCAGGGTCAGTAAGCCAGGCCAGGCCAGAGCAGACCCGACTCGACTCGACTCGACTCGATCCGGGCCGTTAGATTGCCGTAGCTAAAAGGCAGTTAAAAACTGCGGCACGTAGTCAGTGGCAATGGGCGCGCGAAAGCGTTGCAATGACTGCGAATGAATGAAAAGCCAGGCAAATAAAGCCAACCAGCAAAAAGGGCCAAAGCACAGATTCGATTACGCAGAGAGAGAGCGAGAGAGAGAGAGAGCATATAGCAGGTATAATAGGGCAGCTGTGGCTTGGTGCTGCTGCTGCTGCTGCTGGTAGGTGTTGGAGCAGAGACCGCAAAATCATGCGGCTGCGTTAGCTTTAGCTTGAATGCAACAACAATATGCAACAGTAGCTGCAGCTGCAGTAGCACTGGCAGCAGTGGCAGCAGCCGTAGTCACAGCTCTAGATTCCAAAGCATTTTCAGATTCCGTTTCCGTTTTCATTTTTTACTTTTTGCTTAATTCCTTTTTCTCTCTCTCTCTCTCTCTGTCTTTTTTCCACGCTTTGGGGTTTTTACGCTTTGCTTTGACTTGGGCTTTGCTGTGGCATGTACAAAGAGGTGGGCTTGCGGCAAAGGCAGGAAGCTGCGGATTTGGGCGCTGGCTGATGGCTGATGGGTGTTCGGTGTTCGGTGTTCGGTGTTCGGTTGCCGTTGCACTTCATTGAGCCGTGCAAGTGTTAAAAGTGTTGCAAATTGCGTGGTTTTGATGCCACGGCGCTGGCTAAAGGCAACGTGGGAACCGCATTGCCCAGCCCGTGGCAGCAGCCGGATCAGAAATCCACTCAAATATAGATATATACTATATACATATAAATTCAAAGATATATATATATATATGAGTCAAGTGAACAAATGCCAATCTCAAACAAGCTTAACAAAGCAAACCAAAAGCATTTGTTAGCTGATGTGCTGAAGAAGCCGAAGCTTAGGATATGCCTGACTGGCAGATACCCGGAACATAATTAATTTTCTAATATTTTATGGCCTGATGCAATTTATAGAGAGAGAGAGAGATATGTATAGAAAGTTTTAATAGAGCTACATCGAGTTGGTTTAGCATAATTTGACAAGCTGAGGCTATGCCCGACTAAGAGATACCCGGTACATAATTAATTGTCTCCTTTGTATAAATTAAACCAATCTGTGTATATTTAGAAAGATTTCATGGAGTTAGTTGATGAGTTGATAGACCATCAAGCTAAGGGTATGCCTGACTGCAAGATACCCTGTACTTAAATAGTTTTCATATTTTTGGATGAATATGATGGATTCTATATATTAGAGAAATATGGTAGTGTTAGGCAGGTAAGCTAAGCAGTAGCTTAGCTCAGGGTATGCCCGACTAGCAAATGCCCGGTATATCATGAGTTTTCGTTGTTATTTTTTTAATTTAATGGATTCTATATATGTATTAGAGTTGGGTATGTTCAGCAGTAGAAGGCGCAGATCTGACTCCCACAGGGTATGCCTGACTAAAAGATACCCGTTTTACAGCCCTATCTACGTCGTAATGGGGTTGGATAGAGTCACGTATATGAAACAAGTAAAAGCTTTCTAGGCGGGAGTGCTTAGCTAGCAGATACCCTAGCACTTGCTAGACTTAGTCCCACGCTCAATACGTGCTTACTTGAGCAGCTGCTATATATCTGTTGACTCTAGCTCTCAAAGTATTTGAGATATGCCTAAAGAAACTTTAGAAGGGAAAAGGATATTTGAAGCTTCTCACTCTTAAGATCTCAGATCAACTATTGGCCTTGGCTTACTCGATGGCCTTATCCGCGCTTTCTGATCTCTACTATTTTTATTTTAGCCCAATAACTTTTCCTCTAATCTAACCATACATAACTAAAATAGTACTTAATTAGTTTTATAAAAATTTAATAAGCAAATTGATGAAGTTTTTGCCACAGCAAATGGCAAAGTGGATCAAATTCAACTGTTTCATTTTCTATGTCAGCCAGCACGCATAATGCAATATGTTGTTGAAGGAATTTGAGTGAAATATTTCGCCGAGTCGTGCGTAATTTAATATATTCAACTGGAGTTGGACTAATTAAAATTCCTTTTGTAGTTTAGCTATGGCATTTTTTGGTAGCTTTCGAGTTGGAATTCCTTTCATGCTTGGACAAAAACAACAAATCACGTTCATAATATAACGAAAAGAGTGAGAGAGAGGAAAGAGAGAGACAGAGAGAGAGAGAGAGAGGGAGCCACATAGAAACATTCCAAATGAAGTACAGTCTGCACTTGGGGTTGGAGTCGATTGTAGTTGAATTAAGTCGAGTCGCGCACAAAGGACACTCATTATGCATGCCCAAACTCAATGCAAGGATATCATCAACTACCCACCAACTCTCCTCCCTCTCTACCTCTCTCTCTCTGTCTCTCTCTCTTGCCCTCTGTCGCTTATCGCTCGGCGTCTCTGTCTAGTTTCGCTATTTTTTCGCATCGCGCTTTTTTCTGCATACTTTCAGGCGCGTCGCCAGCAAACAGCAACAAAATGTAACCACAGCAAAGCTGGCAGCACAGTGCCACCCCCACCCCCACGCCGTACCCACACCACAACAGGGCCACATTGTTGCGGTTGCAAAATAAAGTGTTGCATTTTGTTTTTATATTCCGCTCACTCCAATCCTGCCCCAGACATATGAGCCGCAATGATTCTTGTTGCATATGTGCAACAACTTAACTGCCAGCTGCTGGCTGCGAGCTGCTGGCTGATAGCTCTGAGCAATCGGGCGATTTGTTGCCAGTCAGACATAAGGAAATCGTGAAACGGGCCAGAGACAACGAATTGGCCAAGGCAAAAACGTTTTCGCCATTGTCCGTTTTGTGGGCATGCAAAATGCGCGCAGCTGTCGGGATTAACCGGGATGAGAGCATGCCATGAGATTGCAAATGTAAATGCCGCGAATTAGTTCAAGCCGCACCCCTCTCCGGCCACCAGCCACCAGCCGCAACCACCCCCGTACGGCGCACACACAACACACAAATAAATGTAATAAAGAAATAAAATTCTCTATGGGGGCGACAAACATTGGCCTCTGGCCTGTGTTCGGCCTGCGCTCAGTATTTCCATTTCCCATTCGGCATTTCCCACTTCGATTGCAGCAGCCGCCGCCGCTGCCAAAAAGTCTGAAAAACTCAAAATTTAACAGATGGCGCGCATTAGATGCGCTTCACTCGGCCCCAGAGACCGAGCCCACGCCCAGCAGCCCAAACAACCCGATTGCAGCTATTGCCCAGCTAAAGCAGTGGACCACAATTTGATTCGGCTCAGCCCAATTCCAGGTAAACATACAGCGGCTGGGCAAATAAGCTGAACGAAGCTCAGTTTAGCACAGATATTTATGGAAACTATTTTAATTGAAATTGTATAAATATAAATGGCAATAAATTTTAGATATATATATTTTTAAATAAATATATATATTTATTATAATATTATTTACAATTTAGAGTGAAGACTGAAGCAGTTGGGCATGCAAATTTAATATTCAATTATGTTTTTATACTTATTCACGCAGTCGAACAGGCATATTGGTTTTTAATGAAAGGAGGAAGGCATGGCTAATGCTCCAAAGTATATATATGTGAGCCAGGCTAGCCAATAATCAGTCTTTTAAGAAATAAAATAACTCAAATTGTGTATAAGGGTATATAGGTATACAGATACCTATACGGGTTTAAATGTATAGAGTCGGAGTATCTAATACATATAGAAACGGCCACATTTGTGCTTACTTGAGAAAACCCTTGCAAAGCTGGCAGAGTTATTATAGGTTTGTCGAGATATCAGAGATATATATCATAAATACCTCCACAAATTGATAAGATTCGTCTCGAGTATGTGTATGATATATATTTAAGATATTACCATACCAAATGAAACTCTAAATATCAAAATATCTCAGAAAGTCTCTTAAGCGCATTACATGTCAAGGTATGTGCTAGTCGAGCATGCCCGATTGGAATTCATTTACACCTAAAACTCGCTATAGCGAACTTCGTTATAACTTTACCAAGGTTTTACTACTAAGTACCTATAGCGAATCAATAGATATAACGAAAAAAGTCTCTGGTTTCCCTCAGATTCGTTATATCGAGGTTTCACTGTAGTTGTCTTTTATTATTATGTATACCATATATAAATAACATATGTACTTAAATTACATATATATATAGTTTATTATAATTCATAAATATGCAAAATTCATGCTCTTGCTCCACTGTGCCTCACTGGCATATGCTAATAAATATAAAAACTAATTTAGCTTGATACTAACTAAACATCCTACCACCAGTCACTGTTTCATTAGCTTTTCACATAGGCCAAAGCCATATCCATATCAATGATTGGCCCTATGCATATATGCGACACTTTTATGGCTGTTTTGCGCCCACTGTGCGCGAGCTGTGCACCGTGGCCATAACGAAATCGAAACAAATTGCCGGCGAATAAAGCAAATCGAAATATTAATGTGCGACCCAATGAGTCGGAAGCGGGTCGCATGGCACTCGCCGTTCGGGCTTGGCTCAGCTTCGGGTTCAGGTTTGGGTTTGGATTTGTGTTATTTTTGGGGTAGGCCTCGAGATAAGCCGCACGACTGCAGGTAGAGCGATTCCTCTTTCAATATTTGAGCAGCGTAAATCTTGCCAAAGCTTTCACGGCCAGCTGGTCAGTTTGGCGGGGCGTGGCACAGGGGGGCAGGGGGCAGGGCCGTGGCACTTCAAATAATGGATGGCCGGGACCAGAACGGTTCAGACGTCGCGCTGTTAACTTCGCTCGACATAAATATTTTTATCACTTGCCTTTGCCGGCGCTTCGAGTTTGTTTGTTTCCGTTTTCTTTCTTGGGCATGCGGATGGGAATCCCAATCCCAATCGCAATCCCAATCCAAGCTAGCTAGCTGAGCTGCTGCCCAAAGCAAATTCATATTAAAGCCTTTAATCTCGCAATCAAATCGCAGCGACTTGTGCCTTAAATTAATTTTATGTTCTCCTCTTAGCAGTGAGAGTCGCCCGATTTCTATGCTAATCAAACGGCCACCGAGCGCCAGTTAAATGGTACGTGAACTGCGATCAATTTGCATGGATAATTGTTTGGCTAAGTCACCCAGAATCCAGCCCATAAAAGCTGCCAAAAACACATTCGATTATATTAATTGCCTTCCCAATTAATGATTTCCAATCAAAGGCAATTTGCAGTCGAAGAGACTTCTTCCTACATAAGTTTTTCAGCAATTCTTCCAGGTTTTTGTGCCAATGGGAAACTCTGTTGAGAGATAGTCTGCTCTATGTGTGAAGGCAGTTAGAGTGCTCTAGGCGGGCATGCACGACTGGCAGATACACATACATATATGCCCCATGCATCTGCCTCTATTCCACACATATACATATAAACAGATATCTGGATATATCTATATACTTTGCACTAAATATATTGACTTGGTCAAATCTGTGGCTCATGGCCAATGTCAATTGCCCTGGAGGTTTGGGTACATGCGGCCATAAATTAGGAGAGGCTGCGAGGCTGACCTTTGACTGCCGTTTGCCGTTATGGGGTTGACCCGCAACGTCGCCCTAACTTGACGTTGCACGCTGAGCATTTGTTTCCTTGATTAATTCTGGATGGAGATGCCGATGACGACGACGACGACTGCGACGGCGACGGCGACGGCGACGGCAAAAAGTTAATCGTTAGTAATTTATGGCTCTCAGTGGAGGAGGCGAGTGGCAGACAGCCAAATAGCCACGGACAAGGTGTATAGGGGTGTCACTGGCTGTCAGTCTCCCACTCCCACTCCCACTCCCCCTCTCCCTCTCTCTCTCTCTCTCTCTCTCTCTCTCTCTCTCTGTGCAAGGTGCGGACAATGCTGAGCCAAAGGCAAGAGAACACAAATAATTGGTTTGCAGCAATGTGGACACAGCTCGCCGGCTGCTCAAAATCAAGATAATGATAATGATAATGATGATAATGTTGATGATGATGATGACAACGACGATGGCATAAATGACCCGCTGACTTTGACAACAAATATGCCAACGTAGCTGAGGCAGATCGTTGTTGCTACGATTCGATTGGAATCGATTCGATTGGAGCAGCTAAAGCTGAAGCTGTAGCTGGAGCTGGAGCTGGAGTGGCACGTCGAGGCATTCAAATGCGCCGTCCAAGTGTTGAATTAAGCACCAAAAATGCAAAGAGAAGAATGCCGAGATGACGTCGTCGTCGAGCCCTGGCACTGGCATTGGCAATCGGAGGCTATGGCCATTGGGCTGCTCCCCATGGCAATGCATTGAATTGAGTTCATTGCGCTTCAGGAGTGGACCCGGCCGCACAATGGACGCAATTGAAAACGGCACTCGACGGGGCCAACAGAGCACACGACTGTCCCACCGAGGCGACACTGAATGCCAGCCATAAAGAATGCTCAACTAACGTGTGTGTGTGTGTGCGTGTGTGTGTAACCCAATATACTCTCTTGATATCTGCTCGAACTTGTTGTACCTTTGATTTTGCTTCAACAAACCCAATTGAATTTTGATGAAATCATTTTTGTTTTTTGTTTTTCATTTGGAATTTACAGCTTTTTCAATTGTAAAAAATTCGCTGAATTTCATAAATTTTTATTCAATTTTAATTACTCACAAATATCACTTTGATATGCAAATGTTTTCCTTTTCCCAAATATTATTTATCAATATTTATTCTGCCATCCATAAAAATACCCAAATGGCAACTAATTGCATTTAATTGCATTTTTATATATATATATATATTTGAAATATCAAATATTTTGCATATTTCAGCGCATCAATTTGACCCACTTTATGCTCACTCTATATATATGTATGTATATATATATATATATATTCATTCATACATCTTCAGCCAGAACAAATGAAATATTTGCCGTTTGTCTGATTCGAACAACAATCGAAAAAGTTCAGTGTTTGCTTAGCCCAGTTGCTCAGGTTTGATACGAGCTGGCTAAAGATTTGATGCGAGCTCTGCTATTTATATATATTTCGGGAATAACCAGATTTCACATATTGACTAATTCCCGACCTATATGCAGAGAGCAGCCCGCATATAAATCACATTTATGTTAGCCTCGAGCTCTATTGTTGAGTATATAAATTTTGGAGTGAATTTAGCTGTTGTGCGTGAAGTCAACTCAAGCCAAAAACAGCTAAAATTATTCACAAATATAGTTAGGTTTGTTATGTCTTAGATCTACCTGTGAGTGCATTGGAACCTTGCAAACTCTGAGGGATTGTGGTGGAGAGGAATTTGATTTGATTTTATGTTTGATTTTTCTAGCTAGTTAAGAGTTTACTTTACTGTATTAAAAGCATAGAGAATTTTGTGTTTAGGAACTATTTATTTTTTTTTATAAATATTTTTGAATATTTATTTTCTGAGATTTTAGACGTTTTGAGTTATTTTAAGAGACTTTAAATTATGTGAGAGGCTTTAAGAGATTTTTAGGGGCTTTAAGGGATTTTAAGTGATTTGATTTTAATTTAATTTTAATTTTAATTTATTTTCAATTTAAATTTAATTTAATTTAAATTTAATTTTATTTTCAATTTAAATTTAATATAAATTTAATTTAAATTTAAATTTTAATTTTAATTTTATTTTCAATTTAAATTAAATTTAATTTAAATTTAATTTTATTTTCAATTTAAATTTAATATAAATTTAATTTAAATTAAATTTAATTTTTAAAATATTTTTTTAATTAAAAAAAAGTATTTAATTTTAATTTTAAGAAATTTTAATTTTAATTTTTTAACATCTCTTAACTTATAAAAAAATTTAGAAAATGTTAAAAAATTAAAATTTAAAATTAAAAAGAAATTAAAATTAAAATTTAAAAAATTAAAATTAAAATTTAAAAAATTAAAATTTAAATTTAAAAAATTAAAATTTAAATTAAATCCTTTTTCATTTTAAAAATATTTTTTAGCTTTTAAAGTTTTTGTTTCAATTTAAATATAGTTTTTTGCTCAATGCTGGAAATCTTAGCTTTCCAAAAATTTTAATTTAACTTGTATTAAAAATCTTTTGGATTGAAAATTTTGAAGTTTTCGATATTTTCAGGTTTGACGTGCTCACAAAAAGGAGATGGATATTTATAAAGTATATAGTATAAAGTCTATATATATATATATAAATATATATATATATATATATATATATATATATATATATATATATATATATATATATATATATATATATATATATAATATAAAAAATAGATATAGCTCAGAGAATATATAAATATATATGTATTAATTAAAAATATAGTAAGAATTAGTATATATAATTTATATGAATTGAGTAAAGAGTATATGAAAGAATTGTATATTATATATATATATATATATATATATATGGGTTTATGTTTGAGATGGAGCTATTGCACATAGTCAACGTGTATACATACATATATAACATATATATGTACATCTTTATACATATATATAATATATATATGGTGGAATTATGAATACACCTTGGAATATGCTTTTTATGTATAGAAAGTGTCAGCTACATTTCTTTTTATGCAGCATTGGGGAATACGGAATATGGAATACAGAATATGGAATATATATATATACAGACTCTCCCATATATATGTGTGTAGCTGAGGATATATTTGCTTTTATGGCAAGTAGTATAATGTTGCAAAAGCATTTTTGCTATGGAACTGTTGGGGAATGTTTTATACTTAATCTCTCTTCATATATCTATATCATATATATATCATATATATCATATATATATATGTCTGTATATCATTTAGTTAGATTGCTTAACTCACTTTTGCATTCGTTGGCATCGTTGTCGGTGGCCCGTCCCCAGGGCCGATCGAAGTAGAAGGGCTTGCAGCGCTCGCACTCGGGTCCCGCGGTGTTGTGCTTGCAGGCGCAGGTCATGGCCAGCTTGGCGCTCAGCTGCAGGGCGGACGGAGTGCGTCCGAAGTGGCTGTGCAGCGAGCCGGGCGTATTGTCGTCGTCCTGGCCATCGTCGGCGTCGGCATGCAGGGCGCCCCCAGTGGTGCCGGTGCTGGTGGCAATGCACTCGGAGGCGTGGCCATTGCACTTGCAGCGACCGCCCACGGCGAAGTCGGATACGGCGTAATGCTGCGAGACGGAGAGCAGCTGCTGCATGGCAACGGCAGCGGATCCGGTGGATCCGACTCCTCCTCCACCGGCGGCAGCGGCGACGGCGGCGGCATCTGAAGTGCCCGCCTGTGCGGATGTCGACGACTTGGTCGAGGGCGTGGTCTTGGGCGGTGCGGGCGGCAACGGCGCCGGAGTGCTCACCGTCAGCTTGCCCTGGAAGTGCTTCTCGTAGAGGCTGCTCTTGTGCTTGGACTGGCGCTTGCCCGTCATCTCGCCGTCGTTGGCATAGTCGAGCGGGAGCTCGTCGTCGAGCTCGAGGTGCTTCTTGGGCTCCTCGTACTCCTCCTGGTCGTAGCCGGCGCTGTCGTTGTCGTGCAGATTGTAGTCGTACTCGTCCTGCTCGTCCAGCTCATGGCGATCGAGCTCGTCCTCCTGGCTGGCGGTCATCTCGTCGCTGAAGCTGTTCGCATTGCCCTTGGCCCGCTCGCGGCTGAGCAGCAGCTGCGGCGGCAACTCCAGCCGATGGAACACCACACGTATGTCCGTCGCCGTCACCCAGTCCTGGAGCACCAGCGAGGCGTCCAGGTCGTTGGCCGAGGGGCGACCCTCGAGGGTGTTGAACGCGAAGCGCTGGGCGGCGCCGCCGCTGGCCGCGTCGTGCTGGGAGTTCATGCAGCGCGCCTCCTGCTCGTTGAACTTGCTGATCTTGGCGCGGTCGGCACGGCCGTAGAACTTCTGGCACTGCGAACTGTAGAACTGGAACGGCTGCCAGGTCTGGCCGAAGTCGGAGCTCTTGTAGATGGCCAGCGAGTCGGGGCGCGGCGACTTCGGGCAGAACGAGAGCGAAATGTAGGTGAGCTCGTACTTCTTGCCCAGCGATAGGGTCAGGGTGACGTTGTCCGGCGGCGCGGTGTCCGGATCGTGGGGCACGTTGACGCTGCCCGAGCGCCAGCAGGTCACGTTGCTCGGATTGTTGAGGTCCGTCAGAGCGGAGGCGCCATAGCGGTGCTCCGACTTGTCGCACAGCCGACACTCGCCGGCGCTGCCGTCGCGCTGCAGCTCGCAGAAGCGCTCCGGCTGCTGGGCGCCGCAGACGCTGGAGGCCTGCACCGGGTTGCCGTAGGCGGCGTTCACAAAGCTCGGCAGGCACTTCCTCGGCTTGCCCTCAAAGTAGCACGGATCGTTGGCGTTGATGCTGACGCCGGCAGCGGCGTGGACGTGGGCCAGCCACCCAAGCAGCAGCAGCTGCAGCTCCAGCCTCATCATTTTCATTTGCAAAAAAAAACTCTTTCACACTCTCCCTTGGGCACTTTGACTTGTAATTTCTCTCAGTGTATCAGGTGTCTGTCTCACTCGCGAGGATCAGTCGGGGCGAACGCGTTGCAAGCACAAAAACAAAAAACCAACAAAAAAACACGCAGCACGCGGCGGCGGCGGCGGCACGCGGACGCTGAGCGGCGGCGTCACTGAGTCTGGCACGGCGGCCGCATGCAACAGCTGCCGCTCCGATTGCCGATTACGTTTGCTCTTTCCTGCTCACTCACTCACTCACTCTATCTATCTCTTTCTGTTTCTGTTTCTGTTTCGCTGTGGTGCTCAGTGGCTCAGTCAATGTTTGTCAGCTGAGGGCAGAGACCGCTGAGAGACTGCGATGCAACTCGGTCAACGGCCAGCGTTGTTCTGTTTGGCTCACGTCCTCGCGTGTCGTCGCGTATCCTGCAGCCGGACGACAGCAGCCCAACTCTGATTTGTTGCTCGTGTTGAGTTTCTGCTGCTACAGCTACGGCTTCAGCTTCAGCTTCAGCTTCGTTTCGTTTCGGTTTTTTGGTCTCGGCCAATTTCACCACTGCATGTTGCGGAGGCTGCCGAATGTTGCCACGCCGCGAAGCCAAAAAAAAAAAAAGTCACCAACAAAATTTACACGACACACATATACGCGCGTGGGCTGAGCGCCAAGGCACGAGCAGCTTCAGCTACAACAACAACAACAACAAACAACAACGTCGTCAACAATACACAGACTATAAACACGATTCGAACTCGTTCGCTCGCCTTGCGTCGGCTTCGTTGTTCACCTGGCAAACGCTTGTCCGTTACTGAACGTCCGCAGCATCTCGGGCCGCTCGCTTGCCGGCTGCTGCTGCTGCTGATGTTGCTTGCTCGCTGTGGGCCGCAACACGCGCGCTCTCTTCGTCACACTCACTCTCTCTCGCTCTCTCTCACTGGCTTAGCTTTGTGTTAATGCGCTGCACAGTGGTCTTGCACGATGAAAAGTGAAGTTTGTTAGAAGTTACTAAGCAGCAGCTTATAATTGATTTATGTTACCATAAAAATATTTATTTGTTATAACAAATCATTAATAACAAATTTAAAATAATTTTATTTTTAATATTAATTATTTTTAGCTAAAAAAAAAATAGTTTAGCCAATTCAAAAAATTTCATTTTATAATCTAGAAAAAAAAAATAATAAGCATATAATGTAAATATTCATTTTACTTTTTTATGTGAATGTGTATATAAACTAACTAAATTTTTTGAAATGATTTGAACACGAAATAAAATATTCATATACCTTTTTTTTCAAGTTTTAATATAAATATATATTTATACAAAAAGTTACCTACATTTTTAAAAATATTTAATTTTAAAACTAAAAATACTCAAATATTTATATATATATTCACTTTAATTTTTTCAATATATAATAAATTTACATATAAAAAAACTGAGTTTAATATATAAAAATTATTTAAACGATAAATACATCATTTCCTTATATTAATATATTATTATTAATATAGAAAATTTAAATTTACACATAATATAAATATATATGAAAGAAATATATAACAAAATATATACCTGTTTCTTTATATATTTTTTAATCTTTTTATTTTGTCTTCATAAGCCTGTTAATATTTGGTCTGCTGCCTGCAACATCGTCGACCACTGTGCGTCCGTCATGTGGATGGAGGTTTTGTGGATGCTGCTGCTTAGCAACATTTGCTGCCCAGCAACATTTGCTGCAAACATTTTGTGTTGCTGTGATTTTCCTCTTGGCAACTTGCCCAAATTTGAAGCTCAAGCAATTTGAATTAGTTGAGTGTGACGCACAGGAAGCATGAAATCTTTGGCTCAGATGTGCAAATGCATAGATGTCTCTCTCTCTCTCTCCCTCTCTCTCTCTCTCTCTCTGTCTCTCCCTCTCTCTCTCTCCCTCTCTCTCTCTCTCTGTCTCTCCCTCTCTCTCTATCTCTGTGCAGTCGATTTATGCGCTCGTCTTCGCCTTAACCTCAATTCGCATAGCGCTTTCAAAACTTCCGCTGTCTCGAATTCAATTCAATTCAATTTCGTTCACAATGCAAAACGCCGACAAATATGCCGCGTCAGACGCAGACGCCGCGACGCCGCGACGCCGCGACGCCTGCGCAGCAGCAGCAGCAACGGAGTCAGCAGCAACAATTTCGGTTTCGCCTGCCTTAATGCCGCCAGCAAGCCAAAAGGCATGCTCCACTTGGACTCAGCTCCTCCCTCCTCGCACTGGCTGCCCTTTTTTTCTTTCTTCTTTCTGCTGTAGCTCTTTGTCTCTGTAGTGTCATCTGCAATTTGTAAGGCCGCATTACGTTGTCCCTACCTGCCCCGCCCCGCCCCGCCCCCCTCACGGCGTCCCCACCACTTCGCCCATCGCACGCATTTATTTATCGCTTGTTACCTTTGGGGCGCAGAGACCCAAAAGCTGGGAACGTGCCCAAGCTGCCTCGGCCGTCGCGTTGCTTCCGTTTCGCTGAGCGACAGGCAAACACACCCCCCGCCCCCTCCACCTGCCTCTCTCTCTCTCCCTCTGCCTTTCTCTCCCTCTGTTGGCCGGCTTTTGATTTATTGTTTTTGACATTTTGTGTGCTTATTTCTCGGTTTCAGTTGCGTTTCAAGTGGTTCCCAACAATTCGACTCGTTATGTTTTATTTATAACGGATTTGTAGCCGGCCTTTGTCTTGGCTTTTTGTTTATAAATATTTATTTGGGCCTGAGCTGGCAAGAGCAGTTAGCTGCCACTGTCAGACCACATCAGCATCCACACATGATGACGATGATGCCCGTTTGACCCGTGCTTGAGCTGGGCTCGCAATGGAATTTTAATTTCTACTCCGTTCGGGCCGGGCCAAGTCGCAGCTTTCGGTTTCTTTATCAGCTGGCCGCAGTGGCTAGCCTGTGGCAGGCACTCTAACGTGCCACTTGCCACTTGCCGCTTGCAACGGGAGCAAGCCGTTGCCAAAACGTCTAATTATGACGCCAGCTGCGGGCACTTTTGGCAGTGGGCGTGGCCCCGGCCACTTGACGGACCGATGATTGTTGATATTCGCGGTCAGAGCCGACGCAGCCGCCACCAGCTGCAACTTAAGTGAAATTCGCTATTTCTCTCTCTAGAGAGAGAGAGAGAGAGGGGAGGGGGGAGAGGGGAGGGGCGTGGCCAGCATTTTGAGCCATTTCAAGTAGGAGAAACTGTAGTGCAGTTAACTGTACATTCGATGTGCTCGCCCCCCACCATTAAAAGTAATATGACGCACGCCTCTCTATGCGATTCTCGTAGGCCAAGGCACAATTTTGTGCTTAAAGTGAGCCATAGAAGCTGGAAGTGTGGCCAGATAGAAAAGGTTTTGAGTTGAAGGAATTGAATGAGAATGAGAGCTGAGGTCAGGTTGAGAGAGAAAGAGAGAGAGAGAGTGAGAGAGAGTGAGAGAGAGCGAGAGATGGAGAGAGAGAAAGATATGAAGAGAGATCGAGAGATGGAGACAGAGAGAGGGGTATGAAGAGAGAGTGAGAGATGGAGAGAGACAGGGTAAGAGAGAGGGAGAGAGAGAGAGAGAGAGAGAGAGAGAGAGAGAGAGAGAGAGAGAGAGAGTGAGAGAGTGAGAGAGAAAGAGACTAGGTGAGAATGTGATATTGTAAGAGAGAGAGTGAGAGAGAGAAAGAGACAGAAAGAGAAAGACAGAGAGAGATAGAGACAGAGAGAGAGAGAGAGATAAAGAGAGAGAGAGAGAGAAAGAGAGAGAGAGGGAGAGAGGGAGACAGAGAGAGAGAGAGAAAGGGGGAAGGAGAGAGAGGGAGACATATGGAGATAGATAGTTAGAGAGAGCGAGAGAGAGATAGAGAAAGAGAGATAGAGGGAGGGAGAGAGAGAGAGAAAAGAAAGGGAGAGGGACAGAAAGACACAGAGATAAAGAGCGAGAGAGAGAAGGAGAGATAGAGACAAGAGAAAAGGAGAGAGAGAGAGGGAGACAGAGAGATATGGAAAGAGGGACAGCTGGAGATAGAGTTAGAGATGCAAAGAGAGAGATAGAGACAGATAGAGAGAAATATAGTGAAATAGAGAAACGTAGAGCTAGAGAGAGAAAAAAAGAGGAAGAGAGCGAAAGAGAGGGAGTGATAGCCAAAGATAGAGAAAGCGCGAGAGAGATAAAGTTAGAGGGAGAGAAAGAAAGCGAGAAGAGGAAAATATAATAGAATTCTCTAGAAGCTGCTCATGAGCCATGAGATAATATTTCATAATATTTAACGGAAACTCTTCTTCAATTCATCAAAAAGTATGCTCTGACCTTATATATTATAATATTCAATCAATGCAGAAGACTCCAGTCATATTAGAAATGAGGCTGAAGCCACAGGTCTGCGCTCCACTTGCAGTTATATCCCCGCTACCCCTGTTATATCCCCTAGTCCCAGCTGTGTTATCGCCAGTGAATTTCTGTGAGCGTGGCCCAGACTCTGCTCAAGTCGTAATGCGTAATTAGTCATGAGGATTTAACGACTGCCTTTGAGCGCTGCCTGCGCCTGGCAACTGCAACTGCGGTCGGTCTTTGTGAAGCTGTCTGATCCCTGTCCCGGCCACTGGCAGCCGCCATAGCAACGGCAGCAATGAAACTCCGCGGGGAGCAGTGCAGCAAAAATCAAACGAAAATCGAAGCCACAAACCTGAGCTCCTACTCTCTGTATGTGTGTGTGTGTGTGTGTGTGTGTGTGTGTGTGGCTGCCGAAAGTCAAAGTCAATGTCGACTTCTGTTTACAGTCGAGTTGCAGTTGCAGTTGCAGTTGCAGTCGCTGCGGCAATTAACTCAAACAATTGCAGCAGGAAGTTGTCGCCCCATTGCCTTTGGCTGCTCGCTGCTCCCACACCTCGCTCCTCGTCGCTTGTCAAGTCAATTGGTTTGCCACCACAATATTAATGCCCGCCCCCCGCCCTCGCCCTCGCCCTCGCCTCGTATTTGCCTTCACGCAGCGCTGCCCGCTTTGGTCTTAAGTAAATATTTGGCCTACGTGCCCATTACGTGATTTTCCAATAGTCTCCTCGCTGATGCCGATGCCGATGCTGATGCACTTGAGATGCAGCGTCAATGATGAGCATGATGATGCTGCTGCCGCTACCTCAACCACTTGACATGGCCGGCAAGCAGAACGAGGCAGGCAGTTGGGACATATGTGAAGATCTACTAGCTCTCCCTCTCCCTCTCTCTCCCTCTCTCTCTCTCAGATTGACTTTCTCGCTCGCTGCTCACAGTAGTTGCCCGGAAATCTAAACTGTCATAAATTAGTATCGTCTTTATCAGTTCTAGAACTCGAAAAGCAGAAGTTGAATAACCCCTTTTACTCTCCAGATGGATTTCTATTGTATTCCATGTCGAACTGCAACCCAAACTCATTCTGCTGTGTGGTCTCCCTTGAGCTATATCATTTGTGTCTCAAGTATTGGATCATTAAAGCTATTGGAAGTGCAGCGAATGCAGGAGTTAATCAACTGAAAAAACTATTTTAGATATATAGAATTTTGATATCTAGATTTTAGTTTCAGTTTTTGCTTCTATAGAATTCGATTTTAGATTAACTCTCCGTTAATTATAGAAATAAAGATATTAGGATATAGATGATATAGAAGCAAAGAGCAAGTAATAAGCAAATCATAATTTTCCTTTTGCTCGTTAAGGGTTTAGTCCAAGGAAACTCTCAGTTTGTGAGAATTTCGCCTTTTATAGCTTAAGCTTATCGCAGACAGAGCTCGGCTGATACCTCATGAGGTATTTCATCTTGCATACCTTAAATATCTGATATACATAATATTATATATCTGATATACATAAATTACAGTCCGTATATATAAATTAAGTCATTTGAATGAACATTCATATATGGTAATGGATCAAAATATATATAAGTGGGAAGAACAGTATTGGAAGTGTGAAGCATTCCTTCTTCGTCTTCCTTCTTCCGTCCTTCTTCCGTATCCTCGATCTCCATATGCACGCTCCTTTGCAGGCCTATGGCTGGATATGCCTTTATATATCTTATATAACTTATATACCATTTATACCTTTTATACTTAACAATACCTTATACACATTTTATACCTTTCATATTTATATACCTTATATGCATTTTATATATTTTATGCCTTCTATAACTTCTTTACCTTCTATAACTTTTATATCTTTTATAATTTCTATGCCTTTTATAAATTTTACATTTTTCTATATCTTCTATAACTTCTAAACCCCTTTACACAGCTTATATACTTTTTATACGTTTTATATACCTTATAAAACTTAAAGAGCTTGTAGAAATTATAGAAAACTATGTACCTTATATAACTTATAAACCTTATATACCTTATATACCTTATATACTTTATATACCTTATATACCTTATATACCTTATATACCTTATATACCTTATATACCTTATATACCTTATAAACCTTATATACCTTATATACCTTATATACCTTATATACTTTATATACTTTATATACCTTATATACCTTATATACCTTATAAACCTTATATACCTTATATACCTTATATACCTTATATACCTTATATACCTTATATACCTTATATACCTTATATACCTTATATACCTTATATACCTTATATACCTCATATGCCTTATATACCTTATATACCTTATATATTTCATATACCTTATATACCTTATATACCTTATATACCTTATATACCTTGTATACCTTATATACCTTATATACCTTATATACCTTATATACCTTATGTACCTTATATATTTCATATACCTTATATACCTTATATACCTTATATATTTCATATACCTTATATACCTTATATACCTTATATACCTTATATACCTTGTATACCTTATATACCTTATATACCTTATATACCTTATATACCTTATATACCTTATATATTTTATATACCTTATATACCTCATACACATTTTATTCCTTTTATACTTATATGCCTCATATACTTTATATATCTGTTATGCCTTATTTACCTCATATACATTTCATACCCTTTATACCTTATATCATTATATACCTTAGATGCCCTCATATATCATATACACATATCATATATACCCACATATATAGTATACTCTTCAATTGCTTCACAGGACCACTCAAAAGCCAATATACCCAGCCTACCCATTCCGCCTGGACTTAAGCTATAAACATCTCCCAAGTCTGCTCGATTATAATGGAACATTTTGAATATTAACTATATATATATATGCTCTCACTTCTGCACGTAGACATCCTTCTGCTCATTGGCATTTAAATTAGGGAGCTGAAAAACTATTTAAGCCTTTTGTGTGCATAGAAAAGCTGTCGTGTTTCTGTGTTTTTGCTGAAGTCAGCGAGTCAAGGAGTCGAAGGAGCTGGGCGCTGTGTCGTTTAGTAATTTTGTAATTTGTTGATTTCATATTTCCTGCAAATGAAAATGCCTATTTGATATCCTGTCAGGAACAGGAACAGAATGGCAGCTCAACAGTTTTCGGGGCCTTTTCCCTCTGCTGGCAAATGAAATAAACGAGAAAATATCTGCATGCCACTTTTTTGTTCATTAAGAGACGCCCACACACATGCACACACACACATTCTCACACACACACGCATAGCTCAACCGCAGAGGGCAAAGTCAAGAGCTACAACAACAAGGATGTGGCTGCTACTGCTATCCTGTTGCCATATAAAACTTTATGCTTCGTTAAAAATGATGTACAAATCAAATGCCAGAAGCAATTTAACAACAACAGCAGCCGAAACAATAACAGCAACAACAACGAAACGGAGACGAGTCCTGCCCAAGGACTAGTGCATGCAAAGGGGAGCGATGAGGCGGGCGTGAGTCGGGCCCAAGCCAGTCACGGCCAGCGAGAGCAGCATTGCAAAAGGCAATGAACAAAATAAATAAATCATTTAAATGAAATAAATTACACACGCACGCAGACTATGCATATGCCACTGTGTGGGTGGGTGGGTGTGTGTGTGTGTGTGAGTGGGTAAGTGTGTGTGGGTGGGTGGCAGCCACAGGGCTCATTAGAAATACATAACACAGCCACAGCAGCAGTGGGAGCGAGCCAGCGACGGCGGCTGCAAGCGAGAGCTGCATTAAGCCGAAAAATAATATTTCGACCAAAAAATTCCTGTTGTTGTTGTTGTTGTTGGTGTTGGCCAAGGCCAAGAGAGAGAAAACGATATTTTGCAAAAATTAATTGAAACTAAAAATGCAAACACGGCAAATAAATAAGCCCAAAAGGCAGACGGAGCCATGGCTGAAATGACTGAAATGATACATACATACATACATACATCATGCATGCATATGACTGTGCATATGTATATACATTTGAGCATACACATAAATATATCTATGTATATGTATATACATGCATACATAAGCTGATACATCATATATACACACATATGTACACGCATACAGTCATACATACATCCTGCATACATACATCATACATTTGTACATATATAAATATGAATATGCAAGCATACTTATGAACATGCAGACATCAACACATACAGACATTCTTATGGGGATACATCATACATACTTATAGACATACATACATACAGACGTACATACATACATACATACATACATACATATGTACATACACATGTACATACATTCATACATTCATACATACATACATACATACATACATACATACATACATATGTACATACACATGTACATACATTCATACATTCATACATACATACATACATACATACATACATACATACATACATATATACATACATACATTCATTCATACATACATACATACATTCATACATACATACATACATACATACATACATACATACATACATTCATACATACATGCATACATACATTCATACATTCATACATATGTACATACACGCATACATACATACATACATACATGTGTACATACATATGTACATACATACATTCATACATACATATATACATACATTCATACATTCATACATACACACATGCATTCATACATACATACATACATACATACATACATACATACAGACATACATACATACATACATACATACATATATACATTCATACATACATACATACAAGCATACATACTTACATACATATCGGCATACATCATGCATGCACTAAAGTTAAATTTTAAGAGGTGTACCTATTATTTTCATCATGAGTGTATATATGCATGTATCTATATACATACATACATATATACATACATACAGTCACATCCGATTCCCCCCCTCCCTCTCCCTCTCCAGTCTCCAAACTAATTGACTAATTTGTTAATTTAAGTTTTGCAGTTTTGTGCAAACTCAGCCTGAAATATGATTTACGATACTTTCGGCCAGGAAA
The DNA here is from genome assembly GCA_961210405.1 of Drosophila mercatorum. NCBI lineage: Eukaryota > Metazoa > Arthropoda > Insecta > Diptera > Drosophilidae > Drosophila > Drosophila mercatorum. Next base: position 14,129,014 of record CAUIUS010000001.1, read on the forward strand.
CTCAGCTGAAATATGATTTCTGGCCACATTTGGCTCAACAAACTTAGCCGCAATCTGCCTGTGACAGGCCAACTTTTTCTGCCACCTTTAAATACTGAAATCAATTTCTGCAGCTCAATTTCATTTGAAATTTGTACACCCAACACACATGAGGGCATATGCAAATGGGAGGCGTGGTATAAGGCTCAACCTGCTGAGCAGATTAAGCCTTGTTCGAATGGGCGCACAGATCTCATTGACCAGATCGAGCTCAAGTCTTTGATATTATCGGCTCAAGTTGTTGAAGTCCTTGAGAGAAGACTCTCTTCCTCTCTCCCTCTCTCTCTTCCTCTCTCTCTCTCTCTCTCTCTCTTCCTCTCTGGATAACTGCCGAAACAACTTATCGATAGCGCAGACTATTGCTGGATAACTATCGATAGCACTATCGATGGCGCAGACTATCGACAGTTCTCCACCTCAATATGAGAGTCAAACAATGCAAATGTTTGCTTTCAGGCTATTAAAAACACATTTTTTACAATATCTATACTCTGCGCCATCGATAGTGCTATCGATAGTGCTATCGACAGCCATCCACCTCTAGTGTATTCCGTTTTTTGTGTAAAATATGCTTTAAATATAGAAAAAACAAACATTTGCTTTGCTTAAATCTCATCTAGAGGTGGATAACAATCTATAGTCTGCGCCATCGATAGTGCTATCGATAGTTATCCACCTCTAGTGTATACCCTTTATTGTATAAGATATACTTTAACTAGCCAGAAAGCAAACTTAGCTTTGAAATTACTTACCTAAAGCTGCAAGAGCAGCTCAACTAAGAGCTTTAACGTTGCTAAGCATTTAGCCATTGTCGACTAGCCATAACCCTAGTGGCCATAGTCGAAGAGTCTTTGGGGAGAGTAGAGCATGCATGAGTAGAGCACATATGAGAAATGGCATGTCTCTAGCTAGACTTCTAGGTTCCTTCTAGCCTCTATACAACTCTATTGTTATTTTCATTTATGCACAGATTTATGAAATTAAAAATAACAACTCAAAGAGATTTTCCCATGCTCGAAAGTTTGACTAAAACAAAAAATTTGCTTTCTTTTCATTTTCATTTTGCTGTTTCCTCTGCTGCTGCTGCTGCCACACAAAAGGAGTGGTCCAAGTGGCCTTCCAGCAAATATCAAAGTCAAGCCAAATATGTAAGAAAACAACAACAACAACAACAACAGCAAATCGAGTGGAGTATTTTGCACTAAAAGCGAAACTACTTAGCATTTGGCAAGGGGCGAAAGCGGAAGTGGCAGAGGCAGCGGCAACGGCAGAGGAGAAGGCAGCGGCAGAGGGGGAGGCAGAAAGCCAGGAATGAGGTCAAGAGACAAAATAAGCTTCCGCCGGTGCCAGCATATGTGTGCGTGTGTTTGTGTGTGCGTATAGCCCGCCTCGCCTCGTCCGCTCCCCGCCCACTACTTAGCCAGCCAGTTGAGCTGCTTCCTGCTTTCAGCTTTCGACTCCCCCACCCGACTGCCAAGCCCCAGCCACCCTTTGTAGCATAACGGAATTTAACGGTCAAATCGCTTGACTTTTTCCGCCATCATTGGCATCATCTAGAAGCTGGAGCAGCTCAAGCTCCAAGGCTCAACTTTTGTTTCTCTTTTTCTTTTTTGTCAGCTTTTCTTTATGGGGGAGGCGGGTCGAGTCGGGTCAACTTACGCTTCATTAACTCGTTTGATGGCACGTATTGAGTCAACCCTGAGCCGGGCACTCGGCCGGCGTTTGCATTTGAATTTGATTTACTGTTATCATTTGTGAATTTATAGTTGGCCTAGTCGCTGGCCAGACGAAAATCGCATATTAATTATGGTCGGCTCGTTGTCGGGCTGTCAGCCCGGTGCAGGCTCAATTCATTTTCGACAACGTTTCGGGCCATGTTGCTGTGAAATTGTCAAGAAAATGCGTGTTTAAGCCAGATTAAATGCAGCTCGTTGTAGATTTATGGCCCAGTTAGTGAGGCCCTGGCCACGGCTCTGGCTACGATTCTGGTTGCCCGAACACCGATACCAATTCCAATTCCAATTCGTTTTCCCTGTCGCTTTGCGCATTGTTTACTCCAATTATTTATGGGTCAGAAAAGCGAGCGACGCAGCTATCAAATTTCAGCGCCACGCAACATATGCATATGCCCTAGCAACATGTTGCTGGCAGCATGTTTGTGGATGCTGTTTTTGGTGAGTTTCTCGTGTTGCGAACATGTTGCCATTGGCATTACCTTTGCCTTTGCCTTTGGCTTTGCCTTTGGCTCGCTGCGCCGATCTGATCGAGTTTGGCGCCAGCTGCTTGTGGGCGTGCCCAGGTGGGCGTACGCATCCAACGGCCGTAGTCAATATCGAAAAAGTAATTAAAGGCAGCGAGAGCGCCGTTGGGGCAACATTCGACGGCTGCCACGCCTATCGGCCGCCCCCAGACTGTCAAGTGCAGTGTGTGTGTCGCATGCGGTCGCCAAATGGCAATAGCGATAGCAACAGCACAGCAGTCGATGGAACTAGCAAATGCTCTTACTGCTGATGAGAATGGGGATGTGAATGTGGATTGTTATCGATTACTCGATTACATTGTTACAGCTATCGATTATAGAGTTAATTAACTAAACTGTCTTAGTCATAGGCAGTATATGAATGTGGCATGTTGTATGCATGTTATCGATAGCTATTCGATTATACTGTTACAGCTATCGATTACATAATTATTTAACTGATAAGCTATTTGATGTCAAAAACTATCTCTTAAGCCTGGCCTCATAAGATTTTCAACAGATTCAGGCGCAGGCTAGTTCTTCAAGTTATCGAATTTAACATATATCGTTATCGATCTATGTATATTTCCCAATATCTGTTATTAGAATACTATATACATATAACACACTTACACTGATAGACAAACATTGATCGATAACAAATCGATAGCCATATATAATTATCGATAGCCAGTCGATAGTAATATTTATCGATAAACGATTGATAATCTAAAAAATATATAGATATCTCTCATACAGCTGTATATTTTCTTAAGTTATCGATAGCTTTATCGATTGCCAATGGTAAGCCGAGATATAGTACGTACATCTACCCGCACACCACACATGCCTGTTCACATAGTGAGTATGCCCGGCCCATGTAAATATCACGCATCCGTTTTATGCAACGCAAACGACAATTATCAGCGACATGAGCAAACCAATTGTGCGGCCGTTGTTCGGTGTCCTGCGTGCAGGAAGTGTGCGATAGGCCATGCAGTCATCCAGTCAGCCAGCCAGCCAGCCAGCCAGCCGCCAGGACATTTCGGACAGGCAGGAGTGTGACTGCAGGTGGGCTCGGTGGTTGGCGGTTTCGGACGGTGTTATTTGTGTGTGTAATTGTCGTGGCGCTGGAGCCACAAAAACTGATTACAGCGCTCAATAGTCAAATGGGCGCGCCGGCATGCGGACATGTCCTGCGGCCACTTCCGCCATCAAAGGCCAGCCTCCGCTTGGACGTTATTAAATTTATTCAATACTTTTCAAGTCTTAGGACTAATCAAAAAAAAAAAAAAAACAGTAGAGAGAAGACAAACAAACGAACGCAGCATAGCTAATTGAATCGGTAATGGGAACTTAGAGCTAGACAATATACAGATCGTACGATGCGTAGGTACAGATAGTGGGCGACCTGCTCCACCTGTCGGGAGGCCAGCACAATAAATAGGTACAGAATAATTATACAACAAATACATATATATATACTATATATATATATATATATATATATGCAGGCATCGGCGCACAGGTGTGTAAAGCAGACGATAGAGTCGCCGCTCTAAGCCTCCTTGACCTTGGCGTCCAGAGTGTCCTGGACGAAGGCGTGGTTCTCGATGCCGTTCTGCCGCGTCGCTGCTGCTGCTGCTGTTGCTGTTGCTGCTGTTGCTGTCGTTGTTGTGGCTGCTGCCGGGGGATTAGCCTCTGCATGCTCTAGGGATTCGTGTATCACATTGGCAATGATGCCATTCAACTGGCCCTTGGCCTCGCTGGCCAGCGCCAGCGCCTCGATCGCATTGATGTTGCCGTTGGCCTCCCGCGCGGAGCCGTGCTCCGTGTCCTTGGCGTCTCCTTTGCGGCGCTGTCGCACCTGGAAGCGATACATCCAGCTGAGAGGGAGAGTTAGCTTTAAGAAGACAGTTGGAAAGATGGCAGCTGGGAGTACTCACAGGAAGATGCCCACGGAGAACATGGTGAGGCCGCCGCCCAGCAGGAAGAAGGCGCCCGGCAGCACCCGCAGCGTGGCCGCATACAGCGTCGTGTACATGGGCGCAAAGACCATGGGCATGAGTGCCTCGGCCACGCCGAACAGCGAGTTGACCTTGCCCAGCTCGTCCTTGGACACCAGCTTGGTGGCTATCGAGCGCATGGCTATGAAGGCCGTGCCGTTGAAGATCTCCACCAGCCCGCCCAGATACATGTGCCAGGGCAGCGTGGCGAAGGCATAGACGAACGAGGAGAGAATCTTCGAGGTGCTCGAGAGGACGCCGACGAGAGCATCGTCGATATCCAGCTTGTGCGAGAGTATGCCCACGCAGAAGATGACGCCGATGAGACCCGTGAACATGGCGTAGGTCGAGAAGAAGCTGAACTCCACCTCGGACCAGTTGAAGCGGAAGCGGGTGAACAGATAGGTGACCGCCATCTCGCCGTGCAGTGGCCCGATGATCACCATCACCACGATCATCAGGAGGATGACGCGCTGGCGTCGCTGGTTCTCGCCCTTCTTGAAGGCCACGCGGAATGTCTGCACCACATGCTCCTTGTCAAAGAAGTCCGCCAGCAGACTCTTCTGGTGCGCCGTCTTCTCCGGCCGCGCCACGGGCTCGTCCAGGAAGAAGAAGCCGTAGACAAAGGCCAGCACATAGAACACCGCCGAGATGGAGAACACGCCGTAGAAGCCAATTTGCCTAGGGGGGAAGATCGGGAGAGTGAAAACTTTGGTGCGGGTATAGCCAAGTCGAGCACTTACTTGAGCAGCACGCCGCTGAAGGCCATGCCAATGGGCACGCCCACCGAGAAGCAGACGTTGAGGATGCCGATGCGCAGCGTGCGCTCCTCCTCGGTGGTGATGTCCGCAATGTAGCTGAAGACGCCCATCAGCATGGTGAACCAGCCACCGCTGAGCGATGGGAATATGGCCTCGGTGAGTGCGGCCACCTCCATGGGCGTGTGCTCAAAGTAGACGCAGAGCATGAGGCCGACCACCCCGAAAAACTCGCCCACCACTGGTATCAGGATGCAGGGCTTGCGGCGGCGATGGCGATCGCTCCACGAGCCCCAGAACAGGATCAGCAGGCAGGGAAAGAGCGACTGAATCACCGTCTTCCAGGCAGCCATGCGGGCGACCATCTCCTGCACTGTTTCCTCCTCGCTGTGGGTCAGAGAATCATAGAAATCCATATCAGAAGATATGAAGAAGCCGTAGGAGAGCTAACGAGCTGTACTCACAGCGTATAGTTGGCCGTTTGGCGGAGGGTCAGCGCATCGCAGATCTGGTCCCCGTAGGCCATGTTCACGCGGCACGCCTTCTCCAGGTTCAGATTCTGTGTGGCCAGATTCGAGAGGACGCTGGGCATGATGTACGCGGCGAGTATCGGCTCCACGGTGATATTGTTGGCCACCAGGCGCAGCTTTTCGCGCCAGGTGCGCTCCGCTGTCGTTGGCGTTGCCGTCTTCCCATCCGCCGTCTTCTCCTGGCCCGTGGACATCGTAGGGTGGCTGATCGTATAGTTGTTGTTGTGCTTCGTCGGGTCAATGCCGCCACCGTCTTTGGGTGACATTGTCAAGGCTGAAATAGAGGGTCAGAAAAGTATGCTAATATTAGATACTGTGAGAATTGCATAGAAAGGCGATTTGTTCGAGGAAAATGGAGTGGGATATCTAATTGACATGGGCTAGGATATAGCTAGATACGCGAACTGCATTAACAGCTAATGTAAAGCGTGAGAATCGCATAGAAGAGAGCTTTAGCAATGCATTTCCCAAAACTAACTCATTTGCCAATAACTTTTGGCACTGAGAATCGATTAGAAGGGCTATAATTTGAATGCAGAAGGGACAGCCTATGCCACAACAGACAAGTTACAAAGAGAAACTAAAACCATATTATGTCTTAATTCATTGCAATCTGTTTAGTGCGATGTCATTCAATATCGTCAATCGAATCAACTATCAACTTCTGTGGCACAGAAAACAGTTTCGCATTTGTTTCTGCTGTTTTTTTTTTTTCTTGCTTTCCATGAAAACAGATTGTCCGGGGCAAGTAATCAAGACATTATTTGAAAGCATATATATATATAATATATGGTCATATATATATGTATAAATATACTATTGTATTGCTGTATACAAAGCAGCTCAGTTTTCTGGGCAACCTATGCATATTTGCCTTTACAGCTAATTAAATGTACATAAGACAAGTGATCGTGACATTTATAAGTGTAAATTGTTCTTTTTTTAATATACTCGTTCATCAAGTGAAGAGAGTATATTGGCTTTGAGTAATACCCTTATTGCTGTCTATGAGAATCAAGAGAGATTTCACTACTGAAGTTAGGGACTTGATATTTGTTGGGGAGTTAATCTTATAAAGTATTAAGATCTTCCCTAGATATCAAGAGATTGTATCTGTTATAGCTATCTGTTTATGGAGCCAGTATAAAGCAGTAGCTCACGCTCGACGGCAATCATTCTTACTTGTTTTTCCTCTGACAGCTATTAAAAGTGTTTTAGTGCCAGCTGCAAAAAGAAGCGACTGAGCGGAGATAAGCATATACAAATCGATTGGCACAGAAACAGAAACTGTCGAGGAATGAAGAATGCATATGTGTACATACATGAATCGAATTGGCTCAGCAGATGTCTGTTGTGCATATATGTGACTTAAGAAGAAAAATAATTACTAGCTAACATTAAGTTATGTGCTAAGCTAGCTACCTTCATGATCATTTGTGGCTGTGCAATGGGGTACGACGATCGAGTCACAAGCTCTAAGATCTGGCAGTCGTGGATCTACAGCTAAGCTCAGCTATTTTAGGCAGGCCATTCTTGAGAGATCTATAGAAGAGCTTCACACCGAGCCATCTGCAGAGCATCGTGATCTCAGTCACGTTTCCAGTGAACAGGAATGTATAATTTTGCAACGGCTAACAGTAACTCACTTGCAGCTCTAACTGTCAAACAATGGGAAATGTACTTTTTCCATGAGCCCATATTTCTAACTGATAATAATATAGCTTCATATACATACATATAAAATAAGTTTTTAGCTTAAATAATAACTCTCTGCTCGCATGACAAAGAGTAATTCACGAGCTGTTACGCCCCCTCCTCAGAGGAGTCATCCAACAAATCTTGACACTTTACAGACGAATAAATCTGCTAAATGTTAGATCTGAAGATCCCGAAGGGGCTCTGACAGACAGACAGACAGCCGAGCATCGCGTGATGCGATAATAATTTATGAAGATCAATAGATCAATTTTCCCCGAACTTATAATTCATATACCTGAAGCTTAGCTGTATATATTTCTCATATATGTGACATATGATTTCTATATCGGTTTCGTTTAAGCGGCTTTTCCTCAAGTTCTTCCGGCGAGCAGCTGAAACACGGTCTTCGCATGCATTCCACGGAATCCGCGCTCGCATCGGGGCAGAGCGCATCGTAATCGATCATTCCGTAAGTCGTGTGTTGTGATCGCTAGTTGCGGCTGTTCTCTAATTTCCATTTAACTACACAAGTATTAATGGTGGCCTGCGAGGGCCAAGCTTCAAGCTTCACTTGCCGCAGTCGCCGGCGGCGGCGCAGCTGTCACATTTTGTTGTCATTCTATTTTTGTGCGCATCTCCCACTTATTCTGATTGGATTATTTGCCTGTGGGAGATCGTTAGCGAAAGTATTTCGTTTGTTATGCTTTTTATTTTCTATTTTATTTTGATTTTGATTTTGGGCTTTCGGCTTTCGGCTTTGCCTTTGTTTTTCCGCTCTTCCTAGTCGGCGAGCGGCGCAGCGAGTGTCAATCAAGCGGCACGCTGACATCAACCTTAGCGCTAACGCTAACGTCTACGTCTGCGTGTGTGTCAACGTCAGCGCCGACGTCAATTCGGCGCTCAGCTCGGGGCTGTACCACGCACTTCTTGGCTGGCGTCCGGTGGGCTGCTGTGCTCTCTCCGCTTATCATTAACAATTATCATTGTTTGCTTGCCACCTGCACCACCCATCGCTGGAGTATTCTTTCTCTCTCTCTCCCTCTCTCTCTCTCTCGCTCCCTTTCTCCGTTGTTAACAGAGTAATGGAAATCTAATTACATTTGTGTCACTCGATTGTCTGCATCCTTATCTTGGCGCGTGTTCACCACCTGCTTTTGCAGTTAAAGGTATTGCCAAAAAAAAAACCCTGCTTACTAGCAATTAGTGTGGGTATTTTCGGGCAAATCAGGGCAATTAGACGATAACTAAAGGAATGTATGAAAAAACATATGTCCAAACATATATTTGTATAGTATTTATTTACTTTTTGATAATGATAAACCAGATTTGCTTCATTTACACTTACAAATCGCACAAAGCTCCAAATTGTAATCGGACTCAATTTATATCGGCTGAGCACCTCAATTAGCCTAATTTATTTATTTTTTTGTGTACAACAAAGCCAAATCTAATGCGATTAATTTGGGAATGCTGCGAAATGGGTCTACACAAATTATTCAACAGCAGTAAAAAAACACTTTAAAAAAATATAAAAAAATTAAAAATTTTTGTTACGCTTGTTCAGCTGAAACATTCTAAAACCGGCTCAGAAATATGTATATAAATATCTATATTTATATATAAATATTTGGAAAAAATATATATTTAAATATATATATATTTATATACAAAAGTTTGGATATGCATATAATTTGTTTATTTTTTTATACATAAATATTTTCATTTATTTATAGTTTTAGGTATAAATTTTTTGAAATATATACATTTATTTTATTGTTTATTTTTTGTTTATTTTAAAATATATTCCGAAATTCTATTTATATTAAATTTATATTTATTTATGCTTATTTTAATATTATTAATATTTTTTAATATATATTTTTATATATGTATATATTTCATAGTCCAGACATCAAAATGAAGAAGATGAGAAACAATTATTATCAATTAAAATCCAAGTCTAGTGAAAAGTATTCTTAGTAAATCAGAAAACTAATTGGAACTGTAGGAAAATGTGGAAGTGCAGTCAGAACTGAGCTATGCCCAATGAAACGTTATATATACTCGCTCATGCAGTGGGCAGAGTATATTAGTTTTGAGCAGTAACTGTCTCTGCGGCGTATGGGCAATATGAGTATGAGTTATATGAGACCATGCCACATAGTGGGGTATATCAGGCTATTTCATATACTACACATGTTATATATATTAACTTAGCGACGACTCTTTGTATTAGCATCCATTAAAAGTGATAGAAATTAAAACAAAACAAAACAAAGCTAATTGACCTTGACTGTCGCACACAGAGGGAGAGCAAGAGAGAGCGAGAGAGCGAGAGAGAGAAAGCGGGAGAGAGAGCGAGAGAGGGAGAGCTTTAGCGACCCACAAAGTGCATCGCTGACTGTTTTAATCTTCGACTTCCGTCAAAGACAACTAAAGTCGAGCTTGGGTTAATTATAGCCTGACTATTTCGACTAGCATGCGCACACACACACACACACACACTAATACACACACACACATACACACACACACACACACCCATACACACATGCGTGAGTTTATTCGCTATTGATGTAAGTATGTATGCATGTAGACACGTGTCTGTGTGGCTGACAAAGTTCATTATCAAGCTTTGTCCGGCTCCTAAAAGTGTCGTCGTTTAAATTGGCTTAATTGCAGCTAAGTTGTTTATATATATATATATATATATATATATATACCGTTTTTTCTTTCTTTTTTGACTAGTCAAATTTTTGTTGTTTTCTTGATTTTATTATAGATATATATATATTTTTTTTGTTTGCATTTAAATCAAATCTCTTGATCGCATTATACAAATCTCAACTGATTGGCTCAGCTCCGCTAAGTAGTCTAGTAATTGCAGCAGTTGTTAAAGATCATAAAATTCGTATTTACAATCGAGAAAAAGGCGTTAATTTAACTGAAACTTAATTCGGAACAAACAGTTATCTCTCAAGCGTAAATAAAATACCCTAGCCACATCTGAACTTGAAACGCATATAGTCTGAGCCCCCACACACAGTTGTATCTTTGCGAGCAAATGACAGCCATTTCATTGAAATGTTTTAATTAGTTTATTAATTTTTGATTCATTTGGAAAAAAAAATAATATAACTAATTGACTGAATGCATGATATATATTATATAATTGAGAGTCTGAAATGCTTTCCTAAGCTGAGCAGAGTGCTTTCCCTGAGCGAAACAACTGAAGTTTGCTTCAAATAATAGCATGAAATTCGCATAGAAGGGCGACACGGAGAAAAAAGGTCAGCTCAAGCATGAGAATCGCAAAGAAAGGGGCTTTAAAGAAGAAGAAGAAAAGGTTCAACTTCATTGCAAATGTGATGAGAATCGCAAAGAGAGGCCAAAATAAAATGGCAACTCAACTTCTGTTAGGCTCTTCTCTGCAATTCTCATCATCGCAGCTAAGCACGATCTCAACATTTCTGGGATGTAAATTTGACAGTTAATGCTGGAAAATTTGTAAAAATTAATTAGAGTTGTACGCAGCATAAATCAATTTAATAAATAAATAAATATATCCAATTAAGCTAGGCAATGCAGCGAACCGGTTGGCAGCCCTGAAATATTTGCTTCTTTTATGTTTGAATGGTCGCTTGAATTCGAATTTATTTAAATGATCCACGCCCATAGACGCTTGGCTCTAAAGTAATTAAGTAATTGGCATGTATCGCCAGATGCATGCATAATGCGCACATGTCTATGCATGTGGTTACTGCTACTACCACTACGGTTACTTTTACCAATCCGGCGAGTGGTGCCATCAATGTCAATGCGCCGACTTTTAGCAAACGTGCATTGAACCCCAACCGAAATAGTGATAAATAAAAGTAAAAATATTACAGCGCTGGCAGCGAACACGTCGATCGATGCGCTCTTTCGGGTCTCGACGACGGGGCTGTATGCGCTGACCTCAACGCGAGTGTCGCACTACCAGGAAGTGTCGTGATCTGGCATATTAACTAGCCAGCGGACAGACAAGTGTCACTCCGACTATGGCTAACTCTATCAATTTTGCCAAGTTCGACGAAAATAATCGCCGTTTTCTTTATGCTTTATGCATAATCAGAGAGAATTCAGCTAGGAGCCAAGAATTGTTTATATAGTTCTGGTTGACTGGGCAGGCTAACAGCTAATCGCAGATTGAAGTTTATAAATATATATGTATATATATATATATATATATATATATATATACTGCTTGATCTGAGCTTAGCTAGAATATGTCTGTAGGTCAAGAGTTTAGCCATAATGATATTCCCCTAGATCTCTCTCTCTCTCTCTCTGGTTTTTTGATGGTCCTGTGCGAACAAATTGCTTTGCTCATGCGATGCTTTCAATATTCACGAAATAATTAACATTATTATAAATAGTAATTATTACAATTAAATTATTTAGATTTACCAGCTCGATGTGTTCGGCTGGGAAAAAAATTATTTAAAAAAAAGTATTTAACTTTTGAAAGTTAATGAAATAAAATGAATTTTCAGCGAATTGGAAATTTTTTGCCGGGTTTTTGTCTCTAATCATATTTTTACCATTTCCGGTTTGCTGACAAAACTTTTCACACACACACAGAGAGAGCGAGAGAGCGAGAGAGAGAGAGAGAGAGTAAGAGAATTGTCCATTAAGTTATTGATTGCATGCCTATCTATGAGGTCGAATTGTGTGGGGGTGGCGGCGGCAGAAGACGACATCATATGGAATTAAACTGTGCTTTAGTTTAAGTCTGAATTGAAAATAGTTAAATACAATTAGTTGGCAGAAAAAAGCTTTCAGCTTTATTTTTTATGCGCAATTCAATGATAAAATAAAGAGCTAAATATAGTTGCACACACAAAGACAGAGAGAGAGAGATAGGTGGGAGAGAAGGGAGGAGCTACTTGTGTGAATAGTTTGAACAGTCGAAAATTGCGGCAGTTCCGACAAGCGACAGGCGGCGACTCCGTAAACAAAATAACAAAATGCAGAAAGCACTGAAATGAGAATCAGAATCGGAATCAGAACTGGCTTTGTAAAGCCAAACACTAATTTGGCAATCAAAGCGGAACACAAAAATCCCCAGCCCAAAAGGGAAAAAAAATGAATTCCAAATATATGCTAAATTTAAACTAATCAAAAAAAGTTAATGATACTCAAAACAAAACAGAAAACATATGATCTTCACAGATCTCTATATGTATATGCATATATATCATTAATCTAGTCAGAGTGACAGGTTGAAAAACAAACTAAATATAGGCATACATATGTATATATAGAGAATGCCGAGAGGATGGGGGGAGTGGAAGAGACTGCGCGGCGTAACATAAATATTGTGAATGTGGACAATTTGTAGTTAGTAATTTTGTTGCATGCCACTGGCACGCAAGCACATCAACTATGAATGACAACAATAACAATATGCTGTATTGTCAAACACCCACACACACACACACACATACGTAGAGTGTGTAAGCGTTGTATAAACGAGCTCAAACAAATTTCACGACAAACGCGAATTTGATTTAATTTATATGTCTCTAATGAAATTAGTAGTAAAAAGCCCACAGGCACACACACTCACACACACACACACACACACGCACACCATATAGACTCACTTTTAGTTAACTATCTTGCGAATAGATCGTATTTGAGTTCCTCGATCAACGCTTGCAGCCAGGATGCGTTTCGATTTCTTTTCAGAGTTTTTCCTTTTTCTTTTTTCTTTCTTTTTCTTTTTTTTTTTTTTCTTTTGCATGCAACAACTACAACATGTCTCTTGCTATTGTTGTTGTTGTTGCTTTTAGATTTGTATTTTATTCGAGGGCTTAGTTAACGAGCTGAGCTGTGAACGTGGACCAGCGGTGTTGAGCTGAAATCAGCGACTGAATTTTGTATTGAATTTAGTGAGTGCCGTCGGCTAGGCCGCGCACACGGCAAGCGCTGCCGGCAGCGGCGTCGCAGCGACATCGCAACGCTACGCGGGCGGTATGCGGTATGCGGTATGCGGCATGCCGCGACGATCGCCCAGAGCCCAGCTCGGCAGCGAGAGCGCGAGCGCGAGCGACTGCGACTGCGACTGCAACGGCAACAGCGTCGTGTGCTACGTCTGATAAGCAGCGGCGGCGGTAGCTTCTGCACTTGTCTCTTCGCAGAAAGAAACAAAATGAAATAAAGAGTATACAGACCTATGTCTGTATAGAGTCTATATGCATATATAAAGCCGTAAACATCGTGTAGACTTCAATTTTGCGAAAAGCAGCGGAAAGCGTGCGCTCAGTCCGTGAATGTGTGTTAAAAAACATTTATTTTATGTATGTATATTGCCATAAATTTATATTTTAATACTTAAAATAGATGAATATGTGTTTTACATATTTTTAAGTATTTTTATATAGCTCGTAAATAGCCGGTAAAATCTATTTTAAGAAATTTGTTTAATTTTAAGCCTAAAATATTTTTTATTTCAATAAATATATATATAAAAATATAAAATTAAATATATATATATATAGGAATATAATATAAGAATATATTCTTTATATATTTGACAACATTTCCAGTCAAAAGCGTGCGCTCAGCCCGTGAATGTGTGTTAAAAAACATTTATTTTATGTATGTATATTGCAATAAATTTATATTTTAATACTTAAAATAGATGAATATGTGTTTTATATATTTTTAAGTATTTTTATAGAGCTCGTAAATAGCCGATAAAATCTATTTTAAGAAATTTGTTTAATTTTAAGCCTAAAATATTTTTTATTTCAATAAATATATATATAAAAATATAAAATTAAATATATATATATATAGGAATATAATATATGAATATATTCTTTATATATTTGACAACATTTCCAGTCAAAAGCGTGTGCTCAGCTTGCGTATACCCGGTAAAACTCATGTTAAATAAACAAAAAATATTTTAGATTTAAATAGATTTATATTTTGAATGCATACAAAGTATATGAATATTATTATTTATATATATTTTATTAATTTCTTTTATGTTCATTCCCTTACACGCCCTTATCTGCTCGCTTTTCACTCATATCGTATCAGTCACAGTGGCCCAAGCGTTGCTCAACTTTATGATACCCTATTTGCGCAGTCTATTGGCACGCGGTACACGCGCTGCACAGTCTCTATGCAAACATATGGTTATATGTGTAGACTTGAAAAATTATATATATATGTATTTATTTATACAGATATTGTGCAAATTGTTGGCTTTAGATATTCATCGTAAGCGCACGTCAATGGCTCAAGTTGAAGTTTTCAATTATTTTTGCTCGCTTTTGGTAAGTTTTGCATCTGCGCGACAATCACATCGTTAGCACTTTTTGGGGCTAAGAGCTGCCAAGAGGTTGGCATGGGGAGCTAGGGGGAGGGGAGGGGCCACTGTATTTAGCAGCCTCAAGTGTGCGACGGCTTGATTCACCTTGCTATCGAGTGGCTCGAAACGTGTTGGCAACTAACTAGTATAAGCCAATATTTTCACTGGGCGATTAACATACGATTCTCAAGAAATCGAGGCGAAATGATATAAATAAAATACAAAGAAATAAATGTGAAGAGAAATGTAAAAAAAATCAATTTCAATTAGCTTTGATAATTAAATTTAACGATCGAGGGAATCCCAAACTGCCAAACGCTAGTAATAGGGAGAGAGCGAAAGAGAGAGAGAGAGAGAGAGAGAGTGTGTTTCATTGCTTCTACAGCTTACCAATTGCACCCTCGGCCTGCGGCCTTCAGCCTGGCTGCTCTTAGCCCCAATCAATCGCCCTTTTCAAGCGAAGCCTTAATTATCGCACTTGATCTGCTGTTGTTGTTGTTGTTGTTGTTTTGATGATGGGCCACGCCCACTTGACCTTGACTGACAAAGCCACAGAGGCGCAAAGACCACAACTGGGTCTCCGGAGTCCATTGACTGATGCCGCCGCCGTGCAGCGGCGCTGAGCTGTGACGCGAATCCCCTCAGCTCCCCGCTGCTGCAGCCGCTGCAACCAGTTTGCTTGGTATCAATAAACATAATAATAATAATAATGATAATGCTCATTATAATTGAAATTAAGCATGTTTTTTCGTTTTGTTTTTTAGTATTTGGTAATTTGATAGAAAAACCGAATTAAAATTTTTTTTTTTTTTTTTTTTTTTTTTTTTGAAGTGGCGAAACATAATTATTGTTAGTAACAGACACTTATACAATCACATAGATCCGGGTTAATATAAATAAAATAGTGCTAGTCTTAGTCTAAGTCGTAGTCTATGGAACATGTCTTTGGTGCTATTAGCTCGAGTTCATAAAACAATTTGGAAATAAAAAACTAAAAAATAATAAATTATAATAATAATTATGATAATGAAGAAATCGTCATTGTTATTATAGCAAATAATAAGCATAATGATAAGCATTATATTAATAATTATATATAATTTTAATTAATTTTTAACTATTATAATTTCTTCTCTATCTATGAGAATGGCGTAGGCACTTGAGCAGATGAGCTAGAAAAATAATAAGGAATTGAATAGAATGGGCAACGTACATATATAAGTCTAGACTTAAGATATTTACAGGTTTAAAGCTGCAAGATAAATAAAAAATAAAATAAAGTCTGAGGCTTCAAGCTGGAGCTAACTAACTGAGCTCTGATTCCAGTCTTTTTTTCTCTTTATCGTTTGCTACTCTCAGTTAACCGATAGCTATCGCCGATAGTTGCTGCAATTACAAAATATATTTAAAAGAATAATTTTTCTTCTTTTTTTTTTATTACACAAATAAATGATAGTAATTAAAATGATTGCAATAACAAAGTCATCTTCAGCAATTATAGTAATGATAATAATAATCACCTTGTTCGGTAGTTTTTCAGCGAGCTGCTGCTGTAGTTGGTGCTGCCGTTGCTGCTGCTGATTAATTTGCAATTGCAATTATGTTTGTGTGCCACTCACAAAGACAGCAACCGAAGTTGCACTGTGGTGCCAGATTATGCGCCGCACAGCCCCGCCCCTCGAGCCCAGGCCCAGCTCGGGCTCGCAGCCGTTTTGAAGCGCTTTGTTTACCCGCTGCCAGTTGTTTTGTTGTTGCTTATTACTTCTATTATTTTTGTTTAGTATGTAAATGCACGCAGACAGTTTTGCTCAGCAATGAATACTTTAGACCAGCCGCAGCCGCAGCAGCAACAACACTTGTTCAAGCCTTTCATAGAGCACCAAGTGGGCGAGGGCAGAGCGGGTCACATGACTCGCACTCAGACTCAAATGTCAATAAATCAAAGTTATCAAGACAAACTTTCACTTGCGTCATTCTGCACAGTTTCTCTTGCCAAAAAAGAGAGAGAGAGAGAAGAGGAGGAAAAGTCTCACGGGAATGCAAGCAGCTTAACGAGCAGATACCACGCATATATAGCTTAGCTAGAGATGGGCATTTATACATAATTTATTCACTTAAGTTTATTTTTTTCTAAATGTTTATAGACTTAAATATTTGTTTATATTTTTATTTCATTTTTTCTTTATTATGTAATAACTTAAAAAAACATTTTCCTACATGTTTAGAGTTAAATTTGAATATTAATCAAGATTAATTCTAACTCGAATTTGATTTCATTTCCAACGGCTATATGATTTAAACAGATTATAAAGCGAAGCATTTAATTTGATTTCAATTGCTTCCGCTGCTCTTTTTTTGTTGGCGACACGTTCGCGGCCATTGGGGAAATTGATTAATTGGCAGCGCTAATTGACATCATTTCATGGCTTTTTGGCGCTATGCATAAATTTTTCAAAAATTATTTCTCGCTGCTCATTAGCAATAGACAAACAAAACAAACAAACGACAACAGCAATATCAAATCAGCTACAAGCGCGTGCTCTTAATGAGACGAAGCTGTGGCCTGAGGCGGCGTGGCAGTTGGGCTTGGAGATGGGACAGCGATATCGGCCGGAGGCGGACGCGAGCTGTTAAGCGCCAACCAGGTGTCAAAACTTAGCCCGCAACACCACAAAACGCTTATTAATAGACAGCGAAGGCAACCGCAGCTGAAGCAACAACAATGCCTTCGAGGCAGAGCCACAGCAAGCTGCACCCAATTTCGACCAGTTCAATGCTGGCCAAGTCTCTGGTCGATGCACTTGCGGCATTCTGAGAAGACAATGCAGCCAGCTGCTTCCAGCAAATGCACTCCAAGCACTCCTATTGTAATACAATCTGTGAAAACAAGAGAATTAGGCTTTAGTATATGGAAATACATACATTTTCGTAATCCTAAACCAAACCAGTTTGCGGAACTCAACTTCAAAAACAAAAACAAACTGGAATGAGACTGGTGCGAGACTAAGGCATTAATAATTAATTTATGTAAGATGCGTCCCAATATAGTATATACATCATATGATTAATATATAAATCAAAAATAAACAAAAATCAATATTTATAATTATGCCTAGGTCATCAGAGAGAGAGGGAGAGACCTCGAGCAGCCAAGAGGTAGCCAAAAAATATGCAGAGAAACTAGATTCACACTCGAACAGTTTTGCCTAGGTCTAGGGATTGCAGGCTTAATCTGGCTAGCAGATCGTCACACTATAGCTATAGAAGCTGACACCAACCAGCCTCAAGAACAACCTAAAATCTGTAAAAAATTATCTCTAACTTTATATGCGTCTATAATGCCTTCTACCCCTGGTCTATGGTTTCCAAATTCTTTATAGCCTTAAAAATATATTTAATTTATTTATTTTGAGATGAAGTCATCTGAAAAATAGTAAGGTCTGCAAATAGGTCATCAAAAATGATTTAAAAAATAATAAAAATAATTTTTTTTTAATAAAAAATAAATAATAACAAGTAAGAAAACTCTAGTCGAGGCCGCTCGACTAGGGTATACCCTGAACCCTGCATTCTTCGTTTCTTTTATATACACATGCACTTGTACGTTCATTACAAACAAAACATACACACACATACACAGGCGCAAGCACACACAAGCGCAAGTCGGAGCGTCAGCTGTTCTTTGGCTGCTGTTTGCATGGCAATGCTATGGGAAATTAAATGTTTAATAACTTTTTTTCTAGACGAACGATTTTGATCAAACTTGTTGGGCGTGATCATGTCATCTATATGTATGTGTGTGCCAAAGCACAAGTCTCTAGTATTTGAAATACGGGACTTACAAATTTGAGGCGAAGGGGGCGTGGCATCCAAAATTTAACAAAAACCGAAATTGTATAAGGCTCACATAACACTAAGTGCAAAATTTGAAGACTCTAGCTGTAAAGATGAATTATATAGATTTATATAACTGAGCATCGATTTCGTTTTTAATCGATAACATTAAAATTAAGACAGTTATCGATTTTTTTTAACAAACTCGATCTTTTCGTGCTATACAGGAACCTACATAAAAAATTTCAAGTCTCTAGCTCTTATAGGTTCTGAGAACGACGCGTTCATACATACGGACAGACGGACAGACGGACGGACAGACGGACAGACGGACAGACGGACAGACGGACATGGCTATATCAACTCGGCTTGTCATCCTGATCAAGAATATATATACTTTATGGGGTCTGCCACGCCTCCTTCTGCCTGTTACATACATTTCAACAAAAACATTATACCCTGATTTCCCATTTTTAATGGGTTCAGGGTATAAAAATATATATACATAAAATACATATAAAATAATAAAAATTATCTATTTATACATTTTTTTAAGACTTTAAAAATACTGAAAATCATACATTTAAAAAAAAAAAAAACATTTTAATAATTACATTTATTATTATTTTATTGAAAAGAAAAAATAATGATATTTTATAAATAACCAAAATAAATATAAAATTTAAAAAAAATCAGCTATATATATATATATATATATTTGTTTTTAAATATTTTTATCTAAAAATCATATTATATTAAAAAAAATCAATCAAAAAATATTAATAGTTATATTTATTATTATTTTATTGTAAAGTAAAAATAATAAAAATCGTCTATATTACATATATTATATAAATAAAGTAAAAAATATTAAAAAATAAAAACAAAATGAAAATAACAAAAAATAAAAATCATCTATATTTTTATTTTTGAATATTTAAAAAATACTAAAAATCATTTAATTAAAAAAAACAATAACAAAAATCAACAATAAAGAAAAAAATAATAGAAATCGTCTACATTATATTTTATAAATAAACAAAAATGATTTTTATTTTTTTTTTATTTTATATTTGTTTTTAAATATTTACAAAATACTAAACATCTTATTACATTAAAAAACAATAAAAAAAAAACTATAATAACTATATTTTTTTTATTATTTTATTGTATATTATAAGAGTCGTCTTCATTACAATTTACAATATGAAACTTAATATTGAAATTAGATCGAAAGCTTCTGCAGTAGAATGTCATTTAATTCTGAAACCGAATCTGATGCGGCTGTTTATCGAATCGACTGCAAGGTGTGCGCAGGTATAAACAGTAAAATCTAGCTAATATACAGCTGCACATAACGGCGCGCTGCTGAAATGAAATAAATATAGCTGGCAAAGCAATTGTGATACTAACGCGAAATGCCATATGGAAAGGAGATACAAACACTTCAAATGAAATTTGATTCGATTTATCGCTGCAAATTGATGTTTTACTGGGGAAAAAGCTTGTAGGTCGACTGGAAATGTATAGCAAAGTAAACATAGAACGGGGCCCAGCAACTGCTATAATTTTCTAGTATTTTAATATTCAGAGACTCAAAGCCAATATTCAATATTGATTTTCACTTAGTTGTGCTGGGGCATGGCCAGGCGCATAAATGCTTTGACTCTGGCTGTTGTCGTATTATCTCAGATATTGCTCATACGCAGCGCACGCCGCAGTCTTTGCTGTCTGATTAGGTTGCCTCAGCTGCAGCTTTTGGTCATTTATTCAAAGCCAAACCGCACTGGCGCTGCTCGATATTCTTTTGATTGTTAGCTCTTTGGGCGGCGGTCGTCTGTCGCCTGCTGTGCAGCTCCAGAAATTGATTGCGAAACCGCAGCAACAGGTCTGGTCGCAGGCTGATTGCATGCATAATGGCTGACAGACATGCACAGTATAGGGTGTTTGGGTCCTTTTAAACACAGACACACACACACACACACATATACAGGCGCACACACACAGTGTCCATCGTGCGCTGCGTGTGGCCATTGAGCTGTAAAAGCGCTGCTTAATCATTCGATTTGAAAACTTTTGCCTCATAAATTAAGTTGTTCCTTTGCATTTGAACTGGCGATCTGTCCGATTGATTGATTGCTGTGTGTGATCATTGTGGCAATGTTGCATGCACCTTCCCGGCAGAACTTGGCGTGTCAACTGTGCCCCTGGGACGTGCGTTTTATGTATGCTACTTAGCCAAATACTTATATATGGCTATACATTTATATACAAACACACACAGAGAGAGAGAGGGAGGGAGAGTGTGTGTGTGTGTGCTTGTATTTTTATCCACATATTTATTATCTTATATGGCCTCAAGTTGCATGCGTTCACTCAATTTAACTCGCCAGCCGGACGGACGGACGGCAATGAGCGAGGCCCCTGGGAGCTGGCGGAGCTTGTTTAGTTTTTTGGCCCATTCTTGATAAGAACCGCAATGTGTTATTGTTACTGCTACTACTGATACAGTTGCTGCTGTTCTTAGCCAACATATGCCGAATGCTTGGCCCCGACCCAGCCCGGCCCGGCCCGGCCCGGCCCCTGGCTAAGCCTTTGTTTGCTCGGGCGACCAAGATGCTGCTGCCGGGGGTTATTATTATATTCTTTCTTGGGCATGTTTGGTTTCTTTATTTTTTTTTATGACTTTATCAACGTTTATGGCCCGGCCAATGAGTGCCGGGCAGGGCCAGCAGAAGGCGTAGACGTGGCAACAACGCCTCCCTCAGGATTTGCTTAGCTATGAGCCAGCTGCCGACTGCCGACTGCTGCGGCTTTGTTATTGCATCATTATAACATGCTTTATGTATTATGCTTATAAATGTGCGTGTGTGTGTGTGAGAGAGTGTGTGTGTGTGTGTGTGTGTGAGAGAGGTGCTGACATTGTCGCGCCAGCGCCAGAGCCAGAGCCATCTCCACTTTAAAGTGCCCTGAACTTGATTAATGAATGGCAACGCTGAAAAGTATGCTACGGCATGCAGGGCACACACACACACAGATACACACACTCCCACACACACTCGACATGTCAACGACACGTAGAAGGCGCTGAGCTGCTTGGCCATAGCATGAGGTAACATGAAAATAAAATACATAAGCTCAGCCAGCTTCAAAGCTCTCAACTGCCAAATACTCTGTTGACGCCTCTGATTAGGCGAGAAATCGTATAGAATCCCATATAGAAAATATATAGGAATCATATGGGAATCATACATGAATCATATAGGAATCATAGAGAAACTATATAGGAGTCATAGAGAAACCATATACGAAGCATACCGGAATCATATAGGGATCTGATTTGAAGCATATAGGAGTCATATAGGGAGCATATAGAAATCATATATGAATCATATTGGCATCATATAGGATTCATATATGAATTATATTGGTATCATATAGGATTCATATAGGAGTGATAGAGGAACTATATCGGAGTCATAGAGAATAAATATAGGAATCATATAGGGATCATATAGGAGTCGTATGGGAATCCTATATGACTCATGCGCCATATTGGAATCATAGAGAAACTATATAGGAGTCATAGAGAAACCATATAGGAATAATATATGAGTCTAAGAGAAACCATATGGGTATCATATAGAAATTATATTGGAATCATATAGGAATCATATAGGAATCATATAGGAATCATATAGGAAACATATAGGTATCATAAAGAAAACTCTCAGGAATAGAATAGATATCTTTTTGGAATCATATAAACACCATATGGGAATCCAATTGCAATCATTAGGGAGTCATGTAGAAATCATATGAAACCTCAACTAAAGTCTTTAAAGCAAAGCTCCTCAAATCAAGCTCATCTGTTTTCTCTAGACAATTTTCATACTTGCGCACGAATATACCCACTTGCCGGCAGAGCAAGGTATAAAAAATAAAAATGTTGCCAGCGTACACAAATTGAAATTGGCTCAGAACTTGGCAGCTAATTTAATATGATTATGGCAGCAGCAGAAGAAGCGAAGCAGAAGAAGAGGCAGAAGAGGAAGAGACAGAAGAAGAAGAGAGGGCAGATGAGGAAGACTAAGTAACTGCCAGCTGCATTCATTGGCAGATTAGACCATCGAGCGCTCTGTTGTTTTTATGGGCTGGCCTCGACTCGGCTCATCTCGGCGTGGCCTGCAGAGCTCGATTCAATTTGGAAAATTTTGTCGCTGCCATCGGCTTAAGAACTTTATCTCAACTTGCACTTTCGACCTGGTCCGCGTCGCTATCAGCGCGAGTTTAAGTGGCTTTCCAATTTGTTAACTGCTTTCCGGCTGCTGCTGCTGCTGCTGCTGCTGCTGCTGACTGCGGCTGTTCCCTGTTGAGTTAACTTGATCCACAAAAGTTTTGCATGTCCGTTTATAAATTGCCTTATGATTGCCTTTCGATAAACTTTGCTCAAGTGAAATGCTAATACATCGTCGACTTTAAACGATTTTAGCGCATGCAGCGTTACAGCAAGCCAGAGGGAGAGAGCGAGCGGGAGGGCGGGCGGTGTGTGGGCTGCGAGAGGCTGGCAAACTCCCGCCTGGCTCGTATTCGTATCTTGTGCAAAAGTTGGCGCCGCTTCTGCTTCCTGGTAGCAACAATTTTTATGGCTTCCTGCACAGCGCTTAAATAGATACTCGCACACATACACACACATACACACACACACATACGCACACCTTCTCGATAATTTAAATTGTGGCTGCTGCTGTTGCTTTTGCCTTTGCTTTTGCCTTTGCCTCGACTGTTGCGTTCTGTAATTTGCTGTAATTGAATTTTAACGATTTGTAGCATACAAATTTGCTCGATTTTCAGCTTTATTGGAAAATAAGAAATATATATATAGATAAATAAGTTTAATCTGCAAGGCAGCGAAGCTTGCGACACTCTTGCATATAGAATGTATATATATATAGGAGAAATTATGCCAAGGGCTTAGCTCACATAAAGCTCGACTAGCTTCGAGTGTGGCATGAGTTGAAGAATATTTATAATATATATAGATAATATATCCTCCATATATGATAGATTCGAAATTACAGTAGCTGCTGAAGGCTACTCCATCAAGGCTAATCAAACTGGAGGCCATTCCTTAGGGAGCTTTGCCAAGTCAAAGGTTGTACCTGCATGACTGGCATAGCTAACATATATATGATATCACATAAGCACACATCAGATCCCAGTAGATCTCTCATTTTGCAAGGGTATGCGTACTCTCGACTTTCCACTGATTTTGCAGCGCTGCTGATTATCGTTGGCTGCACAAATTGCGCATACGCAGCAGCGTTGCCAGCTCATTGAAATTCAACGCTTCGCACCGTCGGCAGAGCCCAGAGAAAACCCATCAACGGCCATCAGGCAGCAGGCAGCGGGCGGCAGGCAGCGGGCGGCAAGCAGCGGGCGGCAGGCTGTCTCCTTCTCCCATTTGGCATCCACAGACGAAGCTCATTTTCGATTTGCGCAACAAATGAAGTGAGAAATTATTATTATTATTATTATTATTTGGAAAGCTGGCAACTAAAAATATTTTGCTGGCATAAGCAAATGTGTAAAGCGCACCCTCATCCTCGAAGACGCTGCCCGCCATTACCCGTGGGCGCATCACGTATTCACAAAGCAAACAAACTCCGGCGCACGCATAAATAAACAGACAATCGGCTGGGTGGTGGCTGGTGGCAGGTGGGTAGATGTGCCTGGCACCGAGGAAATATGAAAAAAAATATATATATATATATCAAAACAAAGGGGAGAAGGAGGCAGAGTACATTTTCGGTAAGCGGTCTCGCCCGTCAGTCACATCATTAAAATCGAGCGCGGTAGCCGTCACCACCTAATTCCAATCCTTGCCGCAAGTTGTGGATGTGCCGCAGAGCCGCGCGTGCACCGGCCAGAGACAACAACTCTCTGGAGGCATTCATCAATATGCCAAGCATGTTTTCTTATAATCAAATGGAAAACGCTTCATTTTCACGTACAAAAAGCTGGAGCTGAAGCTGGAGCTGGAGCTGGAACTGTTGCTGAGGAGGGGCCTGCGGCGGGCAACTGTAGCTGAAAATAACAGAGAGCGAAATATCAGTCAGCTAGACGAGCTGAGAACTTTCGCAGGTGAATTTCGGCAGGCAACTTGGCTGCTAGACAGCTGCCAGTCGCCAGCCACCGTTGTTGGACCAGAGAACTAATGGCGGCACGGGCCGGGGCACAGCTGGATGTAATGTGGCTGGGGCTGGAGAAGCCACGGAACATATAAATTGATTACCAAAACATTCCACGACAAATTCGGCATGTAACAACAATGACAGAGCACAACCGACGCCGTAACGTGGGCCGTGGGTGGGTGGGTGGTTGGGTCTTGCGCTATTTGGTTTTTGGCTTGAGGCAGAGCTGAGCTGAGATGGCGCTGCCACGCGCTTATCACGGCAATTGCAATTGACAATTGACAACAGTTGCCGACAGCCATTCGCATACGCATGCTGGAATCCAAATCAAAGAAGCAGTCAATGGGACGCGGAATGCGACAGAAAGACATTCATACATGCCTCTATGCATACCCACTAATATAGCTACATACATATACGTATACATATGTAGATATTTGGTGGTATATGTGTGCATGTGTAAGTACATGCATGCATATTTACTTGCTTATATACATCCGCATATAGATACATACATGCAAGCAGATATATAGCATGCATACATAGGAGAGGGAATGTAATATAGATTTGTATGTACATCAGTCGATGTATACACGAATGCATATATGTAGCTTATTCTTACATGTATGTTTGCATGCATACATAGATTCTAGAACGTATATGATATATGCCATAGCTTATACATGCATGCATTCATAGACATACATATCAACATATGTACATCCTACCATACATGCATGCATGAATATATAAATAAATGCAAGCATTCATACATAGATACACATACATATGCATGCATGCGTACATATGTACAAAGATTCCAGTATATTCTTCTTAAATCTCGACTCATTGATTACTAATTCTATTCCTATCGATAATATGTCAACTATAGCTGCCATCCAGACGATCCACAAGATGTCGACTATTCAGCATTCGCCTCTTAATATCGACACAACTCATTAAATGCCAACGCCCAAAAGTATGCAACATTTCCGGCTCGAAATGAGCAATGGCTGAAGTATGGCTGGCAGGCCATATTCTAATCAATTTACAAGTATTTTATCTTTGCAACTCGTAATCTCATGCTCCATTCAACAGAACACTGAACTCGCTGACGAGCTCTCAGCTATTACCTCTGCTGCTCATTTCCGGCCTGATGTTTGTGTTTTATTTAAGCTTTGCAGGTGACACACTAACAGAATAAGTTTTTAATTGAAATGATCATGAAACTAATGCATATCAGCTGAGATATACCCTGGAAGGGTAGTAGTAGGCCTGAGAGTGCGTGACTTGGAAATATTATGTATACCTATTATTTATACCTATTGCTTATACGTATTATTTATACCAATTGCTTATACCTATTATGTATACCTATTATTTATGCCTATTGCTTATGCCAATTATTGATAACTATTATTTATACCTATTGCTTATACCTATTACTTATACCAATTGCTTATACCCACTATGTATACCTATTATTTATGCCTATTGTTTATGCCAATTATTGATAACTATTATTTATACCAATTGCTTATACCCATTATGTATACCTATTATTTATGCCTATTGTTTTTGCCAATTATTGATAACTTTTATTTATACCTATCATTTATACCTATTGCTTATACCTATTATATATACCAATTGCTTATACCTATTATGTATACCTATTATTTATGCCTATTGTTTTTGCCAATTATTGATAACTATTATTTATACCTATTATTTATACCTATTGCTTATACCAATTGTTTATACCTATTGTTTATACCTATTATGTATACCTATTATTTATGCCTATTGTTTATGCCAATTATTGATAACTATTTATACCTATTATTTATACCTATTGCTTATACCTATTATTTATACCAATTGATTATACCTATTATGTATACCTATTATTTATGCCTATTGTTTATGCCAATTATTGATAACTATTATTTATACCTATTATTTATACCTATTGTTCATACCTATTATTTATACAAATTGCTTATACCTATTATGTATACCTATTATTTATGCCTATTGTTTACGCCTATTATTTATACCTAATGCTTATACCAATTATTTATACCAATTGTTTATACCCATTATTTATACCCATATCCATATCCTATTACCAACCATTCCCAACTCTTGCAATCGCTTCATGTTCCTTTTTTATTTGCCTTAAGTTAGTAGTTCAGATTATTGACATCGTAGACCTCCTTGGTGCTGCAGAGGAACTTGTACTTGGGATTGACTCCGGCGGTGCACTTGCTGGCCGGCACGGTGCAGGAGCTGTAGATCTTGACACCAATCACATTGGTCGCGGCGTAGTTGCAGGCCATGAGGAAGGCCTTGTAGGACTGGCCCTTGACCGAGTAGGTGGAGACGGCGCAGCCGACGTGCGTGTTGCGGTCGGCGACCATGACGGTAAAGTGGCCGATGGTGGGGCCATTGTAGTTGGCCGGGTACGAGTTGATGTAGGCCTGCTTCGTGTTGGACACTTCGTTGTACCACATGTCGACGCCGCTAATGGCGGTGGCCGTGACATTCAGCGGGTTGAAGTAGCCGATCCAGGCCAGGTTCTGGCCAGCCCAGTCGAAGTCGTCCGTATTGTGGCAGGCGTCGTGGCGCATATCGCAGCTCTTGACGTTGAGCGAGGCCAGGTAGGCCAGCTCGTCGTTCCACTGCATGGTGGCCATGCGACAGGCGGGACTCAGGTTCTTATCCCCGCCGCCGGCAATGAAATTGCGGTGCTGATTGTGCTTGTCCACAATGGCGTTCTTCTCCGCAGCCGAGAGAGTGACCATCGCTCTGTCGCTGGGGCAGGCCGAGCCCCAGGCCTGAAAATGATCAATATGTAGAATCTCAATATATGGAATCTCTTCTATACCTCAACTCCCACTCACCCCATTGTTGTTGCAGCCAATGTTCTGGCTGTTGCCACAGCTCTTCTTGCAGTAGTCCGTGCCACTGGCGACGCCCAGGAGCAGGCCCACAAACGTTATTGGAAGGATGCTATTCATGTCTAGGGTAAAGCCCAACTGTTGGCGCTACTGGGAGCGCTGATCGCTTTTATGCTCGTTCTGCAGCGCCTTATCTACACTCAAGCGGGCGCAACAATTGATCAAATATTTATCACGGCGTTGACTCAGTTCTCTGTTCTCGGCAAGATGTGTAAAGTCTAATTGCCAAATGGAGAACAACTAAAGACGTCATTAACGGCGCAAGATAAAGTGCGCGAATGATAAACAGAGAAACTTAGCGTGAAACTGCCTGCTATGACACACGACTCAGAGCGGGACGGCAAGGAAAAGCTGAGGCGAGAGCGAGTCAGCCACGTGCCCATGCCAGCGTCACATTTGCTTGCCCAATGCAAATGTTGACCACATCGAAATGCTTAGCAAGCATGAGCACAATGGACACTTAAATGCTAGATAGTTTATAACATTCGAATCAATTGAGAATCGCATAGAGGGGCCCTTTTAGGGGAGCAGTGAAACAGCTCAAGCAAACTCAGCACTGAGAAAAATAAGCGACAAAGAAATGAGAATTTAGAACATTACGAGTTCTCAATAGATTGCTCTATTGAGAATCGCATAGAGGAGCCCTATTCGAAGAGGAGCGAAACAGCAAGCAAGCATATAAATATGTATATATGTATATATATTTAATACATTTTAGTAGATGAATTGGTTGGCATTGATGGTCTCATTGATGCCGCACAGGAACGGAAACAGGGGATTGACGCCAGAGGTGCACTTGCTGGCCGGCGCTGAGCAGTTGCTGTAAATCTTGATGTGAAACATGTTGCTAGCGGCATAGTTGCAGGTCATGAGGAAGATATTGTAGGGCTGCCCATCGCGCGTGAAGGTGACGGCGGCGCAGCCGACGTGCGTGTTGCGATCGGTGACCATGAGGCTGAGCTTGCCGATGCCGGGACCCCTGTGGCTGCTCGGGTACGCTCTGACGTACTCCTCCCTGATGGAGACTAGTTGCTCGAACCACATGTCCATGGACTGTATGGCTAGCTCCAGAAAATTCTTTTTCCCCACGTACGTGACAAAAGCATAGTTCTGGCCAGGAAACATAAAGTTTGGAGTTCTGCGGCAGCCGTCTACGCTCTTGGTACAGCTCCTGGCGTTGAGGGCCGCCAGATAGGCGAGGTCCGCGTTCCACGTCATGGTGGCCATGCGACAAGCGCCTGGGAGATGAAGGCTCTTGTTGCCAGCAATCATATTTCTGTAATAATTGTGCCTGGCCACAATCGCGGTCCTTTGGGCCGGCGAGAAGTCAATCCCAGCTCTCACCTTCGGGCAAAGCCTGCTCCACTCCTGTCAACAAGCAGAAGATGAAGCAAAAGACCTCAAGAGCAGCGGACATCGATACTAACCCCATTGTTTCTGCAGCCAATGTTCAGGATGCCGTCGCAGCTGAGCCTGCAGTAGTGCGTCTTAGTAGCGACGCACACCAGGAGTCCGCAAAGGAGTAAAAGCAAATTAGTCTGCATGGCTTCGATGCAGCCCAGCGATTGCCAGATCTGTGACTGATCGCCGCATTTCTTCTCGCCTGTGGAACTAATGTCCGTGACAAGATTCACGCATCACGCTTCAGCTACATTTCGATTCATTACAACTGCTTCAAACTACGTCGGAAATATATATAGTATATAGGGTGTCCCAAAAGTCACGCTAGAAGTAGTGGGTGTCCCAAAAGTCGCGCAAGAAGTAATTTTGTTAGAATTCACAGATTTATAAATCAAAATTTTACATTTTTTATGGATTTATATTTATTTATTTATTGATTTTTATTGAGTATATAGTATATCAATAATCCTGAGCTATCAGGCTGCTATTTTTGTTTTGCTTGACAACACTTTGCTGCGCAAATGGCAGAAACTTAAAATCTTGCGTGATTTTTGGGACACCCTATAAAGTATATAGTCAGAGTAAAGACAGAAAGTTCTCGATTGAAAATGACGTTTATTCAGGCTGCCAAAGGGGCGGCTTATGTGTTGTAGACTTCGGCCACCTTGCAGAGACCCGCATAGTTGACGTTTCTGCCTGTGCTGCAGCCGGCCGCAGTGACTCCGGGCGCGTAGACTGCCACACCGACCACGTTGGTCGTGGCGTAGTTGCAGGCCAACAGGAACTTGTTCATGATGCCCTCCTTGTATAAGGCAGCGGCACAGCCAACGGCCCAGTTAGGCTGCCGAGCCATCACAGTGAAGTGGCCAATGGGCCTGTGAGGCGAGAATTGATTAGAGATACGCAAATGGAAGTCATTTGATGGCTACTTACTTTCCGGTCCAGGTGGCTGGGTAGCTTCTGATCACATTCATGTTGGCATTCACGCGCTCGTTCCACCACATATTGATGGTGGAGGTCAGCAGCTCCTCGGTGGTGCGAGCGTTCGCAGCGCCGCTCCAGCCAATGATGCCCAGGTTCTGGCCGCTCTTCTTGAACTTGGCCGTGTTGTGGCAGGCGTCGTGCTTCATCTCGCACTGGATCACGTTCAGGGCGGCCAGCTTGGCCAGCTCGGGGCTCCAGCGCATGGTGGCCATCCGCCTGACCGGCTCGTAGTTGGGCAGCTTGCCCAAGGCCAGATTGTTGCGCCTCACGTTGTGCAGACGCACCACATGCTGCCTCAGCTCCAGGTTCAGGTCGACAAGTGTGGGCTCCGGACTCGTCGGGCAGGCTGCAGCCCACTCCTAATAGATTTTGATGTTAGCTATCTGAGAATCAGCTCCAAGGATACCAGCGACTCACCCCATCGTTGTCGCATCCAATGTGGGTCTCGGTGCCGCACAGGTCAGCCGTGCAGTAATCCGTCTGTCCGAGAACGGCCGAGACCACAGCGCTCACTGAAAGTATAGCCAAAGCAATTCGCAACATTGCAAAACAGATAACTGGCGATGGATCTCAGCGCTGGGCTTATATACGGCGCGCTGAAGAATCCATTTATTGCCAAAAATATGGCAAGGCAAATAATTATTTGCATATTCTATTTGCCGACTAAATAGTTGTATTAAAAGTTGAGTCAACACGCCGAAACGTTTGTCCGGAACACACGCCGAAAAAATGCCTCCAACTGTGTTTACCAGGCGTATCTGGATGTCATCGACTGAAGCCATCAAATACAATGAGAAAGTTAAACTTCACAAATCTAAATCTAAAATTTCATCAAATCTAAATTTCATTACAATCATTCGTGTTACACGAAACAAGCCTGAGTCAAAGGCAGAAACACTTGCATCATTCCAGATGTATAAACAAAGTAAGTTCTCTTCCGTATACCAATTTGATATATATAACCAAATATATATTTAAAATCTAATATATTTGAAACGAGAGGCCTACCCAGGGAAGATAGCTATATTCCACATGTGTATGAGATGAGATAAAAGTAAATCTAGATAGATAGATCTACAGATATATAGATAGATAGATAGATAGATAGATAGATAGATAGATAGATAGATAGATAGATAGATAGATAGATAGATAGATAGATAGATAGATAGATAGATAGATAGATAGATAGATAGATAGATAGATAGATAGATAGATAGATAGATAGATAGATAGATAGATAGATAGATAGATAGATAGATAGATAGATAGATAGATAGATAGATAGATAGATAGATAGATAGATAGATAGATGGGTGATAGACGAAGAGGTGACTTTTGTAGATAATTAGAGTGATAGATATATAGGTAGTACTTGGTCAGCAAATGTATACAAATTTATAGCCCTTTTCTGTCATCGTCGTATTGCGTTCTGCTTTAGTTCAGATACATAAAAACTCTCTCTATTTGTCTCCATGTACGTAATACCTTGTTATTGCCGCGAAAATAGAAATAGCAAAGCAAATAAACAATCAAAAAACAAAACAATAATCTCAAACCAAAGCTGTTTTTATAGTTTTTTTTTTTCATAACAACTTCTTTATCTGCGTGTAAATCGGCGGAAAACAAACCCCCATAATAAACTTAAATTAATCAACTTTAACATAACGGAAGTGCCGTAAATAAAGAAGTATTGAGTCGAGATGGCACCCTCGAAGTGCCCCGAAGCAAGTCAAGAACTTTCACTAGAAGGAGTTAGGCCTAAGACTCTATCTTCATGCTTAGGCAATATCCAGGAGAATATTGTGTGCATAATCCTGGAGGTTACGAGAGGACAAGCCTGAGCAGCTAAATACCACATAAAAAGTATCTGCCAATATATAAGATTGACTTCATATCAATATCAACTTTTATGGAACACCTCCAAATCCACTCATTGTGAGCTCATCACAGCTTGTCAAGAGGAAACCCTCCCCGTCTAACAATAAAAATACTTGAGATTTGTAACATATTTGATATGCTGCCATTTAGTTATATGTACTTGTAAGTTTTTATTATGGGTCTTTAATTGTTGCCGTACTCAGCTATAAGTAGTTTACTTTTGTTTCTCTGCGCACCATACGCATATATATATATATAATATTTAAAATTTCATTCTTTCTTCTTTCTATATATGTATGTGTAGATACATGGATATCATTAATCGGTACAGAAAAATAAATATCATGCCTGCAGTGTTGCATCTCTCTTCTTTACATGTTTCTCTCGGTCTGTCTCTATTTCTCTCTTATCTTATTGCATCTCTGTGGTTCTGTATATATGTATATATATATGTTAGGTATTTATTGTGTATATATATTTTTTGCGTAATTTCTCTTTGATTCAATATAATTTCGTGGTCTGCATAAGTTAATCTGTGGGCTGTTTTTGCTTTTGTTTATGTTCTTTGTAGCTATTTGCGCTTCTCTAGGTTAAATTTTCATTTGTTGTTACATAATTACGTAATTTGTATAATATTTGCGCTCAGTGGCGTTGTCATAAATCGTACACACAAAATATGGGCTTTGTTTGTATTCTAATCTTTGTTTGGTTTCTTTCTGCTTTGTTTCTAATATCTGTTTCAGTTGTCTGTCACAGCAACAGCTATCAACAATATCTTTGAGTTTCCCATAGTAGTTGTGAGTGGAGCTTCGACTGCATTCAAAGTTTTGTATATTTGAAAACATTTCATACATATATGTGATTTACATGCTTTATCTAGATTATATATTTTATGCACTTATATACATAGCTACAGATTAAACAGGTTTTCATATATATATATATAAGTATATAGAGCAAATGAGAAAAGCCTTGCGTGAACGAAATTCGAGAATTGTGCAACAGCCAACAAAAAATTGACTTTAAGCCTTTTCGACCAAATACATATATCATATATATATAATAATAATTTGAAAAAAGTTTGCTTATAAATATAAAATAATTATATGTTAAGTACGTATCGTATGCGTATGTGTGTGTGAGTATGTACATATACGTGTGTGTGTGTGTGTGGGTGTGTGGGTGTGTGCGAGCCAGGCCTCAAAGTAGGCAACGCTTTGGCGCAGCAGCTAAAAGTCGGCTACGGCAAATGGCACAAGACGCTTGGCGTTAAGACCTATAAACCAGTTAGACATATCTAAACTAATACAGAGTCTGCTGAGTAACTAACGCTAAACTAACGGAACAGACGATCAATCGACGTGCTCGCCTCGAAGTGTGCAGGATTTAGTTGGAAGTTGTCGTAAGTTTTCAAAGATAAAATATTCATATTTCGCTTTATTTACAACTTGTCATGCATCTGTTGCAGTTGTAACTATTCGATTATTAAATAATGTAGGCATACAGGTAGTTAAACATATCCATTCATATATATATCTATATATATACTTATATAGTGTAGTGTAACAAATGAGCAAATCATATCTTATGGAGGCTAAGCGCACAAATCAAATATATCCACAAATCGTTTGTTTCTCTAATAATAATTGTGATGATTTTTGCCTATATACCGGAAAGCATACGCATTCGAGGCATAGTTTTGTATAATATCCGAATATATATATATATAAAGTTTATAGAATTAGTTTTTAGGTTTGCTTTTTTGTGGGATTTAACTGGAACGTTCAACTGGGCCAATTCGCTTAATATAACCAATGACTATATACGTTTATATATATATATTGTTTTTGTATATACTATGTATATAATAATAAAAAAAAAAATAAACATTCAATCTTACACATATAAAGAGAGTGCCGTTAGTTATCATAAGTAGAAGAAATGGAAAGCAACCCATGAGAACTTGAATCTCGCTTCTGTTTTCCATCCTGTACAATACATGTATATATATATATATAGATCTTTAAATAGTGTATATCCCTAGTAACTAACTTGGTAGAGTTGTAGTATTGTAAATTAATAGACACCTTTTGCATTTAGCATTAACAACGTTTTGAGTGCTGGCTTTCTGGTTTCCTTTGTGTGTGTGTGCTCATTAATTTCATTTCTCTTAAGTACGAATCCCTTTAACTTTGTTGCTGCTGCTCCGGCGGCTGCACCGCAGCCTGAGTCACTGCTGCTGCTGCTGCTGTTGGCTGCTGCTGCTGCTGTGCCGGCGACGGCGGTGGTCCAAACTTGCTAGTTATCTTGTGCGAGGCATTGACAATAGCCAGCTCGTGCTTGGAGTCCAGATCACAATCGTAAAGTCCGCTGAGCGAGTCCAGGCTGAGCAGGCGCGAGCTGGCCCGACTCGACACCGAGGTGTCGTCCACATCGGGCGCATTGTACAGCGAATTGACGTCCGACAGAGCGCCCTCGGCGTCGGTCAGGCCCGCCTCGTTCAGCAGCGAAATATTCTCCAGGCCAGGCTCGTCGGTTATATAGCCTGTTGACTCCGCGCCACCTGAGATGGAGCAAGGGAGCAGAGTTATTCGGTGTTAGCAAAAGAATTTGAATGTGATCTTCCTACCTGTGGCCTCTTCGCGGCAATCATCGTCCGACCATTCCGACTGGCTCTCAAGCGGATTGGAGTCCATGGACTGGTGGTTATGATGCGCCGCACCATACTTCAACTCATCGTTTATCACATTCAGCTCCGAGCGCAGGCTGCCATTGGTCAGCGGCGCCGTCTCCCCCCTTAGCTGCTCCTGCTCCAGCTGCTCCTGTTGCTGCTGCTCCAGTTCCTCATTGTGCGCCTGCTGCTGCAGCTGCTGCTTGTGCTCGCTCTGCAGCAGGCGCTTCTGTCGCACATCACGCCCAACCTCATCGTCCTCGAACTCTTCATCAGCCAGGTTATCCTCCGTATCATCGCGTTCCTCCTGCTCCACATGGTTGGAGCGCAACTGTTGTTGCTGTTGCTGCTGCTGCTGCTGCTGCTGCCGCTGCTGGTGGTGGTGATGGTGATGGTGATGCCGCTGCCGCTGCGACTGTTGCTGCTGCTGCTGCTGCAGCATCGAGCCATCCAGTCTGTCGAGACTCTCGTAGCTGTGCTGCAGCTCCTTGGAGCGCGGCCGCTGTCGATACGATCTCTGCTGCTGCTGCTGCTGCAGCTGCTCCTTGGCGGCATGAAGCTCCAGCATGGCCAGCGCATGCATTTGGCTGCGATTCTCGTGCAGAATCTCGCACGATTCCGTGTCCGACGTTTGCCTGCAAAGTGCGAAACTGATTAGTCTATGCAATCTTGATTCAATTTAAGCTCGTGTCCTTACAAGTCTCTTTGCTGTAAGCAAAAGGTTAATAGATTAAACCCAGTTCATGGTACACAATGCCTGGCAAGCGAGCTCGGAACCCCTTAGCATTGCAAGCATTTCGTTGGGAATCAAGTGAAGGGGGATTGTGGATTATTCGTGTATCCTGTAAAAGGTGTTTCTCTCCGAACCGAACGACAGTGTTTAGAGCTTGAGCATGGACTATGGACTATGGGCAATGGGCAATGGTAATGACAATGGCTGCGGCTGGGTATTAGAGACACAGGGCGGGTAAGGGGAGGGTAAGGGGCTGGTCTGTGGTTAGGCTGATGTGGCTTTACTCACATTTGACTGGACTCGGAGGGGTTCTTGTGGCGCGTTATTTCCTTGATGGCCTCGAGGCCGACGGGATGCTTGGAGATCATGAAGCTGCTGCTCATGGGCAGCTTGCCGTTCGCCTGCATCGCCATGGCGAGCAGCTCGTGATCCTGCTGCAGCTCCTTGTGGTAGTTGTTGTTGCCGCTATTCGAGTTGCTGCCGCCGCTGAGATTCCCATTGCTGCTGGAGCCACCGCCCTCGGCCATTGCCATCGCCATCGGCACGTGCCCATTGATGGAGCTCAGCTTGCTGTTGCTCGCCGAGTAGCTCAGCTCGGCGTTGGGCCGACCGCTGCTCGTTTGCTCGCTGTTATTGGTGGCGGCCAGGCAGCGCGCTCGCGTCGATTCGTTGAGCAGTCTTTGCAGTTCCCTCTCGAACGGCGACTTGGTGGCTGTCGCTGCTGCACCACCCGCCTGCGACATGGACACCGTCGTGCCCGCGCCTGCTGCCGTCTTCTTCTGGTAGTCAAAGCTGTTGCAGCTGTCGCCCTTGTGCTGGGTGTTGCTCGTCGTGTTGCTGGTGGTCTGCTGGCCCTGGCTCTCGGTCGTCGAGCTGAGCTCGAACTCGCGCAGCTGCGTCATATCGACCACGGGCGACGTCGGG
The DNA here is from genome assembly GCA_961210405.1 of Drosophila mercatorum. Classification (NCBI taxonomy): domain Eukaryota; kingdom Metazoa; phylum Arthropoda; class Insecta; order Diptera; family Drosophilidae; genus Drosophila; species Drosophila mercatorum. The sequence goes on from CAUIUS010000001.1 coordinate 14,165,238, forward strand.
TCCACCTGTATGTCGCAGGGATAGAGCCACTGCAGCGGATTGACGCGGCCGACGTTGTAGCCAATGCCCAGGCCGAGGCCGTTGCGCTGCAGATGGCCGCCATTGATGCGCGGCGAGTCCTCATCGCCCTCGCCCTCGCCCTCGGTGGTCTTCGAGTAGCTCTCGTCCGAGCTGCTCATCGAGGGCGAATGCGGCCGCGAGCTGAGATCGTCCGTGGACGACATCTCACGACTCTCCTCCAGATCGTTGGGCAGCTTGGGCAGCGGCTTCAAATAACTTCTCACTGCCGGCTTCGGCGGCAGCTGCGGCAGCGGTGGCTGCTGCGAATAGAGCGCATATTGGCGATCCGACTGTTGCTGCTGCTGCTGCTGTTGCTGCTGCTGTTGTTGTTGCTGCTGCAGTGACAACACGGAGTTGGGACAGGTGTAACGTGGTGGCTCGTACTTTGGCGCATGCTGCATGGGCATGATCTAGGTGTTAGTCGTGAATGTGGGCGTGGTGCGATAGCATGCAAAAAGTGGAACATAGAGTTAGAGACACACAGATATTCAGAGACTTAAACAACTATATATATATATAAGTGTAAACTGATACAGCAACAATCGTATAAAAGGTCAGCATTCGGAAGAGTTTCTTCGGCTGGAGTTGCTTGTGTGTGTGTGTGTGAGGGAGGGAGGGAGAGAGTCAAGGACTAAGCTCTACAGATCTGCTGAGAGACTGTTTCAATTGAGATATTGATATGGCTACATATGTACATATAGATATAGTACTATATATATATTATGTGTATAGTAATATGGTATAGTATACGTATAGGATTATCTCGGATGAAAGATATATACATATACAAGCAGGCCTTTAAGACGATTGAAAAGATTGGATCTGCAATTTATAAAGGAATATTATATATATATACAGAGTACTATATATACACAGAGTATTATCTTCTAATCTTAAACACACTTTAAATGCCTTAATATACATTTCTATTCCAAATTCAGTTCCTTATAGAACTTTCCCATACATATTCAGTTGCAAATTTCCTAGACTCTCCCACCCTCTCACACTCACACACACACACTCAAGGACACACCAGAGTTAAATATGCCGTGACTTAATGCATGCTTCTGTATTAGTTACAAATGTTTGGTTTGGACTGTGGATTGGCTGTGGTCGGTCGACTGGCTGTTTGGTCGGCTGGCTGTTGGATTGGCTGGGAGATGGGAGGGAGCTTCGTTCAGAGGAGTATCTCTTTGCTCCAGATCATGAGGTCAACGTCTTCACTCACCTTGGCTACCGGCGCGACGCTGCTGGCATGCAATAGCGGCTCGCTCTCACGGCAGTGGCCATAGCCCAGGCTGGAGGACGATGGCTGAAGCTGATTCATATGCTGATGCTGGTGATACAGATGATGCAGTGGGTGATGCTGGCCATGCTGGTTAAAGGGCAGCGCCGGCGGCGGCGCATAGCTGCGCAGCTGTTCGCGCCGCGGCACCATGAAGCAATCACCGCCCAGCACCCCGACCACCCCCCCGCCGCCATCGAGGCTGTTGGCATGCTGTGGCCGCTGCGCTGGCGGCAACTGCTCCAGCTGCTGTTGCTGCTCCAGCTGCTGATGCCTGCCACCGGTATTCGGATTCTCAATTATATTGAACTCGCGCAACATTACCGAAGGAATGGACTGGTTCTGGAGCTGGTGCTGGTGCTGGTGCTGGATCTGGAGCTGGTGTTGGTGCTGGAGTTGGAGCTGTTGTTGCTGCTGCTGCTGCACTGCAGCCGTAAGTGTTGCTGCCGCTGGCATTATAGCCAGATTTGTAGCCACGTAATGCGCCTCGCCATTGTGCCCGTTCTCCCGTATGTTGGGCAGTCCCCCATTGGTCATGAAGTTCGGCTGCTTCTGCAGCTTGCTGTTGAGCCGCTGCTGCTGCTGCTGGTGCAGATGGTGGTGCTGGGCGGGCGGTGCGGGCAGCGGCTGCTGCTGCTGGTGCTGGTGCTGCAGCAGCAGCTGCTGCTCCTCGCCGCACACGTTGTACAGATGCCCGTTGTCCTTCTTGCTGTAGGTGTCCGTGTTGAGCCGGTTCTCCTGGAACTGCGAGGCCTTCTGGTAGTACTCCGCCGGATGCAGCCCGCCGCCGCCGGCATGCGACAGCGACTGCGTGTCGCCCCCCGCCGCCGCCGACGGCCGGTTGCTGATCATGGCATTGCGCACCTCCCCATTGAGGGCGTTGCTGCTGCTGTCGCAGAGGAAGTAGGTGACCATGTCGCCCTTGCCCTTCACCTTGATGGTGCCGCGACAGCGGAACTCAAAGTGCGACCCCACCAAGCTGTCCACCACCTCCTGGGTGACCTGCGAGTACCCAGGCACCCCGGTCGAGTCCATGCGACTGGCCACATTCACCGTGTTGCCCCAGATATCGTACTGCGGCTTCCGAGCCCCGATGACGCCCGCCACGACGGGGCCAATGTTGATGCCTGCATGGCAAATGAAACGAGTGATTAAATGATGAGAGCTTGGTCTGGAGTTGAGGCTTGGTCTGGGACTCACCCACGCGCAGCATAAAGTTGTTGTAGGAGTGACTGTTGATCTCCTGCAGGGACAGGCGCATGGCCTTGACGTACTCGACCAGCGCGGTCATGTGGCGCCGCACAGAGTTGGGGTCGTTGGGCTGAATCTTGTACTCGGGTATGAGGCCGACCACGGCCATGTAGGTGCTGCCGACGGTCTTGATCTTGTCGATGCCCCGGAAGCGATCCTCCTTCAGCAGCTCATCGAAGTCGGCAATGATCTCGTTGAGCAGGCGCAGGCACTCCAGCCCCTGGTCCGAGCCGTCCATCTCGGTGTAGAACTCATTGAAGTTCGGCACGCTGGCGAAGATGACGCCCACCTTGGCGTAGCTCTGATGATAGAGCTCCTAAAATAAAGTGTGTCAGCGGGTCAGTGCAGGAGGTGGCCAGTGCCAGTGGCCGATAGCCGGTGGTTGGCCAGAGTCTCTCTTACCATATTATTGCGAAATTGCGCATCGAGGAAATGTGCAGCCACATGAGCGGGCAGCAAATTGTGCAGAATGCGCTTGTTCGACTCCTGCAGCACGTCCATCTCCTTCTTCTCCTGCGAGGCCTGCAGCTGCCAGAGGAAGTCCAGGCGGGCGGTGCCCTCGACCAGCCGGCCGTGCACCAATATCGCAATCATGAAGATGACAATGCGCGCCAGCGAGATCAAGTGAAGCGGAATCGATGCTCTAAAATGACAACAGATATAGACAGAGCTGTGTATGTGGGTCAGCCGGGTGACCCTTGGCCACCTACTTGACGCGAGTGTCGTAGCAATCAAAGATATTCTGGTGCGACAGCTCAATGAACAGGCCGTAGATGGTGCCCATGCCCAGCACGAGCAGCGACTTGAATATAATCGGCAATCTACGCGGAAGAAGAAGCTCAAATAGTTAGGGATGGCAACTTGGCACAGGACATCCACTCACTCACCTGAGGAACACGGAGACGGAGAGGAAAGCAAAGGCTGCCGACAGCGAAACGTACTGCGGCAGGGAGCACTTGCGATGCGAATCGCTTTGCTTGCTAATCAGCGGCGACATGTCGAAGCCCTGCGAGTCCAGCGTTTGGAAGTCCAGATGGGTGCCATTGCCCGAGCATGGATGATCCGTGACGCACGTGAACTGAGGGTAAACAAAGAGTGAGAGAGAGTGAGAGAGAGACAGGATTTGAATGTATCCATCAGTTCCATTGATTACCATTTACCCACTTACCACATTCACCTGGCCCACGGAGTAGATGAGTATAATCGTGAAGATGGTGATGGCCATGCGCAGGGAGAAGCTCTCGGAGATGTCCCAGATGATCCACTTGAGGCGCACGGCCAGCAGGAGCATCAGTATGGCGCTGACCCAGATGAAGGCCGTGAGGAAGAGCAGCAGCAGGATCAAAGTGCGCGGCAGGGCGGTCACCTGCAGGGCGGCGCCCAGTATCAGCAGCAGCAGGGAGCAGCCCATGGCCGTGGTGAAGCCCAGATCGAAGTCCTTGTGATACTCGCGCTCCTTGTCGCTCTGCCGGAAGCGCAGCGTCAGCCGATCCACATGCTCCGACTTATCACAGTCCACGGAGCGGGCATTGATGGCCTGGGAGAGGAAGCGATTCACCCGATTGGTCGGCTGGTGGTGCGCGGCCACCGAGTGGCGCTTGCGGAACGGCCGCTTGAACTTGTCGGCGACCTTGGACTGTGACTGTAGGCGAATGCAGGTAAGACAAAAAATGGGTTCAGTTAGTGCTGATTGCTGTTCGCGTGGTGTCAGCTGGCTGGTGGCTAGTGGCTAGTGGCTAGTGGCTGGTGTGTGCTCGCTTGCTGGCTAGATCAAGAAGAGAGTACCAGATGTTGCACACACTAAATGGATCTAGGGCATGCGGTTGGCTGAGAGCAGAGCTGTGTAGCGGCATGCGGTGTGAGGAGCTTGACGAAACTAGCGCCACTGGGCGCAACATGACGAGACGAGGGCGAGGGCATGCGGTAAGATCAAATGGTTCGAATGGTCGCTAATCGCCTTGTGGTTTTAGTATGTGACTTAACGATGCTTGACGAGACTTAACGAAACTTAACCAAACGCCGCAAAACATTAAAGGTCCGCCCCAAAAGCCATAACACTTACAATTTAATGAGAAAAATAAAAAAAAAAATGAAAGAAAAAAACTGAACGAAAATGTAAGTTAACGAAAACGTAACGCAACTCAACGAATCGTACACTAATATGAGTTAGCAAAAGAGAGCACGAAACGCTTGAACATGAAACGAACGTGTACGGTACAAGACAACACAGTACTTAACGAAACACAACGGAAACTGAACGAAAGAAAGGCGAACGAAAATTAAACATTTGTTTGGTTGCTGCTCTGCTCACTTTATTGTTCTTGTGATTGTGCCTATGTATGCGACTAATCGTACTCGCTGTTGCATTGGGACTTGTGCCTACGGTCACTTGAACACTGCCCGCCCCGCCGCCGCCGCCGCCGCCGCCGCCGCTGCCGACGACGCTGCCATAGCCGATGCCGTGCGGTGGCGGGGTAGCATGCAAGATTTTCTGTAGACGTATTACCTAGATCAGAGAAGTATACACAGTATTTCATATTGTACATATCTATATGAATATATATCTATATGAATATATATAAAGAGTTTGTAAGCGTATGTAGTATATATAAATATATATACTTATGTATATCAGAAAGTAAATTAGATCAAACTAAAATGATATTGTCAAAAGAACGAGGAATCGAATAACGGCAACGATAACGATAACGATAGTTAAGTGTGATTAGGATTAAGTTAAATATAAAGATAGATCACGTATGGAATATATATATATATATATATAGAGAGAGAGAGAAAGGGGATTTAATTAGCTTGTTTAAACAAAGGGCAAATGAAAGGGGGGAATAAAAGAAACTTAACGAAACCGGAAACTGGAAACTTCAACTGAAACTTGAGCAAAATAGAGTTTAGTGTCAGTTTAGCGTTTAAGTGTTGTTAACAATACTAATTTCGAATCGATATTTATCGCTTAACTTTGGCATTTATTATTCAAGTCTCAAGCTTTTGTTTAGTGTACTTAACTGATCTTCACTGTTCATGTGTGCGTGTGTGTGTGTGTGAGTGTGTGTGTGTATCGTGTTAGTGGGTATTACCGACGAGTCCAATAAGTACATTCTCCTCCTGCTACTCTTTTTACACACAAAGTACGCACAACATCGACACAAACACAATGGACGAAGGAATTGTCTTTATTTACGATTATTATTTTGTTTTAGAGATACGATAGTTTTGGCCAGTACAGAGTTATAGTATATGTATATATATATATAGTAGAGTACAGATGTTAGTAGATACAACGAATCACAAATTACCAATCAAAAGATAATGATAACCGATCGCTGAGATCAACCAACTGCTCTACGCATCAGAAAAAAAATATTACTTTTTGTAAACTAGGCAAATTATTGCGTCTACGAAACTAAAGAGCCCACAAAAGATAAAATTAAACAAATCGAAAAATAATATATATATATATAAAGAATAATCGAACATGGAACAGAGTTTTTTGGGCTGGGAGTTTGGGTTCATTTCATACTATACTTATAAGTAAGGCGAACTTACCGCATCCTGAAAGTAAACGAAAAGAAAGGAATCAACGAAAGAAATCATAAAGAATTGTCGCCGACGACAGTTTATTGAGATTCAAGTGTATCCGCCGGATACGACAGAGCTGACAACCCACGATTAGGCTCCGCATAAAACCAAAGACTTTATGTATATAATATATATATGTATATATTTTGTGGATATATATCCGGACATGCAAAACCGAACTCTGAGCTACGACTACGGAGCTACGACTACGCTACGGCGAGTCTCTGAACTCTAAACACTGGACTACGGCCTTTCAACTAACTATATATTTATCTATACATATGTATATATCAATTACAAGCTATGGGTAGTGGGCATTGGGCACTTACCTTGCGCGAACCCTTTTCCGACACCTGGACACTGGCAGCGGTCGCGTCGGTGCTGCTGCCGCGTGGCGGTCCGCCGCCCAAGGCGGCAGCCGCCGATGGAAACGACCCGGTGGCAATGTTGGAGAAGGGCACCGGCTCCGAGAACTTGATGGTGTGCAGCAGCTGCATGACCACATTCGAGACGTTTCTAAATGATAGCTTGCGCCGACTACCGATCGCCGAGCGTACACCAAGCGTGTTTAGCATTAGGGGCTGCAATAAAGACACCAATACACAGACACGGCGAAAGAGAGAGAGAGAGAGAGAGATGGGCATGAGAACGAACGCTACAAAGCGACAGCATCTAAGTGGGCTGGCAAAGCTTCATACAACTCACCTTGCGCCGATGCGGCGGTGGCACTATGAAGAACGTGTCCACGCCGTGATCCCGCAGATACGACGAGCGCTCGTCGCCGTGACCCGCCTCCACCTCGTACTCGCCGGACAGCGAGTCGAGGGTGGCGCGCGTCACATGCACGCGGCCCGGCTCGCCGCCGGACTCCATGTGATTGGCCAGCGTCACATCGTTGGACCACACATCAAACTGCCACTTGCGCAGGCCCAGCACGCCGCAGAGCACGCGGCCCGTATGGATGCCCACGCGCATGTTCAGGATAACATCCGTGGCCTCCACAACGGTCCTGCAAATGCATATGGATTAGCCAAAGGTTTCAGTATGAGATCTGAACTGTACTCACGCAATGGCATCGATCATATCGAGTCCCATTTCCACGGCGCACTTGGCGTGATCCTTGCGAGGTTCCGGCAAGCCGGAGACGCAGTAATAGCAATCGCCCAATATTTTGATGCGCAAGCAGTGGTTGTCCTGGGAGACAGAGAGAGAGAGAGAGAGAGATTGAGTCTTAGTCTATATACAATTCAACCAATTATTGAGCAACTCACGTGCGCCAGCTGATCGAAGCGGCCGAAGAGCTCGTTGAGCAGCCGCACCAGCTCCTGGGCGCTGCACTGCGAGGAGAGAACGGTGAAGCCGACTATGTCCGCAAAGAGGATGCTCACGTTCTCGTGCTTCTGTATGTATATCCGATGGAACTGACCCGCCACGGGGGAGAGTATATCGTTCTTCATCTGCATGGCCACGTGCTGGGGCAGCACCGAGAGCAGCAATCGCTCGAGTTTCTCATTCTCGTCCTGGATCTCCAGGCGGGCCGCAATGCAGTTGCGCGTGTCGAGGAACGCGCGACGCTGGGCGCGCTCCATCATGATGTTGACCACGAGGCCGGCCACATTCACGCCAATGAAGATGACAATGTTGGCGATCAGCTGATTGTATTCCAGGTAACGCAGCGCAGCCGTAAAGATCTTGTAGACCGTAATGCTGATGTGGACCGAGGGCAGCGTGATGCCAAAGGCGACCGCCTCCCAAATCTGCAGCGGCATCATGGCATAGGCCAGAAAGACAACGAACACGATCTGCCAGACGCCCTCGGCCATCACCTCCTTGGTGTCCACCGGGAACACGCTGCCCAGCGTCGGCATCGAGACTATGCAAATGCTGGCCGTGAACAGTAGGATCGCATAGCATAGCGTGGGCAGGTGGTGATCCTTGATGACCGAGCATTGCAGCAGCACTAAAACCACGGCGAACAGCACGCACAATATGGAATTGAAGATGTTCTGAAGGGCAACAGAAGGGAGGAATTAGTCATGATCTATGTTCGACTATATAGATAGAGAGATAGAGAGAGATTTGGAAATGAACTTAGGCTTAGAGTTAAGAAGTATTCAACTAACTCCAAATGTAGAAAACTTTGATTCCGCTAGAAGTGAACTGACCTTTTTGAACTAGTTCATATAGTGAACTACTTAAAAGCATCAAATTTATATGCGATATCATATCAATTAGCTGTGGCTATGAACTCTTATCTCAGCTTATCAATAAGCTATTAAAAGTTATGATCTAGAGAACTATTGGCTTAAGACACTACACATAAGCATATAGGTCTATGAATAGATTATATATAATATATATACACTATATATATACTCATAACAAGCTCATCCATCACAGCTATCTCAATTCATTTCAGCTATATTGCCCATCCTTGTTAATACTATAAGCCCTCTTCAACTGCTGCTCAACTTCCTATTTATAGCAAGACCTTAAACACCCACGCCCTGCCCACACCCACACCCACACCCACCCCGCCCACGCAACTACCCGGAACTAGTTTACGCAAACGAAAAGTTTTGCATGCACAGCGAGCTGCATACTTACGTGGAAGGTGGCCGCATTGTTGAAGGCCAGGGAGAGGGCGGCCATCACTCCGCAGAGGACCAGGACGAGCGCAACGACGCCCAGCACCGAGAAGCGCTGCAGCTTGAGGGTGTAGCGCTGATAGAGGCATTCCAGCTCATCGTTCTCGAAGCGCAGCGTGTTGAGCGGGCGGCCGCGCGTCGCCTTGACGGCATGATCCATGCGGCTGCCGTCGCCGCCGCCGCCGGCAAGCGGCTGCTATCCAACGGTCTGCCAAGTTCAAGGGCTGCAAATACAAACAACAACAACAACAAAAGCAGGTGGAAATTAGTTGCTTGAACCGGTTGATTATTTGCATTGGTTGGCTTTTTGCCCCCCTCCTTCCCTTTCGTCTTAATTGCTACGCTGCGGCGACCTTGAAATGTTGCACGTTCGCTGGGTGAAATGTTTTGGCATTTTCCGTGGCACGCAATCAGTGGATAGGAAAATGGCAACCATATTGGACCCGGTCGCCCGCCCGCTGTCGCCCCACTTAAAATAACATTTTCATTTTCAACCCGTTCGCCCCGTCAAACCGCTAAAAATAAGCAGCTCAGCAGCTCTGTGGCTGCTTTCTGGCGTGAAATCAATCAATGTTCATGTCCGTTCGGTCAGTTTTGCTCGTTTCTTTCTCGTCGTTCGTGTCCGTGCCGTGGCGTTTATACATTTGCGTGCCACGCCCACGCCCTCGCCCATGCCACGGCACGCCACAAAGTCCCCAAGCGCCCAAACGGACCACATATGCCCGCTGCTGCGGCGACAGAAGATAAATGATGATTTGTATGCGGCAATCCGTTAAATTCATTAAAATATTATGCACAAATTCATTTAGCGAATGCTCAAAAGTACTCGAACGCAGAGTATCTGACTCGAGTCAGCGCCATCAGCATGGAATACCAGAGGAATTTAGCAAAACTAAACAACAGCGGGCAGTGCCCGACGAGCAGATACCCACCCAATCCTAATAACTAGTAACTGCAAGCTGAAGGAACTAAGTGGGGATCTATGATATATGAGAGGGGAAGAGAGCATATAAGGCTGAACTAGTGGGGAGTGCTCGACTAGAAGACACCCAATCTATTAGAGAAAGCTGAAGGAACTCAAAGTGCATGTTATATGAATTGGCATATGAGAGGGAAAGAGTATATGTAAAGGTTGAACTAGTGGGGAGTGATCGACTAGAAGATACCCTGCCCATTAGTAACTGAAAACGAGCAGTTGGTAAATATTATAGATGAATAAGGTACATATATGAAAAAGGAACACTTGTCAGAGACTAATGGCAGGGAGTGTCCGACTAGAAGATACCCTGGCTATTAGTGAGGGCGACCAATTGGTAAATATTGAAGATTAACTGAGGAGATATCCTACATGAATTAGCATATCAAGGAAAAAATCACTAACAGGGAGTGCTCGACTAGTAGACACCCTGACTTAACTATAGAAAATTAATTTTGAAGATATGGATATAATAGGGTATAAAAGAGCTCAACTCATATGTATTTAAAATTGAAATTCTCTAGTTTTAGTAGTTTGCGCGATAGCAACAGATGTATAGGCAGCCAGATAAACAGACAAAGATCAACTCTGTCCTGCTCTGGTATATATACTATATAGAGTGAGCCACGCCTTCTTTTGCAAATGATAATTATACACTTTCGCACATAGAAACAGTTGCAATCAACTGAGCAGCAGAGATCAGCGCTCAAATTCCAGTACGAGGCAATAGGTTGATTATTATTAATTGTATAGAATATATATACTATATGTATGTATATACCTTATATCCTAACCCATTTAGTCTTTTAATGCTCGTTAATCTATTCGCAGCTTCGCGGCTGACAATTAACAATAGAAATGAGTTCATTGACGACAGCAATTAAATGAACTGAACTCTAAAATTTATTAGACACATAAATATGCAGGTTAATATTAATAACAAACAAAGAAAATATTTCGAGAAACCACACGAATTTCATTTGACGCAAATTTATAAAATGCGGTGTGAAATATTTACAATTGCATAACTCAAAAAAAAAAATAATAAATAAGAAAAGAAAAAGAAAAACAAATAGAAAAAATAAGTGAATTAAAAAAAAACACATTTTGAAACAAGTCGGGCACTTGCCGTGCCGCAAATAGAATTATTGGACAAGCCCACACGCACACACACACACAGGCACACACACACACACAGAGGCACACACATTAGCAAACATTTTAGAACGGGTGGAAAAGTTTTGGACTTGCGTTGGAGGCGTTTGGCTGACAGGGCGGGGGTAGGCGGGTACAAAGAAAACATTAAGTATGTGAATATAAATTAAAAATATTCACGTCTTATAATCATAATTATAAATGCCGCGAAATTGCAAAATGCGCGCACATCGAAATTATTAAAGCTGCCAAATAGGTAAGAAATTGTCAAGCGAGCGGAAAAGATAGCCAGCAAACAAAACAAAGCAAAGCGAAGCGAAACTGGCAAATAGTCACAGAGCTAGAGAGAGAGAGAGAGGGAGAGGGAGAGTCGTACCTATTCTAGAAGCCAGCCCAGATCGCGACAACTGTGCAAACATCAGCTCACAAATGTTGCGATATGACGATAAACACATAACATATGAGAAGAGCTGCTTCAGGCACCAGAGCTCAGAGCTCGCCAATTGTCAGCCGAAGTTCAACGAATTGAACGTTGAGGAAAGCTCAAATATTGATTAACTCAGAGAGAGAGAGAGAGAGAGAAGCGCAACGAACTGCAGCGAGAAGCGAGAACCAGGTCAGTGTTCAAGAAATCAGCTAAAGAGAAAACTAAAGCGAGAGCCAAGGTTCAAGGTGACGACAGCCGAGGGCAGCCATAGAAGCAAATTAGTAGCTAAATGCGAAAAGCTAAAGAGCCATAAGCAAATGCTAGCTTGTTTCTAGCTAGTTCACTTTTAGTTAAAGCCAAATGAGCAAAAGTTGGGAAAATCTAATAAGTAAAAGTGAGGAAAAAGTTGAGGCAGTTGAAGGTGCGACAAGTCAGATAGTGATCTTAGAGTGGAAATCTCTGATAGAGGTGTTACTGCAAAGGTATTATAGTGGAAGTCTCACATAGAGCTCTTACTGTTGGCTATATCTGCAGTCTTCTTATGAAGACTTCAACTTGGCAACAGTTCAAATCTCAGCTAGAGCTCGTACTGTTACCCTATTTGAGTTCAAGTTGAAGCTGATAGAGGTCTCTAAAGTTGAAGTCTCTGATAGAGGTGTTGCTGTTAGCTGTATCTGCAGTCAACTTCCTCTTGAAGAGGCGACAGCTGAAATCTCAGATTGAACTCTTAATATTAAAAGATCTTACAGCTGAAGTCTCTGATAGAGGTCTTTTATCTAGCTATCTATCTATATGTATATCAATATATCTATCTAACTATGTATCTATCTAACTATGTACCTAGCTATCTATGGCAAATGAAGGCTTGAAGGGATGACAGTTGAAATCTCAGACGTCTTATACATATATCTCTGTTATAGTATATATGAGATTTCAACTGTAAGACCAATAATAGCAAGAGCTCTAACTGAGCTTTCAGCTGTCGTCCCTTTAAGGCTAGAGTTGTCATAGATAGATAGACTGATAGATAGATAGATAGATAGATAGATAGATAGATAGATAGATAGATAGATAGATAGATAGATAGATAGATAGATAGATAGATAGATAGATAGATAGATAGATAGATAGATAGATAGATAGATAGATAGATAGATAGATAGATAGATAGATAGATAGATAGATAGATAGATAGATAGATAGATAGATAGATAGATAGATAGATAGATAGATAGATAGATAGATAGATAGATAGATAGATAGATAGATAGATAGATAGATAGATAGATAGATAGATAGATAGATAGATAGATAGATAGATAGATAGATAGATAGATAGATAGATAGATAGATAGATAGATAGATAGATAGATAGATAGATAGATAGATAGATAGATAGATAGATAGATAGATAGATAGATAGATAGATAGATAGATAGATAGATAGATAGATAGATAGATAGATAGATAGATAGATAGATAGATAGATAGATAGACTGATTGATAGATAGATAGATAGATAGATAGATAGCTAGACAGATACATAGATACACCTTTCATGCCATCCAAACTCCTTCATATACTTGAAACTTCGAGCAATTCAACTGCTTCTGCTTCTGCCTCTGCTTAACTCCCTGACTCTTTCACATTTGGCTATTTACCATCTCTGTGAACGATGATGATTATGATGTTGATTGCTTGGCTCATTTGGTGGGCACACAATGTAATGCGATTGATTGCTGTTTGCTAAATGGCGTCATCTAACGATGATCTGTTTTCTGGTGACATCTAGTCGAGTCGAGTCCGAGTCCGAGTCCGAGTACGAGTCCGGGGCATTACATTATAAAATGACTTGCCAAAAATCGCTTGATGTTGCCCGCTGGCAGCGTTTAGCCAAAGACTGGCGGACACGCGCAATTTGCTTGACCAGCAAGTTTTTTTTTGGCAGCCCCTCTGTCCGCCCACACATCACAGCACAGCAACAAAAGCAATTTAAAATAAAACAAAAGTAGAAGCAAAAAAATAAAAATAAAGGAAAGTACAGGAAAATGGTTAGGCAAAGACCGAATGTCAGAGAAACACGAAAATTTCTTGTGATTTTCAATGTTTCCGCTTTGACGGATGCAGGCGAGCTGCTGCGGGGCGCTTAATGAATTTCTTTGCCAAAAAAAAAAAAGAAAAAGAAGAAAAGCGTCGAGCAGCGGACGGGTACTCAATTAAAGGCCACGCCCCCGGGCGAACCCATGCTGCCCATTGTGTCAATCAGTGGCGACAAAATTGCAAATGCAGCGCCATGCAAAAGGCTTGAGATTGATTTCTCAACTGGCGAGCGAAGACCCAATTTCTGATTGTATCAATTGGCGGCAATTAAGATTCGCAGACGGCCGGGCATTAATCAGCATTAGCCAAGACTTTTCAGATTTCTGTGTGCAATTATAATCAATTCAATTATAAATTTCCAACTGAGAGAGGGAGACGCTCGCCGTCTGGCCAGGAAGCTCTACCAAACAAATTAAGCACAAGCCAAACAAATGCCAGCGGCAGCGCAGCGAAAACAAATTGACGCACACGCCGGAAAAACATTGAGATACAATTGGAAAAAAGGAAACCAAAAAGTGCCCCCCAAATACAAATACAAACAGCCACAAGCCAAAAGCCACAGCGACACAGCCACAGTCGTAGCCAGAAGCCACTTAATGTGTACACAAATAATTTTATGGCTATCGCAACTGCAACTCAATTAAATTGGATTAGTATTGATCAAAATAACGCTTAATGAATGCCTGCCTACCTTGCCTACATTAGCAAAATGATAAACGGCAATTATCAAGAAGGTAGAACAGACAGAGGAGCTCTCTAGGCTGTCCTCGGAGAGCTGCAGTCAAGTGTTTCTTGGCTTTGCAGTAAAGTTATACAAGATATATGACTCCTATATATATATGTATATATATATATATATATATATATATATATATATATATATATATATATATATATATAGACTGTCTATAGACTGTTTATTTGCAGCTCTTAAATAATAACTTGTGTCTATTGCCATGGTTGCCCACACGTGTCGCTCATATGTCCTTCTGCTCGAATGCTTTGCCGCTGGGCATTGTTTTAAATTTCCTAATGCTCTGCCAGCAGGAGTTGGCCATACTCAGGCTTGAGCAGTCGTCATAGCAGAAGCACAATTACTTTCGCTACTTCTGCTGGTCTACAAGTTGGGCATTTGTATCGATAAGAAGTTATCGATACCAAACGATAAACTCTTAGTACTTTTTGGGTATCAAATATGTGTAGCTCTAACAGATTGAGCCAGCTCTCTCAACACATACGTATACATATACAACATATCTATATAGATAACATAATACCTTCTTCAACTCTCACTAACCACTATGCTTAGCTATTCTACTAAAAGTATATAGGGCTGGCGATTCGCTGGAAAAATATGTTATTACTAAACATTTTATTGGGCTTTCGTTCCGCTGTGCTTCGTCTTTTCGTCTTCAAACGACGCATACGCCATGTGGCACCGTAAATATTTATAACGAAAGCAACCTTTGGCTCGCTGCTGCGCGCTGCCAAAGAAAATTCAATCAGACAATAGTTTCCGATTGCAATTTGTTGATATACAGCATATGGGCTGCACACGCCTACGCCCACACATGCACGGACGCCCGCCCACCTTGCGCACCTGCAGCCGAGATAATTAATTATACATATATTTTAAGCTATAAGTTAATTACACTTCAAACTGAGGGATTGACGGACTTTGTGTGCCTCGGACACTTGACACTTTGACCTTTTGCCGAGCACAAATGCAGCAACTGGAGAGAGGGTATATCGGTTTTCGAATATTTCTTAAAGTTTTGATGTGAAAAGAGAACTAGATGGAAGATCAGCTATCAACTGGGGTAAATGAAGAGCTCTTGAGCTAACAGAGTAGCTAGCAGTCGGCTATACTTCACTTTACTACTTACTTCCTTACTTTAGCTTTACTTTTAACAGTGTAGTTTGCAGTCGGCTATACTTCACTTTACTATAGCTAAAAGAATTTTGCATTTCCTTTTCAACTTTTTGACTCAAACTTCCTCTGCTCAAAGTGCCTTCGGGCACAGAGTAGCCAGCAGTCGGCTTAAGCGTTGCTAACCCAATTTTGCATTTCATTTTGGCCTTTTGACGACGACAAATCAATTAGCGGACCAACAGGCCCTGCAGCCAGCGCACAGGCTCAAAGAATGGCCAATTTTGTATGGCTTTTATCTCTCTCTCTCTCTCTTTCTCTCTTTGCGTATATATAACCCAATCAATTGGCCAATTTGCTGTCGTATGGAGAACTCGTACATGTGCAGATTGTGCAGATTGTCCAGATGTCTTGGCCATGGGCTGGCTCAGTTTAATATGCCGTGTGTTATGTTCAAGTTTCATTGCTTAGCATAATGAAATTCATGTACAAACATATGTATTACACAAAATTTATTTATATTCTCATATAGAGAGAGAGATATTGAGATATGTGTATGTCAATATTGTTGTGTGTCGCTTTGTCGCTGCTCGATTGGTTGCCTCAGCTGCTGCCGTTGTCCCGTGATGTCAGCATCAGCTTGGCTGGGGTTATTTATGAGTATGTATATATGGGATCATTCATGGACCCCCCCAACAAGATGTTTAGTAGATGTTTTCGCTCCCCTCCCCCTCCCCCTCACCCTCACCCTCTCCCTCTCTGTGTCCTAATTGCCAGTGAGTCATTGTCTTGTGTCCAAAACGTTTCAGATGTGAGATTATGCTAAGATTTGCCAACGAATTTAGCTGAAATTATGCCCAAACCATGTGTTTGACTGCCTGCCAAGAAATGTAAATTACACTCTGCTTATCTAGGTGAAACGGGCATATTGGCTTGCTCAGAGTTTACTAAGAAGTAACTGAGATATTCTTTGCGATATCGAGTTGCCAGCTCTAGTTTTGTAAGTGGCTGGGAGAGGTCCAGCTATTGCCCTCGCCCTGCCTGGCGATGCACGCTTATCAGTCAACAGTGCTGCTCGACTTGCCGCTTGGGTTCAGTTCCGCCGTCGTCGTCTTATCTGACTCTGAGGCTTATTTATTGTTGGCTCAGTGCCTCAGTCATTACTATTTGCACTGCAGTGGAATGCACCGTCAACCTGGGGCCAACCTGGCGCTGCTCAGTGTCAACTGCCCGCCCGCCCCCCTCCTCGCTGGGCACAGGTGATCTGCCCACCAATGGAAATAGGAATTGATAGGAATTGGTAACGCTATCGGCCGCTTGCCATTTGCCAGTTTATGGCATTTTTTGCGCCTAATTAAACGCAAATCGCAAATTCGCAAACGCATTGAGCATATGTTAAATCGCCAGACGCAACGGGCTGCGGTACGTGTGGCATTTGCCAAGGAGACACGGTGGGGCGAGAGCTTGCCAAGGCAAGGCAAGGCAAGGCAAATCCATGGCAAGGGCATGCAAATTACCACAAAAGGCCAGCACACAGCAGCACCACCAGCACCAGCACCGGCATCGGCATCGGCATCGGCACCGGCACCACTCACCATTCAGCAGGAATACATAAAATCAATAAAAATGTATTTTTAACACATTTTTCTTTTGAAAATTATGCTGGAAGCAGCAGCTGAGCCGGGCGAGAACTGATTATAATAGCCGGTTAGATTCGGCGTTAATCGCGTGTGAATGCATCCAGCAGCAGGCGAGGCGTGTAAATATGAAATTTATGAATAGTTCAGCAAACAACATCAGCTGCCCAGATGGACAGAGCACCCAGAGGCAGACAGAGGGAGAGATGAGCTGAGTGGCAGTGTCCTTCAGCTCTTCGGACAGTTATCGCGCTCAAGAATTTATAGACGTGCGTTGTTGCTGTCAAATCGATTTTCAATCGCATGACGCAAATTAAACCGCATTTACATATACAAAATATTTATAAAATTCTTTCTATATATATATATATATATAGGAATATATGTATATTAGAGTATTATAAAATGCATAATTGAAGCGTAGCATTCGCTACCCTCGATTTACTTGTACGGCTAAATGATATTTCATGCATACATATGTAATACCCAATTTCAAGGGCTCCCACACGAAATGACGAAATGTTTTACAAAATGACAAAAATGTTATTTCGATTTTGCCATTTTGTAGTTGTTCTTGTAGTTGTTGTTTTTGTTGTTGTTTCGTTCCTTCATTTTTATATATTTGTCTCTCATTTCTTTCTTTCTTTGTTTCTTTTTTCTTTTTGGACTTTTTGGCAAGACCACAAGCAAGTGGAGGCTATGCGAGCACACGTTTCGGCCTGACTGCTGAAATGTTTCTAATTAGACACAAGATTGACGGACAACATTCACCAACGACACGCCCCCGGCCCCCGCGGGAGATGAGTTCGTAAATTGCCGACTGGATGACTGACTGGATGAGTGTCAGATTGACAAACCGAACGATCTGGCCATGGCAACATGTCACGACGCCCACTCGACGGCCGCTACACCGCTACACAAGCCGATCTGGATTAAGGCCTTGCGCAATCTGATCTCTTGTAATCCTTCAACTGCACAATCCGTTTAAGGCATTGTTAAACATGAACACAAATTCCATTTATCTCCCATATCAGCCAACAGCCTGATGGATTCGTTATACTTGTCTCGCGCACACTCATCGGCCTATCAGCAGTCATACAGCAATTATTAAATCTGCATTGCAAATCACTGAGGCTGGGCTACTTACTCACTGCCGCTGGCTAACATTTAATTGATCATTTAACTAATGAATATTAAATGCATCTTTAATCATGCTTAGTCGTATCAATTAAATTGCATATTTAAATACCTGAATCAGCGGAAGATTTGTTAACAAGCGAAGATTGATATGGAAGATCAGACTTCAGGTGAGTTGGAAAAGCAGCTCAAATAGCTAAATATTACAGCTAAGTCAAATGGAGAATGCAGCTTGAAGTCTGTCGTGGATTTGTTAACAAGCAAGGACCAATAGATATCCGCTATACCTCTTTGATCTAGTGCTGTCAGCGTGAGTATGCATTTCTAATCTATAATATATATAAAGTATAATAAGTGTATATACCAAATCACAAGTCTTTAGCTTCAATAGTGCAGGCATGGCTGCCGTTTATAGGGTCAGCCGGACATTGCATAAAACCAATATACCCATCTCACTTCATGAATGGGTATAAATATGAAGTATGTAGATCAGAAATATCATAGCTTCCTTCTATTACTAAAACTTCCATTCAAAAAAGAAAACTCCAGCTAATTAAACTAGATTTCTAATGAAAATTCTTTAAACTTTTCCAGTTTTCGAACTTACTGAGGATCAATTAATATATAGACTTGCCTTGAAACCTATTTACTGTCATATATTGTCACTAACTCAGCTCAAGCAACTAGCGATGCTTCAATGTCAAGCGAGGCATTATGCAAGCAAGTGTGTGTGTTTTGTTGTGCACAACAAATAATAAAAGTTAGCAGCAATTTGATAACTTCATTGCTGGGAAATGCCTGGCTCGCACGCGATGCCCAGTGCATTCGCTCTGCTCTAAGACGACAACAATCGACGACAAATGTCTATAATTTGGTGGCAATTTGTAGCCAGCGAGAGTGCAAGGGGCGCACTTAGTCGTTGGATAAGAGCTCTAGCTCTCATGACAAGACGTAATACCGTGTGTGTACATAGCGTGTGTGTGTGTGTGTTTGTTGTGCTGCTGTTGTGTGCTAAACATAACTTGAACTGCGCTCAAGTAGCTGCCTGGGGGCGGCACTTGGCTGCATTGTTGACGGGGGTCGATAGCATAACGAGATATATTTAACGTTCATTGTAATTATCGGCAATCTATGTAGCTAATTACGTAAGACATAACGTAAGAGAGAGAGAGAGAGAGAGAGAGAGAGAGGGAGAAGAGACTAAACTCAGCCAGAACCTTGACAGCTGCACTCAGAGCCAGGCTTGAAGTGGGCTTTGGGCTTGGGCTTGGGCTCTGGGCTTTCAGCTTTCGGTTTGAGTTTGAGTTTGATTTTGGCTCATGTCACATCGGCCCGCATCTAATGTCTTATGCAGGGCACGAAATCGCTGCGCTGCGCTGCGCAGCCCATAAAAGAGCAATTGCCGGATAGTGAACGGCTTGGCCAGCGGCCAACCATTATGAATGTCAAATATTTGGACGTTTCAAGTGAAAAAGCGCGTAACAAGTGGCAAACAGAGACCAGCAAAAAAAAAAAAAAAAGACCAAAAGACCAAAGGCGACGGCTGACAAGTGACAAGCGATAAACGGCATTAAAGGCACGAAGCGACCCAAAACGCCCAACAAACAAAAGCGAGCTGTCGCGAGCCAACAACAGCACACCGATCAGCAAATACTCTTGATAAGCTTACGATTCTATCTTGTCAGCCAAGATATTCACACATGTTGTTATCCGCTCTATTTCTATATAATATACACTTTAGAGTGCTGATGTACTTTCACATATATAAATATTGGGAATATCCTCAATCTGTTAGGGTATATTGGTTATAACTACATAAAAAAAACAACATTTAAACACGTGCGTGTGTGTGTGTCCGTGTTCGTATGTCAGCTAAGCGACCGCGAATGTGGCCCAGCAGGCAACTGCGTTGAGCAAAGCACACAATGTCACTCATACATCGTGCATATTACGTATCCGCACAGTGGTACCAGAGACTGAGAGACAGCACTTATCTGCCCACTTAACGGCTTAATCAATGCGGCAATGAATCAGGATCGTCTCTGATTAACTGAGACTAGATGACTGAATATCCAGCTAACAATAGGCATATATAATCAGACCCTTCTATGCGAATCTCAATTTTAAAGTTGTGAACTAAGATTGTAAAGCAAGAAATTCCCAGCTAAGATCAAGTTATCAATAGCTATTTGTAGGCCAAATAGAAAAGAAGGCCTTTCTATGCGATTCTCATGATGACAGTTAGTATCTTCCAGTAAAAGGCAACTTAAAGATGGTACATGAACTGTAATCGTGCTTTCAGTAGGCAATTTAGCACTTAAGACCTTTCTATGCAAGTCTCAAATTCAAAGTTTTGATAGTATCTTAGAGTAAGAGAAAACTTATAGATGTGTATATGCCAAAACAATATATTTTGGTACTATATTTCCTTCTAGCAACTCTCTTTCAAGTTCACCTTTACGATTAATACATTTCTTTGCACTTCTTAAGTATTTGCTTTAGTCAAAGGCCGTCGAAATGTTTTCAAATGGCTTTTTGAAGTATTTTTCTCTGTCTAACTGGCAATATGACATGACATTGCTGCTCAACACTTTGGTTTGTCTTTCCGTCCTCTCTCTCTCTCTCTCTCTCTCTCTCTCTCTCTATCTCTATATTTGCCTCTCTCTTTGTGGGAGGATAGCAATCGTATCCACATCATTCAATGCGGCGTTCTTGGCGCGTCTCACTTAAGCCCGTTGAATTTTAAATGGGCAGCCAGACAGGCAGGCAGACAGACAGGCAGACATCTGAATAAAGCACAGAGAGAAAAGCAAAATAAAACGCCGATAGCGAACTAATATTTCAAGAGCCAAACAAACTGTGTTTTGGCATTGAGTTTGTCCTTACAAAATTTTGTAAATAGAAAAAAAAAGCGAACGAGAATGAGAACTAAGTGAAAATTGAAGTAGTGAATGTGGAAATAATGAAAATCCAAATGCCAAGCGAGCGTTTTAAGCGAGCCGTCCAGCGGGTGGCCTGGCGATGGCAACAAAAGGGTTGTGACAAGGACACATTCACAGAGTGCCATGAAAAGGATTTGCAGGATTTGATGGCTACACTTTGCGCCCGGCTGCATTTCTGGTCCTTGAACTTCACAGCGCCAAGCAAATACAACGAACCGTTCGCATTGAAATACATCGCCTTATATACATCACATTGTATGTGTGGGAATATATTTGTATATAGAAAGTTTTTTCTGTGCGCTGTTGTATATCTTCTAGTCTTGGCTGCCACAAGTGTCGTCCGGCGTGCGTTGTCCGGCATTCAGCGATAATAGCCGCAAACTTGCGACGGGTTGTTGAACCAAATCTGCCAAATGAATTGCATTCAGCGCGTCCGAGGGTGCAGCGACCCCCCACGCACAGGAAACAGCTGCAACCTGGCCGATGGTGAGTACAGATCGAGTCAGTGCAATCGAATAGACAGTATACCCTATATCTATTAACTAATCTCCTAACATAACTATAAACATGTTGCAATACTGGAAACTCTTGTCTGCTCATATCTCACAAGTGTGCAATGCCAGTCATATCTATAATACTATAATTTAGTCACATTCCGTGGGCTCGCGTTGCATCTGTATCACTTGGGTGTGTGTGGCACACGCTTGACCTTCACAAGCCCTTCTCGGCTCGGCCTATTTCCTGGCGCGCCCTCAATCTTCGCTTATCTATTGTGTGTAGCACACACACAGACGACACACATGTCAGTCACATTTTGTCAGTGATGTCAGTAATGCGAATCGATAAAAGGCCATCTATTTGACGTTAGGCGTTAGGCAGGCAGCAACAACAGACAGCCGCAGCAGCAGCGAGGAAGAGGCATAAGCATGTTAAGTAGTCTCAGTATGAATGGCAAACATATTGTCAAATGTCGTCCACCTGGCATGCTGCAGCTACTCAGTCGAAGAAGCATATTGTAGTATTGATAATGACACAGAGCTCTTTATAGCTTTTACAATTGCTCTCCACTTGAGCCTTATCAGCAGGACCACTTGAAAACTGATTACTGCCCAATCAATGCAAAGCATTGGCGCTGATTTCTACAAGTATATCACGTATACACAGCAGTAGCCCGTGCTTACTCATCCTCTGCGACAACATGTTTGTATGCCCTTAACCATAACAAATAATGTAATCAATATAAATATATTGAAAATATTTACTTATAATGATTCTCAGATAGAGATATTATAGACAATTTTGATAAACTTTGCCTAGTTCCATAGCAATTTCTTATCATTTAGTCAAGAGTATCTGTCTATCGTCATGCAGGAGACTCTGTGGTCACTTGTATTTATTTTTATGGCTGGCAATAATACATAAATACGCGCTCATAAATTTAGTGCGCATTATGATAATGAGATTGGGGGGCCCCCTTAACCGGAAGACTTATTGCAAGGGCTACTCTAGCTACTCTAGGGTTAGGGTAGGCGCCATTGCTTATTTCTTTGAGGGCGTGTCTCAGGGGCAAATGCAGTGCATGTCCAGGTCTCCAGTGTCGGCCATTTTACGTCCTGCCACTGCAGTATTATTATTTTACAGAGAGAGAGAGGAGGGGCAGACAGGGGAGACACACATAAACGAGTAAATAGATGCAAGCATTTTGCACATTTGCAATGGCATACAATTTGCGCCAGTTCCTGTGGTGCTCCACCAGACCTGGCGACGGCCGAGGCACAGTTCCAACCAAGCCGGAAATAAACTGTTCGCCATTTTGCTGCCAATGGGTTCAGTGACACAGTCCTATCGATCGTCACATACGATTGTCTCTGCCATGCACATTATCATCAGCAAAGCCCAGTTTGTTGAACTAGAACTTTTTGCGCTAATCGCAAGCGAAGCTAAGAAAACTTCCGTTGCAAACTTCCGTTTACAGCTATAAACAAACTAAATTTGTGATACAAAAGTTTCCTTTTGTTTGGCTTAGAGTTAGTATTTGTAATAGCAGATGAATCTGTTCTGCATGAAGTTTGTTCTTATCATCATCTTGTTCTCCTAGTCGAGCACAACTGCCTGAACAACTTTAAATTGATCTAAAAATCTATAATCTCGGACTAGCCATGGCCAAAAGCATATACTATCTATATCATATAATATCTAATCAATTTTTTAAGTCTCGTCCAACTAATATACTCTTTGGACATACGGAAAAAGTATAGCAAGTTAACTTGCCAAAGAAAAAATATAGTTCTATAAATTTCATGATTTCCCCCAGCTCAAAGCTCAAGCCTCAAGTTGAGAGCGTAAACATTTTGGGAATTTATAATTCCAGCATGTGACAATACTAAGTATTCTTAGTTATATATACATAAGCCCGATCAGCGACTATAAATTGCTAACGAGCTTAAACGAAACTCTCGAGTTGTAAAGCAGTTTATAGAGGCGGGCTTAGCTGGCGTCTAATGAATGGCTTTTGGCAGCTTATTGTGTGGCCTGTGTGTTCTTTCCCCTTTCAAATGCGCTAACTGCCCGATGATAGCCGATGTGCGATAATATGATTGATGTATGTCTGTGAATGAGTCCGAGTCCGAGTCCGAGTCCGAGTCAGAGTCAGAGTCTGAGCCTGAGTCTGTGTGGAAGCGAGTCAAGTTGTCGTCGTAAATGGAGGCAAATATTTCGTCGCTAATTTGATGCGCACACAGAGCGCCCTGCCCCCAGCCAAATGTTACCCTTACGATGTCATCCCCTCATTAAAAATATAAAAAAAAAAAAAAAGTTCCGTGAGAAGAGAACGAAACACATTTTAATTAATCAATTTGTATGTGGCCAAAAGTGCGTCGTTCGACGTGCCGATGTTGTATTTGTTATTTCTGTATGGCTCAGCCGGACGGTTGGCGTTGTTGCTGTTCGTTTGTTTACCATTTGCTTACTTCATAAAACTGCAATAAATTGACAACGATTCTGGCTAGAAAGAGCAGCGCAAAAACAAATTGCCTGCGAACTGTTGTTGCCCACTTAATTGTCATAATTGCCTTTACATAAACGGTTTTGGGCTCGCAAACAGTTGCCAAAAAAAAAAAAAAACAACAACAAAATTGTTACGAACTGACGTAACACGGCCAGCGTCCGTCTGTCCGTCTGCCCGTCCGTCAGAGTGCTCTCGGCCCTTTCCCTTCGGCAAACAATTCATTAGCCAAACTCATTGGCCAACTTCATAAAACTAAGTTTCATATAGATTTCGGCACTTGCAAAGTTAGTTTCAAAGACTTTCGACCATCGCTCGACTAATGAATTCATATCCAAATGTTTTCGGAGCTGACTAATCTCGAGGCTATAACGGGGTAAATCAATATTATTTAAGTGCCCATTCCGATGCAAGTGCTGATGCACTTGGCAAGCATTCGGCTTACGAAAGCGCACGTAAATCCTCTGATTACCCATGACATATAGCACACACAAGCCTTCTAGTTAGCTCGAAGTCCCCGCACCACTCGGTGACTGTGACGACAGCTGCTTTCAGGTAGAAACTTGCGTAAAGCATGTTCACATCTGCCCCCAGCCTGAACCGACCAAGTTTGCGGAAACTGGCAGCAGGCAACAGGCAACAGGCAACAGGCATGTGACTGCTGATGAAAACGTGTCCATTCTTATCGGCTACTGAAATAAACGCACGTCATTAAGCAAACAATTAAACGGCTCACAATTTGCAACAGCTGATTGACTGCGATATACTCTGTAATCAGTTACGAATTCAATTTCAGGTGTAGCACTGTCCTGTCAATTTATGAGAACTGCATAGAAAGGCTTGCAGGTTCGAGTTCTTTGCTGTCTCTAACAGTTTTTGTGGCTATTTGAGACTAAGCTGAGCAAGAATTTATGAGAATTGCATAGACAGGCCTGTAGGTAAGCAATCTCTTGGGCTTGAACATGTGAGAGTAGCTGAAGCAAAGAATTGTCTCAGTCTATCTCAAATTATGAGAACTGCATAGAAAGGCCTGCAGGTAAAAAATCTTGGCTGTCTTTAACAGTTAACAGCCACAAGGCTTTTTGAGACTAAGTTAAGCCCGAATTTATGAGAACTACATAGAAAGGCTGACAGAAAAGTAATCAACATGAGACCTGTGCTGTCTGTATGCAGTTTGTATGGCTTCAGTATGTGGAGACTAAGTGAAGCAAAGCCTAGTCCCAACTTAAAATTTATGAGAACTGCATAGAAACGCTCGTAGCTTAGAATTCTTTATTGTTTGTAAAAGTTTCTTATGGCTTGAGCACGTGGAGACAACATAAGGCAAAGCCTTGTCTCAATCTATATGAACCAATGAGAACTACATAGAAAGGCTGACAGTAAAGTAATCAACATGAGATCTTTGTATGTGGAGACTAAGTGAAGCGTTGTCACTATATACTGGAATTTATGAGAACTGCATAGAGAGGCCTGTTGGAAAATAATGAAATTTTAGCAGTCTATAACAGTGCTAGTCTCATTATTGTATCGGCTGAGTACGAATACCTAAATGAATATATATGCGGAATTCATAAAGTCAAGCTGACAAGTTCAGTGCTTGACATGCATCAACAAGATGCCATTTCTAAGAGTTCGCCACGCCAAACAGAAGTAGCTGCGAAAAGCCGCTAAGGGCAAGCGATGACGGGCACAGTCAGCCCGATTGCCTGATGAAGTGCCGCACAGGCAGGCAGGCACATATTGAATGCTGAAGTGGCCAGCCGATAGCTGCCCAGCTGTCCAGTTGTTCATTTTGTGGCAATTGGAGCCGCACAGCTCGGCTGTCAGCTTCATAACGCAAATTGCTCTGTTAATTGTTTGTGCGCCAAGCGGCTTCAGTTTGACAGCAGGCGGAGATAGCTGCTGAATCGAATGAGCTCATGAATGGCAGGAGATGAAGATGCTTGCTGTAGCTGTAGCTGTTGCTGTAGCTGTTGCTGTTGCTGTAGCTGTTGCTATAGCTGTTGCAATGTTGCTAATTGCGGCATTAGTAAATACAATTTCCCTCACTCCAAGTACGTGTATGTGTTTGCCTGTCAAATGCCTCAAATGGCTGTCAGTTGGTCCAGCTCTCCCCTCTCTCTCCCCCACTCCCTCTCTCTCTCTCTCTCTCCTGTCAGCTTGTGGCTGATGATTGATTGGCTGCTTTGATTGATCGCTAAGCAGGCGCGGCAAATTCAATTTCGAACCAGTTCAAAATGATGATCATCATCATGATTTTAATCTTGTTAGTCACATTAACACACGCACGCACACACACGCACACAGACACACTCAACATAATTGCTCCGAGGCAGCAAAAGTCTGTCAGATATTCAAGTAATTGAAATATAGTTGTCAAAACATACTCGAAAGCCTCTTGAAAATTCTTTGCTTTATGTTTTGACAAGCACACGACAAGTGGCATTCCGATACACAGAACTTGCATAGGCCCAAATGCCTGTTAACCACTTCGATCAACAATTGACGCTGGGAAAACACTTCAATGTGCTTCTTCTTCTTCGCCTTCCTCTTCTCCCTCCATGCTCTATTGATTCTGCTTTTGAAGCTCCACTGAGAGTTCTCAAAGTTGCTTAATTTGTGATATGCAAATATCGTTAAATGTTTCTAGTTACTTCCATTATTAGCTGTTATCGATAACTTGATATCGATTGTTCATTTCTCATTTCGTAGAGTTTTCATCCAAGTTCTCAAAGCTGTATCATTTATAATATGCAAATATCAATACACCTTTATATTTCTGTTATCGATAACTTAATATCGATTGCCTATGCTCTACAGGCGCATTTCATAGTCAAGAGTTTTCATCCCCATTCTCAAAGCTCAGTCATAATATAAAAATATCGATAAATGTTTATGGTAGCTGTTATCGATAACTTGATATCGATTGCTTATGCTCTACGAGCGCATTTCGTAGTCGACTCTCTACTTCGCCATAGCTGTTACAACAACATGCGCTTTATTTCGTCAACGGCGCGAACATTACAAATTTGTTGCGCGTGCGCAACAACGACGTCGCGCCGCTGCCGCTGCCAACGCCGCAGCCGCCGCCTCAGCCGCAGCCATCGATAACTGCGCATACATTTTGCGAATCGAGGCGCGCTTTGTCCAGCGATTTTCTATTTCACTTTTAATTTTCACATCGTCGAGTTGGTGCGCAGTCGCTGTGTCGCTGTGTAGACAGTTGCAGTTGCAGTTAACATCGTGCCCCGGCCTGTGTGCGTCCAACTGGCGGCACGTCTTTGTCAGGGTTGCCAGCGTGAGTTCATTTTAATTGCCAGCGCATTCCGTTTGCTGTGGAGTCGCTTGCGCTTGCCCGGCTGGCCCAAGGGGCATTCAAGCTGCGTCAGACCGTTTGCAACAGGCAGCCGAAGGTCTGCACTCAAACGACACCACTCAACGACAGCCACATTCATTCATTCACATGCCTATCGAAACGTTCGATAAATGATTGTTGTGCTGAATGAGAATAATGGAGAATGAGCTTGGGCTGATGACAGGCGGGAATTCATTATCATCAAAATCAAATTGAGGTAGATAGAAGGTGAAATGCATACTAGCTGCTGCTAGCAATAGTTATCGTTATCGTTATCGACAATATTTGTTAATCGTTCAGCTTAATGTGTAGCTAATTGTCATAGCAAGCATTGATTTAGCGCTGTTATAGTTAGTTCTAGTTATCGTTATCGTTATCGTCTATCGATAAACACTAAACTACTTAATATATATTATCTGATATTGAGAATACCCAAATATTTAGAGTTATGCTATAGAAATGTTATGCTATGTTATGTTTAATTTCGCTTACACAATAAAATCGATAATTATCGATTAAAGGCCGCAGCATTTTCGTTCGCTCTTGCTGTTGGCCAATGCTCACCTAAGTGGCCCACAGACACGCGAGTTTCTATATAGATATTATGTAAATAAATGAGCGCGCGCAAGCCATAAACAATCGATAAATTACTGTGCATAGTCGATTTATAGGGTATTTAGGCTACACTATGTTGAGCCTCGCAGCAGCTGCGACTCTAAATGATTTGCGAGTCGCAGTTAACTTCTGTTTATATCTCTCTGTCTGTGTGTGTGAGTGTTTGTCTGTGTCTCTCTGTTTCTCTGACTGCTTTTTTGTAATTTCTCAGCTACTCCGTTCGTTGTTTTTGTGAGTTGTTCGTTTGCTGGTTTGCCTATTCGCAGTCAGCCTGCCTCATTTGGGCGCAAACAAATTAATTTTTGCGCCTACATAAAGCTAATTGACTTGAATAGCGGCCCGTCCGACCGTCCGACCGTCCGACTCTTAATTGTGGCCACAATTAATAAAGCCGCCGCCGCACAGAAAGCCAGCCCCGGCACTATCTGCATCTTGGTGGCGCCACCTACACCCGCAGCAGCCACAGCCACAGCCGCAGCAGCAGCAGCAGCAGCAATGAAAGCTAACAAAACGCCGCTTGACCTACAATTCGTCGAGAGACGAGAAGGCGGACAAGCGTGAGCATTACGACGCCCATGTGCGGCACGTGTGATTGGGTCAACTCAGGTGGCGCCCTCAGCGGAAGCGTATCAAGTGCATGCCACACACACACACACACACGCACACACAGAGGGGCAAGGTGAAAAACTATGCCAAACGCTTTGATTAATTAGAAATCAATTGAAAAGCATAAAACGTATAAGTAACTAGCGAGCGAGCAGCAGCAGCAACAATCTGACGACCCAAATAAGTTTCCAATTGCCTCGGCCCGCGGCGCCTGCGCCTGCGTCTTCGTCTTCGACATTGTCGTTGTCGTTGTCTCTGGGTGGCATGCAAACCAAGCTGAATGCAGTGCGGCGCGAGAACCAGTTTCTCTGCACAGCACGAGAGCCCGCGACACTGCCTACAGTCCCCTCCTCTACCCTCCCCCTCTCCTCTCTCTCTCTCTCTCTCTCTCGATCGACTCCTCCCCAGTTTTATCGTTCGCTCGCTGTGTCAAGTTGGCTATCTTAAAAATGCTTAATTGCTCGACTTGCATAAAAAAGAGCAAGAAAAAAATAAAATAAAAACTAATTGATAGCCGCAAGCAGCGGCGAATCGAAGCTGGGAGAACAGCCAGCAGAGTCGAGAGCCCTATCGCCAGCACGCTCCCTCAGCTGCTGCAGGTGCAAGATCACACCTTTCACACAATCGCCCAGTTGTCATCGCGCCGACAATTAGCAATTTGTAATGATGTCAATAAGTTTTAATTCTATAGATGACAGATATGTCTTATAAGGTGTGCTCCATGGGGATCTTGAGGAGGACCCTGAACCCAATGAGATTTCTGTGTATAATGATTATATGCAAATTTATTTTGCAGGCAGAAGGATGATCCTCAAGCATGAGTTTCCGATCATCCATTCGCCTACACCTCCTTACGCTCGTCCTTAGGTTTGCCTATGCTAGCTTTCATTCATTCCTTCTTCCTTCCTTATTTCTGTTTCTTCTTTCTTTCGTTCCAATCTATCTCCAATCTATCTGTCCCTCCGTCAATCTCGCCATCCTTTCATCCGTCTCTCTATCTATCCGTCCGGCGGTCAATCTATCTCATCGTTCACCCAGTCATCGGTAGATCCATGCGTTCGTCAGTCTTCGAAAGCTCTCCGTTCCACGTTCATCCATCCATCCCACCTTCCGCCCATTCGTCAGTCCGTCCGTTCTATCTGTCCGTACGGCTTTCAATCTATTTCTGAGTCCTTCTGTCTATCTCACCCTCCTTCCATCAATCTATATCTCAGTCCATTCTTCAATCTCGACGTTCTTCCAATCTGTCCATCCGGCCGTCAATCTATCCGCCCAACTGCAGATCCGTCCGTCCCACCCTTGCCCCGTTTATCCATCCGCCCATCTCACCTTTCGTCCGTCCATCCCTCCGCCAATCTATCTATCCGCCCAGCCCTCCTCCTATTCCTCCCATTCCTATTCGCATCGATCTCGAAATGCAATGCATATTCAGGGCAAGAAGTCTACAGCGCATTCGACACCGCAAGCTGTAATCTGGGACTAAAATGCTTTCCCCTTGTTCTTCTTTTACGTAATAGTAATAATAATAATGATAATGGAATAACAAAAGCTAAAATCATCGTAATATTTGCATTATATTAATAATAATGCAAAGCTAACGAATCGCTTGGCTATCGCATTGCAGGCAGAGAATGTGAGTAATTTCTTTGTTATTGAATTGTCGCCAGTGACACGGACGGACACCCGCACAAGCTGGCAGTCAGCCTGGCCCCCCACCCCCACCCCCACCCCACACCCACTCTCACACCTTTAGCTTTAGCTCATAAGCCTCGCGTCATGCCACATTTTAGTTTAGTTCAAGTTCCAGTCCAGAGGTGTTTGCCACCCAATGCACAATTTGCATGCATGTCACGTTCTTCGGCTTTGAGTTAGACTTTGTCACCTGCTCGACTGTCTGCCCCCCTACCATTTCCTCCCCCCTTGGCTTCGGCCTAAAATCAATTAACAGGCAAAGTCGATTTCAATCTTTTGAATGTGTGCTCCCTCGCCAGATCTTCGCGGATATCCCGAAGCCATTGATGCAAGTGGAATGCAGCCGTGCGGTGGGCGGCTCTGAAATTCTAAAGTTGTCAAATTGGGCATGGGCGCCAGGCACAGGCGCAGGCACAGGCGCAGGCAAAGTTGCAATTACATTTTGCGCTTCATCCTGATAAACGTGCTGCTTTGTCTGAATTTGCAATGCGTGCTGCAACAGCAACAACAACAACAGCAACAACAACAGCGGCAGCGGCAGCAACAACAAGAATGCGGTCACAGTTCATTGAACCGCTAGAAATGCAATGTAAGTGGCTCATAATGATGCTGCAGCCAGATGATGATTATGATGTTAATGACGTGCCACAGCTGCAGATGCACATGATAATGAAGACGACGACGATGATGATCATGATGATGATGATGATGATGATGGGGTTTCACTGGCAACTGGCACTTTAGCGCGTCAGTTAGATAAAAAAAAAGCACCTCCAGCGGCTCAAGTATCGAAGCGGAGAACACAGTGATTTGACAATGGAAGCAAAAGAGTTGTCAGCTATATACATATATAGTATATGTATATATATAATATATATATATAGCGCTTGAACGACAGAAAAATTCAATGCCAAAAGGGTAATATTATGCGATATTCATGTCTATATGCAGTCCACACATGTGCGGCGAATGCCTGGGAAAGGTCACGCTGCCTGCCGGAGACAGTGAAGACTCGCTAACAAGCCACCAGTCTATATAAAAGACTTATACGGCTTAATTAAAGCCTAAACAAAACCTTATACACTCATACAGTAGAAGGGTGAATCCCAACCCCAAATATCAAGGATGCAAACATACAGTATAAGAGTTATACTTATACATATGTATGTATATAGTGTGCCTGACTTATGCAGTATAAGCTAAATACATACTAGCATAGCACAGTATAAGTGTAAGTTATACCATCCTTAAGTATAAGTGTAAGTTAAATATACACAATATAAGAGTGCGCTATTAGCTAAATTTGCACAGTATAAGAGTTATTCTTAGATGTGAATATATTAAAAATGTCTAATACAGTACAAGCTAAATATGTATATAAAGATTACAGTATAAGTTAAATCACACCTTAACTTATACAGTATAAGCTAAATATGCATTAGTACGAGTTATACGATGCCTAAAGGCTAAATATACACAGTATAAGATAAATATATTATAGAAGAACATAGCATAACTATAGGTTACTCATACAGTATAAGTTACATGAACAGTATAAGACGGAGTTTATACCAACATACATTAACACAGAAAATGTTGAGTATAAGTTATACTACATACAGTATAAGAATAAGTTAAGCCATGCCCAACTTATACAGTATAAGTATAAGATATACCATGGCCAACTTATACAGTATAAGTTATACCATGCCCAACTTATAGACTATAAGTTATACCATGATTAACTTATACAGTGTAAGTTATACCATGCCCAACTAATACAGTATAAGTATAAGATATACCATAGACAGTAAAAACCTTACTTATACAGTATAAGATAGATTAATATCAATATATACATATATACCTACATATACAGTCTAACCCCTCTGCTATACTCCGCTTCATCTTCTCTGCCAAGACAATCTTATATATTTTCAGAGATACCAAACATATTTTGATCTTCTGGCAGATTCCAACTTCCTCTTTTCGCCCTCAAATTGAGTTGAGAAATGCACGAAAGAATTACGAAAAAAAAATCAGACAAAATCTCGGCAAAAAAACAGCCGGCAAAGGGCAAAGAAGAAAATGAGGCAAGCAACAAAACGAAAAACGAACAAAATTTAGCGTCTCAACAGATTCCCAGTTGCAGCTTTGACTTCCCATCCGAGCAGCAGCAGCCTCTGCCTCTTCCCAGGCTTCCGGCACCCTTTGATCTATTTCGGGCAGCCGCGATGCCGCTGCCTCTGCTGCTGCTGCTGCTGCTGCGAAGGGAACTGCCACCGGACGGAGCCCGCATGCGAAACTTCAAAATAATAAACAAACTCATCCGTGAGCTACAAAAACAATCGGAATGAGTTTTATAAGTGTAGGAATAAGCATATATAGCTAAATATGTATAGGTATAAGATGCATAAAAGTATAAGTTAAAGTAAAAAGATAGGTTATTATAAGACTGAAAACACACGTATAAGACCTTTAAATGTATAAGCTATAGAGATTGTATAAGTTGTATAAGATAAATAAATATATAAGAGATAGAAAGGTGATCGGTAAGACCAAAGTATAAGATATAGAAAATTAATTGGTAGTTATAAGACCAACGTATAAGATACAGATATTTAATAGGCTGTTGTAAGATCAAACTCACATGTATAAGACGTTTAAATGTATTCTTATACATATATTTAGAGAGATTTGCTACGTAGCTAGTATACGTAGAAGACGTATAAAAGGATAAGAATCCCCAATGCTATCTATCTTTATGTAATTGTATGAATGGCGTATACATAATATCCACTAATACTGAAGATATATTTAGTGTAAATATAAGTAAAGGCAGTCGTATAAGACGCGCTTGCAAAGCAGCTCGCCTTAAAAAATCGATCATCTGGGCTTAATTAGTGTATTTTGCCATGCAATTTATAGTATTTCTATTAGCAGACAATTTGAGATGAAAAAGGATCATCTTGGGCATATTTAGTGCATTTTGCACTGGTATTTACACCATACACACACATACATGCATGTGTAGATTAGCTGTTGAGTGCACAGCGCAGTGGAAAATGTTAAGTGCTGTCAAAGAAGCTCAAGGGAAAGGGCGCAGAGAAAGTGAATGGCGCGTATATAGCCAATAAGAATCTTAATGATAAGATGCTTATCAACGGCAACAACAAATAAGGAAATCACAATATAAAAAAAAAAAAAGACAACAAAAATATAATAGAAACTTACCCAAAAGCAAACGAAGACGAAGACGTTGCAACGTTCAAGTTGATTTTGTTTTCTCTTCTCTTTCTCTCTCTCTCTCTCTCACACACTGTTTTCGGCTAATGTTGTTTGATGCAGCGCTGCAAGAGGAAATTGCGTATAAGATGGCGAAGTAGAAGAAGAAGAAGCTAACGAAGATGCATAGCAACAACAACAACAACAATGCAGGAGGGTTTTTGGCTGCCATTAAACACACACACACAAGCAGCAAGTGCCATGTATGCGTGTGTGTGTGTGTGAAGGGGTTTGCTGCTGCGCTGCAAAAGCTGGCGCTTGCGTCACGTCAACATCAAATCGAATTTTCCAAAAAGAAGACAAAAAAAGGCCAATAAAACAAATAGAAAGAAGAACAAGCAAACTGAGAAACCGAAACCGAAACAAAAACAAAAAAGAGAAGCAACAAAAAACGGCCAAGCCGAAGAGGAAAACGAGTTAAGGCGCAGACAGCAAAAGACAATGCTGCTGCCGCTGGCGCAGTCGGCGTCGCTTTGCTGCCGTCACTTGCTGCAAGCAGCGCAGATAAAAGCAGCCAAAGACAGCGGCAGCCGCCACATTTACCCATTGTTGTCGTTGTTGCTGTTGTTGCAATATTTTGAAAATTTTATTTGTTTACGCGCGTCTTGTTAACAGCGAAAGAGACAACAAACAAACAAACAAACTACACAAAAAAAAACTCAGCTAAAGTTTTGTTTGATTATGGCCAGGCTTACGTTTCAATATTTTGACGCCTTTTAGTTGCGCCCGCGCATCTTCCAAAAAAAACAAAAAAAAAAAACAAAAAAGGCCAACAACAACAAAAAAAGCCAAGGAACACCACAAACTCTTGTCACTAGACACACCACAGAACCGTCAAAAAAAAAGGCTAACAAGCACTTGGGGTTTCGTGTGCCGACCGCTTGCGCCGAGCCTTTGGTTGGAAGCTGCTGCCGCTTGGTAATTACTTTATGTTAATTATTTCTTGATTTTGTTGGCTGTTTAAGTTCTTAAGTTAGGACAACAGTGCAGCGGCTGTTGAGCGACACGAGAACCGCGCGCAACGAAAACAAAATGAAGACTAACAACTAACGTTAGCAATGTGATTGCAAGCGCAACGCCCCAAAATACCAAAAACATACAGCCGAAAATACCGCACAAATATACCAAGCGAATGAGGCGTCAACAGATGCATCAAATAAAAAACTAAAAATGACCATAAATAAACAGCCGATATATTTAATGAAATTTATATAGGGATATAATATTAAATTGAAATATAACTATAAAATTTAATACATATAAGGTCATACTGTTATATAGTGCTGCCAGACTGCTTATTTTTGTATGTAAAGCTAACAGTAGGTGGCGCCAGTGTGTGCGCTCGGTGGTTGTGCGCAATGAAAAAAGCGGCGACTTGTGCAAGTGAAACATTGAATGAAAATTAATAATAATAATAACAATAATAGACAGAAGTTGTAAAAGTGCTGCGCGTGTGAACAACTCTGACAAGTGCACTAATTTATATTTATTTCAAATCCAGCAGGCTGCGATATAGTAGAAGAGAAGTTTGCGCTGCTTGCGAGCTTTCAGAGTCAGCTGGGACGCGTTTTTTTTTGTGTTGTGTTTGCATTTGGCGAAAGCTCTGGTCGTCGCTGTGTTGTCATCGTTATGTGTGTACGCATTGTTGTTGCCAAAAGGAAAGCTTTTTCGACTAATAACTGCTGCGCTTAATTTTCCACTTGGCGAATCGAATTGACACAGTTGCAATTGGAATCTAATTGGAGACGAGCATCCGCTGCATCCGCCAGCCATGACAGCCAAGTGACAAAGCTCCTGAAATTCTCCCACTCTCCACGCTCGACGCTCGAATCACGGACAGCTGCAATGTCAACGGAAAGCAATACGCCCGTGGATCCGCGTGTCCAGGTAAGCGCCCCACACATACATATAAAGGCGATTCCAATTGGATAAATCAAATTGGTCCACTTTCCAGATCGAGCTGGAAAAGCTCAACACTGCGACGGACAATATCAACAAATATGAAGTGGAGCTCGATGTGAGTTTTTCTCTCTATTATTATTGATTTTTTTCGCTTCGCCTTTCTATTTACTTTATATAACAAAATATATATATATATATACATATATATGTGCAGGAATCAAAGTGCGAATTCAAGCGATTGCTGGCGGAGAGCGTGGTGCGCATCAAGGCAGCCGCCCACAAGCTGGGCAACTCGATAGACGCCGCCAAGCCGTACTACGAGTCGCGCATCTATGCCGCCCAGCTGGCCAAGGAGACACAGCTGGCGGCGGCCAACCACGAGAAGGCCAAGTCCATACATGCCGCCGCCAAGGAGATGGTCTATCTGGCCGAGCAGGGGCTCGGCGAGAAGTCCACCCTGGACACCGCCTGCCAGGAGATGCTCAGCCACGCCGCCAGCAAAGTCAACCAATCCCAGCTGGAAGTCACCGACACGCGCAACGCCCTCAAGATGTGCCAACTGAAGCTCGAGGTGGCCAACAATCGGGTCAACAAGCTCCAGGGACAGCTCAAGCAAGCCTTGCGCTCCTCCAGGTATCCCATTGCAATCCTATTTGATTATATATTTCTTCGATGTTCTGGCAGAGTGAAAGTATTTAAATCGAAATCTTATAAGAATTGACGAGGTTCCAATTGGTTTAGTATTTTCAATTGAGAACTGATCTATACTCATAATTTTAGTATACAAATTTTTATAATACATACGTATATATAAATCATATATTTTTTTAATATTTAAAAATAATTCGAATATTTAGAATTTTTTTTAAATATAAAAATGTATTTAGAAATATTTAGAAATTTTGGCATTTTTTATTTTTATATTATTTTTTGTTTATGCATTTTTATATTATAACTATGAGTTTAGATCAATTTAGGAATCTTTTTTATATTTTTCCTTAATTTATCGAGTTTTTTTGTAATTTTTAATAGTTTTTTTTTTAATTTTCTAAATATAATTTAATTCTTTGAATTTTAGAGCTGTTTTAAGCGAAGTTTCGAAGTATTTCATGACTTTCGAATTTTAAGATAATTTTTAGAAATATGTATATATATTTGTATAATATAGAAATATGATACAGCTGATATGCCTTACTCAACATATATGATATACTCTTATATTATATATACTCATATTTGAAACCAGTTTTATGCACTTTTAAAATTATATTTCGAAATATTTGGCATATAAAAATATATACATATGTACATCATATCATATAATATAATATATATCAATAGAATATTTTATGCATATATCTTTATTATTAAAATATATATACATATGTATCTGACATATATTCTTATATGTATGTCACATATATGTTAGATTTAGCTGTAATATGTTTTTGTATGCCAGATATATATATGTTAGATTTAGCTGTCATATATATGATTTATCTGCCATATATTTTTATATGTCATACATAGATGTGTCAGATTTATCTGTCATATATTTTTATATGTCATACATATATAATTTAGATTTACCTGTCATATATTTTTATGTCATAGATATATGTGTCAGTTTTATCTATCATATATTTTTGTATGTCAGACATATATATGTCAGTTGTATCTGACATATATTTTAGTATGTCATATATATATGTCAGATTTATCTGCCATATATTTTTATATGTCATACATATACATGACAGATTTATCTGATATATATTTTTATACGTCAGACATATACATATATATTAGATTTATCTGTCATATATTTGTATATCTTATACATATATATGTCAGTTTTATCTGCCATATATATTTATATGTCATATTTTTACAATACATATCAAACACATATATATCACATACATATTTATATTATATAAACATATATATAAAATATGGCATATACAAATATATGACAGATAAAAAGCATGTTCTCTATAGGCCGTAAAGGCATTAAAGTCACGATACTTATAGGAGAGATTACGTATATACTCTAACAGCTGAGTCCATTTACTCCTATCCGTCTGTCTGTCCGGCCGTAGAACTACGTCATATTAGATATGAGCACAGCTAAGTTTTTCCCCTAGGTAATATATATATATATGTATATAGTTGTAGAAATCTGAAGGAGATATGTACATATATATACGTATATATATTCCGATACTCAGGGATACCCAAGGATACGCCGTTTCTATTGAGTCTCGCCTCTGCCGGAACATCTTATGGTTTAACTTTGCTGATTTATTTTGTTTTAGTTTTAGTTATTGTTTCCACTTTCGGTTCTATTGCGTTCTCTTCCTTTTGTTTCTTCTTTTCGTTTCTTTCCTTCTTCTTCTACGTCTCCGTCTACGCCTTGGGCTGCCACGTAGACTGCGGCTGCGGCGCAACTTACTTTTGTTGAGATACTTTAGCATTTTGCACGCTTTGTATTGTGTCCAGTGCTCGTGAGTATGCGCTGCTCACCTGCTGCTGCAGTGCCACGCCCACTAATCTAGCTGATAATCGCTCGTTAATGCAGGCCCTACTACGAGACGCGTGCGAACTACAACGGACTGCTGAAGGCGCAGAAGCTGCGCGTCAACGAGCTCGAGTCGAAGGTGAGCGCCGCCAAGCTGACCTACAACGAGGCGCTGAAGAATCTCGAGCAGATCTCCGAGGACATCCACAGGCAGCGGCAGCAGCGCAACAACTTGCTTAACTACGAGGCGATGCTCCGGCAGGTGGACGCCATCGATGCCCAGCATTCGCAGTCGGAGGCGGAGGCGGAGCAGCTGCAGCTGCAGCTGCAGGCAGATCCGCAGCCGGAGCCGGAGGAGGAGTATCTGCGGATGCCGGATCGCCTGGGCAGCGGGGCCAGCTCGCCCCGGCAGAGGCACGCCGATCCGCACGACTGTCCGCATCTGCTGCACGACTTCGAGACGGTGCTGACCTTCCCCCAGAAGCTGGCCGGCGGCATGCACAAGTCGGCCAGCACCAGCGCCACGGACGGGGACAATAATCTGTTCGCCCAGGCGCAGGGGCTGCACGGCCCGTACGAGGTGAAGCCGCGCTCGGAGTCGGGCAGCAGCTCGCTGGCCTCGGCGTCCGCTTCGGCGTCGGCCTCGACGTCCGCCCCGCCGGCGGACAACGACATCGATCAGTGGACGGAGATCCGGCTCTCGCACTCGGACAGCACCAGTTCGAGCTATTCGAATCAGTCGCTGCTGGAGCAGCAGGCGCTGGACGGGGCCGGCAGCCTGGGCGGGCACGGTTTGGGCTATGGCTTGAGCGGTTTGGATGCGGATGCACAGTCGCAGCATTCCACGTCGTCGTCGGACGAGCCCAAGCGCAAAGTGACCTGCACCACCATATTCCAGGACGACAGCAGCGGCCTGGGCATCGGCATCGGCCTCTCCGGCCAGCAGATGAGCCGCAAGCAGAGCCTCAGCCAGTGGCTCTCCCGTTCGAATAGCTTCAAGAGCTCCGGACGCCGGCAGAGCCTCGACCTCTTGATCGATGCCGGCGACAAGGTGAAGGATGTGTTTAGCTACGGCTTCCAGAAGGTCGGACGCAGCCTCGAGCGACGCAACAGCGAGTCCGAGATGGCCAACGATGGCGGCGAGACGGACGCTCTGCTCGCCGCCACTGCCACAGCAGCGACAGCGGCCGCCGCAGCGGCAGCGGGCACAACGACGACGACGACGACGGCGACGTCAGCAGCAGCAGCGGCAGCGAATGCCTCAGCGTGTGCCAACAATAGCAGCAGCAGCAGCAGCAGCGGCGGCGCCGGCGATTTCTTTCTCTTTAGCAGGTCAGTAGATGGCGGCGGTCGCAGCGCCGCCGGCGTCGGCCTCGGCGTTGGCAGCAGTCTACTCTGCACGCTGCAGAATCGCCTGACCAAGCTCATTTGATCAAATCGGACAGCAAATCCAAAAGCAAAATCGATAAATCGATAAGCCGATAAAGCGATCAGCCGATTTACCGCCAAACCGCTATTCCAAATTCAAACTGCACTCACTCAAAAATTAACGAACAGAAATTTAAGAAAAGTATCAAAACCGAAAATTAAAACTCCCAAAAATGCTTCAACTACTGCAATAACTAATAATAATCAGCTAATGCAATTAACTAAATTCCCAAATGCTCGCTAAGAAAACTAAAAACAAAAAACCAAAACCAAAACCAAAAAAAATAATCAAAGTAACGAATTGGCTGCTTTAATTTGGTATATTTGCTCTTTCAACTACACAAATTCGATTACAACAAAAACAACCACAAAAACAACAACTACAGTAATAACAATACCAACAATCAATCAATCAACCAATCAATCAACAAATACTACTACTACTACTACAATAACAATCAACTAACCGCATTGCACGCACGCACGCTTCTCAAAAAACAAAAAAACAAAAGTCAAAAATCTACTTTTAACAAATTTGTATGTACTGCAAATATTTCATTTTGTCTGTGTGTGTGTGTATGTATGTATGTGTAGCTATAAACTCGAGTGAGTGTGTGTATGTGTGTGTGTGTATCTGTGCATGCGTATGTATGAGAGTGTATGTGTGTGAGTTCCAGTCTGTGTCTGTGCTTTGGCATCATGAAATAACTTTTTACAATGAAATCGATCAGAAAATATCAATTTTTTTTTATATATTCTAGATCAGCAATATTTCAGTTTGGTTTTCAAGCATTTTCAAAAATTATTGACAAATTAATTTTTACATTTTTAAAATTTTTAAATCAATAAAATTATGCAAATTAGTTTCATAATTTTGCAAATATTTTCAAATTAATTTGAAAATAATTTGATATATTAAAAAATATTTTAAAATTATTTTTTTTTCAACACATTTATGATTTTTGAAAAAAACGTTAATTTTAGTATATTTTAAATATTTTAAAATTAATTGGAAAATAATTTTATATATTAAAAAATATTTTAAAATTATTTGCAAATTAATATTAATACACATATTTATTTACTTTTGAAAATTCAAAATTTGTTTCAAATTATTTGCAAATTAATTTTAATATATTTAAAATATTTTAAAATTAATTGGAAAATAATTTGATATAGAAAAAATATTTGAAAATTATTTGCAAATTGATTTTCAATATATTTATGATTTTTGAAATTTCAGAATTTGTTTCAAATTATTTGCAAATTAATTTTAATATAATTACAATTTTTTTTATTTACAAATTTTTTTTTGTATTTATATTGTAAAAAAAAATTCTACACATTCTTTATTTATTTTCTTTTTTTTAAATTGTTTTTTTTTTTTAGTAATTTAACTAAGATATTGATTTAAAATACTAAAAAAGACAATTTTCAAAATTGTTTGTCGAAAATAATTATATTAAATAATTTTTAAAAATACATATTCAAAATTATTTATGAATATATATTTTTTAAATAAATATTTCATAATATAATTTAAATATTTTTTTTTTTAAATTTATTTAGATTTTTAATTTTAAATTTTTTTGTTTTTTGTATATATATTTGATATATAAATGTTGAGCAAAGTTATTTCACGAGGCCAAACGCACTTATCAATGTGAACAATTTGCTCATTTCTTCTTTTTTTTAAATTCGATTCAAATCGATTTCATTAAGCATCAGTTTCCATGCATCCAATCCGCTTAAAACTTTGTAAATCTATTCTCCCTCTCTCTCGCTCTCTCTCTCTCTCTATGTCTGTCTCTTTCTCAATCTGTCTCTTGTCTCCATCACATTTTGGCTTAATTTATTCTGTTGTCTCTTTGGCTATCTCTGTTTGGTGTGACACAACTACAACAACAACTACTTTACAGATCCTCAGAACCGAAAGAGTTACTATCCGATGAGCAGGTTGAGAATTTGCTATTGAATCATATGGTCGATGAGCACGGCGTCATCATCGTGGAGGAACTAAAGTCACCAACGGCTGCAGCACACACAACACGAACATCGGCAACAGCAGCGACAACAACATCGACTAGCTTGCAACGCTCTGCTCTATTGTTTTAAGCCGAGCTATAGCTACGATCCGGAGCCATTTCCCCCGCCCCTCCCCCGAGCAATTAGTAAGAGGCGTACATATCACTTGACATCAGAGGCGGATCGGCAGGAGCTGACCCCCCACCCCCAATCATTCAGCTGCTTTCTTTTACCGCATAGCTTCTCGCTGTGCCCTAATCCTAATATGTGCAATAATGTTGTTTAGCGTACAAACTCAAACAAAAACAAAAAAGAAAAAAAACAAGTTACATTTTATGCTGTTCAGTAAATTAATTAACTAACTAACGCTAGTCCTAGGCAAAATGCATACAACAGAAATATAAAAAATTAGCAAAAGAAAAAAACAAAAGACAACAATTCAAAAGAGATAAACCGTAAAATACAAAATAATTATAGAAATTATACAAAGTACGTTATAAATATACATACATATGAATATTGAAATGAACTGTGTTTTCTTCTTTTGAATCAATATTTAAAATTAGCGCTTACATATCGATAGCGCTTAGTTGAGCTATCGATGTGTATGCCCGCAGTGACAAAGACACCAGCTTTTGTCTGCGAGCATCTAGCTGCTGTGTTCCTTTTATATATGCTTTGTGCAACGAAAAGCAACGAAATTGAGCTGCGAATATGGCCTAGAATTATATCTCAATTAGTTATAAATTCCAAATGGTATCGTACACTATATATTTGATTATGCACCTAACAAAGGTCATTACGATGTTTTTGACATCGTACATACACTTGTCGCATTCATTGTATCGATATCAGTTATCGACTGGTTGCCCATCACCGTGTTGTACTCCAAGATATTCCAAATAAAAGCAAAACGCAATCCGCTGCCAAATTTAGCAACTGCAGCACATTTCGCACGACCACGACCGCAAAAGGCCAAGAAATGAACGTGCTTCCGTTGCTGTTGGTGCTGCTCGTGCAGCAGCTGACACAGGCGGACCAAACAGGAGCTGCGACCCCAACCAGCTCCAATGTAACCAAACTGTCGATGGTCAACCCAAGCAACAGCAGCAACAGCAACAATGCAACAACTCTGAAGGCAGTCACAGGTGCAAACACATCAGCAGGTATACTATATATACAACTTGAACCATATACGATATATGTACGATATTCATGACAGCTTTAGCCCAGCCGTTGGCTGAGAACAAACCGGTCAAGGTCAACGGCACGGCGGATCACTCTCCGGTGCTCGCGCGTGGCGTTACCAATACGGACACAGCGCCCGTGCAAGCTGGCGGCACCGAAGTAAAGCTCACTTCGACTACGCCAGCGCCGCAAGCAACCA
Source organism: Drosophila mercatorum (assembly GCA_961210405.1). Classification (NCBI taxonomy): domain Eukaryota; kingdom Metazoa; phylum Arthropoda; class Insecta; order Diptera; family Drosophilidae; genus Drosophila; species Drosophila mercatorum. The sequence continues at coordinate 14,208,143 of CAUIUS010000001.1, forward strand.
AAGCAGCAGCAGCAACAACGTCGATAACACAGCAAACTAAATCAACGGCCAAGACGGACAAAATCGTGGCCGACGGCGTGTCGCTGAGTGACATTAACAGCAACAATGGCAGCAAGAATAATAATAACAACAGCAGCAGCAGCAGCAGTGGCGGGGGCAACACCACGACAGCAGCTGTTATCAATGGGCCAGCGACAAATAGCAGCAGCAACAGCAGCAGCGTTGCCACAACGCCAACATCCACAGCAGCAACAACAGCAACAACAACAACAACCACAACAACTACAACAACAAGCACAACTACAACAACCACTACAACAACAGCCAAGCCGAGCAGCACCACAACAACCACAGCTCGTCCCAAAAAGCCCACAGTCACGAGCAGCATGGCGAAGCCAATCGAGGGCGAGAAATTGGATATGAACGCTCTGAATGGTGGCAGCGTCGCCCCGCATGTCTTGCCCGTGCAGGAGCTGAGCAGCAGCAGCAGCCTGGTGAATCGTGGCGAGAACGAGTACATAGTGCCCATTGTGACCATCATGCTGGCCGTGCCGCTGGCCATCGCCGTCTTCATTGTGGGCTACAGGCGCTTCCGTGACCTGTGGACGACGCGTCACTACAGGCGCATGGACTTCCTGGTCGACGGCATGTACAACGATTGACGAAGACGCCATCAGCAGCAGCAGCAGCAGGAGCCTGGCTACGGTGCTGCAAGTGGTGGCGGTAGTGGTGGTGGCGCAAGTGGTGGTCGTGCTGCTGGCGGTTTATCAATGCCCGCCACGCGGCTGCCGTAGCGCAAACGAATTTGATAAAGCACAGCAAATAATTGGAAAGATTATTAGTTGTTAAGATATTATTATAACTATTATTTGAATTATGCATGGAATGCAGAAAGCAGCAACAGTGAGCGAGAGCGAGAGAGAGAGAGAGAATCGCATGTTGTTGCGGGGCAGCGGCACAGGCTAAATATACAAACACAGACACACGCGCGCACGTTGCTCAGTCAATTAAAACATTGTGTGCATGTGTGTGTGTGTATAAAAGTAATTTCCAAGAATATATATGCACATATGTATATATATATATACCCAGGCGGCCAAATCGAATATGTTGATAAGATTCAAGCGTAGCGCAAAAGAGAAACAAAACAAAAAAAAGTTTTGAAAACATTTAATGAAAATATTGCCAGCATTTGATAAATAGCTTCACATCTAGTTTATGCATTTTTCTAATATATATATACATATACACACACATATATATGTATGTCTGTCTTTATACCTTTAAACTATGCAACAAAGTTGTAGAAAGAATATATACATATATATATATATTTCAATACTTAAGGCGCAATTAGCAATCAATCATAAATTATAATATAAAAAAAATATTGTAAACTCTATATAAGTATATATATATATGTGACCAAAATGTGCCTTACCGTTGCAGCTCATTATAATGCTGTGTATCATATATATATATACATCTGTATCGGTATCTTATAGACTCTCAAATCTGGCAACAACAAAAAACAAAATCATGGAAAGCGAAGCGAAAAGCGCGCATTTATTGCATCATTATTTGTTATAAACGAAACAATTACAATAAAGCAAATGCAGTGTAACCAATAACAATAAACTCGAGTCAATTTGCCTGCGAGCAACATGAAACATGCGTAACACGAACCAGCAGCAACAACAATCAAACATTGGCCCAGACCATTGCTCTACGATCTATGGGTCATATCAGCTATGCATGATAATACTTATTGATTATTAAAAAAAAAAAAAAAATTGTCATTTGTTATATATATATATATATATATGTATATCATATACACTACTATTAAACCAAATGTTTATTATTTATCTTGTATCATTCACCTGAAACTTTACTTATTGATTTATTTACGCAGCCAGCCAAAAGCGCCTTTCTATGTCATTCTCATAAATGCAAGAAACTGCACAGAGACTGAAAAACGCTGTCAAGCATGCCAAATGCATTGCCTTTCTATGCAATTCTCACTCTCAGAAAGAGAGAGTGAGTGAGTCCTGATGATCTCATATTCGTCTCATTTCATTTCATATTTATAAATTCACTTTTGTCTTGTTTTTCTGCTTTATTATGATGCCCCAGAGGCATCTTCTTGTGATCTTTGATCTTATGAATATAAATCAGCATCGCTCAGGATCGCAGCGAGCCACATCTGTCGGCCCAGTTGTCGCGCGGTGTAAACCGTTTGACCTTTTGTCGCTAATAGATCACTGGCGGCTGCTCCCTGATTAAGACAAATGCTTAACAACGTGCGTAGCCAGCTGAAGTGGTTTATAAATTATCTCCAGCTTCTCCATATAGATTTTTGTAGTTCGTTCGTTTCTAATAATCTAAACAACGCGCAGAGAAAATATATATAAAAAAAACAGCAAGAAACACAAACAACATGCGGCTGTGTGTGTGTGTGTATATAGAGAGATGGTTTGGCCGGATGGCTGGACGGAACGGAGGCGCCGTAAACGGCAACGTGTGAAATGAGCCAAACAACTGCTTCGACGCTTGAGGCTTGTGGCCCGCTGCTCAATTGGAAACGTGCGCTAGACGCGTGCAGTGCTCATCGTGCGCCATTTTAACGATACGGATCTTCAGCCGAGCACCAGCAGCATCAGCTTCATCATCATCATGCATCCTGCATCGCCGCATCAGCATCGTTCGCGTCTCAATATCAATGCGCCCGGATCAGTAGCCGGACAAACCCCGCATCCGCCACAGCAGCAGCATCAACAGCAGCAGCAGCAGCACACGGTTCAGATCAGCTCCAGCACGCATCCCTATCAGGGACTGAAAACCTGTAAGAAACTATCTTAAAATTGTATTAAAACTCAGACCTAAAAGGAATATCCGAAAAATACCTAAAAAGAGCTGCAAATATTCCAAATATTTACTAAAATGTTCTACAAAACTTCTGAACTTGTTCTGAAAAAGGTATAAAAATTACACCAAAACTTAGAAAAATTAAAAAAAAATCTGAAAAATACAAAAAAAAATTATAAATATTTTCTCAAAGTTATCTAAAATTTTTCAAAAATTAAAAAAAAAATTTATAGACTTTGTCTAGAAATGTTCATAAAAATATTTTGAGAATGTTCTAAAACTGTTGTAAAATTTGTCAAAAATTTTCTAAAGTTTGTTAAAACTTTTTCTAGAAATGTTCATAAAAATGTTCTAAGAATGTTCTAAAAGTGTTCTAAAAATGTTCCTTAAAAGATCTGAACATTTTCTAAAAAAAATTCTTAAAATTATTCAACAACGTTTTAGATTTTTTTTTTGCATTTTCCATTGCATGTTTAGTTCATGAGCCGATCCACGGCTAACATTATGTGTTTAGAACTACAGAAGATACAAATAGTTTACGTTTCACGACCTCATAAATTTGTATTCATGCGCTTGAAAATCATAATTCAAGCGATTTGACTGAAAATGATTCATTCGATGTCGATGATATATTGAATTGTATCTGTCGATCGATCAGTCAGTTCCAGCGACGACCACCTATGAAGTATGCAATATAAACTGTGCGCCGACAAGTAAAAATAAATAGAGAAGCAAAGATTGACGAGACGCGACCCAACCTGACGTGACGTGACGTGATGTGATGTGACGTGATTTGATTTGATTTGAATCGTATACGGATATGGGATATAAATCGTATTGTCGAAACATACATAAGATAAACAACAGAAAGGGGCCCAAACTGAAAATAACCGTGCTGTGCTCCCCATCTATAGACTGAACTTTTCGTTTGGCTAACATGTACTCGTGTACTACATAAACATTCCATAAATGTTCCAATTGGCCAGGCGATTGTTTAGCTTTGCTCTGCTCTGCACTGCCCTGGATTGGCTGGTATTAGTTCAACCTGCCCGCACTCGTTGGAAAATCTATACTAAAACATAAACAATACACGCAATTACCATTCTATATGTACATACATATAAATATATATGTACTATATAATTATGTGTGTATCTATAGACCAGGCTATTCGTCTATGGAAATATGGCTAATTTAGCAATAAACAAATACCTACTTATGTAGTTAGACCATAGCGCGCTGATAGATCGCAGCCGTATCGAAGATCAAAAACAATTGTTTTCGTTCCATTTTGCTTGAGGCCATAAAACTTCACTTTTATGGCAGATCTGCGGATAGTTTATGCTCTTATATTTGAAATGCAATTAGGCTTTACGCAGTCGAGATCTATCGCTGCGAATTATCCGAATTATGGGCGTACGACCCAGCTCATAGCCCTGCAGCAAACAGATGAAATGTTAGCTTTGAAATGGGGAAAAACAAGAATTGTGAAAATACATATATAAGCAAAAAAAATAGTTTTCCGCTTTTCAATAATAATAAAATGATAATATAAAACAAAAAAATTAAAAAGAATTAATGTTAAAAAAATAATATAAAAATAATGTAAAAAAAAAAACATAAAAAAATAATATAAAAAAATAATATAAAAAAGTAATATAAAAAAAATAATATAAAAAAATTATATAAAAAAATAATATAAAAAAATAATATAAAAAAATAATATAAAAAAAATAATATAAAAAAAAATATAAAAAAGTTTAAAATAATATAAAAAAATTTAAAAATAATATAAAAAATGTAAATATAATATAAAAAATATTAAAATAAAAAACAATAATATAAAAATTAATAATATAAAACTTAATAATATAAAAATTAATAATATAAAAATTAATAATATAAAAATTAATAATATAAAAATTAATAATATAAAAATTAATAATATAAAAATTAATAATATGAAAAAAAATGTATAAAAAAAAATTAATTTATTCATACTGATATTGTCATATAGACGCTTATACGTTATTAAATTATATTACGCTCTCACGTAATGTAGCACTTACGTCATATCAGTCTTACGTCATATCAGTCTTACGTAATATCAGACTTACGTCATAGCAGATATACGTAATAACCGCCTTACGTAATAACAGCCGTACGTAATTACGGTCTTACGCTATGACGCTGACCTTACTTCTCCCCCCTGCATGAATCACATATGTAGTGATCTTCAGCTTATTTGGTTCTTCTCGATCATCGTGTTGTCCGACAATTTGTACATGTATGTTGATACAGTTCTCCATTAATATTCCAAATTGAAACAGCTCAAAATCCGACTCATGCTAGGAGCAGCATCTCCAAGAGAAGAACGCTTTCTCTTCACAATAACTTTAATCTATTACTCTTAAAACATATAGAATAAATATATATACATATGTATGTATTTAACACAAAGAATTTTCACAATTATTATTTAAACAATTTGCTTAAAAACAATTAATTTAACTATTACAACAGTTTGCTTAAAACTATTAACAAATTTGCTTAATATTATTAACTATTTAAACACTTACCACCCACTGAAGAAGAAGAGGAGGTCCGCTGCACGACTGTCCACCAGGCGATCAGGCATCCGACTGAAGCCACACAGCTGCAGGCTCGCCTCTATATAGGACGAGCCAACCTCTCGAACTCGAACTCTGCTCGCCGACCTGTTGCTGAGCTACTTTGCAGGCTCGATCAGTGAGCGAACAGTGGGTTCGACCAGGTATGAGCAGCAGCTGGCGTTTGACTCCGTTTAGCTTATGTTGTTGTCAATACTAGGGAGATAATGTTGCACGCATAGAGGCGTACTTTGGGCGCTCTTTTTCAGCTCTCTTCATGCCAAGCTAGAGAAATGCAATATTAATAATTAATTGCTTATTAAACAAAATAAAGGAAATCTTCTAAGATAAGTCGGCTTCTTGCTGGCACTTCATATGCCAAGCTATACTTAAGGCAAACGAAGCTTGTGTTCATCTTTCACTCTCAAATTTGTAGACTAAAAAGGAACATTTCTCATAGTTAAAAGAACTTGAAGGAAAACAATTTATAAGCCTAATAACTGATCCAGCAATAGAAATATTTTGAAGAGAAAACATAAGAAAAGAATTTCTTTTTAGATCTCTACATATGTTACTAATATACTCACCAATGGTGAGTCACCATAAATAATACATGCTCACTTGCCATGCCTACTACTTCGTATTGCTGAATTCACTTGTATAGATATATCATAGATATCATCATATATATATCATATAGTCATATCGTCATAGATATATCATAGATCATCATCATATAGTCATATCGTCATAGGTATATCATAGATCATCATCATATAGTCATATCGTCATATCGTCATAGGTATATCATAGATCATCATCATATAGTCATGTCGTCATATCGTCATATCACATCCATTAACTCAACGCAATTACTAATTATACGCAGAGTCTCAGTCTAGCCAGTAGAGTAAATATTTTGCCATGTTCTATGATTAAATGTACGCCGCCAAGTGTTTTGGCTGCCGTTTCGTGTGATCTCCGTGTCTGTGTGCCCGTTTCCAACGAAGGAATGAACAAATCGGGGCTGCCCGGGCTGTCCGTGTTCAGTGGAACAACAAACGGAAATCCGAGGCAGCATGGCAAAAACATTTGCGTTTTTCGCGGAGCGAGCAACAAGTGCCACAATGCACATGTGGCAGACGGCACCACACACACCACCCGCACCACCCACCCAACCAAATGTGTCTTCAATTGATTTTCAATTGCTTGTGAAATGTGCTCCGTCTGATGAGGTTTCGTTTCTTCTCTTGCAGCTGAAAATGACGAGATGGGCTGTGTGGAGCTGCTGGCCACGGCCATCTCGGTGCTGATCATGGTGCTGACGTTCCCCTTCTCCGTCTTCATCTGCTTCAAGGTGGTCTCCGAGTACGAGCGCGCTGTCATCTTCCGCATGGGTCGGCTGCGCAGCGGCGGAGCACGCGGCCCGGGCGTCTTCTTCGTGCTGCCCTGCGTGGACGACTACTATCCGGTGGATCTGCGCACCGTCTCGTTCGATGTGCCGCCGCAGGAGGTGCTGTCCAAGGACTCGGTGACTGTGACAGTCGATGCCGTCGTCTATTATCGCATCAGTGATCCGCTCAAGGCCGTCATTCAGGTCTCCAACTACAGCCACTCCACGCGCCTCCTGGCAGCCACAACGCTGCGTAATGTCCTGGGCACACGCAACCTGTCGGAGCTGCTGACCGAGCGCGAGACCATTTCGCACACAATGCAAATGTCCCTGGACGAGGCCACGGATCCCTGGGGCGTCAAAGTGGAGCGAGTCGAAATGTGAGTAGCTTGAACTGGGACTGCTGGAGTTGGCCTAATGAATCTTCTCTCCTTATCTCCTTATTTCAGCAAGGACGTCTCGCTGCCGACGGCACTGCAGCGCGCCATGGCCGCCGAGGCGGAGGCTGCGCGTGAGGCACGCGCCAAAGTGATCGCCGCCGAGGGCGAGATGAAGTCCTCGCGCGCGCTCAAAGAGGCCTCCGAGATCATTTCGGCCAGTCCGTCGGCATTGCAGCTGCGCTATCTGCAGACGCTGAGCAGCATCTCGGCGGAGAAGAACTCGACCATCATTTTCCCACTGCCCATGGAGCTGCTGACGCCCTTTCTGAACTCCTCCGCTCAATATGCGGCCAATGCCCATGCGACGCCCTCGCCGCTGCACAGGCACCAGCATCAGCACCATCAGTGACGCTCGATGTCGGTGCTGCAGCCGTACCTGGAGGCGCTGGGTCGCTGCGAGCTGCGCCGGCAAATCGCGGGCAACGACAACGTGGACGACGACGACGACATCGTTGGCTACTTGCTCTAAGTAGAAAGAGCGCGAGAGAGAGAGAGAGAGGGTAGATAGAGACACCATTTATGTGCTCTCCGGCTCAATTCTGTTCCTCAGCACATCCACTTGCTGTTCTTAATGAAAGTAGATTTTACTACAAATTCTTATATATAAGTTAGATTTATAAAAAAAAAAATGTTTTTTATATGTCTTTAATTTATGAAAAATTGTATTTATTTATTGACAATTAAGCAAGAGCCTGCACAACTCAAATCTTCTGTCAAATTGTTGTGTTTGAAACATTCTCACTGCCTTCCCATTCAGCATTCAGCATTTCCGATATGATTTAACTTTTTTAAAGCGCATACCTAAGCTTGCGGCACTAAAATCGCCAAAAGTTCATAATTCCAGAATTAAATATTTCATAATTTCATTCAATTAAATTTTTATATATCTAATCTGTTTTCATTTGTATACAGTTGATGATAATATAGAATAATAATATATTTTAGTAATTTTTTCTTATTTTTTTATATAATAATAATATATTTATAATAATATAAATAATAAATATTAGTATTTTTCGGAATTTATTTATTTTATTTTTTAAAAATAATAAAAATATATTTTTTTAAGTTTTAAATTTATTTATTTTATTTTATTTATTTACCTGTTTTTTTTAATTTTTTTATAATAGTAATTTTTAATATTTATTTAAAAAAAATAATAATCCATTATTTTTTAATTAAATACTTATTTATTTTATTTTTTTTTTATAATACTACAGTCGACTCTTACTATATGAATGATGTTTGAATTATTATTTTATATTATCGTATTATAAAGAAATATAAAGAGATTTTGTAGGGGATAACTTTGAATCAATGAAAGGCTCGAATTATCTCAGCATCTCTCGTTTTTTCGGGATTTAAATACATATATTTATTTTATTATTATATATTTTTTAATAATAACAATTGAACAATTTTAAATGTATTTAATTTCATTTTCAATTTTTTTCTATATTTTATTATTATATATTTTTTAATAATAATAATTGAATAATTTTAAATGTATTTAATTTCATTTTTAGTTTTTTTCTTTCTATTTATCATTCTTCTCATTTGCTTTGAAATACCTTTCAAACGCCTTGCGTAAAAGTATGCAATAGATTTTTGCTCTCATCCTAATCCAAATCGAAATCCTATAAAAAATTCCAATCCAAGTAGGCGCTGAGAAAAACGTCGAAGGCTCCCAGCTGAGAGGGAGCATAGAAAATAGTCGTCAGTCTCTGATCTACAGGCTCAACAGCCGGACGTTTGTGAGATTTTATTTATTTATTTTTTTTTTTTTTTGAAAGTACAAATTATAAATTTAAAAAAATTTTCTTTTACAATTTTACAAGGTCATATATATATATATTTTGTATATTCCAACCGCAATCTAAAATTCAAGACTAAAAGATATTCGAAATAAATCGGAACATCATGAAGAAATCGCGCTATTCTTCATCGGTGAGCGAGGACCTATCTGAGTTCTATATCAGCTCTATTAATCGCATAGAGAGCCAACTGGAGAACGATTGTAATGAGCGAATTGCCCAAATGGCCATGATTAACATGGGCTCAACCGATGATAGTCCTTTAAGTGGCCAGCTTGACTCCACCTCTGACGCATCCTCATACCTAGCTCACTACCGCCCCCGGAACAGCTGTGAGAAGTCAACGCAGACGATGCAGTACGCCTGCCCCCGCTGCAGCAAGGACTTTCACTCCAGTCCAAGCTATGCTAGTGACACCTACAGCCAGTCCAGCGATCCGCTGCTGTCTAAAGAGGATGAGAGCCGCCCGGCTTCAGAGACGACGGATTTCGTTGAGAGCGTCGAGGTGATGCAGCGACCAATGTCTATACAGCTACCCGAGGAGCAGGATGAGCTACTGGCTACCTCGTTTGCTGAGTCAGACTCTGACCATCAGCAGACGTACAGCGAGGCGTCCGAGGAGCTATTTATGCCGCGTTATGTGGGGAAGCAGCCGCGCTGCAGCCAGCGTATTCCGCGTCTCAAGAGAGATCCGTCCTCGCCGATCAGCGATAGCTCGCTACAGGAGATACGCAGGAGCCGCGACAAGTTTCTCGAGGCACACGTCAAGGGCTACGTATCGTCGGCCAACACAGAGCCCTTCGTCACCAGCGATCATCGCAGGGAGCAGAAGCATCATGCTCACATTTCGAAGCGCAGCCGCCGTCGAATCCTATACCCACCCTCGACATCCGACCTGCCACCCGTAGAGAACGACGAGCTACCAAAGAATGTACACCGGCGCTCACGACGCATGAAACCAGACGTGGAAGAACTACGCCGCACCAAAGCACGGCGTCCAGTCTTGGACTTCAAAGACTCAGTGGACGTACTGATGCCAATCCGTCCACTTAAGTCATCCGACTTTGAGCTACCAATGACACAGCGCGCGAAGTATATGCGTGAGGAGAAGTCGAGCTCATTCACACAGCCCGAGGCAGATCGTCTGCTGCGCGAGACATTCAGGTGCAGCAACCGGCCGACCCCGGCCAGCAGCCAGCTGCGCGGCAGGATTATCGATGACTTGGTTTACTTGAAGATGCTCGACAACAGCGATGACAACGATGACATCGGCGAGATAAGCGACAACAGCGTCAGCTGCGACAACAGCGACATCGGCGACAATTGCCAGAACAGCCTCAGCTGCGATAACTCAATCAGCTGCCTCAATTGCATAAACTTTGAGAACTGCGGCAACTGCGAGTCCACGCCGAGTTGCTCGTCGGTAACATACCACTCGCATTTCGACGAATCGGGCGATATTTTCGATCTGTATACAACATCGAGCGATGTTTCACAGCCAGCCTCGGGGCTGGACTCGTCGAGCTGGACACAGGCTTGCCATTATCTGCCCTCGCTGGACTTGTCCACTCACCAGCGCTCGCCGCGCTTGTACACTTCGCGCAAGTTGCAGCTGTCGTCGCCCAAGCTGTCCGAAGCTGAAGTCGACCCGGAACCGGAGCCTGAGCCTGAGCCGGAGCCTCAGCCCAAGCCTAAAGCTAAGCCTAAAGCTAAGCCTAAGGCTAAGGCTAAGGCTAAGCCTAAGTCTGAGCCTGAGCCTCCACGTAGGCGTGCTATGGTGATCTCCCCTAGCACTGCTCAGCTCATTAAGACCCTGAACCTCACTCCTCAGGACATTATCAATACACAGGTGACAGCACCGATGATACGACGCGTCCAGCGCATATACAATGCCAACTTGGCCGAACAGATGATGCTCGTCCAAGAATTAGACAGTATACCAAGGCTGATTAGGGAAATGCTGGATAGCCTAGAGAAGGAATAAAATGCTAAACGTTCATTGTCCTATAGCTCCGCACACACACGCATCCCCAACACACACGCACACAAACTCAAATTGTTCGCTTTGAAAATAAATTTCTAGTTATTTGTTGAATCTAAAACCAAAAGCTGAGTTCTCAATATGGATATGGATATATATATATAGAAATATGTTGACTTGCATACACAAAAAAAAAGAGAAGAATTTATTAATAAATATTTTAGCAAATCAAAGTATACTTATATAATATATATATATATGTGTATGTGTATGTATGTGTGTGTGTTGCTTGTATAAAATGGCTTTTACAAAATGTATACAAAATAATTGTGACTTAAGTTAGGATATACATATATACATTGGAAATGTGCGTAAAAGTAGCTCTCGATGTTGTTTCACTTTCTGTTTCAAGTTCGAAATAATAGTAGATGTAAGTAGACATATATATACATATATATATATAGTTATATATGATCATATAGTGAAGTATGTATTTATAATTTTCTTTTCTTTTCCTTTTTTTTTTGGGCTATGCGGCACAATCTCTCTTCAACTCTGTCTCTCTAGCAAACTCCATCTCTGTCAGTTTCACGTGTTTCACACCAGCTTTCAGCTCAGGCTGGTTTATTGCATTTCGATTCTATGGTCAAACATATCCGAGTACCGTTAACTCTGCCTGTTTCACTCACATTCTCGCAGATATTTTCCATATGGCCGGAAAATAAATGGAATAACGTGGGCACGTGGGCTCAGCAAGCAGCCAAAGCAAAGCATATGGGTTTAACAAAGACTTGGCTTAATTCATATATATATACATATATATATATGGGTGATTCAAGCAAAATAATGGCCACTGCTGCGCAAATTAAAGCATAACTTAAACTAAGCAATCCCCCGGGGCTCAAAAGATCTTCGCTAGACTCGGCGTGCGTCGAAAGGGATTCCACGAGCTGGACGAGACGCTGCCCACAAAGCGCGTCTTGGCGGAGTTCTTGAGCCGCAGCTTGGGCTTCGTGGTGGTGCTGGTGGGGCTGGACGAGCCGGACGAGACGCCCGATGAGCTGGCCGCCGACAACGTTGATATGGAGCCCTTCGACGAGAGTGGCTGCAATATAAACAAAATTCAATATCAGCAAATTTCCAACAGATTCTCGGCCTCGGCAGCCAACCTTTAGATAGTTGCGATCCATGGGCGTGATGACCTTCAGTTCGAGCGCAGCGCCGCAGGACTGTATGAGCCGCACGACCTGCTGATGCGAATACCATTTGACGTCCATGCCCGCGATCTCCACGATGAAGTCGCCCTCCTTGATGCCGCCCAACTGTCAAAATAGATTCAGTGTTAGCTTCAATTCAGTCCAATTATCTCTGTAAATTTCCACTCACATCGGCCAGCGAATTGATCTCGACATGTGCTATTATGACCGGCGCATCGCCGCGCACATGGAATCCGAAATTCTCGAGCTCCTCCTTGTAGAGGCTGCAGCCCGCCTCGTGGCTCTCGTCGCCCCTGGGGCAGTGACAATGGTAGCTGCTGGCATCGTGGTATATGGCCGAGCCCTTCTGCAGGCGAACGCAGCGCGGCGCTGTCCAGTGGCGGCGCGCGGAGAATATTGCAATGGGGCCCAGGCGCTTGAAGGGATCTTCCACTTTGTACGAAGTAAAGTCCGGACCCGTCAACGTCAGCGTGAACTTCGAGGATGCTGCGAGGCAAAGGAGACGAGTTGAGTATTATAAAGGCTGTCCCAGAACTCACGCAAGATTTGAATTTTGCGCCACTTGTTGGGGTCAAATGTTAAAAAAAACGTATATATATACAGCGTAATAGCTGACGGTTCAGGGTTAGCGTGCTATATAAAAGAATAATCTATTTTGATTGTAATTAATGAAAGTTTGACTGGCAACAGTGAATGCTGATCTTGAGCGTTGAGGCTCATTTCCATATCGCTTCTTGGCTCACAAAATCCACAGGTGATTGTTGAGCAATAAATTGATCATAATCCTATACTATATACTATATAAATCAAGCATAATTTACAATTTTTAATTAAAAATCTGTATTTCCTATCAAAATTGCTTCTTGCGTGACTTTTGGGACACCCTGTAAACCCTTCTTGGCTGCTCACCTTCCACCACGCGCTCAGTTAGATCGTAGCACTCGTCTATGTGCTTGACCGGTGCCTGCAGGCTGAATCGCTCGTACTCGTCCTGGGTCTTGTAGTAGGCCTCCTTGATGACCTGCGTTAGTGATGTCTTGTTCTGCAAGCGATGCAAAGAATGAATGAGTGAGTGAGTGAGTGAGAGAGTGAATCATTGAGTGTGAGTCACCTTCAGGTAGCGGCACATGCGCTGCAAGCGCTGCGCCTCCTCGTGACTAGCCAGAGCCTCTTTCAAGTGGGTGCGCTTGATGGCAGCTACGCTGACGGTCTCCTCCTCGCACTCGCTGATGGCCTCGGTGGCGCGCAGCGCCTCCCGCGCATTCCCAATGAACGATTCGTTCGACGAAGCCGCTTGACTCTTTTTGGTGCCCAGCGAGACGTTGTCGCCGCTGTCGCCCACAGCGGTATCAATGCTCCGCGCCTCGTAATGATGTGCCAGCGCTAAATGATTAAATCGAATCGAATCGAATCGAATCAGTTGGCCAAATGCCAATATCAAGGCCAGCCAAGCTGACGACGACGACGACGACGACGACGACTCACCTTTGTACAATTCGGCCTTGAGCGGCACCAGACCCGCCCAGCACTCGGGCAGATAGGTGTGGGTGTCATTCACTTGGATATTCTTGTGCATCTCATTGTACTCCAGCGACAGCTGAGCCGCCTCCCCAGCCAAGTCCCGAAACAGCTGCAAATATCGAATTAGTGCTTAGCTAAGACTCAGTTGTGAGTTCAGTTCATAGATGGCCACTTACATGACTGGACTCGGTGAGGCCCAAGGCCTCGATCTGCAGCTGCAGCTTCTCGAAGAGGCACTCGCGCGCCTGGGACAGCATGAGCGAGACGAGCACGTCGAGCACCTGCGGCTTCAGGTCCATGGAGGGCGCATTGGTGAACGTGTCGTAGATGTGCCGGAAGATGCCGGCAGCGCGCAGAAAACTGTCGACGGCCGCGTCGAGGCCGCGCTCCGTGCGCCGGTCGTGGCGCGCGCCGATCTGTGTGTAAATGGCGCCCAGGTTGAACAGCGTGCAGGCCTTCTCGAAGGCAATGGTGCGCTGGCAGGAGGGCACGCCGGTCAGCGAGTCGTACCACTCGAAGTAGACGCCCAGATTGCGATCGGGCGGAAAGAAGCGACGCTCCACATAGTACAGCAGATTGTAGTAGCGGAAGAGCAGCGCAACGCCCAAGCCATCGCGCGACGGCGTCTTCGAGGCCTGTCAAATTTGGCGGAGCAAAGATAAGTCAGAGAATCTCTTAATGATATGGACTAGAAGCGCTCACCTGTCGGGTGTCTGTCATATCAGCTATGGCATCCATATATATCGAAGGCTCCTCGCTGTAGTGCTCCAGTATGAAGTCCGAAAAGGGCTCCATGAAGTTGATTTCCTTGGTCTCCTTGAGGCCCAGTGGTATCATGGGCATGATGCCCTCATGGCTGTAAAAAGAGCGGATTAAGCCAGGTTCAATCAAGCGAGCCGACATTTTTGGCAGCTATTACATCATATATATATATATATACAATATGTATATATCTGATCGCGCTCAATTAGCGTGTGCGCCGAACCCTGGAAGCCCTAATCTCTATGGAGTTTGCATTGGGCAAGTGAAGTCTGTGCCATTGTGGAAATGCTTTTTACTATTGTTTGTCTGTCTGTCTGTCTGTCTGTCTGTTTGTCTGTCTGTTTGTTTGTCTGTTTGTTTGTTTCATATTTGTATTTTTGTCAGTTGTGCATTTAATGACGCTTTTTCACTTTCTTTGTTGTTGTTGTTGTTGAGGTTTTTTCGCTGTGATTTCGTTCCGCTCGACGGCGCAAAAAGGCGCTTGACCAGAAACTAATGCGCAAAAATTACAGCCGCCCAGCTGGGTAGCGCCCCGCCGACTGTTGCATGCCCCAAGTCCCAGCTGCTGGCTGGGCCAGCAGAGGGCAGCAGTAGCTATAGCCTAACATCAACAGCAACAACAACAACAACAACAAATTGCAACATTTGCAAGAGCTGGGCAAAACGACAAAGTTATTTGGGAAATGGGCGCAGGTGGTTTTGGCCACTGCAGCGCGCGCCCAGTGGAGCAGTTAATCATTGGAGCAGATCTCACCTCTCGCTCTGGTAGATCTCCACAGATGAGTTCAGCTCGGCCAGCTGCTCCTTGAGCAGCTGCAAATTTGAATTGACGAAGCTCAGCTCCAGAGCGACGGTGTCGCGCAGCTTCCGGTTGGTCGTGGCCTGTGGATATTTAAGACAATTTTTAATAATATTGCCAGAGAGAGAGGCAGAGAAAGAGAGAGAGAGAAACTAAGACTTATATCTAAGCTAAGCTAAAACATATTCTTATTCAGATGATATCTCAAGCTGACAATTTTTCTGCATCTTTCACTTGTTATATATTAAAGCCAGACTAAGCCAGCTTAAGACTTGCCCTGAATTATCATTATTAAGAAATTAATGCTATCTAGGAAGTGCTTGACTAGCATATACCTAGACCTACCTGCAGTCAAGTTGCTTGACAAGGCATTCTATGAGCTGTATGAACTATGCCCTGGTAGACTAAGAAGAAGCTTTCCATCGTAACTAAAATGCCTAGGATCTGCTCAAATATATTTGCAGAAATTTTGAATATTTGGCTGATATTTGAAAAGCTAGTATATAGTATATGCTTGCTTATAGAAAGAAATATAAAGAACTTCAAAGTCTCTCTGACTGCAGTAGATTGAACATGAGAAGTATAGTATAGGTATACATATGTATATATATTAGCTATCTATATTTAGGGGTCTGTAGATATATACGTATAAATATGTATATCGAGGCATGTATAGGCATATATAGGCATATATAGCTATATATAGTTGTATCTAAGCACATCTTTCCTACTTTAGCAAACGTTTCTTGTAAGCATTTTTTCAAAAAAACTTTAAAAATACTTTCTAAATTGATACAGAGCAGAATTTAATTTTATCTTAAGTAGAATAAAATAGAGTTTTATAGAAAACAAATTTTAAGGCGCCAGCTTAAATGATATAGAAGATATTCAACATTTACGGTGAATGTGAAGGATGTGATATTCTGAAGTAGCGCAGGGTATGTATGGAGATATAGGTATACAAAGGTATATATATAGGTATATATAGGTAAACAAAGGCATATATAAGGATATATATGTATATCGAGGCATGCATATGTATATAAAGGCATATATAGACATATACATAGGTGCATATGTGTGTACATAGGTTAAAACAGCCATATACAGCCCTAGACATATACCACAACTCAAGCACGCATCCCTCTGCCATTGATATGCCATTTTTGGCGACGATCTCAAGTCTTACCTTGTATAAATTTTCGGCACCGGCGCGCAGGCGCAGCTCCTTGTTGATTTCTTGATTCAGCTTGCAGCGACGACTTTGCAATTTGCCGCGACAAGTGGCCGCGCGTGGATCAGAGCCCTGTAACAAGACAAAAATGCAAAGAGAATCAGTTAGTAAATAGTAATATAGTGATCAAAAGTAGTTGCTAGAGCTGTGGCTGCTAGAAAGAAAAGTCAACACAAATCATAGTTATTCTTATGGTCGTCTGTAGCCAAAGACCCATTCGAGCACACATACATCAGGCCTTTGTGTGCCTGCCTTTCTCAAAAGGGGCCAGTGCATAATTTTCGCTTGGTACGTGCCAAGTTGATTGACTCAACAGCAAACAGAATGGAATATGTATAGAACCTGCAGCCGCAACACAAATGCTGGCTGGGTAATGATAAATGAAGCTCTTGGTTCTTGGAAAGTGTAACTGTTGCACAGCCCCAATGAATGGGAATGCCACAGAGCGAACTACACGATGAGAAAGGGAATTTCAAGAAGTTCAAATCAAAATCAAAATTAAAATAAATTATCAAAAAAGAATACCAAGTAAATCAAGCTAGAAATGTATCAAAATATATATAGAAAATATATAAGAATTATATTTAAATTAAACTAGCACTGCTTTTCGCTCAGTGCAGCACTTGCAACTGCATAACAATAACAAAAGCTCAGCGTGTTATCTGTGTGTGTGTGTGTGTGTGTGTGTGTGTGTGTGTGTGCATAAGGCCAATGCGCCGCTGTTAGCATTGTAGCAGTAGGAACAACTTGGCTATGGCTATGGCTAGGCCATAATTACATTGCGTCCACGTTCACAAACACAAACACAAACACAAATACACATTAGCACATTCGTGTATTTTGTACGCCAACGCAGCGTGACACGAGCGCAATAATCGTAAACGGAAGTAGGAAGTCATCGTCACGACGCTGCACATTCTGGAACCTACTTCATAGGGTGTGAGGTTAAGAATAATGAAGAAGTAGTAGAGAAGGAGGACGAGGAGGAGGAGGAGGAGGAGGAGAAGCCAAGAAGACCTTAATATGCATTGTCTGTATGCCTGTCGTGTCATGCCCGATGCCAAAGCAAAGCACTTGAGCTGAGCTGAGAACATTGAAGTTTCCAGCTCGCTGAGTGGGGTAAACATGGCAACAGATATATATATATATATATACATATATACACTATATACTATATATGTATTTTTTTTATAAAGCAAAAGTTGAGAATGCTATCGCATAAATATTTATATATCAATCTATCGAAAAGATAATAGGTGAAAACAAAATTGATTGAGATGAAAGTTGGGATATAGCGTGTGATTGATGTAAGTTTCAAAGAAAAAATAATATATATAAATATAAAAACGAATATAACAAGCTGAAAGAACTGAAAGACAAAGGCAACTAAATGAAGACAAAATTTTTGGTGTGGCCAAGACTTAGAGACTTTAGCCTTAGCGCTATTCATGTTCAGATTCTAGCACATTATGTAAATGGCGACCCCAATCCTAGCAGATATATATACATCTATATTTGTAAGCTTAAATACAGGCGAGTCACGCGCTCGTTCACTTTCTTAGCCGCGGCAATTAATTTTACATTTTATTAATATTAATTGACATTGGGCGATAAAAACTATCAGCGGATATTAGTCTGTCAGAGAACTGACATAAATAATTTTTAAAAAATATATATAAATAAATAAAATATTTAAAATAAATGAAAAATAATGACAAAATCATTGCCAGGGCATAGATTAACTTCTATTTGTAATCTTTGAAAGTCTTTAGATGAAAAGTAGAAGTAACCAGAGTATGAAAGCAGATTTGCTTACTATATATCTTATATCAATATCAAGTCTCTATCAATTGCTCAGATTTAAAAACATTTAAAATATTACTAATACTATTCATGCCTCTCCTACTTATAACATAATAATAATAAAATAAACTTCAACTCTAGCCGTGCTCAGCTCTCTAAGCCATGCTCAGCTAAATGATTAACTATGACAGGCAAACAGGCTCTCGGCCACCTATGAACTTGGCTTAGAGCCGCTGCCAAGGTTGAGGGTTCATGTGGCCATGCAGCTAGCTGGACATGCGCTGCTAATGAGCTGACTAGTTGGCTAAGGACTATTGACTGCTGCGGCTGGTGTTTGCTCTTTATTGTTTACCGACCGAGGCCGACGGCAGGTACGTATGTCTGTATGTATGTGAGCCCAGGTGAATGCATTTTCCAATTGTGTGTTGTGTGCTCGTGGCTGGCGTGTTCTGCATAATTAAAGGCGACATCGCAGCGCTGGGCGGCCAGACGTCGACCGTGCCTCGAACGTAGTTTATGATCGTCTTCGGTAACAAAAGTTGAGTTGACTTCAGTCAGACTTGACTCCTAAGTTGAGGCGAGGCGGATTTGGCAGCGACCCAGCGCGCTGTCCGCCACAAAATAAATGGCGCCCGCGCTGCAATGCCCAAACGACGAATATCGCTGGACAATGAACCCAGCGTCATGTCGCTTGGAACGGACGAATCGCCATGGGCCTCGACGGATCGACGTTGAGTCGCCTGGCATTAGACATGCATCAGCATCGCCTGCACGTGCTTGAAAAGTCAATGCACCTACCTACCCAGCCAGCCACTTGGCCACTTGCCTGCTTTGACTGGTGCGCGGGCCCAGCCGAGTGTGCAAAATGATTGCATATAAATAATCTTTGCATACCATTTATATAGACAGAGAAGAAGACAGAGAGAGAGAGAGAGATATTGTGCTGTCCGGCTTATCTGATAAAGCCAAAGTTTATCTGCTTGATTTCAGTTTCGCTTTCAATGAAACCGCATTGCTTAAAATCCGTAGCAAACCAATTGCCGTGCGACGCATTTGTAATCCGGAATCACTTAAAGCCCGCGCCGCATGCTAATCACAAGCAGCAGCCACCGTCGCTCAGCCAATACCAATCAGCGTTCCAATGTTGCTGTTGCCAAATTATGCATGAAAGCGCTCGCAATGGCAATGGGCATTTTCGAAGCGCGTTCCACAAACGAAAGTGTATTTCGAGCCCCACAATGACAGCCAGATCGAATGATTTAATAGACCCATAACCCATTGCTCGCCAATCAATTATGCCCAGCTTTGAAATGTCCAAATACCCCTCTCTGACCTTGACTACGCTGGGCAAGAAATTGCCAAGAGTTGCTCTGAAATACTCTACAAACGTGTCGACTGCACAAGTTTTCAATATTCATATTCATTTCTCTAGCTGATAAGATGAGGCCTGCAATATTTCCTCGAACGATAAACTGAGATAATCATAAAGATGTAGTTTTTTAGGCATAGCTGAGAGATTATTATGGCTAAGCATGATAAGGCTTTGATAAGGCCCTCTTTTGTGTATAAATTAAATAAATAAATAAAATATTTAAGAAACAAAAAAAAAATAAATAAAAATAAAATAAAATGTATAAGAAATTCACATTAAAAAAATTAAGTAAATAAAAATAAAATAAACAAAAGTAAAACAATTAAAAAAAAAAAACAAAATAAACACAAATAAAATAAATAAAAATAAAATAAATAAAAATAAAAGAAATATAAAAATGAAATCAATAAAATTAAAAAAATAAAAATAAATAAGAAATAAATAAGAAATAACATTAAAAAAATAAAGTAAATAAAAATAAATAAATAAAAAATAAAATAAATAAATGTAAAATAAATAAAAATAAAATAAATAAAAAATAAAATAAATAAAAATAAAATAAATAAAAATAAAATAAATAAAAGTAAAATAAATAAAAATAGAATAAATGAAAATAAAATAAATATAAAAATGAAATCAATAAAAATAAATAAAACTGTACTATTAACAAATTTTAATAATTATTAAATTATTATTAGTTATTTAATTAGTATTATTTAATTATTATTATTAAGAATAACATAAATAAATAAAAAAGATTAAATAAAAAATTAATAAAGAGTATTAATAATAAAAATAAATAAATAAATATACAAAATGAGTTAAATTAATAAAATAAATAAAATAAAAGATATAAATTAAATTTTAAAATATAAAATAAATATATCTTAAAACTTTTTAAACTAAAAATATGCATATATATATATATATATATATATATATATATATATATATATATATATATATATATATATATATATATATAGCATTCTTTAAAAATTAATCAAATAATTCCAGAAATTTCCTCCACCTTTCCTCAACTCTCTTTTTAAATAAATTCATAAATAAAATAACAAAAATTAATTAAATACAAAAATATATAAAAATATAATAAAAAAATATATAAAAAAGTAAATTAAAAAAAAAAAAACAATTTTCGTAAATTAAATAAATAGTTCTAGAAATTATTGAGACTCTGCATTGCTTCTCCTCCCCCCTCACTCGTCCTCTCCATCCTCTCATCATATTTCTGCCCCAAAAGTTCAAGAAACTTTTCCAGCTCTAATGACGTTTTCCTCCACAGCTTCTGCTCCCTTTTCATGGCTGTTGTTCTTGGCCAATCTGCAGCTTGTGGTCATATTTATTGGCAACTAATTCGATAGAAGCGAGTGTTAGTTTCATGGTAGCCGCTGGCTGTTCATAATTGTGGCAAAGATCAAAGACTCACGACCTCGTTGTTATTCTTACTTCATGCTGTTTCATAACGGCCAACACGTTTCGGCTTCTGCCATAGGGTTTTTTTTTTCGTTTTTTTTCGGTATTTTCGGTGTTTTGGCTTATCGGAACGTGTTTCGTATTTAATTTAAGCTGCTGTTGGCCCATTTACGAATATTCAAATCGAATAGTTCAATTCTTTATCTGGCTGCAGCAGGCTAACTAATTTTCGGTTTCACAATCATATCCATATAGCATTCATACTTGATATGTAACACTTTCTAGACTCCCAGCCGCACATTCCGAACACCCCGAAAAACCAGTTGTCGGTTGTCGGTTGTTGTTTGTTTCTTGTATTTTTTGGCTAGTTGTACTTTCACCTGTTTTAGGTATGTTTTGTTGTTGCTGTTGTTGTTTTTGTTGTTACTTCGCGTCTCGGCGTTTTGGTGCTATTTGGCTTTATTTTGTTTTACAAATCGGGTTAGAGTCATTAATTAAAGCCACACATAGACGGCGCTAGGGGGGGGCTTGTAAGGGAGGTGGAGACAGCATCTCTATATGTTTGCTTTGTTTTTTTTTTGGGGCATTCTGCTAGTCACAGTTGGGCGCCGATTAGCCCAGCAAGCATCGCAGCATTTGTGTCCATCATTTCCATTGTTGTTCCTGACAACGCTGACCTACTGACTCTGTTATGCGACCCGCCAGCCATACAGAAGTGTTAAGTACAAATTGCTCTTGCTCGGAGCCCTCAAGTGATATTGCAGCCAAGAGCTCAGCATGAGTAGAGCAGCTTTGTTCCATAATTTATTGATATGCTTAAGCTGAACAGAGAGCAACTGCTGTCATCAATGCCACTAGCTAAGAGCTCAGCAGGCTTTTTCTATAAAAACTCATTTCATATTCTTAAGCTGAACAGAGAGCAACTGTTGCTGCTGCGGCTGCTGTCATCACTCGCCTCAACAATGCGGCTAATTGTTGTCATTCACTGCAGCAGTGGGCTAAAACAAAACCAAAACATTGTGATGCAATGGAAAACGTGGCAAACAAATGCCATAAACACACACTCACACACACACACACACACACACACTCGAGATGAGCTGCCTTTTGGCCAGTTGCTGGTTAAAGCTTTACATTTTCAAGATGCTCCGACAGCTGAGCCAAACACAAATTCAAGCCCACGGCTATGAAGGCAACCTGCAGCTGCAAATGCCAGAGCAACAAGCAGAATAGCACCAGAAATGCTAGCAATAACAACAACAACAGCAACCTGTTGCCATAGTGGCTAAGTGACCCACATGTTGGCAGTCGGCAAAACTTGTTCACATTCAATAATACAAATCGGTTAAGAGAGAGAGAAAGATACAACAAAAATCATATATATATATATATATATATATATATATATATATATATACGTGCAATAAAAATCAACAGCCACAAAAATGCTCGTAAATATGCGTGTTGCTGTTGCTGTTTGCATATGCAGCAACTGCAACAGCAGCAACAGCAACAGCAGCAACTGTGGCAACAGCCAAGCCAGGAGCTTAGAGATATTACATATATATCTATGCATTTAATCGCGCACAGCTCACCTGGGCCTTGCGTCGCGGAATGCCGAACACTTGACAAAACTAACAACAACAACAACAACAACAACAATGGCAACAACAGCTAAAAGCACCGCCAACAGCAACAACAATTCCATCGCACAAGTGTCGACTCGCGCTGCCGCTGCCTCGTTCTGACTATTAACTGGTTTTTGAGGTCGTTAAGCAGCAGCAGCAGCAGCAGCAGCACCACTAGCAGCACCACTAGCACCACCAGCCCGACAGCATCACCCGTTAGCTGCAAAGTGTGAGGCTCGGGCCCGGCTGATAACTGTTTGTGCGGCTGCCTAGCCAGGCCAACATTCGAGTTTCGGGAAATTGGAACACACACAATTTGGCTCTTTATTGATTTCGGTTCGTTCGTCCGCTCGCTCGCTCGCTCAGTGAAAATATATTTCTATTTTTCGCCAAATAGGTAGTCGGGCCGCCGTTAGGCTCGTTAGACTGGCCCCAATGATGCGCCGCCAATGATAAATGCCCTGGGATCACTCTCTGTGCCTCAAATAACTGTTTATGCTGTGGAGGCTGCTGCTGCTGCTGCTGCTGCTGCTGCTCCAGCTGCTGTTGTCCCAATCCCATTGCCTCATTGGGACTCAGGCATACAGTTTATATACCCTGTAGTTGCTCGAAGGCGGGTATACAAAACTAACGATTCAAATTGAAACCAAGAGCTTTAGCAGATTTTATAGAAGTTAGAATGCCTATAACCTTTTTAACATGATCTTTCACAGCTGCAGCTGCTGTTCGTCGGGTATATGCAGCTGCATAATACTTACTCCTGCAGAGTTCACTCTGTTGTCTATATTTGACATGCTCTAGTAGCCTAGACCATATCTATCTGTAAAGGAGCTCAACAAGAGCTCAACTGTCAAACTGGCTGATCAAAGCTGGAAAACTGTTAGAGAGCAAGGATCTATGCACAGTGAGAAGCTCAGGTAGCTATGTAGCTATAAGAGATATATAAAGCTATAAGAGATATATAAAGAAGTGAAGCCTCAAGTGCACACGAGAGTCTGTAGAGGTCAACAATCTTTAAAGAGAATCTGAAATCCTGGCAGCTACCATCTAGCATCTAGCACCTAGTTCATATCTACTTCTTCTGACTGAAAGTGAGGGTTCGTCAGTAGAGAAGATAAACGTGGATCTTAGCTCTGAAGCTTTAAGAGATATATAGTTTTTACTTCAACTTAAGAAGAGTAGAGAGTAAAGAAGAACAGATCAGATCAGATCAGATCAGTGACCGTGAGTCTATAGAGAAGATCAACAGCAAACCACTCGCCACTCGAGACTCAGCATTTCTGAGCTTAAGGACTCCTGAAGAAAATCAATTAAAAATTCTTAGCTCAGCATACTTACAAATGAATGAGAAGAATTGATTAGAATTGGATTAAGTAGTGCTCTTAGTACAGCATATTAACTAGACAACTACACAGATCGTTTAATTACCAACGACAACTTCCTGTTGCCACATACATACGTCAGTCAAGCGTTAACAAATTGGGCATAAGAATTATTGATTTGTTTACAACTGTTGTTAGCAATGGCTAGAAGAGGAAGGCGGGTGGGGGGAAAAGAAACTGATTTGACAACGAAGTGATTTTTGTGATTGTCTGAGAAATGTGCTCTGGCTGTGGGCGGTACAGCAGCGGCACATTAAATAATTAACAGCTAATGAGATGACGTGCGACGTGGCATATTGAATGGAAATTGTTGGCAGAGCTAAAATGGTCAACGGCAACGATAATAATGGCTAAATTGCCGAATTAAAGCTAAACAGCCAGCACAGCTATGGCTCTGGGCACAGATATATACATATGTATATTCATGCCTACATCACTTATTCGCAGTGATCTACACATGCCAGCTCTGATTGACGCCAATTTGCGAGCGGCCAATTGCTGATGATTGTTGCTATTCCATTCCGTTCTGCTGCTGCTGCTGCTTCTTCTTCTTCTTCGTTCTAATCACATGATGATGGAAAATGTATTAAGTGTGTGTGTGGGGCAAGAGAAGGGGGGGGGCAGACGCCAATTTGGCTGGAAAATGTACTGGAAAATTGGCATTGCCAAAGTGCCGGCTGAGTTACGAGTAAATACCTTGGCATGTTTTCGTTTTTTGTTTCTATTTTTTTTTTTCGCTTTTTTGCTTTTTCCAACCGCTGCTGATTTTCCCACATTTGAGCCCGAGCTAACCGAGTGGCCCATCAAATCACGTATAGAAATTGCCAAAGCTCCCTGCCCACTGCCCACTCGACCCACCTGACAACCGACGGCCAACATTGTGGGCGCTTCAAAGAGACAGACAACAACAGCAACAGCAGCAACCACAGCGAAGAACATAAAAATATGTCAGCTGAATGTTGGAGGCTGCTCAACACAGCAAATACCCTGTAAAAAAGGCATAAAAGTCATTTGTGGGCATTATTATGGCACGAATAAGGCAGAAGACATTGCTCAACTAGCCGCATACCCTGTAGAAAATATATAAATATTTATTATATACTAGAGAATACCCTACAAATGCTAAACAAAATCTTATATTTATATATATTTTTTTTTAATTTAGAGATAAATATATATACAGATATTTTTAGCATATATAAATCACATATATAATAAATATCCCAATAAAATAACTAAAAAATATAATAAAAAAAATATAAAATATTAAATGTAAAAAAATAATATTATTTTTTAAAATATATAGAAATAAATATATACTTTGAGCATATATAAATCACATATATAAGGAAAAACACCTTAGAAATAAATATCATTATAAAATAAATATATAAAATTTTCAAAATAAATGTTAATATAAAAAAAAATTTATATATTTCATATACATATATAAAATATCAAATTATATATACAGCAAATATCTATGCCTATTGCCTGCCATTGCCCGACCCAGAACTCAGTCACATACCCTGTACAAAAAATCATATATACATATATATGATATCGACTTTATATTAGATTAGCAGGCTTCAAGCAAGACCTTTGCATATGAATATTTAACTTAGTCTAAAATACCTATTGATACCTAGCCAAACGGGCATATATGTTAGCTAAACTTCTTACGACATATAGAATTTTCAACAAAGTTTTCGCCTGCCCCAGCCTACACCTAGCATGGCCGATCTCTCTCTCTCTCTCTCTCTCTCTCTCTCTCTGCACTCTTCCGCTCTGCTAGGGTATACAATATTTATTAGCTAGAGCCAAGTTAAGAGACAACCGTTAAAGTGGCATGCGTTATGGCCTCTAGCGATGCGCCACCGAGCATTCCGATGTGAGAATTCTTTTGGCTACGGACTTTGAAGCGCTTCATTTGCATGCAAACATAAATGAAGTGAACAGGTATATATATATGTATATATATATATATTTGTTTGTATGTTCAATGGCGGCAAATGTCAAAACTCACAGCTGCCATAACTAAGAATTGTGTGCGAGTACTCGAACTCGTAGTCGAACTCAAGTATTTGCTCGTTCCTCACGTAGGTGGGCAACATTTGCAATATTCACGTTCCGCATATTTGGGCGATGGCCAGCAGCGTACCCCCCCTTCTCCCTCTGAAACTGATGTTCAAGCGCTGTTCATGGCAGTCCATAGCTGCGGCTAACTAAGCAATTAAGAACAACTTGCCGCAACCTGATCGAGCCAAAAAACGTATTCGCAGCTATCAGAGATCAGCCGAACGCACGTGTGGCCACTTCGCACTACCTCCCTCACCCTCTCTCCCCCTCTCTGTGTGTGGGTGTACATATATTCGTATATTAATAACACTTAATATAATAGCCATTATCGTATTCTTTGGTAAATATTTAAACTACTGAAACACGTCCGCTTACCATTTGCTCCAATTTCAGCAGGTACGACAAAGCCGCTTTGCCACTCATTTTATTTGTGTCTATTGTGAACTCAAATGCACAATACAAAAATTAACAAAAATACTCAAAATTCAATACGAAATCGGCAACAATTCGAATCAATTCAGCACAAGTTATTGTACTCAAAACTGATTATTGAATATACATATATATATATGTATATATATGCAATTATTCATATGCATGACATTTACACACAACAACAAAAAAAAGAAAATAAATGACAGTGGGCCATAGCCGACTGGGAAATAACTCGATTTTAACACTTGCTATGCGCTTATACATTGCGGTTCGATTTGGAAAGCCAATATACCCCTTTTGACAGCTTGGCGCATAGTGTATTAATTCATATTGAATATGTGAGCTGACCTTCAGCTCGTGTGCTATTTATTTATGCAATTTGCTGCCAGCCAATTGGGTCAGTTTGCGAATGCATTTTATAAGACACAAACACACACGACTATATAAACATCTATATATATATATATATATATGTAAACAAAACACTCGCGCTGCGCTGGAGACACGTCTGCAGAGCACGAGCTGCAGACAAGAACAGTTCTTAGCCAGTTGCTAAAAGCACTGGCAATAGTCTAAGCCAAGCTCTGCATGCTAAAGAAAGACATAGAAAGAGAGAGAGAGAGAGAGAGAGAGAGGAGAGAGAGTAACAGAGAGAGAGAGAGCTGCTACAAGAAATGGGCAAAATCTGCGGCGACCTGGTCAGGTGGCTTTTTGCCATCATCAACAGCTGCTGTTGGCCCCAAACTTGGCACACACACACACACACACACACAGTCAGACCTAAATAGAAATATATATATATATATGTGTGTTTATGCTAATGTGGTAGCAAAATGAAAGCCAGAACGATGTCAACTGAGGGTTCAGCAGGAGCTGGCACGCCGGAAATGGCAAGTCACACACTGGGTTAACACGCTGTCAGCCACTGGCTAAGAGCAATGGCTTCCTTTTGGCCGCCCTCGCATGCAGCTGAACTAAATGCAGTTAATTTGGCTAGCAATTTGGCCAAATAAATTGCACAGCGACACGCACATCGTGTGCCCAACTGGACCACATACACTCTATAAAAGCTGAGCCCGATCTGTCAATTGGTATCACTCGATTCCCGACGACCCTTTGGCAATGTTTCGTTTCGCTAAAACACTGCTGGTGGTGCTGGTGGTGCTGCTGGCCACGTACTGCCGTGCTCACCCGCCCGCCACCACTGCGCTGCCGGCCGAGGCCTACGACAGTAAATTCGACAATGTCGACATCGATGAGATATTGAGCCAGGAGCGCTTGCTAAACAACTACATCAAGTGCCTGGAGAGCCAAGGACCCTGCACACCCGATGCCAAGATGCTAAAGGGTAGGCAACAGCAACCGTTTAAAATTTACAGTAACAACTACATAAATTCTCTTGCAGAGATCCTGCCCGACGCCATGATGACGGACTGCGTCAAGTGCACCGAGAAGCAGAAATATGGCGCCGACAAGGTCACCCGACATCTGATCGACAATCGTCCCGAGGACTGGCAGCGCCTGGAGAAGATCTACGATCCGCAGGCCACCTATCGCCTCAAGTACGAGGAGACGAAGACAGCCAATGGCCAAAGGGCGAACATACAAGTGGATGCCGTAAATCGCGCCGACGGCGACTCCTAAGCTCCTCAGCTCCCATAATCAATCCCAAATCGATATGCAAGTATCAATAATTGCATCCACAAATATCTATATATACTATATATATATATATCTATACACACGTTTGATTGCGCATCACGAATAAAGCTATATATCCGCATTAGCAGAGGTATTTTCTGTGTGTTTCTCGATTTACTTCACACAAAAAAATACAACCAACAAATATTTAATTATTCCATTGTTGAGCGCTGCTGGAACTAATGAATTTTTTTTTATTTTTTTTATTTTTTGTTTTTAACACACAGTTGGCAAAACGTTTTTCCAGCGACTAAACAATAGAATTGCGTACACTAAGAATTTCACACAATTTAGCTAAATGTTTATTATCCATTTGAATGGAAAAAAACTTAACTAAGTATTTAAGCGACATGCGAAGCCCGTTGAAAAAAGTTGTTAATGACAAAAACTAAGTGTATTTTATTTAATTCCATCTGGAGGAACATTAAATTGAAGACATTTTCATAGGCTGAGCAATGAACTTTAATTATTTAATTTATTTTCTTTTTTATTAATATAAATATTTTACATTTTTTTTATTCATATTTTATATATCTACATTTTATATTTATTTTTTATTATATTTTTCCTTCATTTTTAATTATTTTTATTTATTTATTATATTTTTCTTTTATTTTTATTCATATTTTATTTATCTACATTTTGTATTTATTTTTTATTATATTTTTCTATATTTTTATTTATATTTTATTTATCTGGATTATGTATTTATTTTTATACTTTTATATTATACTTTTTTATTTATTTTTATACGTTTTATTATTATTATTATTATTATGTTTATATTAAATATTTTAGTATATTTAATTATTTTTTACTTTTATCGGAATTTTATATGCATATATATTTTTTATTATAAGAAACTTTAATTTTTTTATTTGTATTTATTATTTTCATCTGTATTTTATATTTACTTTTAATTGTATAAGCATTTTTATTTTTTATTATAAGCTCTTTTAAATCTTTTATTTATTTTTATTTTATCCGAATTTTTTTATTTATTTTTTATGTAATAATTTGAGTTTTATAATTTTAACTGAATATTAAATTTATTTTTTTTTAATTTTTAATTTTAATTTTAAGTTTTTAATATTTTTATTGTTATTTTATTTATTTTTTTTTTATTTTCATTAAATTAAAATTTTTATTTATTATTTATTATTTATTTTTTATTGTTAATAGAATTTTCTTAAAAATTCCATATTCGCTTTCTGTAGCTAGCTGAAAGTAATATATGCTTATTAATTAATACTTTACTTCTGTTTTGGAGTAGCTAAGCAAGTCTTGGCTTCACCCAAGATTTATCACAATGAACGAAAATTCGGAATTCTTCAAACATGTTTTGATGATATGTTTTCTTAATTCATTCACAGCTTTGGTAGTCAAATAAGAGTGTTATTTATATATATGCTTTATGTTGTAGAGATCTAATCTAAGAGCAAGCCAACATTATGTTACCTGAAGAGCCGAAGAATGCTGTCAATACATGGGCAGAAGATCTAGTATATAGCTATACAGTTATATAACAAATTGCTGATAGGATAAATGATAATTGAGGCACAAACAAATCAAAAGGCAAACACTTGAAACTCTGGCAATAAAAAAATATTATGAAATTCCAGGAAGGTTAAGAATACATTTCTGCGGATATTATGGAATGTGTAGGTGTGTGTGTGTGTGTGTGTGTGTGTGTGTGTTTGTATACATTGTTATCACGAGCCCATCTTTAGTTTTATTGTGGCACAAAAGTCGACGCACCGCAACATCATCAACATGATCAGCAGCAGCAACAACATCATCATTATCATAAATTCCGTCAAAACACACCCACATTCAACACGGCCGCGAAGGTGAGCTTCAGCGCAATGCGACATCTGGCCAAAAAAGAAGAGAGAAACAGCTATATATATATATATAGGTGTGGCCCAGCGGCTGTGCCCCAAACACAAGCGTTTCGCAGTTTTATGGCAGGCAGCAGCCTCCAGTTATTCAATTGTCTGGCAACGCCCCGGCATCCCCTACCACAACGAATGCAGTGGCAACGCCATTGTTAAATGGTCAAGAAACGCAGCAAAGTTGAACGAACTTGGCTCACTTCGATGCGATGCGATGCGATGCGATTTGGTTTGGTTTGGTTTTAGCTTTGGTTTTGGTTTCGGAGTCATTTCCCCGCCAGCTCGAAGAGCGCTGGGGACGTGCCCGCCGCATTGGCAGCCCAAACTTCCGGTTTCATTTCATTTAGTCGTAAACACGGCTATATAGCCGTGTATGGCAGCGATTCAAACGATTCCAAACACTGGCAAAACAGTTGAAGTTGATTCATTTGGCTTTCAGCTCAAATTCATTTGTGTTCGCCCTGTTGGTGGTTGGCATCGACGTCGCCGTCGCCATCGCCGTCGCTGTCGGTCTGCGGTGGGCTGAGCTCGGCTTTGGCTGTCAATCAAATTTGTTGATGGTTTTCCGTTTGCCTTTGACTGCAATCCAATTTCCCATGAATGTTGTTACTGTTGCGGCCGGCGCTGCACAGCTCTGGCATTTGCTAGCTTCTAAAGTAGCTCAGGCTTTCCGGCCATTGCACCGTGGTGTTAACTTAGCCCAAAAGGAAATCAAAAGTTTCCTTTCCAGCTATCATACGTTTCTGTTCGTGCAGTGCAAATGCCTTTCTTTGCTTTGTTATATGTAAATTACATTTTAAACTATTTTTTTTTTTAATTTTTTTTACCTCTTTTTTTATGGTCAAACATTTTTTTTGTTGCTTTTATTATATCATTTATTATGATATATTATTATGGTATTACGTGGCAAAAGCAACCAAATAATGTTGAATAATTGTTTTTGCAGCTAAAATAATTTTTAAAAATATTTTTTATATCTTAAGATCTTAAAAAAAAATTAATTTAATTTTTATTTTATAATAATATTAAATAATTATGAAAAATTCTACAAATTTAAGTAAAAATCTTTATAAAAAAAAAAATATATATATATATATATATATATATATATATATATATATATATATATATATATATATATATATATATATATATATATATATATATCTCGGCTTATCTTTCAAGCCTATATTTATCAGATCTTTAGCCTACTCTATACATATTTGAGCCTCTGCCAGCTTTATGCCCTTAAGTTCTCAGCTCAAACTGCGAGACCTGGCCCACTGTCAGCTGGACGCGTAGCACTGGCTAATTAGGCAAGACACAAGACCATTTAGTTCTACTAACTAACTATAAAGCAATCACTTTTACGATTTACCATCATTATTAAGTAGGCCTGTAGCCCGAGACATGCGGGTTTCCTGTGCACTAGGGGGAATAACTGTTGGCGATAGGGGTCCCTTGGATGAATGACCTCGACCCGCTGCAGCGCCGACTTGAACGGCTTCAGGTGCATTGACTTGGCTAATAAATATGACACATGATTATGGGGCGGAGCTGGACAGGCAAAAGATGCCCTGTTAAGTGAGCGCAGCCATAGCCGCAGCCATAGCCGTGCTCATGTTATAATTTGTCTTAACAATATGTTTGTTGTTGCTGGTTATGGCTCGCTTGTTGTTGCTGCTGCTTGTGCCCTGTCCCTCCTCGAGGGTTTTGCAATTTTCATGCCTCAAACTTGAATTTAAATAATAATTATTGTTATTATTGTGCGCTAGACAAGAAACAAATGTCAAAAAAAAAAAAGCCATAGACCTCCAGTTACCAAAAGCCCCCCCCCCCTGTCCACGCCCCTGGCTTAAGCGCATCGTTTAGCAACTCTTACGAATGTCGTCGAGAAAGAAAATGTCATTGTCAACGGGTCGCAGCGTTTAATATATGTATATATATATATATATATATATATATATATATATAAATTATATAATTACAAGTTGGTAGATCTTTTTTTTATTACATTTTGCTCATTGTTTTTGAGACATTGCATGCAACGCCTCGCGTAGTTCGTCCCCCTTTTGCCACCTGCCACCTGGCACCTGGCACCTTGCGGCTGGCACGGTCGAGCGATCGCCTCGCAGTGCTCAACAAGCGACACTTTAGCTTTAGCTTCGTCTCATTTGCATGCGATTTCAAGTTCATTCATTGGGTTGATTGACTGTCATCGGCTGATTGGATTTCCTGTGAACAGCAGCGGCTCGCTTATTAGCCATGGCTAAATTATGAACTTCCTTTCGGGCAGCAGCCAACCGCCAATTGCGAAAAGGAAAAGGAAAGCAAGTGCCAGGCCCCACAACCAGCAGCGCTCGATAATTGACCGATAAAGACCGGTTTGGTCTGGCCAAAACGGCTCGAAAGCTAGCCTAGAATCTTAGCCAGTCGCAGGTGCTCACTTCTTAATGCCACTGACACACTTGAGTTGGGCTAAACTCTGGCCAAAACTATGCTACGCCCGACTGGGTCAAGGCGCCAAAAAGGCAGCTCGCCGCTAATTACGCATTAATCGATATCAATTAAGCCAAACAAAGTGTACGAGAACGAAATTCGTTGGCTACTAATATACAGAGTCAAGAAATTGTTCACAATTCGATTTGCCTCAAATGATATCGTATTATGGCTAATTAGCAGAGCAGCTAATGAGGCTAATGAAGTTGTTTAATTTTATATTTTTTAATGAAGCTATACAAATCCTTTGCCTTTTTATATATCTTTTTATGTATCTTTAAAAATCCATTTAAAGTAAGTGCAAAAAAAAAACAAAAAAAAACAAATTTCAAACTCATTTTTCACACTTTCGCGTGAAATTGCGTAATAAAATTTCCGACAATAAAGCAATTGCCCAGTAAAAGCTGCAGATTTTTGATTACTTTAATAATATAATAAAAAATCAAATATAAATTGCTGTGAAGCAAGCGAAAATTGATTGTGTTTCAATTTGTTTAAGGCAATTTGTTTAGGCAAAGTTCTTAGTTCACTTTTTTCTTAACTTTTATTGTTCTTTATTAACTATAAACTTAAAGGATTTAGGGTGTATGCATATATATGATATTTATAAGCCAATATCACAAAACTTTGTTAGATAGCAAAATAAAATTAAAAAAAAAAAAAAAACTAAAAATTAATTTTCTTTTACAGTGAAACCTCGTTATAACGAAAAACTCCACATAACGAATTTGTCTTCAAGTTCCTTGAAAAAAACTCGCTTTTACGAACGCTCTATAGCTCTATAGTCTGATGAATATCAAATATCTCTATATAACGAAAATTAAATAAGGCAAAATCATATTTGTGCCAAGTCCCGTTATCCCAAACCTCAGCATAAAAACAGTAAAAATAAAAGTATTTATAACGAATTTTCTGATAGATTTCTATAAATTTCTTTCAATTTCTAGCGAATCAATAGATATGTATAACTAAACATTTCCAGGCTGCCCTCAGATTCGGTTTATCGAGGTTTCACTGTATTTTTAAATCAAACAATTTAAATCAACAAAGCTGATGTAAAATGATTCCAATAGTACTGCAAAATATATTTATTTATATGAAAGAGGAACCCCAAAAAATATTTATAAATGCCGCAAACTTTTTAGAGCGAAATTCCAGCTCAGATTACAACGAATTCTCATGAATTTCTAGTTTAAAATAAATTGCAAAATGAATGTAAAATTATAGCAAAATATTTGAAGACTAAATAAATTCTATAAAGAATATATTTATTATATATATATAGTATAATATATAATACCAAATTTGTTTTGCATTAATTTTACAATTAATTTCTAAAAAATTTACTATGATTTATGAGTAGATATTTGCTTTGCACACTATAACTTGCATCAAAAGTAAAGCAAAGGCAAAGTTCTGACTTTGGATTGCAAAATCTTGAATTGTTGTATAAATTGGGCAAATAAAATGTGTGTGAGTAGCATAAGCCGTGTTGGCAATTGCAGCTGAGCTCTGGCAGCAATTGTGACCTACAATGGGCCAGAGATTTTCATAATCTGTAGCCGAAGTTTGTGACGTTTCGTTCGCTGTCTTAGCCTTGGCTCGTTTCGAGTTGGCCTAGCTGAAAAAACAAAAAAAAAAAACAAAAAACAAAAAACCAACAACAACAACGGAGGCAACAAAAAATAATGTCAATAGCCCGCTTAATTGTTAATTGTTGTACGAACATGAAATTTATGTGCACTTGCCGCCAGTTACAATTACAATTACAATTACGTTTATCGTGATGATGATGATGATGGCGATGGCAATGATGATCAAGTTGAACTCGGCGAGCGGCTTTGACAAAAGCCAAGCAAAATTGTACCAAATTGTCTTAAATGGCTCTAAAAAGCCAAGCAAAACGAAACGGAAAAACTTTATAAGCTAATCAGCATGATATCTTGAGCATAAATATATATCTATATATATATATATATGGGTATATGTGGCATGCATGCTGCAAGTGGAGGGAGGGCTAAGCACTTGGCGCTTGTCTCTTAACTGGGCTAATGTCCAATGCACGCCTTTGTTTTAGCCAACACTTTGGTTGGCACACAGAAATATGGCAACAATCGCAAGTCTTTCAAATATTTTTGAATTTTATTTCTTTTTCTTTCTTCGGTGACTGCGTAAGTTTTGTTTTAGGGCTCGCTGTGCCCAGCTGCTGTGCCTCGATTACGATTTTCGGGCTTGCCATGAATCCCTCAACTTTGACTTATGGCCACAGCAAGGGGCAACAACAACAACGCCAATTTCCCAGGCTAATGAAACGTTACAAACAATGGAAAATGCCGCCGCTTGGATGTTTTTTTTTCTTTCTGTTTTCTGTTTTGTTATTGTCATCGTAGCTGTTGCTGTTTGTTGGCTTAGAGATATTTAACCGTGGTAAACATTTGGCCGCGCACATTTCCATATCAAATAGCTGACAGGGCATTGCCACCGATCTGGCAACGCTGCACTGCAATTCGCCTTGGCATTTCGTGGCCAAAGACAACATAACGTAAAAAATCACAATACGTAGAAGCCCGTATATGTAGTCGCCAAGGCTGCTCCAGTGAACCGGCTCCAGCCAGGGATTCCCAATTAGTTCCTTCAGACTCAGACAGACAGAGACAGAGACAGAGAGAGAGAGAGGAAAACGAAGCTAATTTAAATCACAAACCTTCTGGCAATGAAATAACATTACACAATTTAATTCGAGAAATGACTGGCTTGCTCGCTTGTTCTCCCAGCCAATCTCGAAAAGTATATATACTTTAATTGACAACATTCGGGTCTTCCTGTTGGAAACATGTTTCACTTTTTACCACATACCGCAAACGATTTGAGATACTATAGCTGATAGTTACAATAATCATCTCTCGCTATACATATGTACCTATATATATATATATATGTGTGTTATATATCGTGGCTTTATCAGATCGTGGGCCACATTTTCAGTTTCAGTGCGGCTTTGCCTTATCGCCACTGTGTGCTTACGTAACAGGGTTAAGCAATCGATGCGTAACAATAACCCAAATTACCTGCCCCAACAACACAATGTAACGAAAATGATAAGGAAATGAAAATGTCAACAAATTAAACTCGAACAAGTAGTAGTCGATCGGTCATGTGTGCAATGCAGTTCACCTGCCACCTGCCACCCGACACCTTTTTGAGGCCAGTCATAAACGCTACCATTTTGTATCCATTTGAGGTTGCAACAGGAGCGGCGACGGCGGCGACGTCGGCGGCTTCCACAAAAGGTTTCGAGACAAACAAACAGCGATAAGGCGAGCATATCGAATGCATTAAAGAACCCTCGCAGAGAACACAAATGTTTTGAAAGAATCCGAGAATCACAGCCCGACACACAAAGGCCAGCTTATTAGCAAAGACCCAAAAAAAGAGAGGGAATCTGAGAAACTGCTTGGTATTCCAATTGGAGACTCTCAACTGTCGACGGTCGGCTGTCTGGCCTGTTGTCCTATCAGATTTGAAATGCTTACGGGACTCCATTTAGGGTTTCCGTAATGAAATTCAGCTTGCATCTGGTCAGTAATGGGCGAGGGTTTTCAGCTACGAGTGCATATCAAATGAGCTGATCTTACGGCCATCAACTTTAAGGATTGATTGGAAATAATGAATAACGAATAAGTGTGTGTGTGTGTGAGTGTATATTTATATATATATTCATTGCTGCGCTGTGTATTTATAAAGAGGTATTTATATCTAGTTGGGAGTCTGCAGCAGCGTTTTGCAAGCAGCTGAGCAAATATGTGGCAAGAAAGCTGAACAACATTAAGCTAATTGAGCCAGAGAGAGAGAGAGGGAGAGAGAGAGAGAGAGAGAGAGAGAGAGAGAGATAGGGAGAGAGAGAGAGAGAGATAGCGAGGAAAGAAAAGGAATTGAGACTGGAGCGAGAAAGGATGTGTAAGCATGAAATAGAGAGGCAGACATACAGAAAGAGAGAAGCGAGCAGCAAGAGTTTTGACTTATCTGAGCTAATAATAAAGATAGGTATATAGTACCTCGTTCTACTCTTTCAGTTTGTCTCTCTGACTCTCTCTTTCCCGCTCTTTCTACAGTCTCCCTTCATTTCTTTCCTCTTTCTCTCACTTTGCCAGTCTCTCTTACTCATTCGTTCTCTCTCCAGTCACCCTTTCTTCTTTCTCTCACTTCTTCTCTATCTTTCTCTGTCTATCGTTCTCTCTCTATCTCTCTCTATCTTTCTCTCTCGCTCTCTCTCGCTCTCTCTCCCTCTCTCTCGCTCTCTCTCCCTCTCTCTCGCTCTCTCTCTCTCTCCCTCTCTCTCCCTCTCTCTTTTGTTCATTCTTTCTCTCTTGCTCATTAGCTCTCTTACTCATTTCTCACTCTCTCTCTCTCTCTCTAGCTCCCTCTCTCTCTAACTCTCTCTCTCTCTAACTCTCTCTCTATCTAACTCTCTCTCTCTCTAACTCTCTCTCTAACTCTCTCTCTTTAACTCTCCCTCTCTCACTCTCTCGCTCTCTCTCTCTTTTTCTCTCTCTCTCTCTCTCTCACTTTATCTTCTACTGCTCTCCATATCTCTTCTCCTTTATCTTTTCCTATCTCTCTCTACATTGTCTTCGTGTTAGTGTCTTTCTCTCCACCTTACACTTTTCTCTCCTTCGCACTCTGTCTCTTGCTCTCTTTCTTTTTTTGCACTCTCTACCTCTTTTCCATTTTTCTTTCTCCTTATATCTACTCCATTCTCTCTCTCTCTCTCTCTCTCTCTTTCCTTCCTATTTCGTGTTCGTTCCATATCTCGCCATCTTCTCTCTCTCTCTCTCTCTCTCTCACTCTCTTTATCTCTCTCTCTGTCTTCCTCTCCGCCTCTCTATCTCTCTCGTCTTTATCCGTTTCTCACTTGTTTTCCTTGTTTTCTTAATGCCTTTTTTCAAGACATTTCCAAGCCAATTTGCAGTTAGCTAAATTTGTTGCAGTGCATAAACTTTTGGCTACGCTGTCGTCTGCCTATGCGCCTGGCACCATAATGCCTTTGGCTGCAGGTTAAGATACACACACACACACACATTCATACACACTCATACACACACACACAGAGACAGACATGATTGCACGCATAATTCGTTTCACTTGCGCTTTTCTGGTTTGTTGCTGCATTTATGCGGATAAGACTTTCAGACCGGGTCGAGCACAACAACAACAACAACAACAACAAGAAAACAGTTTGTTGTTTTTGTTCGCAGCACGCATTTTAAGTTGTTTGTTTGGCATACGCGACAACTTCACCTGCTCAGCCAGTTTCAGGCAGCAGAGAGACACGCACATTCGCGCAGCCCGACTGAGATCTGGAGGCTGCGCTTTCTCGAGCTCCATGCTCGATACATTGGGTATTGGGTGTAGAAAACCAGAGTGAAATTCCTTGGCAAGACTACCTCACGGCCGACCGACCGACCGACCGACCGGACCATACTCAATGGGAACTTTTTTTGGGTAGTGCAACTGTCGATGCGGAATCGGAATCGGAATCTCGAAAAGAGATGCTGACGAAATCTGGTTCACGATCGCCATCATTATATACAGGTTGGGCACCAAATTGGTTTCCTCACTGCCCAGCTAAACTAGGCTAACCTGTCGGGGGGCCCCTGCCCCCCCCCCCCTCCCTCTCTCTCTCTCTCTCTGTTGTCGCTGTCGCTGCTGCTGCTACCTTATTTGGGTGGTGCGTGGTTGCGCAACGCATTCAAAAGCCGAAAGAAATGCCGAAAGTCTGGACGCAACAATTTCCCTCGAAATGTTGTTCAATTTGCATAACATTTCGCTGGGCCAGGGCCAGCCCAATCGCAATCGCTTATTGTACAATAGCCAATGGAAAATGCTCATCTTCCAGAGACCACAAATTGTTGAAGTCAACTTTTGGTAGTCATATAAAAGTCATTTGCATACATAGTTTGGATTTTTTTCTTTTTTGGGATTTTTTTATATATAATATAATATATATTACTTGTTCATTGCCAGTCGCAATGTTGCGTGTGACTTTTGCCCAGATATATCTCCCTTTTCTCTCTCTCTCTCTCTCTTTTCTATTTATGACTGTCGGCAAACACACTAAATTACAACTTTCTCACGATCTTGGCGGGTGCAGCGAGGCATAGAGAGAAGTGCCGTAATAAACCATGTAAACAGGCGCCGTTAAATTAATATATATATAAACATCATATATAATACTATATATATTCTATATATACTATATAGTATTCCAAATTTTCGCGTAATTCAAGCCTAATTCCATTACGCACGCCTCGCTTGCGGCGTTGTATGTCACCGCTCGTGGCTCACGGGAGTGTGACCATGAAATGTTCGTGTTGGCCAAGTTAGCAATGTGGAGCATTAGATTGGGCGTCAAGACGCACAAAATGCTGTGTCAAGGCTTAGCCCGGAATTTGGGTTACCAAAAGAAATTGAAATATGAAATATAGTGAAATATATAGATATTTCTCTTATAGAGTGAAGAGCTGAAGTGTTGAAATAGTAGAGCATTTTTGTGTATGAGTCGGCTTGCCAGGCAGAGGAGACGGACTTCGACTCAAGGAGTACAGCTCAAGCCAGCTTTAAGAGAATCGAATACATCAAATCGGATTTATATATATCTGAAGCCATGCGAAATGGCTCGCTGTAGTCAGAATGAACAGGCGAGCTGATCTACCTTTAAGCCTAACTCTATCTCTACAACTATCTATATCTAAAGACCATCTTTATCTCTCTCTCTCTCTCTCTCTCTCTTCAGTTCTTAGACATAAATACTCGAAATTTGAAATCTATATTGAACTAAAGTTTCGTAAGCACATCTCCTATACTTTTAGAGCTATAGTAAGCACAGTTAGTATATAGATTACAACTTAATATGAAATACTTTCAATTTTAGTTTATTCTTAACATTATCGTGAAGTTCTCAAGGAATATATATAACTATCGGAATGTGTGCCTGTATTTGTTCAGGGTATTTGCGAGTCAGGCACTACCTCGTATATTATAGGAGCTGTTGTTAGCACAGTAAGTATAGAGATTCCACTGAATATGATACTTCAAAGTACTTCTTAAACTTTAGTTCCTTTTTTAAAGATATCCCGGCGCGAGTAATGCCTAAAAATAGTTCAGGGTATTTGCGAGTCAAGCACTACTTCTCAAATAGCCTAAGAGCTACAGTTAACAGAGTTAGTATACAGATTCCACTTAGCATAAACAACTTTAAATGTTAGTCTTTACTTAACATTATCCTAGTCTGTTAGGAAAACTCTGTACAGTGTCTTACCCTAGCTCACAGGGTATTTCCAAGTCAGGCACTACTCATCAGGTTTTTCGCTAGATTTAAACCGGTTTGCATTGCATTGTAAAACGTTTAATTAAGATTCAATCTAGAGAGCCCAATGCTGACTAGAGATAAAGCTAATGCCAATTCGAACACTAGCAGAAACTTAGTTATGATGGACTCTGAATGCTCTGAAGAGCTCTGTCTATAAAGCAAAAATGCAGCTTTTGGGCAATTAAATGGAATTGGCTAAGAATGCAATTTGTGGACAAATGTTAAAGAGCTTTTCGCTTTCTATTAAAGCATTTAGCTTGAGGCAAGATTGCAATTAATTTCATTATTTAATCGATCTTTGCATTAACGCACCTGTGCGCCAACAGGTGTCCACCTGCAGCAGCAGCAGCAGTAGCTGGCCAAGCTAGAGAAATACACGTCGACGGCAATATAACTTTCACCCAGGCGACTTTGGCGCGACTCCGAGGAGCAATCGAATAAAAGTTGCAAAAGTTGCAGCCGCGGGCAGGATGGCTTTTTGGCCAGCAACCTCGGCGTGGCCATTAGCCAAGAGTTTCTGCCTTTTCTTCAATCTCATCGTGCTCTAAGGGAACCGAAAAAAAAAGTTCAGCTAGAAAAAGTTACGCAGTCACGGGCGCTGGGAAAGTGAAAAATCTCACACATTTTCAGCAGCATTCGCAATGCATTTGCTTCTTCTTCTCCTTCTTCTTCATCTTTTTTTTGCTTTCGTATGTTAAACACTGAGCATGACATGACCAATGCCACGCCCATTAAGCGAAGCTTTCAAAAAAGAAAAAGAGTTAGCCAAGTCTTTGCCT
Source organism: Drosophila mercatorum (assembly GCA_961210405.1). Taxonomy (NCBI): domain Eukaryota; kingdom Metazoa; phylum Arthropoda; class Insecta; order Diptera; family Drosophilidae; genus Drosophila; species Drosophila mercatorum. The sequence continues at coordinate 14,249,157 of CAUIUS010000001.1, forward strand.
AACTTGGCTAACAGTTTGCCCGGCAACTAATCAAATTAAATGAGCAAACAGGCGGCCGCGTTGGCTAAACACGACTGAAAGATACACTGTAAACATGATCTTAAAAGCAAAGATATCTATAACTAAACTTTGAATAACTGAGTTCACTTTCCTTTTCTTTGATAACTATATACTATGTAGGCTCTGGAGCTCATCTTGTTGACTGCAAACACGCTGCTGCGTAGCATAGCCCAGACGCTAAGCAAACTAAGCAACATGCCACAGCCGACAATCTAAACAAACAAAAGCTAAGACAACTTTTGCAATTTAATTTTCTTCTTTTTTGTTTCTTCTTCTTCTTTATTTATTTCCCTTTTTTTGGGTCTAATTATCATATATACACAGCGTGTGCATATTTATATATGCAAATTAGTCGAGAGACACTTTTCGGGGTGCGGCCCAGCCTGGCCAAGGGCTGATCAGAACGCGGCCTGATCGATTCGACGATTGTCTCTCCACTCACTTGGAAATATATTCGAGAATCAGTTGTGAGTGCATCGCATCAGTTGGTTTGCAAATCAGTTTCATAATTCGATCGGGCACATACCGTAGAGAGTAGGCGCCCTGGGCGTTGGCTGACTCACATCAAAATTCCATTTGATTTCTTATAGAAAAGAAAAGATTTACCTCGACTTGACTGGGTTTGATTTGGGTGTGTGTGAGTGTGTGTGTGTGTGTGTTAGTGAGTGTGTGTGTGTGTGAGTGAGTTAATTACTTTGAGTTCGCCGCTACTAAGAAAGAGTGCAAAATGTAGCCAAAGGCATCTGCTATGGCAGCTAAAAGCTGTCTCATATGCATATTTGGTCAAGGCTTCAGGTTAACAAAAGAATTTTACCAGACAGAAGAAGGCGTGGCAGACCCTATAGAGTATCTATATTCTTGGTCAGCTTGACGAGCTGAGTCGATATAGCCGTAGTCGATACATCCGTCCATCTATCTGTCGTCCGTCCTTCCGTTTATTTTTCCGTCTGTCTGTCCATCCGTTCATATGTCTATTCTTTCGTCTGTCTGTCCGTCTATGTCTATGTCCATGTCTGTCTATGTACCTCTACCCAGCCAGTCCAGTCCATGCTTCCTTCTGTTCCTTCGTCTTTCCCTCTGCCGCCCATCCGTGTGTCCAGCTGTCCGTCCATCTGTCCGTCTGTCTGTCCGTCTGTCTATCCGTCTGTCTCTCCGTCTGTCTATCCGTCTGTCTCTCCGTCTGTCTATCCGTCTGTCTGTCTGTCCGTCTGTCTGTCCGTCTGTCCGTCCGTCCGTGTGTCCATCTGTCTGTCCATCCGCCCATCGGTCTGTTCGTCCGTCCGTCTGTCTGTCAGCTCGTTCGTTTGTCCGTCCATCCGTCTCTGATTCGCCAGTCCCTCCGTCCGCCTTTCCGTCCTTCTGTCCATCCTTCTGTCCGCCCATCCGCCTGTCTGTCTGTCCATCTGTCTGCCAGTCCGTCTGTCTGTCTGTCCGCCCGTCTGTCTATTCGTCTTCCTGTATGTCTGTCTGTCTGTCTGTCCATCTCTATGTCCATCCGTCCGTCAATATATACTCGTTTTTTCCCATAACTCATTCCGTTTCTTTATTATACCGTAAAAGCTAGAGATTTCAGATTAACTGTGTAGATCCAAATACTAAAGAGAATCTCCCAGTCGAGCAGTCTCAACTAGGAGCACTCTAAGTTGGTTTCTCCGATTTATTTGTCTATCGCGCAACTTCAAGCAACTCTCGATAGTTATCAAATTACCTTATTTGTGTATGAAAATATTTCTTTCTATTATTTTATTTACTTATATCGATTCAGTTGAGCTTGGCTAATGCGATATTCGATCGCTTGCTGAGCCATCGCACAATTTGACGCAACCTTTTTGATGGGCCACATCAAATGGAATAATAATGAAAATCAAACTGCAGAACCAAAACAATTTTCCCAACAAATTATGACAGCCAAAAAACAAAAAAAAAAGACAAAAAACTAAAAAAAAAAAAAGAACGTCGAGCCAAAGAAAGCAATCAAAAGGGCCAATCACTGCTGGCCGGCCAGGCCGGCAACAACTACAGCAATGGAGGGCAGGCGGAGAGCAGGGGGGGAGGGGGCTGGGGCAGGTAGCTGAGCAACCGGGGGCAGGTCGTGAGTGCGCCGCGCACGGAATCGGACGAAACAAAAGCAAAGCAAAGGCGAAGCAACAACAAATTACATATTCTTCTGCTTCTTTGTATTTTGGCAGCGAGTCGAAGGGGAGTCCGGAGGAGGGGCAGGCGCATGTAATTGTACAACGGGCAACGGCGGCCAATTGCCGTGGCTTGCAAAGGTGCGCCGGAACAACTCGACCCCGAAACTGAAAAAGGTTACAGCACACACACACACACATTGAAATTAACACTTGTAGAACACTTGTAACAACAGCCGAATGTGTGTATGTGTGTGTGTGTGTGGAGTGGAGTCCAGCAGCAACCCGCAGGTTGTTTCGGTGGCAGAGCCCGTGGGTTCTGTGAAGTCAGCGTTGCGTGCAAAAAACCAAAAGCAGTTCCACTTGACGCCCATTCTAATGGGTCATGGGAGTCTCAACATTTTAAGAATGGGCCATAAAACTGAACATAATTACGATATGTTCATAGCAAGTGCAAGCGACTGAAAGGAGTGACTGACTGGCAAATACCCTGGCTGAATATGAATATGAATATGAATATGAATATGAATATGAATATGAATATGAATATGAATATGAATATGAATATGAATATGAATATGAATATGAATATGAATATGAATATGAATATGAATATGAATATGAATATGAATATGAATATGAATATGAATATGAATATCATTTGTTGAATGTGGCACGCCTTCTTCTGGCTCTAGACTAGAAAGTGCCCGACTATCAAATACCCTGCCAAGCTACTTTTACGGCTATGTGGAGTGAGGTAAACATTCTGATTATGAATATGTCACATGAATATGATCGGCTGGATGTGCCACGCCTTCTTCAGTCTTTTTACTGACTGGCAAATACCCTGTGTTGAGCATGCACAAAGAGAACTCCCCATTGAGGAGAGGAGGCATTCACGGCCTGTTGCAAGTCGTCCATTGTCTGCGACTCGCCGCTGATTGCAAGAACTTCAGCCTTCAGCAAAATCAAAATCAAAGTCAAAGTCAAAGTAAAACTTACCCGAACAAAGCAGAATGGCAATGCCTGCGGCTCGTCCACTTCGTCGCCGTCGCCGTCGCCATCGCCATCGCCATCGCCGTAGTCGTTTTCCATGCTGGCGCTTTGTTGGTGCAACAGCGTTTTGGTTTCGTCTTCGGTGGCGCCACCAGCGGCAGCGCTGCTGCTGCCATTGCCAGCTGCATCCATGGCGAGAATGCGTTTGTTTTGCTCTCTCTCTCTCACTCGCCCGCTCCCTGCTCTCTTTCTCTCTAATTAGTTGCTGTGATTGGCAAGCGGCCAGCTGCTGTTTTAATTGCAATTGACATGAGCATTAGCATAAGCTTGAAACATTAAGTATACGCAGCATAAGCCAAGTAATTTGAGCTAACAACAGCGATACCCCACCCCCTCCCCCTCTCTCTCTCTTCCTCTCTTTCACTCTCTCACTCTCTCACTCTCTGGCTGTCTGCACAAATTTCACTTTTGCAGTTTTCAGTTTCAGTTGCTGTTGCAGTTTTCATTGAATTGCCATTAAGCCTCATTATGTTGCGGCTATAAAGGAGAGGCACACACAGATATATATATCTCTCTATATATATCTCTAATCTCTGCTCTATATGTGCAGCATAAATGCACAGCTTCATTTAATTGCCAGCATAAAAGCTGCGCTGCTCGACTCGCAGCTACCCTATATAGCCGCCGCTCTCCACTTGGCGTTACATCTTGACTCCATATGTCAATATGCCCATATTTGAATATATAAAATTTAATGAGCAGCAAAATGCAATTGTTGTTGTTGTTGTTGTTGTTGTTACTGATTGAACAATATAAGCAAAAAGTATCGTGTCGTGTTTTTCACTCGTTTCTGTTTCTTGAAATGGGAAAGTTTATCTCTAGAGTCGGCACTTCTCGAATTCGTTCCGCTTTTCTGATTTATATGATGTATCTCTAGAGACTCTAAATTAACTCTCGTTTCTGAAATGTCTAGCTACTATACATATTTATTTTATTTATATATATTTATTTAGTTGGCTTTTAAGTTGCGCTAATGATATCTGGCCGAATCTTATCGCTGATAACAATCTATTATAACTATGCAGCGCCGTGAATCATCCAAATTGTAGACAAAGCGAGCTGCAAACTCTTGCGCTGCAAATCCAAATTGAATTCTTAACCGGAAACTAGAATCTGAATCTCCAAGTGAATCAGAATCTTATTGCTGAAATACTCTAGACTCAGATTTGTCATTAAGCAGAGAGTAAGTTAGACTCCATATAAGCTAAATTATTTAAAAAAAAAAAAACTAATATACCTATTTCACTTTGTGAAAAAGTATTAAAAATTATAGTATAGTATAGTATTAAGTCCATTGTCTAGTCTATTAGGCAACTGCTCAATCCACTTTATCTTCTTCTTTGTATCTGTATCTATATCTCTCTCCATCCCTATACTTCTATATGTATTCTATATTTTGAGAGGGTATATTGGTTTTAAGCAATATACGTCTTATTGTCTATCCTCTATCCTAGAGACTTGAAATTTGTAGTATCTGCTCTTGGGTATCCTTGGCTGAGCAAGTATTCAGATTTGGCTGCCCATTAAAGGCTTGGCAAATGGGCATATACTATAACCAATGTTTCAGAGAGAGAGAGAGACTTCAAACTTATAGTAGATATCAGAGGTGGAAGACTAACAATAGTCTGCACCATAGTTTTTGAAGTACGATCGATAGTCCTATCGATAGCTGTCCATCTCTAGTCCAGCCCATCTATTCTCTAGTTTATCTCTTTCAAAGTCTTAGAGTTCGATTCTAAATACTTTATGGCAAACCGATAAAAACTGTTGCTAGAGCTCCAAGCTAGGCATAGTTAAGCTACTGTAGAGTGCTTCCCCCAGTGCTTATCTATAACGATTTATCCACATTTAACTTGACATCTCCAAGTATTTGCATATGCCCATGACTCAATGCTTAGTTTACGTTTTATCTATATATAAATAATTGGCATTATGAATAGAAATAGGCTGGGAAGTATATATAAAGACATAGATATAGACATATATACATTTTTATATATAAGAATCTACATATATGGCTATAGGTATATATCCAGGTATCTTTCGTTATATTCCCGTATCTTTTAACAATATCAGACATTATCTATAGGTATTCCCAGACTTAACTTTGATTGAACTACAGGTCTTAACTGATATCGATATGTCACAATTCGGATATTAATCAGACTCTCTAACTATAGCTTTATATATCACATACTTATAATATAATCTTACTTATAATCTGTTTATAACCTGAGCCTCTATAGCCAAAGTTTTTATAGATATATCTTATGTACATATATCCCATATCCCATCATTAGAGCTCAGTGGGCATCTGGAATGATGTCGCTCCGATGCCGAGCCTCTGACCCTCTAACCCAATCCACTTTATTGGCCGCAGCTGAAGACACGAAGCGAGCGATTTGTTGATGCTTTTGTATTGCTTGTCGCTTTCTATGGCGATGGCATTTAACAAAAAGCTATGTGCAGCTTTTTAGAATCTGCAATAACAAACGGCAGCAACGGCAGCGACAGCAGCAGCAACAATAGCCCCAAGTTCTATGGCAAGGTAAGCTACGGAGGGGTAGCGGGGCTAACGGTACCCAGTTACAGGCGGCGTGACTAAACTGGTTGGCATTTTTAATTTGTTATTCTTTCGAGCCAACAATTGACACAAATACAATCACACACACACACACACACACATATATAGAGTGTCTATTTGTATAGCCCAGATAAAATGCCTGATCCTCGATGACACGCTCATTGCTCGCATCTTCAATCAGCGTTTTGCTTAATGACATATCGCTGGCTGCTTCATTCAAATGGCGTAGCAACAAATGCTGATAATAATAGTACTTAAAGCTTGAAGACTTGGAGCATGATGTTTGCTTTGGACATTGATATAGAGCACAAAATGTAGCTAGAGCTGGTAGTAGGCGGTCTTTGAGTGGGTTAACATGGCTCCAAAGTCACTTAGTAAAGGTTTTTTTTAAAGTGTCAGGGTATGTGGCAGTCGGCTATAGCTTGTTAGACTATCATCAAGTACTATAAACATTATAAATTCTCCTCTAAAGCTTGACTGAGCTTCAAATATGGATCAAGCTTGGCTCAAAAGTTACTTTTTAACGCTTTTCAGTAGTGTTAGGGTATGTGACAGTCGGCTACAGCTTGTTAAAAGTGACTAAACATAAGATTTACGTTACATACCCTACTATACAACTTGACAGCTCTTAAAATACCAATGAAACTTGCCTAAAAGTCCCAATTTAACTGTTTTCAATAAAGTTAGGGTATGCGGTAGTCGGCTGCAGCAACATAAACTATACAAATCAACAATTTAGGCTACGAGCTCTACTTTAAAGTCATCGAACCTGGCTCAACACTTTATTTTTAAGTGTTTCGAATATTAATAGGGTATGTTGTAGTCGGATACTCCCTAAAATAAATTAGAGTTTGCGCTACAAACTCTGCTCTACAGTTTCGCAGCCATTGGATGTCAAGAATTTATACTATTTGTTAACAATTTGTTGACTTTTATAAAGTTAGGGTATGTGTCAGTCGGCTACTACTTGAACTAACAATCATCAACAGGGTATCTGTCGGTCGGCTACAGTAGGAATTCTCTTATATTTGCTTCGCCTACCGTTTGACAGTCACTATGAATTATAGTGTCAGCTGTATATAATACATATATAGAGGTTTGACAGTCACTGATCTTCTCAAATATGTGTTAACTATGTGATATAAAGTTAGGGTATCTGGCGATCGGCTACGCTTTGACAAGCACTATAAATTGAATAGGTTTGACAGTCACTGCTCTGCTGGAGCATCAACTATCGATCGAATATTTATTAGTTATGTAAACTAAAGTTAGCGTATCTGGCGGTCGGCTACAATTCGAATTTAATGCAATTGCTGATCACACAGTTTTAGAGCAACTGCAAATTACAGAGTTTGACTGCCACTGATCTACACTAATCTACAGCTGCAACTCTCCATTAAACTCCCTTCAAACTGTCGCCAGAGCATCTGCCCGTCGGCTATGGCCGACCTGTGCTGCTTCATTAACTTTTCCACATCATCAACAACAAAAACAACAAAAACAACAACAACAACAATCACATTCACCCACTAAAAAAAATACTGATCGCATAAATTCTCTTTTTGTGCCGCTTTAACTATTTTTAGCCATTTGCATTTTTCGTTTTTTTTTTTGGCTTTGCGAAGTTAAACAATATTTACCTTCCGCTACAACAACAACAACAAACAAACACTACACAAACAGCAACAACAATAGCAGCACTTGTTTGCCCGTTACCTTTATTTCTTTTGCTCGTTTTGTTTGTTTTTCGTTCGCTTCTTTTCTTTGCTTTTCTTTTCTTTTCTCGTATTTTTCTCGTATTTTGCCGTATTTATTGAATAAACAAAAGATTTCTAATTCGTTTGACACTCGCACAGCTCACACGCTCCGGTGTGCAGGTGAGTTAATGTTTAATGCACTTTCCACAACAACAACAACAACTATTCAAAAAACCAAAACAAAACAAAACAAACAAAAAAACGCAACAGGTTGCCACCTGAGGCTAGAGAACTGTCTCAACTGCGTAAAGTGCGCACGCTCGACTCGAATATTAAGCTACGACTGAAATTGCAGCGGGCAAAGTGGGACCAGCCCCCGTTTCGATACCTTAACTGCTCTTATTCAACTATCGATTGCTGCGCAAAGTCGCGCAAATCTTATCTAGTATTTTTTTCATTATCGATTAGTTTGTATAAGAGTTTTGTTTATTTGCTAGCAAAGCGAATTTAACTTTTAATATTTATGCCACCCACTCACATTTAAAATGCTACCTAACATAGGTGGCCATTGCGCTTCCCATCACAAACTCCAAAAAAGAGTATTATTTACTTACCGCAAAACGACAGCATACTAAATTCCGTTTGATTTGAATGTGACTTTCAAAATTAAAAACTCTCTTTGGGACGCTAAATTTGTAAGCAAGCGTTTGTTTGTAAGCTCATTTGCGCTATGTTAAGCAAACGCCGAAACAGCAACACAATTTAAATTAATAACTAGCTCGTCCCATTCCGCCTCGCGGCTGTTTAGTATTTTTAACCGCTATTTCACAGTGGCAATTTTTCGGGCTCTTTGTGCGCGCAACAAACGGCCACACTCTGCCACAGCTGAGCTCGCAATAAAAATAAATATCGAATTTGTGTTTGTGTGTTGCTGGGCTAAAGAGTGATTTGTAATGTTTCTCCGCAGTCTATAAACTAGGTAAAAGAAAAAAAAACCAAAGCAAAAAAAATGTACAAAATCACCCCAAAGTGTAGGAAAAAAGCACAGCGCGCGTAAAGTTACTCATAAATAGTGAACGCGACAATAACAATTTGTTTATGGCGCTTTGTTTTGAATTTTTATATAATTTATAACTTCGACAAAACAATTTTGCACAAATACACACGCACACACGCACACACACACTGGCGCCCACACGAAACGCATACACCCACGCATACACATGCAACACCCACACAAGCCCACGCATACATACAAGAAATGCAAGCGCAATAATTCTTGTTGCTTCTTGCAAATGCACAGTTTGAGCGTCACTGTTAACGGAGTTGTGCATGCACTTCAGCAGGTAGAAAAAGTTGCGAAAATAAAGCAAAACTGTGAATAGCAAATCTTTTTTTTTTTCTCTTCTTCAGAATTTCGAACAAAACAAAACAAAATTAATGTAAAATTAAAAAAAAAAATGTTTAAAAAATAAATAAAGAAAAAAAATTTGAAATAAAAAAATATGTATAAAAAATAAATTTTTTATTTTTTTTTTTATAGTACATCTAAATATTCGTTGATAATTTGTGTGTATATGTAGTATAAGTACTTTTTGTTTGATTTCCCTGTTGCCATATCTGCGACAAATTTCTAATAATACGAAGCAACCGCTCTATATATATGCCCGTATATAATACGTATATACATATATATACATATATGTATCTGTATCTGTATCTGTATAGCAAGGCCCATGAAGATGACCGACAGACGAGAGCGACGCAGCGTCAATGCATGCATCAACAATTATCCGTACTATGGGGCCGTACAGGCGCAGGCGAATCTGCAGGCGAGCTGCAAGAGTGAGTGCCACCCACCATCCACCACCCACCCACCCCCCTCCTCTAATATACCAAAAATCTAATCAGATAACCGAGATTATCTATATATATATATATACCTTTATATATATATACTTTTTCTTTTCGTATAATCGCAAATTTGACTACTTCAAGATTCGCTGGACTTTGTGCAGCGCCTGAGTCTGCTGGAGACGCTGAGCGTGCACAGCGGCTGCGTGAATACGGTGAACTGGAATGCGAGCGGTACGCTGATTGTGTCCGGGTCGGACGACAACTATTTGGTGGTCACGGAGGCGAAGAGCGGCCGAGTGGCGGCCCGGACCAAGACGCAGCATAAGCGTCATATCTTCAGTGCTCGGTTCATGCCGTACTCCAATGACCAGGCGATTGTCTCGTGCTCCGGCGAGGGCATTGTGGTGCATACCGAATTTCTGGCCCCGTACGGACCCGGCCGGAGTGCCGAGGAGGCGCTCATTGGTGAATCCGGTCGGCAGTCGAACGTCTTCGATTGTCATTCGTTTGGCAGCACCTACGACGTGCTGCCACTGCCGGACAGTCCACGGGTCTTTCTCAGCTGCGGCGAAGACGGCACCGTGCGTTGCATCGATTTGCGTGTGAGCAGCCGCTGTGCGGAGTCCGTGTGCGACAAGCACATCTATATTACGGCCCCGTGCGCCGTCACGGCCATGGACGTGGCGCCGATAAACCACTATAAGCTGGCCATAGGCTGCTCCGATTCGATAATACGGCTCTATGACCGCCGCATGCTGTCGGCCGGCAGCGATCGCGATCGCATCACCTGGCCATTGAAGGCCTATCCGATACCCATGAAGTACACCCGGCGTCATTATCGTCCCACCTGTGTCAAGTACAGCGCCGACGAGTCGGAGCTCCTTGTCAGCTACTCCATGGAGCAGCTCTATCTGTTCGATCTGCAGCATCCGGGCTACAATGATGCCGATTTGCTGCGCAGTGGCTGCTATACGCCCAAGCTACGGCGCGATAATGACCCGGAGCCGCAGATGCCGCGCCTGCGCTTCCGCGGCGATTGGTCCGATACCGGGCCGAATTCCATGGCCAGTGCTGATCACGATCCGAATCGCCTGAATGTGGGCCAGGCACGTCCGCCGCTGGTGCCCAGCGTGCTGCGGCGCCTGAGCGATGAGATCATACGGATGCTCAACTCGCAGACACACCAGATCCATGCCATCAATCCGGCCGGCCGCGGCAACAGCTCCAGCTCACGCTCGAATCACATGTCCTGGCAGGATGCCGTCTTGCGCACACTCGACAACCAGAGCGAGTCGGCAACAAGTCGCACCAACAGCCTGCGACTCGTTGCCGCCAATGAGCTCAACCAGGCGGCCAATGCCAATCCGACTACGGCGGAGGGTAAGTCCCAGAGGGTCGCCATAGACTCGCCCTAAAAGCTAAACGGAGTGACTAACCTAGAAGGATAAGTAGTGCAGACTTGATTCTTATACTATATACTAACTGTATATATAGAACTATATATATATATAACTATTTACTATATACTCCAATATATGTATATAGCTATATAATCTTATCAATCATCCATAATTTATCCTATATTACTCCACATTTGTATATAACATCTAGTCAAATCGGGTTCCTATACGCCTTATCTTATCTTAACACATTTGATATGCTTCTCTGTGTCACTGCATGCATCTGTATATATGTAAATATATATTCCTATATATATATATATATGTGTGTACACACAAAGTTTTCCCTTAATTATGAGTTAGAGCAGTGGCAGCCGCGCATAGTGTAGAGCGGGAGCGCGCTATAGAGCTGCATTCGAGTGCAGCAAGCAACTTGCGAATACGATTTAAGCCGTTATCAAGTCATTTCGAATTGCTGAGAATCGCAAAGAGAGGCGAATTGTTAAAATTTAAATTATTTTCATGTTTTTCTTTTTAGAGCAAAAGTAAAATTTTCTCTTTTGTTTATGCCCAGCAACTATGGCAAATGGGTAAAGTAAGAATTTGTAAATATGTAGAAGTAGGCGTGGCAGAGCCCATAGTAATATAGTATAGTAATGTATATATATGTGTGTGTGTATATATAGATTTAACTCTTAGGCTACAGCGTGCATGCAGCGAAAGCCTTAAGCTGAGATTTTTTAATGTACATAACTATAAGCCTCTATGCCATACGAGTTTATTATTAACTTTCGATAACTCGATAATCGATTAGCGATAATTATTGCCGGAATCAATTTAAAATGCATGTAGCAGGCTGAAGAAGGCGTGGCAGACAACCTCAAGTGTATATATTCTTGAACAGCTGGGCAAGCTGCGTAGATATAGCCATGGTACGTCTCTACGTCCGTCCGTCCATATGTCCGTACGTGTTAGCGCATCGACCTCAGGGGCTATTGGAGCTAAAGGTTTTTAGGTTCTTTATATAGCAAGCGCAAATCAAGTTTGTTTATAAAGAAACTGCTGAACTATTCATTTTTAGTGTTATCGATTAAAAAACTTATCGAAATTCAGTTCATAAATCATATCTCCCACATCTTAAGAGCTAGAATTGCCAAATTTTGTATATAGTTTCATGCCTTCTTTATGTAATTTTGATTTTTGTCATATTTTGGATAAAGCCACCCCCACCCCCTTATCCCCTACCTCGAAACCTAGTATGCTTGCCGTAGCAGCTCTGTATAGGACCCCGGCTATGAGCTAGTCGGGCATACCCGACTAGAACACACTTACATTTTTGCTTAAACATTTCCGTCTTGCCCACTTGGCAGGCGACGACAAGCGGGATACGGTCATGGAGGAGGACGGCAAGGAGCGTCAGCTGAACAAGTTCGACTACATCAAGATGTCGTTCAGCGGCCACCGCAACTCGCGGACCATGGTGAAGGGCGCTTGTTTCTGGGGCGACGACTACGTCATGTCCGGCTCGGACTGCGGCCACATCTTCATCTGGCAGCGGCACACTGGGAAGGTGGTCAAGACCCTGTTGGCCGATCATCGCGTGGTCAACCGCGTCCAGCCGCATCCGACGCTGCCCTATTTGCTCAGCTCGGGCATTGACTACAACATCAAGGTGTGGGCGCCCATTGGCGGCTCGGTCTTTGACGAGGCTGAAACAACAGCTGTAAGTAGAGAGAGAGAGAGAGAGAGAGTGGGAGAGAGAGATTGACATATTCTCTGTATTTACAGCTTATTAAGAGCAATGAGATCATGCTGGTGGAGACACGGGACACCATCACGGTGCCCGCCCAGGTCATGATACGCATTTTGGCTGGCTTGCGTCAATATCATCGCATACGGCATGCCACGGGCACGCGGGGGCTGAGTGTCGAGAGTAGGCGTGGCCGCAACGAGACCGTGCGCGCCATCGAGGCGGGCGCCGTGGTTGTGGCAGCAAATGCAGCAGCCGCTGGGAGTGAGCACAATGCCAATGCCAATGCTAATGCTAATGCTAATGCTAATGATGATGATAATGATGAGGATGAGGATGATAACAATCGGCTCAGCATCGTCGGCAGCGGCAACAACTCAAACACAAACTAAAGAAATCTTGTCAATGAGCAAAACAAAATAGCAAAAGAAAAGAAAAAAGCATACATACTTGCATTACACACATATACGATATATTGATGTCTATATAATAGCGGCTGATCGGCGCTGCACTCCCATAAATAATATATATATCTATATATATATGTCCATTCCCTGGCTGGCCACACTCGTGTCCACATTCCCCATCCGCAACCAGTCAAAGCTTAGTAGTTTAGCGGCGCCGACAGCCCATGTAACTATATATATATACATATATATCGGCCTATATGGCTATATCAAATAACATTTGTTCCTTTGCTTCTTCTTAATTTGTAAATTAAACACATTTCTAGAGAAACTTTCTAGTTTTGCTATTCGTTATTATTATTATTATTATTATTATTGTTAGTAAGTTTAAACATGAATTCTAGTTTTTCCATTTCTGTTTTTATCATTTGATCTAACTCGAATGAGATATATAATATGCATGTATATGCGAGTATATATATATATGTGTATATATATACTTGTATATATGTACACTAGCATACATAAATTGCGATTAAGTACACTACGCTTAAATGCTAAACAACTATAAGTTAAATGCACTATATACAAAAGTCAACTGATATTATTTACATTACATTAATATATATCAAATATATATACTAAGATATATATATATATATATATCTCTACTTGTAGCAGCTACGTTTTGTCGTTTTTCGAATCGGGAATTTGTTTGATGATTAACGCGTTGAAATAAATACAATATACATTAGTCGATCCAAATCAATATCTTGATATTGTTTAACAATTTCTTTGATTATATATAGGATGGGATACTTGGGGTCATTAGGTGCGACGCAGGCCCAAGGTATCCATGGTATTGTGTATCGCAATATCCCGTATTTCCTCTTCCTCGGACTCGTTGTGGTTGGCATTGGGTGCGCCGCTGGCGTGGCTGTCGGAGAATATGTGAGCCAGCGCCACATAGCGGCCATAGCTGCTAGCAGGAGTTGGCGCCGGACCTTCGGCTTCGGCTGCAGTGGCCAACGTCTGCGTCTGCGTCTGCGTCTGCTCTGGCTGCTCGATGCGCGGACGGCGCTGCGGCGGCGGCTGCTCCTCCTCGTGTATGGTGACTGGGATGGAGTAGGAGCTGCCGGTGGCGGCCGCAACAGCATACAGGCCATGCCGTGCTATGGCCGCGTCAATGGCATTGCGCTCGATGTCGAAGGCGGGCGCCCGGGAGATCGCCTCGGTGCGAAAATGTCGCACTATTTCCAAATTGTGATTCACGTAGTTCTCGCGCTGGGCCTCGTTCAGGACCGCCGTGTGCCAAGCCTGCAGCTGCTCATCGGTCATATTATTGACTATACACACATTTTATTATATATACCACATATATATATTCATAATACACACACAAATGGCCATGAAGCGGGTGCGAGCGAGCGAGCGAGCGAGAGAGAGAGAGAGCGAGAGGAAAAAAACAAACAAACAAACAAATATGTATCACATGAAAACGGCGCTCCTCCAGCATATGTTTGGGCTGGCCACGGCCAATACTTACAGTTGCTGCTGGCACTGGTCCGTCGCCGCAAAACCAAATTCTCCATCTCGAAATTGGTGAAAACCAATTAGACAGCTGTAAAATCTTTTTTAATTTGGCAAACGCGACTCTCTATTGCATACACAAATGCATTAGAGATGCGCGATAGTCAGGTGTCAGCGAAAGGGCCAAGTATCGATAGCGGCACGAGTTAGCGTGACTTCGATTAGTGTTTGGCGCCAAACGAAATTTTAAATTTATTCGTTTATTTGTGCAAATTGTATATGCTCATAGCTTGAGTGATTATTATTAGTGTTTAATTTTATGAGCTAAGTCTTAAAGTCTAACACGACTTTGATAATGTGGTATTTTACGGCAAAATCGTGGCGAACGAGTGTCTCTATTGCATACACAAATACACTAGGGATGCGCGCAGCTCAATTGTCAGTGAAAGGCTCAAATATCGATAACAGCACGATTCATCGCAGTTTGCTTGAGTTCGATTGGCTTGGCGCCAAATGAAGCTGAGTATATGTATAAATTTGAATTTTTGCTGTAAATAAATTTTTAGCAATTTTTATTGTTGGTATTTAACGTAGACTTTTAAATTTTATAAAAAGATAAATTTAATTTAATTAATTTATTCAATTTAATCTATTAACATATTCAAAATATTTAATGATAAATAAATATGGAATAGTAATAAAAGCATTTTTATATTTAAATTTATATTATAAATAAATTATTTAATAAATCATTTTTTTAGATTACGTAAAGCTAAAAAAATACATAAATAATATAAAAAAATAATAATAAATATTAATGGAGCCTGAGAACTCAGTAATAAACATATTTTTAATAAAAATAAAAATAAAAAAATAATTTTAAAATTATACAAAATTTAAAAAAAAAATAAGAAAATCTAGTAAAGCGTAAAAAAAATATAAAAAAAAAATTATAAAATCTAAATAAATTTGAGCAAAATCAAATTTTGAAATTGAAAAAGTTTTGTAAGCCATTTTATAGCTAGATATAGTTCTATATCTATAAATGTACATTTCTTAATGCAAATTTGCATTAAGTATTTATTTCTCTTCTTTTTTTTTTTTGGTCAAATGAATATATATTCACGCTACGCTTGGATACATTCACTCATTCAGCCATTCACCCATTCGCATTCGCATTCACAATTGCATTTTGCAGGCTGCGTTAATTTTTCCGCCTTGTTTGAGGCCTGTCGATTGCATGTTGTAACAGGTTGGCTTGTAGCCGGGAATGCAGGCTGAGCAGTCATGGAAGAAGCAGCACCACCAGCAGCACCACCACCACCACCAGCTGATAAAAGTATCTTGAATGTAAAATTCTTAACGTTTCGTTTTGGCATTTATTTGTTGTTGTTGTTGTTGTTGTTGTGCGCACTTTGGGCCAAGTCATACGACGGATGGAGACGGGTGGGTGATGACCGATTCCGGGGGCTGTCAGGGGCGTGCCTGGGGTATTCCAGGGTCTGTTACTGCGCGGAATGCATTCACGTTTTTTCCTGTGTGTGTGTTTTCTTCACTATTTTTTGTTTTGTTTCTTTTCGCATTTTGCATTCGGCTGCCCTCTTGTAATTGGCAATAAAAAATTCCAAGTGTTTTTCAAAGTGCTCTTTAGATGGCCTAATACAAGCCAACTAACTAACAAAGAAAGCAATTTCACACACACACACCAACACTCACGCAAGTAAATACTTTGAATAGGTAATAAAATTAAAAAAATTTCAACAAAAAAAACTGGAAGCTAACGTACGACCACGTGTGCATGTGCTTGTCTAAGGAACCCACACCAGCAGAGTTTCCAACTGTTGCTGTTGCTGTTTCCACCCAGCGCAAAAACAGA
This sequence comes from Drosophila mercatorum, assembly GCA_961210405.1. NCBI lineage: Eukaryota > Metazoa > Arthropoda > Insecta > Diptera > Drosophilidae > Drosophila > Drosophila mercatorum. The sequence goes on from CAUIUS010000001.1 coordinate 14,265,506, forward strand.
AACAACAAGTAAGAGCACTCTAGTGGGCAATGCACGACTGGCAAATACCCTAACTGCACTAGTAGCTATGTGCTATGTTGGGCATGAGGCAAGCAAAATCGTAAAAATATATATACTCTATATATACATACTAAAGGAGCTCTGTGCACAAATTGGTAATACTTATTCAAGTTAAGCTATATCTATAAAATGCTAAAAGCTAGCTAAAACTATCGATATTTATCACTAAGCAAACTATTCAAGAGTTATCGAATATCAAATATATTTTTGATATCTCTACAGCAGTTATATGAGGCATTTGTAATACCTATTCAAGCTACGAACATATCGATATTTATCATAAATCGGGCTATTCACAGAGTTATCGAATATCGAAGATATATATATGATATCTCTAACATATATATACAGCAATTTGTAATACCTATTCAAGTTATGCCATATAAAAAGCACAAAAACCTACAAAATTATCGATATTTATCGTTAATCGGGCTAGTCAAAGAGTTATCGAATATCGATTATATATATATTTCAAATTTATACCACATAACTTCTATAATATACGATGCAGACTACTGACTTAGCTTCATGCTCGACGCCCAGCGCTCCAGCCTCAGCAAGGGAACATCCCTAATCTTATCCCTTCCACACAACCCATATACCCCTTCTCATCTTCACTCATTTGCAATGGGTTCAAAACGAAAAGAAAACAGCAAAAAGTCATATGAAGCATTCCAAAGTGCATAGGAAAATATCAGTGCACAGCGCCTGCATTTAGCTCATTTAATTTAAAACATTTCTGCGCCCAGCTATAACAAATGTATTATTAACTATATATATGGATATATATGGATATATATCCATGGATATACAAACATATTTACTCATATATATGACTCACACATGCTTCCCTATTTTTTAAAGCAAACTTAAGATTTCGTTAGATGAGAAAAAAGTATAAAAAAATTTTAGAAATGATAAAAAATATAAAAAAAAATATTTTTTATTTATTTAAGGTATTTTTTTAAATAAATATAAAATTAAGTTACTTTTAGTTGAAGAGCTTTTCAACAGAGTTAGCTTTATTTCACGTGACAGTGGGGACTGTCCCTAATGTTGAGCTAAGGCGCCGCTTAGCATTAGGGTAAGTCCCTCCCAACAGAGCAAATTCTAAGCCAATCAACAGCAATCTCCCTCTCTCTCTCCCCCTCTCCAGCTCTCTCTCTCTCTCTCTTTCTCAGTCTCTCTCTCTCTGCACCTCCCTCTCTCTCTTTCTCAATCTCTCTCTGTCTCATTCTCCCTCTCTTTCTCAATCTCTCTCTGTCTTTCTCTCTCTCACTCTCTGTCTCTTTCTTTCTCGCTCTTTTTCGCTGTCTTTCTCTCTCTCTGTATTCTCTCTCTCTCTCTCTCTCTCTCTCTATCTTTATATATGTCTGTCTTCTCTCCCTCTCTCTCTCTGTATTCTCTCTCTCTCTCTGTATCTCTCTCTTTCTCTTTATATCTCTATCTTGCTCTCTCCCTCCTCTCTCCCTCTTCCTCTCTCCCTCTTCCTCTCTCCCTCTCCCTCTCTCTCCCTCTCCCTTCCTCCCCTCCCTCTCTCAAAACTAGATCATTCCAGAAATCAATAGACTCTTCACCAATCTATAGAGCATGCTCTATAATCTAGCTGTAAAACTCTGCCAGATTTGCTTATTATCTAGCCACGCCCACAGTGGGCTCGTGTATGTTGAAATCGCTCTGAAGGTCAGCGGCTAGGCACTTCCCCGATGTTTTTGGGGCTTGCAGCTGTCAAATGATAAAAGTTTCGAGATTTTCCGTATTCGCCACGCGCCCAGAGGGTGTGTCAGAAATAAATGTGAATGAGTTTATAAGACTCTGTGTATAAGAGTACGAGTGTATAAGACACGAGCATATGCCAGGCATTTCAGATCGACAACTATAGGAAAGCCAATATACTCTTTCCGGGTAAGAGTTTAAAAATAGATTTCTGAATTTGATTCGTAATACATATAAAAGTTCTCTCTCTCTTTCTCTTTCTCTCTTTCTTTCTCTCTCTCTCTCTCTTGCTCTCTTCATCTTTATGTATCTGTTGTTCCTTTTCTTTCCTTCTCTATCGGTCTCTTTGCCTGCCCGACCGATCTCTCTGGTCGTCCTTACCTATCTCTCTCTCTCTCTCTCTTTCTCTCTCTGTCTCTTTTTCTTCCCTTTTTATCTAGCTCTCTCTCTCTCTCTCTGTTTCATTCTCTCTGTATCTTTGCATATCCCTCTCTCTTTCTCTATATCTCTCTGTCTCTCGCTCTCGCTCTCTCTGCAACTCTTTCTCTCTGTCTCTCTCTCTCTGTCTCTCTCTCTCTCTGTCTCTCTCTGTCTCTCTCTCTCTCTGTCTCTCTGCAACTCTTTCTCTCTCTCTCTCTATTTGTCTTCTCTCTCTATCTGTCTTCTCTCTCTCTCGCTCTCTGATCTCTGATTCCTTCTCCAAAATATGGGCTCAAGTGTTATTAGACCCAAACCAATTCACTGCCAAATCATATATAATGTAAGGTCAAATACATATGTATATATACACAAGTATACATACATATATACTTATATACATATATATTTATATATATATATGGCAAATACGTTACAAGAAGATGTGGGGAAATACAACTGAATGAATCGTTCATTGAAATGCGAAAGTCTCTTTTTTGGCTAGACTTTTCCCGATGTTGCCCAGTATGAGTTACTCTATGTGCGTATAAATACGTGTGTATATACCATATATATATATGTAGAATCTGTGCATGTATCTGTATATCTCATCTTGAATTTTGTTCGTTTTCATGTTGTCTTGTCGTGTCTTGTGCTGCGTTTATATATAGACAGACTGACTGCGGATCGACATAGCCATAGCCATAGCCATAGACATAGCCATCGACATAGACATAGACATAGACATAGACATAGACATCGAGCGTCTGCACACATGCTGAGCTGTTTTGTTCACTTTCAACACACTAGCCTTAATGTCTAATGATGTTTTGCCCCTTACACGCGTGAAGTAGAAAATTATTTTTAGTGCCCAAAATCAAATACAAATGAAATGAAATGAAATGAAACAAAAATTTAATTAAAATAAACCTTTTCGATTTGCCATTTGCCTGGTCCCACTGTGCGTGCATATGCATGTGTGTGTGTGTGTGGGCGGGCTGGGTCAAGCAAAAGTCAGCGACAGAGCAGCAGCAGCGGCTGCAGCAGCAGAGACAGTGGCAGACAATGAGTTACAACTGTCAAGTCGATTGCCGTTAAATCGCTCAAGAGCTCAAAGAAGAAACGACAACGACGAAGGCTGCGAAGGCGAAGGCGCAAACGAAGGCGCAGACGTCGTTAAAAAAAAAACAGTAAGAGTGCGAGAGCGTGTGCTCGACTAGGAGATGCCCTGAGCACTGAGCGAGGAGGAGCCGTTATTGCAAGCAAGCTGCACATGCACACACACACACACACACACATGCACATATATTCACGCTCTGCTAGCTGCGCAGCGACTGCTCTACGGCCTTTGCTATGGAAAATGAAATGTTGAATAACTTTTTTTGTAGCTGGACTTTCTTAATCAAATTTGCAGAGCGTGTTAATGTCATGCATATGTATATAGTTGCTAAAGCTCAAGTCTATAGTATAAAAAATATCATTTTTGTATATTTCAAAAGGGGTAAGGGGGCGTGGTTCACAAAAATTTAACAAATATCAAAACTCTATAATATATATATAAGAAGGTATATACAAAATTTGAAGACTCTAGCTCTAAAGATGTGCGAGATATATTTAAATAACTGATTTTTGATACCGTTTTTATCGATAGTTATCGATTTTTTTTTAGATAAAATCGAGCTGAATGTGCTATATAGGAATCTACTTACTGAGATATACAGACTGACGGAAGGACATATCGAATCATTAAAGCATTATACCCTGCTTGGGCATTTTGAGGGTATCAGCAACACGAAGCTGAATTGCCGAGGCGCGCGCTCTGTGCGACATAATCCCAACCCCCGTGGGGTGTATGCCAGCAACTAGATTGTACCTCATCATCATCATCTTCAACATCATCATTATTGTCGTGCGACCATCTTGATTTACATGTGTGTGAGTGTGCCCACAATATTATGGCCATTTCATAATTTTATGATTCTTTTTTGTCTTCGATTGAAACTCCTTCTCACTCTCACTCTCCCTCTCCTTATACTCTCCCACACACACACACACACACACACGCACACATGCATGCAGTGCGCGCTCATTGAGTGCAGCGCGCTATTGCGCTCTCGCTCGCACGCCGAGTGAAAAATCAGCTGTTTTGCGTGCGACCCAGCAACATGTAAAGCGATGGCGGCAAATCACAAAAACTTTGCCAATATGCGCAACAATGTTCGCCGATCCCGAGCCCCAAGCAGCCCCAAAACAACAACAACAACAATGCACAGAGTTGCCGCTCACTCATTCGCCTCTGCCTGGCTGGGTCTTATGTTGTTCCAAAGCGCAGATCGCATGTTGCACCCCACTAGGCGCACTCTGTCTCTGTCTGTGTGTGCGTGTGTGTGTGTGTGTGTATTTGGTTCAATTTATGGCAATTAATGCATTGGAGGCGTGCATTTTAAGTGCCTGAGCCCAGTGACAATTTGTTGGGGTTCAACAAACGCTAATTTCATACATGTTGCAACATGCACACACACACACACTCACACACACACACACACACACACACACACACACACACACATGCATACATACACACATATACATATAAGAAGGCGTACAATTTCCGACACTTTATCGTATGACGACAAGGCTCAGTGGAAAATTTGAGAATCACATAGAAGAGCTTAAGCTAAAATTTATATTATATTTCATTGTTCATAATTCTCATTTGGCTCTTTAATAAAAGTAATTAAATTTAATATTAATAGCTAATACAAATTTACTTCAATTTTGAGAATCGCATAGAAGCGAAGCATTATTTACATCTTTAATTCAATTAATTAAATGTCATATTAGTAAATAATACAAATTTCAGAGAATAAACTTAAATTTTGAGTTTTTCATTAATTTTTAATTTTAATTCTAATAAAAAATTAAAAATTAATTAAAATTAATATTAAAAATTAAATTGAGAACATGAGAATAACATAGAAAGCTCTTCTTATTAACTTAAATTAAGTCTTCAATTAAGTTTTAATTATTTAAATTTTTTTTATTTTAAATTTAGCTTGAAAATTATTTATTTAAAAATTTAAAAAATTGTATGCATTATTTTTAGTTTTCCTTTTGATTTTAATAATGAATTGTAATCATTTTAAATATTCCGATTTTATTTGAAACTTGAGAATCGCAAAGAAGAGCACTAGCTATCAACTCATTTTATGCTATATGCCGACAAGATCTAATACTATATTTTTCAATATTATAAAAAAAAAATAAAAATTTAAACTAAAAAATAAAATAATTTTTAAAATTATAAAAATTATTTTTTTTAGTTCTTTCATTTCAATAATTAAATTTAATAATATTTCATGTAAATCCTAAAACATTAGCTTATTTTTTAAATGTTTAATATTACTAATATAATATTAGCATTGCCCATATCTATAACCCATCTCAATCCTACCCATACTATATCATACCATATCCTCAATCCATTCTGCCATTGTCAAAGTTTGGGTCAGAACCGGCGCCAAAATGTGAAATAGAAAAATAAGGCAAACATAAAAAATAAAATAAAAAAAAACAGAAAGCGAAAAAAAAATGATTTATGTTAAGTGCTGCGCTGAGAGAGCCTGGCAATCGGCACATAAGTATCTTGCAGGAGCTGCCCACACACACACACGTGCAAACACACACACTCGTTTCTTACAGTTCTTTCGCTCTCACGCGCGCTCTCTTTCGCTCAAAGACTCAATTGGCATAAGTGGAGGCTGAGTGAGTTGTCGTTTACACTGTGCTGCAAGATTATTAAAATATCTTTAATTATCATTATCATTTTAATTATCATTTGACTATGTTTACTTGAATTTACAAAAAAAAAAACATAAATGTAGACTTGAAATTAAATTTAGCTAAATAGATAAATATATTAAATAAAATGTATGATTTCCTTTCGATTGGTTAAATATGCATTACTAACATATCCAATTATCAATTAAAATCAATATTATTTTAAACTAAAAACAATATTCATACATGTATGTATATCTGTGCATTATCGCAAATTCGCCTTGCGCATAAACCTGCTCATGTTCTTACTTACACACATACATGGTTTGTTGAGTAGCGGGCCACAGCAAGTGCTCAACGGTGTCTCTTATACGAGAAAACACTCAACCACAGGCGGGCCAGCAACAACATGTGTTTGAGCGCAACTCAATTCGAAAGCTAACCAGAACAAGCAGAAGAATAACAACAAGAGCAACAACATTGAACAGAAACAGCGGAAGCTGATTCATGCGCTGTGCGCCGCACTCCACTCGCTCGCTCCCATGCCTGTGTACAGCTCTCTCGTACGCCAGCTCTCGCTCTAACTCACTGTATTGCGCTACCTCGCTCACACTCGTATTTCGCTCTCGGCATGTACTCCATTCAGCTGCTGGCAGACCAACTCGGTGAGTAAATTTTGCTATGTGTGTGTGTGTGTGTGTCGGTGTCTTTCTGCGTGTGTGTGTGTGTAGATGTTTCGCGCGCGTATCCAACAAACTGTTGGGGCTCGGTCTTCGGGCATGCTACGTCGTGTTTTGTCTCTCTAGGCATATGGGTGTGTGTGTGAGTGCGAGTACGAGTACGAGTGTGAGTGTGTGTATGGGTAGGTTGGCAGTTTTGCTGCACGGCACGGCTCACTCGCGCGCGCAATGAGCGCTTTTGCTGTTTTAATTTTTGCCTGAAATACATTTTGAGCTAATTTCGTATTGGTAGTTTTGTTTATACCGTCGGTTGTGTTGGCGTCGTCACATTTTGTATGCGAAAGCAAGCGCAGCACGTAGTTAACAAATTTCTTGAATCAAATGGCCAAATACACTTAGACAATACCTATATACGGGATTTCTATTAACTTATATACGTGCGTCTGTATCTATGTATGTATATAATGTATATGTGTGTGTGAGCGCGTGTATCTGTGTGTGTTTGTGTCTACATTAAAAGCACATTTCGTCTTTGACTCTCTGGCCCGGAGCACGGAGCGGCGCGTGTAAGAAAAACGTTTAAGAAAAATGCCGCAAGGGCAGCCCGCCGCATCCCAATCGGAATCATAGAAGAAGAAAATAAAAAGAGCTTAAATATTGGTCAGCGCGTGCCGCCAACTGCCGTTAGGCAAAACACACACACACAATAATAGAACTATAGCAAAAGAAATTAAATTAAATTCGCGACGGCGACGGCAGCGCGAATAACCGAATTATAATTACACACACATCATGCGTATGTGTGTGTGTGCATAGAAGTGTAGCTGTGTGCGTGCTCAGTTCTTATCCCAACTTTTTTTTTATGTGTGTGTGTGTGTGTGTGACCAAAAAGAAACCAATTTGTTGTACAACAGCTTTTTTTTGTCGTTGGTGTGCGTGGGTGTGACCGTTGTTGTTTGCGGTTAAAGGCAACTGTTGCACCAAAAACCAAAACGCCGCAGATTGCGCGCCTTTTTCGCTTAACGTGTAACACGCGTCGCTGCAGCAGCAGCCGCAGCAGCAGCAACGACATCATCATTTGGTTAAAGTAAAGCAAAAGAAAACAGTTAGAGGCAGCGCAGCAGGCAAAGGCGACGGCGAAGGCGTAGGCAAAGGCAAAGGCTGCGGCGACTTCAACGACTACAACGGGAGATAAAAAGCAAATGCAAGCAATGCTTACGGCGAATTGAAGAAGAAGAAGAAGAAGAAGCAACAGCAGAAGCAGAATAAGAATTTTGTGCTGCGGCGGCGAGAGTCAAGCAAAGAATATGCAATTGTCACCAGCGCAAGTGTGTGTGTGCGTGCCAACACCTGCAGCAGCAGCAGCAGCAGCAGCTAAAACTGTGTAAATGAAAGCAAAACAAAAGCGAAAACCAACAACAACAACAACAACAACAGCAGCCAACAAAAACTCACAATGTTATACATGCTTGTAAAGTGGCATTAAATTGCAACAATAACAAAATTCGACAACAACAAAGCGTCAATAAAGCCAACAAAAATAAACAACAAAACCAGCAGCAGAGGCAGCAACAGCGACAGCAATAGCGACAGAAGGTTGCTCGCTTCGAACTCGAACTCGAATTTCGAATTTCAGTTTTTCTTACACCGCCGCCGGCGGCAATCTTCAAATTTTCGTGTCAACGCTGCAGTTTTCGAAAGCACCGGCCCTCAGCGCGAGCCCAGCGCAGCGCAGCGCAGCTCAGCTCAGCTCAGCTCAGCTCAGCCCCCAACTCCTATTATTTATTTATTTATTTCTCTCTGTCTCTCTCTCTCCCTCTGTGTGTCTTATTTTTTTTGCGTTTTTTTTTCTCGTAATTGTTGTCAAGTGAATGGCGCAAAAGCGAAAAGCTTTGCCCATGCAGCAGTTGTGAATCAATCAAATTTAAACAACAACAACAACTACAGCAACTCTAACGGCAGCTTCATGTCCACGCATTAGACACTCAACAAACAAAACAAGCAGCAAACAACAACCAACTACAAACAACAACAACAACAACTACAACAAACAACAGACAACATGGATTGTGATTATTCCAAATTTCTATACAAAAGTAAGTACAACATTTGTTTGTCATACGCCAGTACTCACTGTAGCAAAAGCCAGCTTAAAAATAACAAAAACAGAAACAAAAATACAAAAAAATCGCTAATCGGAAAGCCGTCGGACGTATGATTCATATATGCCTCCGTCCGTCCGGGCATATCGCATTACATCAGCGCCAGCTATCGCCAGCTTAATCTGATGCGTGGCCATTCTTATCAGACGACGGAAAAAAAAAACAACTTTTAATGAAAAGAGCTAAAAAAATAAATAAATATAACGATAATCTCTGTGATATGACTAGAGCTCCACATATATATAGAGCTCTGAAAGCACGATCTTGAGCCAAGCCATTCATAATGCGCGCTTCCATAGAACGCAACAATTTTGCGGTGAATGCAGCGCGACTTGTATCAGTTGGGGGCACCAAAGATGTTGCTTTGGCGTTGCCAGCTAGCTTAAAAAAAACTTGAAGCTGCCGATCTGAGCGGGTATTAGGTTTCTATATGGTCAATATGCCAAAATTCTGCACTAGAACTTCGATTTGGGCTTGCTTGGCGTTGCCAGATGGTTGAACTCGTTGTAAAATGTTACTTTGGCGTTGCCAGCTGGCTTTACAAATTTCAATATGTGCAAATATTGGGGTTATATATAGTTATATTGCCTATGGCTCAGTTCTATTCAGAATTGAGTATTGGAAGTTAAGTCTTAGCTTCTTTGGCGTTGCCAGCTGGCTCAAAAAAAAAAAAGAAAGAAACTTGAAGCTGCCGATCTGAGCGGGTATTAGGTTTCTATATGGTCAATATGCCAAAGTGCTGAGTTCTAGATAGAATTATGAACTACAACTGAGATTTGGCGTTGCCAGATGGTTGTAAAATGTTACTTTGGCGTTGCCAGCTGGCTTTAAAAATTTCAATATGTGCAAATATTGGGGTTATATATAGTTATATTGCCTATGGCTCAGTTTTATTCAGAATTGAGTATTGGAACTTAAGTCTTAGCTTCTTCGGCGTTGCCAGATGGTTTTACTTCAAGTAAAATGTTGCCATATAGCGTAGACACCTTCAATTCGTGTGGGTAGTAAGTTTATATAGTGCTTATAGATGGATATTTCTAGTTCTGACATATATTTTAAGCTTTTCTGGCGTTGCCACACTGTTACACTACTGGTGTAGCTGTGTAAAGCAAATCATCTTTTTCAGATTGCCATATTTGTGAAATACTTCTAACTATTGCGTTTTTTCTATATATAAATATAGTACTTCTAGTTGGATCTTCAAATAGAATTTTATTAAAATTTTCTAACGGTCTTAATATATTGCCAGAAAGTTAAAGTTCGGGAAAAAATAATAAAAATCAAGGCAAATAAATCTTTAATCATATATTTCCTGGATTACTTGAGTCCAATTGGATTCGCTTGTTATGGCAACTATATTATAGTATATCATATCATATAAATATGTAGTTTTCATAAGCAATATCTGCTTTTCATTCGACTATCTACATACCTAATCTACTATATCATATAGTTTTATAGCGAAAATCAATTGATTAATTGATAATTTATATGGAAAGTTTTCGAGTTCTTGACTCTTTCCTATTGTTGACACCATAACTCTCTGCTCTTCATTATGAAGTTAACATACATATTTACATAGCAATCATGGCTACGCCTCATAAACTAACGTAAATATACGACTTATCTCTAGATTAAACAAGATATAGTCTAGTGCCCTAGAGTCTGATGTCAAATCGTATCCATTTGCCAGATGCAACGGACAGATAACTGCATCTTGACTTTGAGTTCTTCTAACCAAGACAAACATTTGACACATATATAGGTATAATCAGATATATAAGTGCATATATAGTATGTTATATATATTATATATATATATATATATATAATGAATGTATCTGCTTCACATTTCACAGTGGTTTCAGATTTATACAATTATTTTGAAATGCAATTAAATATTTTGGAAGTAAGTGCAACAAATGTTGCTGAATATCGACTTTTTGTATATATATATATATATATATATATATATCTAAAATATAATACAATATATTATGACCTGCAAAGTGTTCCATATAAAATTAAAATAAAAATATTATTATTTATTATTGTGATTATTTTATATTCTTCAAAATAATTGGGAATTTTCGATCTTTTCGCATAGAAATTTGGAATTTTCTATGCCAGATCAAGGATTGTAGTGAAGTTAGCTGAGTAGAGCCAAGGAATATAGATACATACGCATGTATGTCCTTGCTTTATAGTGTGTGCCACGCCTACTATTGCCTGCTATATACCGTTTCGAATGGGTTTAGGATCTCTAGCACAAATAATTTCGATTTGCAAGGAAATTCTGCAAATGAAATGAGTTGAAATTGGCCAATAATGGATAAAGGATATATACATATATCTATATTTAACTATAAAGAGAAACTATATATTGTAGATGAATTGTTTGTGCAGTATATGGGCTAAAAGATGTGGAGATCTATAGCTATATATTACCACATTTGAATTGGGTTTATATATTGGATAAAAGATATATATCTTATATCTATATATATGTAACTATATGCATAATGTATCGTAGATGAATTGCCTATGTGCTATATAGTATTCTATATATATATATATATATATATAGGCTATATATTATATATATACTACCTATATACTAGCTATACATATTCATATTGATACGAAGAGTTTTCTGATTGGTAAAAGCTGCGTATTGGACATATGAATGAAACTTATATATACATACATATGTATATAGTATATATGCTTGAGGGATATCTGATATTTTGATGAAGTTTCTGTTGAAAACAGATTTTCATTTGAAGCATTTTCATGCGTCACACACAGCAGAGATCACCAGATCGTCGACACATTTGTCGTCAAGGAGCAGCCAGAGAGACCTCGAGAGAGAGAGAGTGAGAGAAGGGGGCTCGACTACTGCTGGCGCAGCTCAACTGATTTGATACTTGTATACGAAATTGAAAACCTTTACAGCTCGTCCCCACTCTCACACCCACACACATACTCCGGCCAGCTGGCTTTATCAGTATTATTCATGGAGCTCTGCTCCGTTCGGTTCGGATAATTAGTTTTGCACTTGTAAAAAGTCGCCGCTGGCAACGCGACGCCGGCGACGAGTCGGTTGAGGTTTCCAGTTTGTGTTGCCGGAGCGTGGGCGTGGGATGGATGGGTGTATGGGCTTGGGGAGGGGGCTTTGGGGGTTTGGGTTTTAGGTTTGCTGTTTGTTTGTTTGTTTTTTTTTGCTCTCGTATTGAAGCAGAAACAGTTGGCGCCACGCGCCGTTAATCGATTTTGATATTTTATGATGTTGCTGCCGTGTTGGGAAATGTGAAAATGAGCATATCTATGTGTGTGTGTGTGTGTGTGAGCCCCTCTCTCTCTCTCTCTCTCTCTCTCTCTCTCTCTCTCTCTCTGTGTGTAATTAATTGCGTTTGTATTTGTTTACATTCGCCCGGCGGCGACGCATTGCCAGGCTAATCAGAAGCTGAAGCGACGGCGCTAAGCCCAATCAGACTGTCAACTGCCTTATTGTCAAATCAGTCAATCAGTCAATCAGTCAATGAGTCAATCAGTCAGTCAGTCAGTCTGTCAGCCATGTGGCAGCTTTGTGTTTGAGTTTTCTTTTGCAAATTACTTGAGACCGAACGACAGCAAAAAGCTAATTGAATTTGCTTAACAAATTGCTTGTATATTATGTAAGATCTATGCTAGACAGGCAGACAGAGAGAGAGAGAGAGAGAGAGAGAGAGAGAGAGAGAGAGAGAGGGGTAGAGCGGTAGCTGGCTAAGTAATTTTGGGTTATAGGGCCAAGTCCAATGAAATGCTTTTGCCACTTAAGACCCAAGCGAATGTACTTAGTTCCTATTTCTCAGTTAATTCTTTAGCAATAATTTGCCTGACTGCAGCTACTTGCGGGGTTTCCGAAAACGTACTTAACACTAGTCTATGTCGACACACAAACATATGTATATATATATATATATATATACCTCTATATGGCTATGTCTTTTTAGTTTGCATTCGTATTTTATGGATTGGCTTCAGCTGAGTAAGCGCGTCTTTGCCAAATTCATGATTTTCAATTGACTTGAACACATGATTGTCATGCTGATCCGATTGACAGTTTTGAATAACGTCGGATCGTAAATCGATCGAACCACAAACACAACACAGCGGCGTCGCGTCGCGTCGAGTCAGCGAGGTTCTCGCATAGCCATTTCTATTATCATAGCATTCATGCATCATGTACGACTACGAAAACGAGTCGAGCCACTCGTAATCTTACTATCTGAGCCCCGTTTGTTTATATTTGCCACTGGAAAGTGCTTTCATGAAGGTCGATTGCCCAGCGACTTTATCTATCGCCCAACTGCCAGGGCTCATTGACTTCGCTGACCAAGTGCATTTGAAACTAAATCTATTAATTAGCTCACCGATATCAACTAGAACTAAGCGCGTTTGATATATTGCATACAGATAGAGCACCTATAGATAGATAGATATGAATACTTGCCAAACTATGTAGAGCAACTGTTGTGGTAGCTTTTCAAATAAATTCCTTGACTCACTATCAAACATATTCTCTATCTTTGCTTAGTCATCTCTAGTTTATGTATCTCTAAAGACTTAGGACTTAGGACTCTACTACACGTTTAAGCATGTATATCCAAATGATATACTGGGATATATACATATAAGCATGTATATAGCTTACTTTACTAATTATCCATTTATCCATATTTTCAAATAATAATTATCTTCTTTATCCGAGCATTCATATATCTATCCTTTTATCCGTATTTCCAAATATTCACATTCTTAGTTATCCGTCCACCCATTTTCAAGGAAAACACATTGATATAACCTTTTATGTTTATCCATACATCTGTTTATCCATATATTCATGTTTTCAAACATAGATATATTAATACATGCACATATTAATTTATCCGTATATCCAAATTTCCGTTTTATCCATGTATTCCTATTTTATCCGTTTACCCATATATATATAGATTTTTCCATATATACATATATCCATTTACTCATATATTATTTTATGCCTATATTCATACATATGTTTATCCGTTATATGCATTTATCCGTTAATGACGAATATTCATATATTAGCATGTATGGTTATCCATACATTCATATTTCCATGCATTCATATACTCATAAATACATGCATCTAACTGTCCGTTTATCCATTCATTTATCTAGATAGCCAATTATCCGTTTATCCACTTATCTATATACCCATATATACGCTTATCCCTATATATGCATTTATCCATGTATTCAAATATTCATATTTCTCCCACAAATTTAACAACTTATCCACTTTTGCGCTTATCCGCATATCTGTCTATATCTCACTACCCAGATATCCACAGAGCCATATCCATATCTGTTAAGCAATATGCCAATTGCAGCAACAATTTCGATACAACAAATTTGCTATTTGACTAAGGACAGAGTCGACGACGACGAAGAGTTAACGCATCATTGAATTAAACATATGCGACAACGGCCACGCCCCCAAAATGCACTTGCTGCAACTGCGAGCTGCTGGTTTCCCATGAGCATGTGGGCCGCAGCCTTCAGGGCCAAACTAACTCAGCTATAGATATATATATATATTTGCAACTGAAATCGATCGCATTGACTAAAGGTTTAGCTTAACACTCGCAGGCAGACAGACGGCCGGACAGAGGGACGGGCGGACGTACAAATCTGAGATACTTGGCAACAGCTTCTGCCGATCAGCGAAAAAATAACTTGGCCACATTTCTTTGATATTTGATATCGGGATCCCAGCGTCCTTAGGCTCCTCTCCACCTCTCATGAGTGTGTGCGAGTGTGTGTGTATCTGTGTGTGTGTGTTTGTCCCCTCTTTTGTTGTCAGCTGTTCTGTCATTTCAGTTGAATTGCCGGCCGGTCGCACGTAGTATCTGTGGCTGTGTCGTTGTATCTGTCCCCTCCAGGCGCTGACGTCTTGCAAGTATTTTATAAACACTCACACACACACACACACACACTCGCACACACGCACGCTCTTATGCACACTCGTGCATACTTTGTTTTGTCGTTTTCAACATTTTTCAACGTTCAGGAATTCAAAAAATTCTTTACTTTAAAGTAAAAATAAATTCCATGCAACATCCGCCATGTTGGCTTTGGCTATTTTTGCCGCCTGCCGACGACGTACTGCGGCCAATGTTATAATGGCCCAAAGCCAAAGCCAGCTCCCCTTTTCCCTATCAGTGGCAGCACTACCCTCCCGTACCGCAATGCAAAAAAAAAAAAGGAGGAGAGAGAGAAAAAGCTGTGCATCGCCCTTTGACTGTCTTCGCACCGTCCCGTCGAAGCTCGAAGCTCTGGAACTTCAAAATGTGAAGCGGCCGCTCCGCGTTCGGTATTTGTTTTTATTTAATGCTTGGCCGCCGCCTTTTTGTTTTATTTCGATTTGTTTTTATAACTAAAAATCCAAGTATGCCGCGAAGGGGCGCATTTTGTCGTTGCCGCTGCCTTTGGCTTTGGCTTCGGCTTCGGCTTCGGCTTTGTCTCTGTGGCCCCGGCCGCGGCCTAGAAATTGTGATTGTTATCATTTAGCCCCGCACTCTCAGCATCCGAATGGACGGACGGACGGATGGAACGGTACGACTTGTCAGCATTTCTTTGCTCAACATCGGCGGCCTTTTCCGTCTTTCCATTTCCCCGGCTGCTTCTCAAAGTATTTGCGTTTCATACCATCAATTTCACTGTTGCATTTCTGTTGAGAATTTCGTCTGATTTACAAAGCTTAACATATTTATCACTTCGATTCAACCTTCACTAATCCCCTAAATTCATTTCCAAGCAATCCTCTTGCGAACGCATTTTAGTTTACCATTTTTGTAGCCTTCGAAATTGGTTGCATTGAAACTTTCCTTGGCGCTGAATGGATTTTGATTGCTGTCAATTAAGTTGAGCCTAATTCAATTGTCAAATATTTATTTGAAATGCAATTTGGGATTTTAACTGCTCGATAAGTGACGTTATTCAGGCAGCTAACGAAGTTGATGGGGATTAGGAACTCACGCTTATCAATAAATGTTGTAATATTATTATTTTGGGCTAGCTCAAGAACAAGGAAGCCCGCTTGGTAGCCCCATATACATAACTCCCATGATATGACTGCTTTACCTATAATGATAAAGCTAAGATTCTAATGATAAGGATATAAATTGATCGGGAATAAGACAATGACAATGATAATGACAATGATAATGATAATGATAATGATAATGATAATGATAATGATAATGATAATGATAATGATAATGATAATGATAATGATAATGATAATGATAATGATAATGATAATGATAATGATAATGATAGTGATAATGACAATGATAATGATAATGATAATGATAATGATAATGATAATGATAATGAT
This sequence comes from Drosophila mercatorum, assembly GCA_961210405.1. NCBI lineage: Eukaryota > Metazoa > Arthropoda > Insecta > Diptera > Drosophilidae > Drosophila > Drosophila mercatorum. The sequence goes on from CAUIUS010000001.1 coordinate 14,281,747, forward strand.
AATGATAATGATAATGATAATGATAATGATAATGATAATGATAATGATAATGATAATGATAATGATAATGATAATGATAATGATAATGATAATGATAATGATAATGATAATGACAATGATAATGATAATGATAATGATAATGATAATGATAATGATAATGATAATGATAATGATAATGATAATGATAATGACAATAGAAATGATAATGACAATGACAACAATAATGATAGGAACTATGATAATGATAGGGACTATGATAATACCTATGAAAATGACAATGACTATAACATTTGCTTCATTATGGTCTCTAATGATAATGCTAATAATATAAGCTTATAAAATGTATGTAAAAATGTAAAAACTATAAATATTAATGCCAATGATAATGCTAATATTGATATTAGTTCAGCTAGTGATAATATAGTCTGATGGTCCCATGAGACCTATGCGCTTATCAGCTCTGCAGCTAATTTCTGCAGCAGCTCAATGAATGTTGGGCAGTAACAAGAGCTGATCGGGAGAGGGAAAACACTTACCCTAATATTACAGTTAACATTGATATTTAGTATTTTGTTTTATTTTCGTTGATGCAACTAAAAGCTGTCGCTTGGCGTCGTCGGTCGGTGGCTGTTCTTGTTTTATCTGCTTGTTACAAAATCAATTTTCCACAAATTAATGAGAGTCGCATTTTTTCCGTGCGACCGCGTATAAAAACGTGAAGGCTGAGATGTTGTGGCAGATGCAGTCGAAGCTCTGGCAACTTTTTAAAAAAGGATTCTTCCCAGCAAAGTTGCTGCTGATGTTGATGTTGATGTTGCTGCTGCTGCTGCTGCGGCGTTTCTGCACAAGATAAAAATATTTTTTAATGTTTTCTTGAGCACAGAAAATAATTTAAGGAATGTCACGTTGTAGCGAGCAGCGGCTCGGCTCGGCTCTCCGACTCTCCGGCAGTCCGGGTCGCCTCAGCTGTCGGGCGCGCTGTACGCTCCTTGTATGCATTGCGCATTTATTTTGGTTCGAATCCATCGCTCCCAGTCAGTCGCCCGGCTCGGCGGGGCCTTTGGCATGGAATAAAAGAATTTCTTATATAGCAACAACTGCTGCATAGCATACATACATCTGTCGTCTGTCTGCCCCGCTTGCCCCACTCACCACTCTGTGGCACTGTTCAGCGCTTAGCACTCTATGCATATCCATGAGATTGCAACGCGCCGCCAAGGAGCACAACTTCGCGGCAACAATGATGGCAACGGCAACGGCAACGGCAACGGCAACGATAAATGTTCTGCTTTTTCTTCTGCTGCTTCTTCGTTTCGTTTTTGATTTTAACTTTTTTTTTTTCGTTTCTTTTGCCTTTTTTTTTTTTTGTTTGAACAAATTTTTTACTTAACCCCTTATCACTTGGCTGGTCGGGCCGCAGCGCAAAAGAACTAAAAGCTGCCGCCGCACACCGCCGCCGCCGTCGACGTCGCCGTCGCCATTTTCCACACGTTTGTCCGCCGTGACCGTCGCATCCGTCTTAAATTAAAAGCTTTTTTGTCTTTGGCCCAAACATAAGCGACAACAACAACAACAACTTTCGAATGTGCCGCCGCCGCCGCCGCCGCCGCAGCTTAATAAAGCGCATTAATGACAATGTCAATATTGTAGGGGCTGAAGCACGCCGAAGCGTGGGAGAGACAACAGCAGCGACGTCGGAAGTGGTCAAAAACAACGGTGTGAGAATCATTTTTTTTATATTATCTATCTCCCTCTCTCTCTCTCTCTGCCACCTGCTGTAATTGGCAAACGTTGCGACTGCAATTGATTTGCCAAAAAGTTCAACAATTGTTTTCTTGTCTCTGTACATAAGAGAAGACAATAAATTAGAATCTGTTTTGGGCATAGATTATATAGCTATTGTATATAGCGAGTAGCTTAAGATAAAGGAAAATATTACAATAATTTATATTGAATACATATCAGCATCTAGATATAATGGCTATAGAGATCTATCATATGAAGGAAAAGCAGAATAATGAGCAATATCAGCATCTAGATACCATGGCTATAGAGATCTATCTTAGAAAGGAATATCAGAGTAATGAGGAATATCAGCATCTAGATACCATGGCTATAGAGATCTATCTTAGAAAGGAATATCAGAGTAATGAGGAATATCAGCATCTAGATACCATGGCTATAGAGATCTGTCATATGGAGGAATATCAGAAAGTAGCTATCAGAGATATAGAGATCTATCATATAAAGGAATAGTAATTTATATAAAATATATATGAGAATCTGTTTAGCATAGATATAGAGATCTAGCTTGTCATAAGCATAATCTAATTATCATGTGAACTATATATTTTTTTATATCTCAAGAATTAAATCTATAAACAAATCAATTTTACGCTCGTTACCAAGAGAGTAAAAATATCTAAATAATAAGAAATAATATTCAGAAAATACTATAAATAAATATAAATAAATATATATTAAATAAATATATATTTCTGTATATCATACAAATTACAGTAGATATATATATTTACATATATATTTATATATAGTTCAATATATCATAATCTAGATATCATATTTCACTTCGACTTTCGCCTTTTGCATACTTCTCTGAGCTATGCAAGCGCCTCTTAAGCCAACCAGTGATAAGTTAATGCTTTCAATATTTCAATATTCATTCAATATATGTAAAATAACTGCACAAAGTACAGTAGAAGTTGCTCTCAGGATGAATTTCATTTGTCTATGCGCCCCAAAGTATGCAGTGCCAATTGGAATTGGCAAGACAAAATATATTTGAGATGAAAGAGAGTATTATTTTGATTATTATTATTATTCTTATTATTATTCTTATTATTATTATCATTTTTATTATTATTATTATTATTATTATTATTATTATTATTATTATTATGTACAGTTATAGCCAGTATAGACAGTTGGCTAGTTTCAAACAGAATTCCAAATTGAATTTTGCAATTTACCATTGACTAAAGTCCTGAAACTAAAGCGGCTTATGCCAGCTGCAATTGCTGCCATTGAAATAGTTAGTTACACTGCAAAAAGTTGCTAATTAAATGTGTATGAAAAAATATAAAGAAATAAATATGAAAACGGGCTTAAAATTAAGATTTAAGACTGAAAACTTCTCGATATAAAAGTTATTTCAAAGAGTGAAATAAATAAAATGGAATAAAATAAATATAATTAATTTGAGTTGCTTAATGATTGAAAACAAACTAAAATTAAACTAAATAAAATGACTAAAAAAATATATATAATTTTAATATATTTATAAAGTAAAAAAAAAAAATATTTTATTTCTATTAAAGTTTAAAGTTTTAAAGTTTTTTTTTTAATTTAGTGGAAAACAAATAATTTTAAAGGATTTCTGAAGTTAATAAATTAATTATATAAAAAATAAAAAAAAATATTTAACAAAATATTTTATTTTTATGAAAATTTTGGAAAACTATATACTTTTTAGGTTTTAAATTTAACTAATAATATTAATACAATATTAGGAACCTATTATTATTCAAATATAATGTAATATATTTATTATTTTATTTATTATTTTATTAATATTAGTTTTAATGGATTTATGAAGTCAATAATGCTTAATATAATATAATATAATGGAACTATTTATATTATTTTTATTATATTTTATTAATATTTTATTATATTTAATTTATTAATCATATTCATTCATATATATATTTAAATTATTTATTCATTTGCTTACTTAGTTCTATGAATATATAATTTTAAAAAAAATACGTTTTTAAAATATTAAAAATATTACATATTAAAATTAAAAAAAAAAAATAAAAAAGCAAAATAATTATGTAAATTGTATAAATATATAAACAAAAATTTTTAAAGTTGAAAAAGAAACAGTTTTAAAAAATATATTTTAAAAATAAAATAAATAATTAATAATAAAAAATGATTAATAATAAAGTAATGCGTATGTTAATTAAATTTTGGCATATCTTAGGCTTTGCTCTCATGCCTTTTTTTTGCTCAGTGTTATGTTCCTGCAGCTTGAGCTTGCTGTTGTTGCAGTTGTTGCTGCTGCTGCTGCTGCAGTTGGCGATTCTGTGTGTGTTGCAAATGCTCACAATTTTCGCATTTTCGTTTTCATTTGATTTCATTTGCTGCACGTTTTTGTGTTCTTTGTTTTGCGTTTGCCTCGCGTTTCGTCAACCAAATTCGTTGTTGCCGCCGCTGCTGCCGCCGGTGCTGCTGTTGTTGTCGATGTTGATTTCGATTGCAGGCAGCCGATTACACACACAGATGCAGACTGTGCGGCGGCTAAAAGCTTGCGCTTGCAGCATTGCGCAATTCGCGCAGCCGTTGCAGCAACAGTTGCTGCGGTGCGGTTGTTGCTGCTGCTGTTGCTTTGTATTGTTTTTATTTATTTTTTTTTTATTATATTTGTTGTTTCTTTCGTTTGGTTCGTTTATGCTTACAATCGTTTGTTGCATTTTCATTTACCAATATGTTTTATGTCTTTATAAGCATTTCAAAATGCTTCGTTTTGCACTCATTTTGCTGTTGCAAGCAATGCAATTGCCACAGCGCCAGCAACAGTAATTGCAACTGCAACGGCAACAACAACTGCAACGGCAACAACAACTGCAACGGCAACGGCAACTGCAACCGCATATGCATGCATTTATTAGTCATAAACGATGAGCACCGCCAGCAGCAGCAGCTAGTCACCCACTCAAAGTCTACCCACACACTCACAGTGCCGTCTGTCTGTATGTGGACATCAATTGGACATGTGTTTCTGCCGTCCAAGACTGCAGCCAAAGCTGCTCAGCTGCTTTTTGCAATCGCTGGCATTTTTTTTCATATTTTTTTTATTATTGTGTTTTTTTTTTGTCACTTTTGCAGCGTTTTATTAACAATCAGCGCATTTTATTTTGTGTTTCTGTAGTTTTATGCGCTGGCTGAGGGTACGACGCTTTTGTCATAAAATATATACAGACATATATACATATATGTATATATGGATATATACTCTTCTATGCAAATCTTGAGCGTTTTGTGTATAGAAGAACCCATGTTGGGGGTTCACTTTATGGTTCGGTTCATGAACCACAAGTTTCATACAAATTCGATTTAGATGCTCAACCGGATTATAGTGCATCAATCAATCTTTCAATGCAACAAAATTTACAAATGGTTCATTTGAGCTGGTTCGGTTCATGCTCATACTTGCTCAAATGATCTTTCAGTGAAGCAGTTAGATTTTCTAATTGAAAAAATATTAAGTGAAAGTGAACTAAGAATAAAATTGTTCATATGAACTAGTTCGGTTTATGAATTAAGTACTTTAGTTCAAAACTGATCATACAAATAGTTTTATTTTTTAATTGAGAAAACATTTTAAGAAAATAAACTGAAAACCAAATAGTTCAGTTGAGCTGGTTCATAAATCATGTCAATTGGCAATTGATCATGGTCGATATCAATTGACTCAAACGAACTTCTGGCTTTTGTTTGCTGAGCAAAGAAAATAAACTGAAAACCAAATAGTTCAGTTGAGCTGGTTCAGCTCATGAACCATATGTTCGATATCAAATGACTGAGCTTGAGCTCTTGCTTATTGAGCAAATGTGTAAATCAAATGAACATTAAACCAAATGGTTCAGCTCAGATAGTTCGGTTCATGAACCATAGGCAAAAGACAAATGGTTCAGCTCAGCTCGTGCGGCTGATGAACCAACCGAAGTGCTTTGTTTAGGAACCTAAAACTGAATATCTCAGCTTATGGTTCAGTTCAAGAACCAATTGAAAAGAGTTCTCAGTCGAAGTTCATCAAATCAAATTGATTCAAAATTGCATTTTGATTCAGTTCAAGATTAGAAACTAAATTTCAATTGTTTAAATTTCGATTTATGATACCTGTAAGGGTATTCAGTATTCGCCTTATGCATTTGCGGCTGTGTTTCTCTTTTCTTTATGCGATTACACGAGTGCTTAGCGGAGCAATTGTTGTCCAGTTCCAGTTGGGTTCCAGGCGCTAAACAAATGATTCATATACAGCAACAAGAAGAATGAGAAAAAGATATGGCTAGAAATATGCCACAGAGAGAGAGAGAGAGAGAGAGAGAGAGAGAGAGAGCGACGAGCAAAGGAAGTGTGAGCGGCAGCCAGCATACGATAGAGAATAGAGAGAGAGAGAGAGAGAGGGAGAGACAGAGAGACAGTGGGAGCCACATACATAATTTGATGACAACCGCATTTTGGCTATGTGACTTTTTACAGTTTATTTGCGCTAAATAAAATCGTAAGCCCTTGTTAAATAATCACGCTGACATGTCGCCGAGACGTGCAATAATGGCAAATGTTTTCAATTCTGAAATGTAACCACCTAAACACTAGCGACAGCTGCTTTGGAAGGTTATTAGATGTCGTCCAATCCGCGTGGAGCTTGACTAACAGAGCTTAGCCAATGCGAAAAGGGGGCCAGATATAACAAGTATATATAGATATATAACAGTGGAGTTGCTGCTGTAAATAAAAAGTCTTATATTAGCTAAAGAACTTTCTCCTGAATAACTCTTTTAACTGTTATACTCGCTAAAGAGCTCGCTTTGCAGTTCATATAACAACAAACATGTCTCTCAAATGTTATAACATTTGTATAACATGTCTCTTGACTGTTATATAATGAAAATAGAAATATAATATATATCTGAACTGTTATATAGTTTTACTTTTAAGTTATTTAACAGGTCTCTTAACTGTTATATTGACAGAACTCTTAGCTCGTATAAAGTATCTGCAAACTGTTATATTCTTATAATATATTCCCCAACTGTTATACACTTGTAAAGAACTTAATGAGCAATTCATATGCCATATGTCTCAACTGTTATATGCTCCGTATAACTTTGTTTAAATTACATATAACTCATTTCTCAACTGTTATATTAACTAATAGGAAATGTTTAGTTTCTTTATATAACAGTTAGACCATCTAACATATGCTTAAACTGTTATATTCGCTTAACATTACAAGGAAATACGTTTTCAAAACGTATAACAGTCTTTTAACTGTTATATTAGCTAAAAATTACAAGAAAATACATTTTGAAAACGTATAACAGTCATAAAACTGGCATATTTGCTAAAGAACTCACTTTAAACGTATTACAACTGTTATATATTGTGACTTGAAGCAAATTTTACAAATACGTATATGTATAACAGTCATAAAACTGGCATATTTGCTAAAGAACTCACTTGAAACGTATTACAACTGTTATATATTGTGACTTGAGTAAATCAACTTTCCCACAACTGTTATACACGCTACAGAAAATGACAAATCATTCGCTTTTTCTTTTCTGATTTCTGTTATATTTCGTCATCCGGCTGGTCAGCTCGAGCTGCGCTGATCAATCATACGACATGTTGACAGCTGGGCACGTATTATGACAGCCAGGCGGGCGACACAGTTGGCAATGCAATTAGCTCACTCTTGGCTCCTACTTATGTATATTTACTTATTCAAAGCCTGAATAAGAGATCCCGTTCATATTGCAAATATATTGGATAGAGACAGCAAGGAGCAGAGCTGCCGCTGCCGCTGCCGCTGCCGCTGCCGATGCCTCGTGCTTTATTGGCTTCATCGTGAGGGGCATTTTTATCTCGCAGTGATTTCCCTGAAATTTGTACGTTTTTTGTCGGCATTTGCAACGATAACAACGTTATCAGTGCACTGGCCAAAAATGGAGCACAAATCAAAATGTAGTTGAATTGCAACTCTGTCCGCACGGACATTCACTTGTTCATTTGTCTGCCTACCGATTTGACGGCAACAATGCAAAAAGATTGCCAAAAAACAAATAAAAAAAAAAACCAGACAAAAAAGCGACACTGAGAATGCGAAGCGAATAAACATTGCGCTGGCTGCATACACTATGCGAATGCACATAAGAGAGTTAACATGCTGTTGACAGGAGATCAGCAGAGGATTTGAGCCAGACAGTTGCTTAACAGATATGCAAATGGCGTTAACAGTATAAGAGCTGCAGCTCTAACAGCGCTGTCTTGTCGACTTAACAGAGCTGATAACTTAGCAGTGTATGTTATGTGAGCTTGCTCTTAACATTTCACTGCAATTTAACAGAGAGCAACTGATGTTAATTAACATTTTTATTACTCATACGACTGTTATCTAGAAATTTGTGAATCCAGACTAGCAAAAATGGCAAATAAAATTAAATAAAAATTATAAGGAAAATATTCAACAGTATATAGACTCAGCATAGTGCTGCCCCTAGCTAATATGCCCTGAAATCGAGAGACTTTGGTATGCATGTGCTTTAAAAACGAATGAATGAAAGAATGGAGTATGAACCGTAAATGAAAATATGTGCAGCATTAATTTCAACGTTGCTGCACAATCAGAGCGCACAAAACTCCGCTCAATGGGTGGTTGGGTGGCTGGGGTGGCTCGGTGGTCGCTTTACAGCTGTCTGGATGCTCGTATGGCTAGCTGTGTGTGGGTGGCCTGGCCTGGCCTGGCTTGGCATGGCATGGCATGGCGTGGCCAGTTGGTTGGCAGTAGGTGGTTTGCATGGGCTGCTGCAAATGCAACAAACACAATCAAAATTCCATTCTGTGTCATGCTCAGCTTGTGCATCCCTTACGGTTAGCCCAGTCCGACGAGGGTCCAGCTCGCTGTTCCCTGTCCGCTTGGCCGGCAGGCAGTCATTCAGTTAGTCATTCAGCCAAGCATTTAGTCAGTCAGTCAACCAGGCGAACTGTCCGTCCGTCTGTTGTTGGCCCATACGTATGTAGTTGCGCATTGTTTGACCGAAAATCAGAGAGGGAAAATATATAATCAAGGCAGAACTGAGAGCTGAAATTCCATTGTTGCGGTGTTATAAACAAAATTTGCATTCTTTAGTATTTCACAGACAGCACACGCTATCTATCTATACACACACACACACACACAGCCCATCTGTATCTAAAGTATATATATTATATACATCTGTATATTTATATGTAGCTTTTCGCCTCAGTATTTGGCCACATATTTTGGGCATTTAATTTCTTGCATTGCCCGATGAATAATTGCTTTGGCTTGGATGGCTTATCATGCATAATGCCTGATCACAGTTATCACCACAACAACAACAACAACAAAGCAGACTAAACATCATCGCTGTCATTACCCACGCAACTCAATTCAGTTTTCATCTGCTGTGGCCAGGCGCAGGATGTGCTCGACTAGGCGTTGCTCTGTGTTTAACAATTAACATAAATATATATGCATATATCATATATCGATATATGTATAAATATCGATAACTAGCAAAGTCTTTGCAAACTGAAATCTGAATATACTATATTATATGTATTATATTACATATATGAGAATTGTATTTCAATTATAAAATATAGCTAGTTTTGTATATCGATAGTCATATATCGATTACATAAATTCAGTAAATTTCTTTGATTTTGTGGCCTTTTGATACTTGTAGTATTATTGTATGCAAGCATTAGTTTTGTTTAACTATATATTATAAATTCGATAATTATCGATTATCGATTATTAATTATATATTGTCAGCTTTTCTTGTCTTGTTTATACTAAAAATATAGCTGAAATAGAACAAGAAAATGTTCTGCTTACTATTAAATATGAATTCGATAATTATCGTTTATCGGCATAGAGCTTATCTGGCTTAGATGATTCGGCAAGTCTTGTATGACACTAAAAATGCACAAATATAATGAGAATCCGTTTTAGTTAAGTTTATTTGATGGTTTCGATTGTTATCGATAATTATCGATCTAACTGATAGTAGTTTCTATCGAGTTCTAGACTGAGAGCTGCATATACATATAGCTTAACATATTTATAGTTGTCGCATATATATGTTATCGTTCATCATATCCTTCAGTCTGCCTCTTCTCTTTTTTGATGGGTATTTGGAGTGCTATCAGTTGGAGCGCTCTGTCTGCATCCTGCTGCAGTTGACTTTTGCTTTGCTCTGTTTCTTTGATGTGTGAATGCCACTGCGATGGGCTAATGTGTGTGTCTGCGTGTGTGTGTGTGTCTGCGTGTGTGTGCAACTGCATTGAGCTGCATTTTTTGTGCAGCTCCCGGCCCCAGGCCCGGGTCAGTTCGCATTGTTATTTAAATGTCGGCACAAAGCGCTCGCACGGGCTGCAGTTGCGCTTGGCTCTTGGCTCCATCGTCCTGGCTATGGCCCAGACATGTTGGCTGCACATGTTAATTAACAATTTTGATTGAATTCCAATTTGAGATGAAATGTTTGGAGCCACCGCACAGCCAGACAGCCAGACAGCCAGCATACGCTCCAGGTCTGTCTGTCTGTCTGTCTGTCTGTCTGTGTGTGGATCTAGGTAGATGTGTGCTTGGCTCATATTTGGAGCCTTTGAGCCGCTGTTCATTTTGCAATTGCATTTTGGAGCCCACAGAATTTCATTAACCGCTGCGCGGCACCGTCGTCCCTGCATAATTGACGCAATTTGCCTGCAGCTGCAATGCCAGCCGGAGCGGCCCAGCAGAGCAGCAGCCCACCTGCCGAGCTGCCGCCCACAATTGTGCCAGCAAAAGTTCAATCAAATATTTATGTCTCTTAATAATAATGTGAGTATTATATAGATGTATGTATATGTATGTACATATATGTATATATGCATATATGTATGTATATTTTTTGGTTTGCGCAAATATTTCCCTTTATATACCCTGAACCCATTAAAAATGGGAAATCAGGGTATAATGTTTTTGTTGAAATGTATGTAACAGGCAGAAGGAGGCGTGGCAGACCCCATAAAGTATATATATTTTTGATCAGGATGACAAGCCGAGTTGATATAGCCATGTCCGTCTGTTCGTCTGTCCGTCTGTCCGTCTGTCCGTCTGTCCGTCCGTCTGTCCGTCTGTCCGTATGTATGAACGCGTCGTTCTCAGAACCTATAAGAGCTAGAGACTTGAAATTTTTTATGTAGGTTCCTGTATAGCACGAAAAGATCGAGTTTGTTAAAAAAATCGATAACTGTCTTAATTTTAATGTTATCGATTAAAAACGAAATCGATGCTCTGTTATATAAATCTATATAATTCATCTTTAGAGCTAGAGTCTCCAAATTTTGCACTTAGTGTTATGTGAGCCTTACGCAATTTCGGTTTTTGTTAAATTTTGGATGCCACGCCCCCTTCGCCTCAAATTTCTAACTCCCGTATATCAAATACTAGAGACTTGTGCTTTGGCACACACATACATATGGATGACATGATCACGCCCAACAAGTTTGATCAAAATCGTTGCGCTAGAAAAAAAGTTATTAAACATTTAATTTCCCATAGCATTGCCATGCAAACAGCAGGCAAAGAACAGCTGACGCAACGACTTGCGCTTGTGTATGCGTGCGCCTGTGTATGTGTGTGTGTATGTTTTGCTTGTAATGAACGTACAAGTGCATGTGTATATAAAAGAAACGAAGAATGCAGGGTTCAGGGTATACCCTAGTCGAGCGGCCTCGACTAGAGTTTTCTTACTTGTTTTTATTGTTGTTGTTGTTGAACAAATATTGTATTGTTTGCGGGTTTGCTCAATAAATAAATTGGATACACATTCTTCTTCTTCTTCTACTCTTTTTCCCCCGGTTGTTGTGTTTTTTTGTTTGCTGGAATTTCAGCTGCACTCGTAATTAACTTCATAATTAAATTGGTCAAATGAACCCAAGCACTTGTACTTCCGCTCTCCCTCTCCCTCCCTCTCTCTCTCTCTCTCTCTGTGAGTGTATTAAATTATTTATCTAGAGCCTCATCTTAACTAAGTGAAGCTGCTGCAGTATATATCTCACTTTTATTTCTTTGAAGTCACATATTTCTAAGGCTATAAAATTGAAAAAATGATTCATTTACTTAGGAATATATCTTTAATGAGCCTTAAAAGTATCCAAGAAAATAAATACAAATTCATACAAGAGCCATAGATTTCAGACAGAACTTTCCTTGATGCTGTTCTCGACTATCGATAGTTGTGCAACTCTAATATCTAAAGCCAACGATAGTTGAAGACTATAATATCGATAGTTAACCGCCTCTAATGTCTAATGTCATCTATAGTTGACTGTATTATCTGGTTATCAAGCAATGGCTATAGCAACGTTTAGGTATCGTCGACTATCGATAGCACTGTCTATCGATATGTATTCAGCTCTAATAGGCACATTTTAAGCCTTTCCATATTCATCTGTATATTTGTTATTCACCTCTAATATCTCTAGTAACTTTGCTGACTTTTTAGCTTTATCGTCGACTATCGATAGCACAGACTATCGATAGGTTCTCAGCTCTAATAGACATATAAAGTAAGGGTATCTAAAACCTTCCAGAGTGGCCTGATCTTGTTCATTGCTTGATTTGCTAAGCTATCAGCTTCTGTCCCCAGCTGGAACTCTAGTATTATACTCATTAACGAACGGAAAATGAGCATATTAGTTTTGTGGAATGTACGGCCTACTATCCGCACGTGCGTCTGTCCATAGGAAAGCAAACCTAGAGACTAGAGAAATTTGCTATATACTCGTCTGATAATGTGTCCAGATCTTAGCAATACGCCCTCTAAGGGCCTTTTCCTGTAGCTCAGAAGCACTATTAGAAGAGCTGCTATAGTGCTGAGACTTGAAATGTATATAGTAGCTTTGCCAGCAGAAGATCTAAAAGATATGGTGGGCGTGTCAAATGGGGTATATAGCTATATCCTCTACAGTTATGAGCCCAAAATTTAATGACTATTCGACTATATAATTTTAAGCGAATAATGAATAGGTATTCGCCAGTCGGCAGTGCCCGACTGTTCGTATTATGTTATCATATTATATACGTATATAGAGATATATAGATATATCTAGCATTTCTGAATGGCCATTCAAGTGCAAATTTGTATTTTAAACACTTTGTGGTGTGTGTGGCTGCGTGTGTGTGTGCTGTGTGTGTGCTGCGGGTGTCTAAATTCGAGCTGATTTCACACAGCCTGAATTATCCGCAGCGTCTGCTTATGACACTTGACATTACATCGCACATTACGAGCCGTCGAGCACTTGGAGCACTTGGAGCACGTACCGCACGAAGCACGAGGCATGCGCAGGGATCCAAATGCTGCTGCCCAACCGACCGACCCCACTCTCACAGCAATTCTTTTCATTGTTGTTTGATGATAACACAAAAAAATAAAAAACTGTTGCACTTGTTGCCTGCTGCTCGATGCCTTTGGGCAGGTGTAAATTTCGCTTAATTAACGATGGGCAACGGGACAGAGACAGAGCCACAAAAGGCCAGATAAGAAGCGTACACAGAAATTTCTGCATAATTCAAGGCGAAAATATTCAATATCGAAATCGAATGCATTAAAAGCACACGCACACACGTTCCGCGGCCAATAAATTCGCTTATGTAATGCCATATAACTGAAGATATATATATATATATATATATAGACTCGTATATATATTATATATGCATACATACATACATCAGTCAGTGCAGCGGAAGGCGAGGCACATCATTTGCATATGTTCGCTTTGAGCACATGGAAAAGATTTAGAAACACACAAATATTAGCAACATGTTTTGTTTTTCTTTTTCTTTTTTCGAATAACATAAACAAGTCTGAATGACTCACCGAGCGACTGACTGGCTGCCTGACTGACTGACTGACTGAAGCTTTAAAGTTTAGGCCAAGTTAACTCGGTTAAGCGGCTAATTTATGCATCGACAGCGCTTTGAGCGAGTATTTCGAGTCTGAAACTGAGCGGATCCTTTTTATGGGTGTTTTTATGATGAATACCGCAAACCAGTTCGAAAACTTTCAAAAGTGAAGAGACAAGGAAGAAGAGAGAGAGAGAGAGATAGCGAGAGAAGGAAGGAAATAGAGAGAAAGAGAGAGAGAGAGAGTAAGAGAGATGGAGAGTGCGAGATAGAGCCTAGAAATAGAGAGATGGAAGGAAACAGACTGAGAGAGAGAGAGAGAGAGAGAGAGAGAGAAGAAGGAGTCACAGAGAGAGAGAGAGAGAGAGAGAGAGAGAGAGAGAGAGAAAGAGAGGATATGAGAGGAAAGCAGATAAAAAGAGAAAGAAGGGACGTTCTCTCAGAGAAAGCGAAAAGAGGGATAAGAGAGAGAGAGAGAGAGAGAGAGAGAGAGAGAGAGAGAAATAAAGCGAAGTAGAAAGTGAGAGATAAAGCCTAAAAAGAGAGAGATAGAAGGAAACAGACTGAGAAAGAGAGAGAGAGAGAAAGTGAGAGAAGGCTTGAGAGAAAAAAGATAAAGAGGGAGTCAAAGAAGGGACTTTCTGTCAGAGAATGCGAAAGGAGGAAAGAAAGAGGGAGAGAGAAATCGCGTGAGAGAAAGAAGTAAAAGAAGAGAGAGTGAGTGAGAGAGAGAGAGAGACAGTGTATGAATAACAGAGAGAGAGAGAGACAGAGAAAGCAGTAAGAGAAAGAGTAGAGACAGAGAGCGGGGGAAACCGACGATGAAAGATATGGAAGAAATCAGAGAATACATTAATGAAAGAGCGAGAGAGAGAGATATATAGAGAGAGAGAGATGGATACAAAGACAAAGAGAGAAATAGAGAGCAAGTGAGTGGAAGCCAGAGTAAAAGATAGAGAGAGAGAAAGATATAGACAGAGAATGAGAGAGAGAGAGAGAGAGAAATAGAGAGAAAGTGAGTGGAAGATAGAGTAAAAGATAGAGAGAGAAAAAGATATAGACAGAGAAAAAGAGAGAGAGAGAAAAAGAGAGAGAGAGAAAGAAATAGAGAAAGATAGACAAAGAAAGAGAGAGAATAGTTAGGCAGACAGAGAAGAGAGAGAGAGAGACAACAGAGACAGTAAGCAGTAGAACAGAAAGGTACGATCATGGGAGAAAGGTTAATCGAAAAAGATACTGAAAGAGAGAGAGAGAGAGAGAAAGACACAGAGACTTACTGAAAGAGAGCCAAACAGAGAAAGATATCTTGCTGAAACCAAAGTCTCAAATCGAGCTCAAGATATTTTCTCTGCTATCAACTGACAGTGCAGCTGAGAGTCATGCATGCCCGTCTCGCGAGGCTGGCCTCGTTAGGCTCTTTGATGCGCCTCTTGGGACGCAAATCCAGTTCGTGGACTTTGGCTGTGCCCACTGGCCGCCGCTGGGATCTTGCGTCAGAGCGTTTTGCACAGATGACAGGTGCTGCTAACTGTGATGGACTTATCTGAAAAGTACATAAAACGCTTAAAATGGCAGCATAGCAAAGGGAGAGAGAGGAGACAGAGAGAGAGAGAGAGACAGAGAGAGAGAGAGAGAGAGTGTGTGTCGCCATTCAGTTATTACTCCGAGGCGGATCGCGCGATGTGGCACAGATACTCGACAATGCGTGGGCGTCCGCATAATAGCCATAATCATCCACGGACCTGCGTCTGGGCATGACTGTGGGAATGGGCAACGGGACAGGGTTTTTTTCTGTTTGCCTCTTGTGAGTGGCAGCCTTCAATTGAATACCCTAGATCAGAATGGATATATATGTTTGAATGTGAATATGAATGGAACAAATTATATTTAACATATTTATGCTTGAGGAGAATTCATTGATGAACGAACTAGATTTAGTTGCGCTTTAGAAATCGGAATGTTCCTTGAGCTTGAGGGATATATGGATATATATAGTTGTTCATAGAGCTTGCGATGATTACATGTGTAGGTATGGGATATATAGATATAGATGTATATATCCGATATATATAAAAATTAAAAAACTTGCCGAAGTCAAGCCTAAGCCAAACTTGCTGGAATTTCGAATCCTTTCAAAGAATCTTTAAAGGATATCTCGAACATTTGCCAATGTTTATGGCTGAGCTTGAATATATACATAGATATAAGTTTGTTGTACTATAATTCTTCGTATTTATATATTATAATAATACTATTTTTTGGCCAGAGAGAAAGACTCAGGATTTAGTTCTATATCTGAACCTAACCAAACCTACCCTAATGAGCCTGACCATATCTATATCTATATCTATACCTATCTCTATCTCTATATCTATACCTATCTCTATATCTATATTTATATCTATATCTATATCTATATCTATATCTATATCTATACCTATCTCTATCTCTATACCTATCTCTATCTCTATATCTATACCTATCTCTATATTTATATCTATATCTATATCTATATCTATATCTATATCTATATCTATATCTATATCTATATCTATATCTATATCTATATCTATATCTATATCTATATCAATATCTATATCTATATCTATATCTATATCTATATCTATATCTATATCTATATCTATATCTATATCTATATCTATATCTATATCTATATCTATATCTATATCTATATCTATATCTATATATATATATATATATATATGGGAATAGCATTCCCAACAGATACAAGTTGGGCTTATCTTTTTATCTTTAAAGGATTTTTCATTCAAAGCTTTTCAGCAATTGGTCAAATCAAGCCATGTTCTAGATAGCAGCCTCAGTTAGGGTATTCAAAAAGCCAACACACAAAATAAAACTAAAACTAAAACCGCAATCGCATCAGTTGCTCTGTTCGCTATGGCTGCAGGGCATTGTACAAGCGCCCACGGTCCACACAGCGTGGCACACGAGACGTACATATGTATGTGTATATATATATATATATATATATATATGTATATGTATGTGATGCACGAGCACAGATGTATATAGACATATACAAGTATATATATTATATATATATATATCTATATATCTATGTAATACAACACATACATACATCTTCCTCTCTCTCTCTCTCTCTCTCTCTCTCTATGCATGGATTTATCTAGATCTAGCTCTAGCTCTCTATCTATTGCCGCCACAGCACAGCACAGCGCAGCGCATTTTATTTTTAGATAATTGCTCTTCCTCTTCACAATTTGGCAGCGATCCAAAAGCCAAAGCAAAGCAAAGCAAAATAAATAAATTCAAGATTTTTTTTTTTTTTTTTGCAAAAAAAAAATAGTAATAACAAGAAAGAGCGCTAATCCCACAATGATCCATAGTTTACATGCGCCCCACCCACCTTATCCACTCGAGATTATCTATATACACATATATATGTAAATTTACCGCTATAGCTCTCTCTGTATATATATATAACTCTGCATCTGGCTTGTACATGCATCGTTAAGCCCTGCAGCTCTTGAGACATTATCACTGCCTGATAACATTAGCTTAATGACTCTCAAAATAACACACACATACACACACACATATGCATATACACATATATAGATATAGATTACAGATTCTTGATAAGTTCATGATGTCATTGAAAACTAACTGGAAACTTTAATCATATCTATTCTGCATAGTTACGACTGCTCAAAGTTTGCCAGTTGCAAAGTTCAATTTGGGTTTTTGATTTACTGGTCAGATACCTTGGTTAGATGGGATTATTGGAAGACTTTTTGGTCATAGTGTAGAAGGAAGAACTAATCGGAAAGTGCGTTAAGTTGCATGCATATACAAAGTCTTTCATATATCATTGATCATATAACCTATGCCATAGAGCATATATCATAGATCAGATGTTATTGATGCCAATGCCTAGATGATTATTCGTTGATCAGATAGCTTATATGCAAGGTGAAAGATACTAGAGCCTATAGTATAACGATATTTATATATATCCTAGATCATTTGCCAGATATCATAGATCATAGATCTTGAACTGAAGATCATTGATCATATAAATGGCATCAGAAATGAAAGATCAAAGATCATATAACATTGATCGTGGATCGTAGATCATATATCATAGATCATAGATCACAGATCATAGATCAAAGATCATATATCATATATCATATATCATATATCATATATCATATATCATATATCATATATCATATATCATATATCATATATCATATATCATATATCATATATCATATATCATATATCATATATCATATATCATATATCATATATCATATATCATATATCATATATCATATATCATATATATATCAAATATCATATATCATATATCATATATCATATATCTTATATCATATATCATATATCATATATCGTATATCATATATCATATATCATATATCATATATCATATATCATATATCATATATCATATATCACATATCATATATCATATATCATATATCATATATCATATATCATATATCATATATCATATATCATATATCATATATCATATATCATATATCATATATCATAGATCATAGATCATAGATCATAGATCATAGATCATAGATCATAGATCATAGATCATATATCATATATCATATATCATAGATCATATTGCATTGTATCAATATCATAGATCATTGCTCATAGATCATAAGTAATAAATTCTAGATTCTTGATCATAGGCGATAGCTAGTTAAAGATCTTAAAGAACTTGATCTTCGATCATAAGAAACTCGATCTTTGATTCTAGATCCTTGATACTAGATCCTTGACTAGATCCTAGATACTGAGTCCTGTATGCTACACCCTATAACCGAGATCCAAGTTCATAGATCATTCAACATTATTAGATCTATGCTAAATTGTTCCAATCGTTGCCGTAGCAACAATGAATTTCTTAAAGAACATTTTCTATTTTCCAATCATTTCTGTATGACAATCATATCTAACATAAAATGAAAACAGTTTTCACGTAAAATCAGTCGATAAATGAGTAATTTAATAGAATTCTAGTATATATATATATATATATATATATATATATATGTGTATATAATCGAAGTAAACAATATATTTGATTACATTATTGTTCTAAGGCAATCAACAAAAACGTCTCCAAGTGTCGGATACTTGGATGACACATACAATATAAGTAAATACAAATATGTATATATGTATATAGTATACTTAATACATATGTATGTATAAAAAGTTAAGATATCGCTAACATGTCTGTGTGCCCGGTACATTGTACGTTGTTGGAGCCTATTTTTTTACTTATCTGAAAGGCTAATCTATTGGCCGCTCGCTGATTGTCTTGCATTGATGTGGGCGTTAAGTGGCGTGGCGTGGCGAGGCGAGGCGTGGCGAGGCGAGGCGAGCCAAGGAAAGGAAAATACTTCAATATTCGCTGGGTTTTCGATAAACGATTACTGGGCCTAGCACAACGGCTGGCACCTGAGCATGGCGGCCGTGCAATACCCTGGAAACTGCAGGCACTTCAGAAAGAAGTCGGCGAAACCCTGCGGAGAACAGTAAATTGAAACCGTATTATTAAGGGAATACATTACAGTAAAGCCTCGGCCATAACTCACCCGAAAACAGCCGCAGCATTGGGCCAACATATAGATCCAAATGTAGAAGAAAGCCCCAACGATGGCCACAAAGAGCGACATCAAGATCAACACAATCAGCCAAAATAGGAACCACGCCGGATTCTTCATGCTATATTCATACATATGTTCTATATAACTGCAATGACAAGTGCTTAAAGTAAACAATATATCAATATATATATTCATATATACTCTAACGGATCGCACAAGCACAACTTTACTTGACTGCGTCTCGTCACGGAATCATTGAGCGACTGCTCCACGTCGTTCTAATCGAGCTATCAAAACTTTGAGTGGCAGTGAGAGAGCGAGAGCGAGAGTGTGAGAGGGAGAGCGAGAGCGAGAAAGAGAGCTTGGCGATAGGGCCACTCCTAATATATGCCAAAGACGGATATATATTATACTATATACAGAACTATATGGCTTTAGTTTCAGTTTTATTGTGACCATAATTTGTGAATGGGCGTCTATAGATAGGCCAATTCCAGTTAGGAGGCCTCAAGAATGAGCCATATTCAGTTAATGAGCTGAATCGAAAGGTAAATAATGCTTGGGAAGTACACATATAGCGCAGCATAGGTGGAATTTCTGAGAATCGCATAGAAAGGTGAGTTGAGTAAAGTGGTAGATGATAGAGTGGGAGAATGAGGGAGATAGAGATGAAGGGGAAGAGAAAGAGAGAGAGAGAGAGATGAAGACAGAGAAAGAGAGAGAGAGGGAGAAAGAGAGAGAGATGAGACGAAAGAGAGAGATAAATGAAGAGAAAGAGAGAGATGAAGAGAAAAAGAGCGAAGGGGAGAGATGAAGATAAATAGAAAGAGAGAGAGAGAGAGATATGACAAAAAGAGAGAGAAAAAGGGAAAGAGAGAGAGAGAGAGGAAGTGGAAAAGAGTGAGAGCGAAGAGAATGGGCGAGGAGGGAAAGGGAGAAAGAGAAAGTGAGAAAAAGAGAGAGAGAGAGAAAGAGAGCTAGAGAAATTGAAAATGTGAGATAGAGGGAGAGGAGGAAGAGAAAGTGAGAGGAAGAGAAAGAGCGAGAGATAAAAAGAGAGAGAGAGATGAAGACAAAGACCGCGAGATCAAGAGAGAGAAAGAAAGAGAGAAAGAGAGAGATGAAGAAAGAGAAAGAGAGAGAGAGGAAAAGAGAAAGAGAGAGATGTATATGCAGAAAGTGAGAGTGAATGAGGCAGGAGTGAATGACTGCACATAGAAATTGGAGTAATACATAGAGAGAGAGAGAGAGAGAGAGAGAGAGAGAGAGAGTCAGACCTTAATCTCCCTTCAAAATCATTCAGAATTGCGTTCCTAAACCTATACATGCCCTGTAGAGACCAACATAGAGTAGAGTAAGCTCTCACTGTTAACGCAAGATCTCACGGTTACTGCTACTGTTATTGCTGCTGTTACTGTTAGCTATGCTGTTAAGAGATCTACAATTGAAGCAGGCTGTGGACTCCACGTAGAGCCAGCTCCCAAAACCCCCATTTAGGCTGCTCCGGGTATGCAGCAAGCTTTGGATGAGTTCAAAATTCAAAAGGCTCGCAGTCAGCCTGGCTCAGGAGAGAAACATCGGAACTCACAACACGAGACACATTGAATTGAGCAGGATATAATATATGTAGCATATACATATAATGTATAATATATATATATACATATATATATATATATATATATATTTATATATATATTGAATCACATATTACAGTAAGATAGAGATGTTCGGCGTGGAGGAGCCCACGAAAGACGCGCTGAAGGCAATGGCCTTTGCCCAGCAGATCTTCTCGAAGCCCATCCGCTGTGCCGACGATCTGGGGAAGTGGAAGCGCTCGCAGGCGTACAACGATGTGGTGGCGTACATCAACCACACGAGCATGGCGGTGCAGGGCCACAAGCAGGACGGCGGCGACTTTGTCATCTCCAAGCAGATGGTGAAGCTGTGCAAGATCTTCAATTGGCTGGAGCGTTTGATGTACGAGTGCCATCCGCTGGGCATTGGGCAGGGCTTGCTGCACTGCGTCGGCAAGGATAAGCTGGACCTCATGGAGTCGACGCTGTCGCTGCGCCAGAAGTGCCATCGCGCCTATCGCCACTGGGTGAAGCTGGTCCAGGAGAAGGCCTTCGGCGTGCTCGAGCAGCAGGTGAAGCCCCACTGCAACCACATCAACGAGCTGGCCCAATACCTGTCCCGCTCGTTGGGCAGCCTGCAGAACTACGACTATGGGCCCGGGCACGAGCTGATGTTCGTCTTCTATCTGTGCGGGCTGTTCAAGTCGGGCATATTGGGCGAGGAGGATACTGTGGCAGCCGCCCTGATGCTCTTCCAGCGCTATTTGGACTTGGTGCGTCGCGTCGCCTCGTTCTTCCGGCTGGCGACCAGCCGTAGGCACGACGACAACGTCGTCGACGATCGCAACGTCCTGCCCTACATCTGGGGCACCGCCCAGCTCTGCCGGCAACAGCCCTTCACGCCCCCCCAGTGGGAGCTGCCGGCCGTGCTGGAGGCGCATCGCAAGAGCTATATGCTCCTCACCAGCCTCGAGCACTTGCAGAAGACCATGGGCTACAAGGCGCTTGGGGTGCACTCGTATCAGCTCTGGTGCGTCCTCTCGCTCTCCAACTGGCCCGACGCCTACAGCGGCCTGATGGGCACCTACGTCAAGTACGTGCTCAACGACTACTATACGGTGCAGGATCTGGTGTTCTGTGAGATGCTGTCCTTCGCGCGTCAGCCGTTTGAGTACCTGCAGCAGGCCTTCTTGGGCGACCCGCCGCCGATAGACTCGTCCCTCGATTCGACGGAGGAGTTGGCCGAGGAGCTGAAGGAGGAGGACGAGGAGGCTGACCAACTGATGCAGGAGTCGCGACATATCCAGGCCATCGAGAGGAAAAAGCACCGCGAGACCCGGGCTCGCATACTCACCGGCGCCTGTCCGCCGATTCCGTTGCATCGCAATCTGAAGACCCACGTCTTCCTGGGCTTCAAGGATCCGAGCAAGCCAGACGCCGGGCCAGAGAACGCCCGCATCTGTATGCTGCGGCGCCAGCGCTATCAAAACGACCTCGCCCGTCGACACTCAACGTCCGAGATCTTAAGCCAGTCGAAATTAGCGCCGAGCTCCATGGACTCGGAGTCTGCACATAAGAACTTGTCTGACAGCATCACGGAGTTCTCATTCTACATCATCTGATCTCGAGTGCAGCCAGCTCCTCTCGGATCAATCATTTTTATTTCCATACATTTACAAATATACCCTACTTACGACTGGAAACATAGACTCGACCACGATATATACATATATATATATATATCTATAACTGGCGGGAGAGTCTCGATAGTCGGACACAAACAGCTCTCTGTCCGTCCGTTCGTCAGTGGAGCTTAATCCAGCTGCTAGTCGGGCATACCCCATATCTTAGGGCATCTTCTAGTCGGGCATACGCACAGTTAAAAGTCATGCATGAGCAATAAGCAGGGTATCTGCCAGTCGGACATGCTCAACGGGAGCGTATATAAAGCTCGAATATATGCAACTCGGTATCATTTAGTTGGGCATACCCAAAGCGGAGACTATGTACATGAGCTTATGCAGCTTAGGGTGTCCTATAGTCGGGCATGCCCATGACTATATTATGCAGTTGAGGCTATCATCTAGTTGTGCATGCCCATAACTGTATTATGCAGCTCAGGCTATCATCTAGTTGGGCATACCCAAACAATACGCATACTCTCATGCAGCTTAGGGTATCTGCTAGTCGGGCATGAACCAACGAGGGCGTATATGAAAGTCAGATATCATATAGTTGGGCATGCCCAAAACAGAAACCATATCTGAGGTATCTGCTAGTCGGGCATGCCCAATAAAAATACTATGCAGCTTAGGGTATCTGCTAGTCGGGCATGCCCATTTATGCATGCTAAATGCATGTCCATACACTTATACAAGCACATCTATCCACTGGATGAGGCTAAGGGGTTCAGAAGAGTATCCCTGTCTCTCTCTCTCTCTCTCTCTCTCTCTCTCTCTGTCTCTCTCCCTCTCTCTCTCTCTCTCTGATCATAAATGGCATCAATTTCTGCATAGTCCAGCATAGTCCATGCCACTGTCGCTATCTGCCTCTCGCTCACTCTCACTCTGCCGTTCTTGTCTCTCGCTCCCTACCGCCCTCTCCCTCCCTCCCTACCTCCTTCTCTCTCTCCCTCTCCCCCTCTCTCTCCCTCTCAAATTTGCAGCTGTTTTTCGTCTGTGTTTGTGTTTCGTGTTCATCTGTGTTCTATGTTTGCTTGTCTGATTGTGCGACAACAAATGATTCAGTTGGTCTTTAACTGGAACTTATTAATTTCTACACACACACACACACACACACACACACACACGCACAGACGCAGAGCCAGAGAACGTCTCACGCAACTTGTTATTATTATTATTATAGTTGTTGCTGCTGCTGCTGTTGATATAGTCGTTATTATTATTGTTATTTTTATTGTATTTCCACTGTCACTGCCGCTGTCGCTGTCGATGTCGCTGTCCCTGTTGCTGCTACCCCCTTCCCCTTCCCCTTCGTCCTCCTCCTCTTCATTTTCATCTTCATCTGCTTTGCCTTTCACACATAATGTTAAGTTCATAAAGAACAGCACATCATTGTTATGGCAGCTGATAAACTGCGCGCAAAATACACACACACAGAGAGAGGCGTATACGTGCGCATGTCTCGTATACGCACTGTAAGTCGGATATAAATTTAAACACATTTTCAATATATATATATATATATATATATATTTATTTATTTGTTGCTGTTGGTCGTTTGGCCAATTAAAGTAATTTTGGTTAAATAGATTTGTGTATTCCATGACCTTGTAGAGGTCATTATATAGACATTATATAAGAATAAATTAGAAATATACATATAATACATAAAAAACAAGTAAGAGTGCTCTAGGCGAGACTGCTCGACTAAGCGATCCCCTGAACCCTGCCTAAGAACCGCTAACATTCTCCGTTACTTTTATATGTATGTAGCAAGCAACACATACACACACACACAGAGATACGCACAAGCACACAGTCGTCTGCTAACTGTGACTCAGCAACTGAGCTCAGTCTGCATATATTAAATGTTTAATAATTTTTTTTCTAGACGAACGATTTTGATCAAATTTGTTTGGCGTGATCATGTCACTTATATGTGTGTATGTGCCAAAGCACAAGTCTCTAGTACTTGAAATACGTGTTTTACCAATTTGAGGCGAAGGGGGCGTGGCATCCAAAATTTAACAAAAACCGAAATTGCATAGAGCTCAAATAACACAAAATGCAAAATTTGAAGACTCCAGCTATAAAGATGAATTAGATAGAATTTTATAACTAAATAACGATAACATTAAAACTCAGGGTATAAAAAGATTAATAATAATGATAATAAAAAGAATCATAATAATGCTAATAATAATTATAATAATAATAATAATGATAATGATACCCTAATCGATTACCAAACAATCGATAACTAATAAAAATTTCTCGAAATATGCCTCGATTATTATAATACATATTTGCTCAGTTTATCGACTACCAACTCTGATCTCACTTTGATTGAGATCTATGATATGGAAGCATTGGAAGTAGTTCTAAGTGGTAATACCCATATGCTGGCGTCTGCAAAGTCAATACGCTGATTAGACCTGGCCGAAGTGCTTATGCCAATAATAATAATAATGGTACTAACAACAAAAATCTAATCGATTTCGAAGAAATTGATAATACTTATATTATATAGACAGATTTTATAAGATTTTATATAGATACATATATAGATAGAAACCTTTTTTTCAAAAACTTTAGTCAAAAACTAGCTAGTAAAGCATATACATACATAAACACACCTGTATATACATATATATGCATAATCATGCCTTGATCAGGCCAGTTATGATAATTATATATAAGCCAAGATTCGTAGAAATCGTTGAATAATCAAGCAATGCTCAAAGAACTTCATATACATCAAATTAATCGATTGCTAGACCATGTTATCGATAGCAATTTGAACTGTTAAGCAAGCAAGGCACATAAACACATGCACAGATACAAGTATGTGTGTGTGTGTGTGTGTATGTCATCAAGCTAAAACCAGTTAGGCTGAGAATAGAAATTTGGTAGAAAAAAAAGCGTTTGAGCTGTTATTGACCATTTAGTGGCTAACAAACACACACACACACACACACACACACACACACACTCACATACATACTGCAATACAAACACACGAAGACAGGTGTGACGCTTTGACAAAAATAAATAAGTCACCTTACGAGTACTAATGAAATATGTATACATACATACATGCATAAAGGTTTATGTACATGTGTCTGTGTGTGTGTGTGTGTGTGTGTAAACAACAGCAACTCAACGTCAGCAATTGGCGCGCAGTAGCTACTGCCGCTGCTGCTAATGTTGTTGTTATTGTTGCTGCCGCTGCTGCTGCTGCTACTGCTACTGGTACACTCATGGTGAAAATATTTCAAAAATGTCTGTTAATTTAACAGCAGCGCTGTTAAGCGCGCTCACAGCTTAGCAGCGATCTCATTCCAGCGTAGGCAACACGCGCGTAAGCTTTTTTTCTGCTTCTGCTTCTGCTTCTGCCTCTTCTTCTTCTGTTTTATTTGCGCTCCAAAAGAGAGTCGTTGTTACGCCCTGCATGTGTGCGCGCCGCGCCGCGCCGCGCTGCCACTCTCTTTTCGACTCTCTCGCTCTCTCTCTCTCTCTCTCTCGCTCAGTCGCTCTTTTTCTTTCACGAAGACACACGCACACAGAGACAAGCTCTGGCCACATGAATGCAAAGTTGAACGCTGGCGCTGCTTAGGAAAATGGGTAAAAGATTACATATATTTGAAAAGAAGAAAGAAAAACTTGTTCCTTTCTAACAATGAGCGACAAGATCGTCTGATCTCCGCGTATTTGCTGCATCATCAGTTAACCAACTGGCAGCAGCAGCAGCAGCAGCAGCGGCAGCGACCGCAGCGTCAACTCCTTTTGCTCTTTCACTATCCACCGACCGCCACCTGCATTAAGCAGCCTCTCTCTTTCCACAGCTGACGGCGCGGCGTGCAGCAGCAGCAGCAGCAGCAGCGCAGCAACAACAAAAGTAAAGCACACAACACATGTGAGTGTCGTCTGAGAGTACCCGCAATACATGCAAACAAACAGACATAGAAAAACGCATTCATACACACACACACACAGGCATATGTATATCTGGTAGTTGTTAAACTTGCTTGCTAACTTTGCCTTTATGCATATGTGTGTGTATGTGTGTATGTCTGTATGTATGTTTAGTTGTCTCTAGAAAAGTTCTCCAGCATCAGCATTTAATTCTATTGTGTTTTAACAAATGATTACCACTTCATTTGAATTTATTCCAGTCATCAAATTTACCCATGTATTTATTTGCCAAATGATCATTAATTAACGCTCACATACAAACATACGTATATTTTATTTACAATTAAAAAATATTCCCTTTTTAACATGGGAGGAGAGAGCGTGTAACAGCTGGGATTATGTTAAGCTTAACAGCTTATTAATTATAAAATCTGTAAATCTTTAAATCCTGTAAATGCGTATAACAGAGAGTGTTAACCGCTTCGAGTCTGCCCCATATTCTGGAATATACCTGTATGTATGTACGTGCATACACACACACACACACATACATATGTATGCGCATACATGTTTCTGTTGTTGGCCTACCTGCTTTAGTGGACTCTTTAGCCTGTTTTGGGTACAGATGCAAAATGCTACCCCTGCCCCACCACCAGCAGCAGCAGCAGCGCCACTGACGACGATGTCTGGTACTTTGCTTTTCTTTACAAATACAAAAAAACACACACAGATACATACGCACACACTCCTCACTCACATGAAGAGACGTCGAGGCAATCGCAGCGTGTCTGTTGTGTGTTGTTGCTGTTCTTCTATGCCCTGGTCGCGCCAACAAAAAAAAAAAACAAGTGAGCGAAATCGAGTGCAAAGTAAATGAGCGGCAAAAGGCATCAGCAGCAGCAGCAGCAGCGGCGCAGCGCAGCTCGACTCGGCTCAGTTCGGGTTGGTTCGGTTTTGGTTCGGGTCTACACGCTGTATTAGTCACACGTATACAATAGCACACAGGCGGCAGAATGAAGAGAGCGCCGAGCGTGTGTGTGTGTATTTGTGAGTTGTTGTATAGTTCGGTTTGGGGCTTGATCATTTTGTTGTAGTTGTCATCGTTTGTGTGTTAGCGCAAACTAAACAGAGACAGCCAAACAGCCAGCTAGCCAGCCAGCCAGCCAGTCAAACAGGCAGCAGCAACAGAGCCCAGACACGGAGCCGTGTTGCTAGAGTCAGTCGGGCCAGCGAGCGCGAGCTACTGTCGTTCTTTGTATTGATTCAGATTCAGTCGATGAGTTTCTCTCGCTTCTGCGCGTTGCGTGTTTCGCAGTGTTTCCGCGATTTTTTCGTTGTCGTCATCGTTGCCGCGTCTGCGTGATCGTCTCGCGTCCCGCTCGCACTCACACACATAAGCTTGCCGTGCGGGACACTGTGCGATTGTTGTTTGCGTGCGTGCGTGTGAGTGTGTGTATATGTATATTGTATACATATATATACACAGATATAAAGTTTTTTTTTTGATTGTATGTAGATATGTAATTGTTTTATTTATTTTTTGTGCTGAAACTTGAAAAGTTTTGATTTTGCTGCTGTCTCAATGTTTGTATGTCTGTGTGTGTGTGTGTGTGTGTTTGGGTTCTCATTCAGCTAAACAAAACTAAAATGCAACTGAAATGCGCCCACGCGTGCCCAACAATAACAATAATTATACAAATAAACGAAAAATAAATCAAATTTCAAGATTTCATTCAATTGCAATCGCTCCATGTGTGTGTGTGTGTGTGTGTAACTAAATGCTAATACATACATGTTTATGCATAAATACACACACACACACACATGCATGCATGCATACAAGATAAATGAGTTTGTATGTGTGTGTGTGTGCTTGCGGCGAGTTTAACATCTTTAAGAGTGGAGCTGCTCGCACTCACACATATGCATGCCTGATTCTGTTTTTTTTTTTGCACTGGTGCAAAGAGGAAAACAAAACAGATTTGTATGTATGTATGTGTATATAAAATCCACTGTGCGTGGGCCAGACAACAAAAACAACAGCAGAGCTACAGCTTTAAGCAAAAGCTTCAATTAAGCGCGACCCGAGCATTGCAGAAAATTACCAAAGCGTCGCGCGTTCGTCCATTCTTTGCGCTCTTTTGCTCTTTTTTTTACAATTCTGCTCTCGCGCAACGCCTGCTGCACCTTTTTTCTGCTGAAAGGCACACACACAAACACACACACATCCATATACTGTTAAAGCAGTCGCGTCACATACACACGCAGACGCAGCAGAGACAGCAGCAGCGCAGCAGCAGCATGAGTGAGGCGCGCGCGCGCGCGTATGAAATAAAGGGAACAAAACGAAAGAAAAAAAATCTCAACTCCATTTCATAAATCTTGGCAATTTTTGTTTTATTTTTTAGTTCTCAACATACAATGTGAAGTGCGAAAAAAGTGATTTGAAGCGCGGTAACAAGTTGAACGCGTTATCAATGCTGATAAGAGCGAAGAGTCAAACACAACAGTGAAAACAGTTAGCAGCGGCTAAAGTAGCAACAGTTAAACGTTCGTTTGTTTGTGGCTGTGACATCAGCATCCCATTTACAATTGCACACATACATACAGTCGTACGTACTTAGATACACTCAGCCAAACATACATACATACATACAGACATATACAATAAAAAGCTGGCTGCATGAAAAACATCACCAGCTCAAGCACTTGCGGCACGGGGCTGCTGCAATTGCAGAACAATCTCAGCAACAGCGAATTGGACGTCGCTGTTGTTGGCAAACCAGAAGCAGGTGCGTTATTTACATACACCCTCCCTCTCTCCCTCTCTCTCTCGCTCTCTCTTCCACTCACACTCACTCACTCTACTGTTAACACTGGCTCTCTTACGCATGCGTTGGCTCTCCATGTGATCGTAACCGATAAGAGAGAGAAAGAGAGAGAGCGTTTGTACGTGTAAGAGAGCGCGCAATATCTTAACATTTATTTGCATATGGAAAATATTTAGAAATACATAAATATACTACGTAAGCAAACATACTGACATACATACATACACACACATATAACGTAACACTTTCCACATATCGAAAAGTTGATATCATTCTTCCATTTCCCTTATCTTATATTTGACTTTAGAGATAATTAAGTCGATGTGATTTTCTAGGTTTTCCCATTGCCCGAAACCGGATATATTTTAGCTAAATGATTCATCTGAGTTGAGTTGATTGCATAATCGATCAAAATGATTAGCACAGCATGCAGAAAACTTGAAAATGGCGAAAGAGTTCCATAGAAATTCGAATAGAAGCAAACACAGAGGTGAAAGAGCCGAACGAAAGTTTCTAATTGGGAAATAATAGAATATACATACATATACATACATACACACATACATATGCGTGCATGCATAATCAGCTGCTCTTGTAACTGATTTATGCTGCAAAATATCCTGCAAAGAGCGCAATAACGAGAGCTCTTTGCGTATGCGTGTGTGTGTCTGCGTGCACGCATCAAAACAAACATCTGAAGAGCGTATGTGTGCGTGTGCTCGCCTGTAACTGCATTGCTTTACTCTATGCTCTCTCGCGCTCTCTCTCTCTCTCTATCTTTGTTTTTGTCTTCTGCACTGCACGCGCGTTCTTTAATCAAGCCAACTTTACGATGGTGACAAACTCCACTGACGCGACACGCTCGACGCGCAGATACCCTGTATGATCAAATTTGGAGTATTGTACAATATGAGCTCATAAAATAAATAAGCTAAATATTGTATATAGTTTTTGATATGCTATAATTTCCTATTGGGTCTATGTTTATGCTTATTACATACAACTCTAAACACTATTTTACAGGGCATCACACGCAAATACAACTAATACAAAGCATACTGGTTTCTACCTACCCACATGCAGGCACAAATACATACAAATACAGCTATACCATGTTCTTACACACACACACACGCGCAGCTGTGTAGCTATGCGTGTGTCTATTGAAGCGAGTCAAAACAACAACATGTAATGTGTACGTGTGTGTGTGTGTGCGTGCGTGTGTTAGGTGGGGTTCACAGAACCCGATCGGCTGCGCCTTGCGCAATGTTTTTTTTTTGCCCATCTAGTCCTGCTCACACTCTCTCTCGCTCTCTCGTGACGTCGCAGCGCTGCCATCATTTTCGACTGTTAACTTAACATAACAACAGTCTGTTATGCAAAATTAGGCGCGATCGCTGCAGCCAGCCAGCAATAAATAACATTAGCAATAGCAAAAATCAGCTTGGGGATTTTTTTTATATATATATATATGTATGTATATATATTTTTGTTAACTTGACTTTAAGTTTGAGTACGAGTTTGACTTGAGCGTATGTGTGTGTGTGTGTGTGGATTTCTATCAGGCGAAACAAAAAGTTGTCCTACCAGTTTTTTTTCTCTTTTTTTGTTGTTTCTTCTTTTTCTTTTTGGGGCCATTCTTTGTGTGTGTGTGTGTGTGTTTGTGCTTTTGTTGTTGTTGCTTGTAGTGGTTTCTACTGTTTTCCTCTCCACTCGCTCGCTCGCTCGCTCGCTGAGTGTGTTTACCTTGGTACTCGCGACGAATTCGATTTGAACGGTTCCCCACAGCATTTGTTGCTGTTGCTTTTCCGTTGCTTTTTATCCTATGCCTTTTAGCCCTGCCCAGCCATTTGCAATACGGCAATTACGCAATCCTGTCGCGGGATTTTCAATCGATTCGATCCATTCTATGCTCTACCTCTCTCTCTCTCTCTCTTTTATCTTTCACTATGCACATACATACATATACATATATGTATGTGTGTATGTATTTATGTAGCTTTCTTGTTTCTCTCCAATCAGTTAACACCGATTGCCACGAGACATCGCTTGCTCTTTACACATCCCTCTCTCTCTCTCTCTCTGTCAGAAACCAGTTTTCAACAACTCCACACCCCTTTCTTCTATTCTGCCCACTTCTACCGTTGCAATCAGCCGCGACAAGGCGACAAGAACTTTTCAATCAAACTGCAAAAAAAAGAAGAGAAGAGAGAGAAAAAAGACAACGACGTCGACGTCGACGTCGACGACTCTAACAAAGTTTCAATTGTTGTCGCTTTTCCTCTTAGTTTATTGCTTATTGTTAACTTTGTACGTTTTTTTTCTTTTTTTTGTTTTGTTTTTTTATTTGCTCTGCGCATTAAATACAGGTAGAAAGGAGGCTATAATAAAGTTATAACTCTGATAAAACTACAAGAATTTCAATGAAGAGTAAACTCTTATTTACATATATGTGCGTGTGTCTGTCTGGGTATCTGTCCCATCCGTTAGGAATTTACCGTAACAAGGTAAACAATTTTAATTGCTTAAATGTTATTTCTTCAATTTACCTTTCGAGTTTGCTTATCTTAATTAATAGTCATTTCTGCCGCAGCCGAAAAGCTTAAAAGTATGCTCTGTGTTTTGAAAGTCTTCAATTTGTTTGTGTAAATGAAAAAAAAACTGGAATTGAATATGAGAAGAGCTTTAAGAAATTTAATTACTAAGTTATATACGTATGTCTTCTGCTTATCTATGTATGATTCTCTGGCTACAGTCCAAATTTCTACGTAATACATTTCGCTGGCTATTTTCTGTGTAAATCTGCCCTGTCTGGCAGCTCTCGTTTCTGCTCATCAAAAAATAAATAAATAAAAAATACAAGCAAAAATATATTATATATATATATATATATATACATATACATATATGCCTTTTTCCCCAATTGCCGTATATTTCACTTAAATTTATACAACTGTACAAAATATACACGCATATCGCATATCAACAACAACTTCGCGTATGTATATGTATTGCATATCGTTTTTGAAAGCAGTGTCGCCTGTCAGCTGCATAATGACCAATGACAACGAGTGCCATTAACATGCAATTCAAGCGCCATTTGCAGATCATGTGCGAACACTCACACACACACACACACACACGGGAGCAAGCAGCAAGCAGTCTTCCTGCTCACACACATGCCGCTGAGCACTTCTGTGTTTGACTTTCTTTTGTCACTTGCTGCTGCCAGTGTTGCCAACTGCTGCTAATTAATTGAGTTTACTTCAACTTGATTTTGTGTTTAACATTATTTCAAGGTCAATTTGGAATTATGCTTACAATTTTTTTTCTTCTGGAAGTCAAGCAACAAATGCCGAAATTCCCGTTGCCTTTTGCTTTTTTGTTTTTTTTTTTTGCAATCAGAATTGGCAACGCTGTCGCTCTCTTGCACTCATTTAGCCTCTGCCGCTGCCGCTGTCGTCGTCGCTGCTGCTGTGTTCTGTTTTTGAAGTACGTGACTTGCTTCGCACTTCCTGTATCGTTTTGTTGGCCAGAGAAATGTTGCCAATTATTCAAAGTGTGCGGCGACTGCAGCCGCGCTTCTGTTGCTGTCGTCAGACAAATAAAATAAACAAATAATAACTAAGCATTTTGCATGTATTTACATACATAAATACTCTCACACGTACATACATGCATAGGCGTGTGTGTGTCTGTGTGTGTGTGTGAGAGAGTCGGCAATTTACCGCTTGAAGCGGTTGTCGCCACGCCGCGTTGGTCCACAGCAAGCAGCAGTGAGACAGCGACGCATCCCATATGCACTCAATTTCTCAATTGCTCAAACGGGACGACGCAAAGCCACTCGGAAAGTACTTAGTCAGGTCACGAAGAGGCTGTCGGCGAGCGAGCGAGCGAGCAATCGGGCAATCGAGCGAACGGGTGAACGGGTGAGCGGGTAAGCGGACGCGGTCACCTGTCTGACTCATCGATTTAATTTTAAACACTATTTCGAGACCTTAGTCAATGAACGCGGCCCAACACCCAAAAAAAAAAGAGCGTGCCGATAATGCTGCTGCTGCGGCAAAAGGAAAGAGCGAGCGAGAGCGCGAGGGCAAGGTAAAGGCAAAAGCAAAGGCAAAGCGTGCGCTCTTCCTCTGTTATTTGCAATAATTGCACTGTTATTTACGCTGCACTGTGAAATTGCATATGCTGCATTTAGCGCTTGGCGCTGTTAATGCTAACATTTGCAATATTGATTCTGTTAATGGAGGCGGTAGATGTTTGCAGTTTTTGAATATAAATAATATAAGCTATGAGAGGTTGTTATTAATTTTGATATTTTAACAATTATTATTAGCAAATAATTTCGTTTAAAATATGTGGGCCATTAAACCACTGATAACAGAATAAATAACCAAAATAGTAATATTAATCATACGTCAGGGTGTACAAGAAATTTTAAGAAATTTGATTAATTTATATATAATATATGTATATTTTTTAATTTGATAAGTTTCTTAAGTTTATTTAGTAATTTTTTTATATATAATTTTATTTTATTTTTATTTAATTTTTTTTTAAATTAATTTAAGAGTTTTTATTTTAAATTTAATTTTTTTTTACTACATATATTCCTTGAGTCAAGTGTGCGCTTCTAGAAAATTCCCCAGTACGTTTTCCATTTTCCATATACACATATATATATATACTTCCGATCAGCTCAAAGAAACTCAAATTCCGTATGTCCGATCAGAATGGATGAAGATATATCCAAGTACTTGGAAAAGACCAACCACGGCGCCATGCAGCGCGTGCGCAAGGAGGCCGACATGGAGCTGTGGTGCATGTCGAAGGCCTTCTACGAGGTGGTCTCCTTTATAAATCGCACGAGCACCGCAATCCAGGGCATCCAGCAGCTGGAGCCGGACGGCTATCCGGTGAGCTCGACCATCTCGAAGCTCTGCAACGTGATTGACACACTGCTGAACTGGGCGAGGGCCACCAGGCAGAGTACGGCGGAAGCGTATCGCATCTGGTCCCACCAGATGCTGCGCAACATCTTCAAGATGCTGGAGACGGCGCTGCCCAGCCGCAGCTGCGAGTATATCGGTGAGCTGGGCCAGTATCTGGTGGGTTCGTTCGGGAACTTCACGCGCGCCGACTACGGCACGGGCAACGAGCTCAACTTCATGTTCTTCCTGTGCGGCCTGTTCAAGGCGGAGGTGCTCCAGCCGGGCGATGAGCCGGCAGCGGCGCTGATGCTCTTCAGTCGCTACATGCGGTGCGTGCGTCGGCTGCAGACGCAGTTCGAGCTGAAGCCGTCGGGCAACCAGGGCGCCTACTCCTTGGACGAGTATCACTTTGTGCCGTACATGTGGGGCGTGGCGCAGCTGTCGTATGAGCCGCCGTTCCGGCCGTGGGAGCTGCTGGAACGCACCACCATTGACCAGTGGCGCCAGCAGTATCTCATCGTTGACTGCGTCGCGTTTCTGGCCCACGGCAAGCCGGGCAGCTTCGCGATGCACTCGAATCAGCTGTGGAGCACCGTATCGCTGTCGTCCTGGCCGCGCATCTACACCGGGCTGTACAACATGTACCTCAAGGAGGTCATCTCCCAGTACCATATACTGCGCGAGGTGTGCTTCGGCAAGCTGTTGTCCTTCGACCCGGCGCCGCCGGCCACCCGGCTGCTGCGCGCCGAGCTGGGCCATCTGTCGTTGGAGCGGCAGGAGTACTTGCTAATGCGCGACCAAGCCAACTGGCAGGAGCAAAAGGAGCGCGATCTGCTCCAGCAGCAGCGCCGCGAGCGTCAACTGAAGCAGCACAAGCGCGAGCGCGAGCGCGAACGCGAGCGCAAACGGCTCCAGCTGAAGACGGAGAGCCGGCCGCTCACGCCGAATGTCTCGCACAGCGCGATCAGCTCGGGCACCACGCAGACCTCCTTGAGCGGCACCAGCATCCACCTGCGGGCGCTCACCAGAAAGCTCAACAGGCTCCAGCAGCAGCACGCTCAGCTCAAGGCTAATATGCAATAGCTGTGAGCGAGTGTGCGAGTGTGTGTGTGCGAGTGTGCGAGTGTGTGTGACAAGAAATCAAATCGAATTGAAATGAAATCAAATTAAGTTGGCAAACAAACGAGCAACTGTTGCTGCTGCTGCTGCTGCTGTTGCTGATGTATCACCAGCAGCTGCCCATTAAACGTAAACCAGTTCCAGCTGGCGCAGGGCAAGCGACTAAAAATCTGTTAACCGGTTTAGAAACAGACTAAAAAACAAAATAATCAAAAAAAAAAAAAAAACGAGAAACAAAAACTGTTGTTGTTGGCCTGAGAACTGTTATACATAGCTGCCGCTGACGATCGCTGCCCGCCGCCTGGGGCCAAAGGGAAAGCAATTGGCCAGAACCTACAATTGCTAGAGACATCCTTTCACAAACAGCAGCAGCAAATTGCAATCAAAATAATAATAAAATATATATATATATATATATATATATATTATATATATACAAAAACTGGCCACACACTCACACAGACAGACACATGAGCGCGGCTTTCTTTCCGGTTTAATCGATCGAACTTTAGCGGCCATAGCCAAAATGTCAAACGACAATAGACCCCAGAGCATCTATGACTAATACACACACACACACACACATGTGATGTATGTGATACATACATATATACAGATATAGCTAGATATGCACATATATAATTATTACTTTGAGTTGCTCAACAACTAAGTAGCGCCGAGAGTCGCAGCGACAGAAAGCGCACAAAAGCTGCATTTGATTAATTAACTAGCTAAATATATATATACAGATATAGATATAGGTACAGTTATATATATATAGACATATATATTAGTTAGATAAACATACGTATGTATATATATATATGTATGTGCAGCTGTGCCCAATAAGCGGTAGAAGCACATTTGATTCGCATATTCAGATTTTTTTTATTAATTTTTAATTTATCTTATAATATACATACATATATAAAGCTTTATTTTATTTTATTTTATTTTTATAAATTTGTTTTTTTTTTATTTTTCTTAATTTTTTGTATTTCTCTCTTTATTTTTTTTTTAACTATTTATTTTATATATTTCTTTATTTTTTTTTTAATATTTATTTTTATATTTTTATTTTTTTCTTTATTTTTTAATATTTATTTTATATTTTTATTTATTTTTTTCTTTATTATTTTTTTTATATTTATTTTATATTTTTATTTATTTTTTCTTTATTTTTTTAATATTTATTTTATATTTTTCTTTATTTTTCTTTTTTTTTAATATTTATTTTATATTTTTATTTATTTTTTTCATTATTATTTTTTAATATATATTTTATATTTTTATTTATTTTTTTCTTTATTTTTTTAATATTTATTTTATATTTTTATTTATTTTTCTTAATTTTTTTCATATTTTTTTATATTTTTCTTTATTTTTTTCTTTATTATTTTTTTATATTTATTTTATATTTTTATTTTTTTCTTTATTTTTTTTAATATTTATTTTATATTTTTCTTTATTTTTTCTTTTTTTTTTATTATTTATTTTATTTTTTTATTTATTTTTTTTATTATTATTTTTTAATATATTTTTTTTATTTTTATTTATTTTTTTTCTTTATTTTTTTAATATTTATTTTATATTTTTATTTATTTTTTTCTTTTTTTTATATTTATTTTTTTTAATATTTTTTTTTTAGATTTTTCTTTATAGAAAAAGACTAACAATAATATTAATAATATTAATATAAATATAAATATATACAACATTAAGATAAACATATATGGCTAAAAATCAGATTAGAATTTAGACGCCTGCTGAACTGCTTGCCACAGTCACGGGCTGTGCAGTTCCTACAGCTCTCTTAGCATTTCCTGGTCACATTTAGATCTGGAGACAGAGCTGAGCCATGCATCAAATCAAATTTTGAGGTCCTTATGCTGCTGAAATATAAACTTTGCCTACTGTGTGGAGGGGTATCAGGGTGTCTGTTAGTCGTGCACTCTTGACAAGCTATATAGACAGATATCTATATGCATAGCCTATACTATCCAAAGCAAAGCAATCGCTAGTAGAATGATGCGATAAAACTCGACAATCGATAGTGCCAAAAGTGCTATCGATAGTTCGCCACATATAATATATAAAGATATATCAAATATGAACAAATCTCTAGAATATGTAGAGAGACATATATCACACATGTATATCAAGTCAACAAGCTAATATGCCCCTTTCCAGCTCTTGAGCTACTATACAAATTCCTAGCTGCAACTGTTAACGACATTTCCCAAAATTTCCATTTACTTTTTTCACATTTCACTCAATCATATTTATATTTACCTGGCACTAACTACACAGAAAGCGTGTAAAACTCTTAAGCTTACGTTCGGGCCAGTTTGAGTGGTTCGAGTCGTCACCCTTAAATGGAGCAACCTGTATGCAGATTTGCGCTAAGCCAGAGACCCATTGGGTCAGCCCAGAGGGGTTAAAGCCTTGAAAGCGTTCCCTGTTCTTTCTCTCTGTGTGATGTGAGCTGTGTGCAGCGAGGCTCTCAAATAAGATGATTGGATTTCTTTTTTTTTTTTCAAGTGCCCAGATGCACAGACAGATAACAGACAGACAGACAGACAGAGAGAGAGAGGGATACGGATGAACAGTTGATTGATGATAAAAACTATCACCACCTTCTCGGCGGCTGGGCACAAGGGTTGCGACAGGACTATGAATGCAAAGTCGGGTATTTAGCTAGCTGTGAAATGCTGAATGAAAAGCACAACACATGTATATACATATATATATAATGTATATATATATATATATGCTGATATTCATATATTTAGTTGTGTATCCTGTGCGCTGTGCATGTCCTGTCAGCTATGCAGCGATACATATTTTCCCTTTGTTTTTTTGATAACACGGAATGCCGATTGTGGCACACTGTGCAGGCTTCGTAGCACAGTGGTGTGCCAGCTATGTGGCCTAGGTTAGGGGTTAATTTACTGTTCTTTTCATGCATATATACATATGTATATATATACATATTTGTCTATATACCCTATGCTAAATGTAGCTGAATTGCAGGCCTAAGCGATAAATATCGATTTTGTGTGAGATTATTCAGTTTATATGCCCTTTAAGTAGCTTTATATCAGCAAATGATCAGGGAAAAACAAAACTTGAATTAGATTTGGCTTAAAGAATTGAAGAAAAAATTGTAAAAAATATATTTTGGATTTTTTTAAACATAATTTTGCATATTTTAGTCTCTTTTATTCTCTATTTATAATATAGAAAAATTAAAATTCAATGGAAATTCATGAAATTTTCTCTAAAAACAAAGTTTTAGCATTAAAAAATATTTGAAAAAAAAATTAAAAATATTAAAAAAGTTTTAATAAAAAAAAATTAAAATAAATTTTTAAAAATTGTATTTATACAAAATATATATTTTTTAAATTAAAAAATATATTCGATAATATATATACTATATAATAATATATTTATACAATATATATTATTGGATATAATTTTTTTTCAATTTAAAAAAAATATATATATTTTGTGTAAATTTTTAAGTTTTTAAAGAAATTTTGTTTTGAATTTTTTTTATATTTAAAAAAAAAAACGCAAAAAAATGCAAAAAAAAATTTAAAAATTATAATGTATAGAAATATTTAAAGTAAATATATTTTGGAAAACTAAAAACAAAAAATCGTTTCAAAATATATTTAAAGATTTAATTTACTCGATTGTTTGCTGAGTTTTTAGTGAGTCTATGAACCCAACAGCAGCTTTTTACAGGGTATATGAGGCAAGCATATATGCCAGAAGCTAACTTAGCAGAAGATATGGGCTAAGATATAGCGATAGTTGCTAGTATGAGCTCGAGCTGTGTTTACAGGGTATGCTCGGAGCGAGCTGTTATTGTTTGTGGATTTCTGGTATGCGCCGCAGTTGAGATTTGAATCGAGATCACCCCATTACGGCACACGCGGGCACTCGAGTGGGGTGACTGATCCTGCAGCAGCAGGAGCAGGAACACCACCACCAGCACCACTAACACCACCGACAACTCCGCTACCACCGCGACATCATATAGGCAGCAAAGCGTCTCGCACAGCTGTTCCCAGTCACAGGCGAAGGACAAAATAGAGAAATGCAAGCGAAAATAATAAATACCATAAATTCCAATTGCCAGAGCAGGGGTGGTAAGGACATCACACACACACACACACGCACACAGGCACACACACACACAATCTGGCATTCCCTTATTAATGCACAACCTCAACAATGGCAGCTGTAAGTCGGGCCTGAGTCGGCGAGAGTCAAGCCTGAGTCTTGTCTAATTGGAAATTACAATGAACCGGAAATGTTTGTAGCCCAAAAATTGAATATGATAAAATGTACAGCTCTCTCTCTCTCACTCTCTGTCTCGCTCTCTCTCTCTGTGAGATTATGAAAAATGGCATAGCCACCCCTATGAGGCCTATAGCACGTCGAGCAACCCTGTCGGCCGTGCAAGGCGAGGCAATGCAGCCGCCGTGCATTATTATTAAATAGTTGCGCCGTTTTTATCGAGCTGTTGTTGTTGTTGTTGTTGTGCACCCTCTCTAACCCCTACAAATGCCTCGATCTAGTTGCAATATGTGTACAGTTGCTTTGAAGCTTTGACCAGGCCCAGGCTGGCTGGCAGGCTGGCTCGAGGGGGCAGTCAAGCAATCTAAAAAACATGATTTGAAATGAAATTTCTTTGCTGGCGATTCTTGGAATTTCCCTGATTCTCATATACCATGACGCACGACGCAGCGTCGCAGTCGACGCTGGCATTTTTGGTTGCCTTCCCCTAATTGTCTGTGCGTGTGTGTGTGTGTGTGTGCGGGGCACTGGCTATGCCTTGAACTGGGACTGCATCCTGCCGCGCTGCCAACCATCCCCTGAGCGCACAAAACAAAAACCGACAACAGAAATTAGTGAAAAATAAAAGGCATTTCAGTTTCCATAGCGCGTTTCAATCAAACAGACG
Source organism: Drosophila mercatorum (assembly GCA_961210405.1). Classification (NCBI taxonomy): domain Eukaryota; kingdom Metazoa; phylum Arthropoda; class Insecta; order Diptera; family Drosophilidae; genus Drosophila; species Drosophila mercatorum. The sequence goes on from CAUIUS010000001.1 coordinate 14,322,184, forward strand.
CGTTTTCTTAGATTTCCCAGCTATTTGTGTCTCGCCTCGCAGTTCGTTCTCGTCCCCCGCCCCGCCCCCCCCCCTCGTACGCCCCACCGCTCGCTGAGAAAGAGAGAGAAATACATTTGGAAACTGAAAATTGCAAATTGCAAATTGATTTTTGTGTTTTTTGTTTGTTTTGCTGTGCTGTGAGTTGGTATCAAGATTTATCTGAAGAGCGACTCTGATAACGGCTCCAAATTGGCGCCGTTCTCCAAGCATTTGGATTCCCTCGAGGAATTTAAGACATTGTCCGGTGAGTGGCGGTCGACACCTTGTGGACCCAGGCCTAGCCTAGCCTAGCCTGGCTCTGGCCTGCCTACCTGAGTGACGCCACAGGCGCACAGGTAGCGGCCAAAGCCTTAATAATCTTTCTTTGTTGAGTGAACTCTGTTGGCTAATATTATCTATAACATATATATGTTTGTATGGACATATATATATATATCTTATGATATGACTAAGTGCGAGCAGGTCAATTGGATGTATATCAATATTTAGCGAAATTATTTGGATTTTTTTGTAGATTTTCTATATATATTTATAGCTATTATCAATCGATTTGGATATGTTAATAGACAGATGGGTAGATAAGAATTGTAGGTAATATATATTAAACATAAATATAGGTTAGGCTCTACTAGAGAGTGACAAGAGAGACTAACAGAGAGAGAGAGAGAGAGAGAGAGAGAGAGAGAGAGAGAGACTAGAGAGGGACTGGAGAGAAACTGTAAAGACTACAAAAGTGAGACTTGAGAGAGGCTAGAGAGAAAACTAAAGAAAGAGTTGAAAGACACTCCAGAGAGAGAGAGAGAGAGAGAGAGAGACTAGAGAAAGAGAGACTAGAGAGAGATAGAGAGATAGAGAGAGACTGGAAAGAGATTAGAGAGAAAGAGACTAGAGCGAGAAGAGAAGGGGATTAGAGAAAAACAGAGAATGAGACTGGAGAAAGAGAGCCTAGAGAGAGACAGACTGCAGAGAGAGAGAGAGAGAGAGAGAGAATAGAGAGACAACTTGACAGATAGACTAGAGAGATCGACTAGAGAGAGTGCCTTAAGAGACAAATAGAGAGAGACTCCCTTGAGAGAGTCTAGAAAGACAACTGGAGAGAGACACTCGAGAGAGAGACTAGAGAGAGAGAGAGACTGGAAAGAGATTAGAGAGGCTGTGGCCAGAGCGAGAAACTAAAGAGAAGGAGACTAGAGAAAAACACTAGAGAGAGACGCTAAAGAGAGGGAGACTGGAGAGAGAGATAGAAAGAGAGAGAGAGGCCAGAGAAAAAGAGACTAGAGAAAGAGAGACTAGAGAGAGAGAGACTAGAGAGAGAGAGAGACTAGAGAGAGAGAGAGACTAGAGTGAGATAGAGAGAGAGACTAGAGAGAGATAGAGAGAGAGAGAGAGAGAGTGACTAGAGAGACAACTTGACAGATAGACTAGAGAGAGTGACTTAACAACTAGAGAGAGACTCCCTTGAAAGAGAGAGTCGAGAAAGACTAGTTGAGAGAGAGTAGAGAGTCTTCTAGAGAATACACTCTACTCAGACTGCCTCTGATAGCATTTCTATATAGTATTTCATTATTCAACTGGGGGGAGTATCCGAGCAATGGCTCACACCGATGCTCCCCGCTCGGTAAATGAGTTCAAAAAACTCCGTTTGTCAGCTGGCCTAGCATGCCTAAACATCTTAACTGAACAGCTGTTTGAGCTAACATGACTAAGCTCCAATTGCAATGATCGAAATATATATATATATATATATAGATATATAAGTTATAGATATATATATATAAATATATAGATATATAAGTAAAGTACATATGAAAGTCTATTCAGAACTTGTTTAGTTCAGTCTGAAATATACTTACCTAGCCAGACTTTCCACAGTATATATATACATATATATACTATATATCAGGAATACCCTTAACAGCTCTTAGCTATATCTATATAGAACAACTTTGGCTAATTTAATCTATGTTTAATAGCTGCTAATTCTTGGCTACTTACTGCTTGATCTCTGTCATTAAACTTGGCTATTGAACTGTTGAAAGCCAGGACACAGTCAAGATGATACCTTACACACACACACACACACACGCATGCCACTTGTGTGTGTGTGTGTGTGTGTGTGCGTGTCTGGCACTCGCTTAGCCAAATGATTATGCACTTGTGCTCAGCCATGGCAAATGATTATTATCAATTTGGAGTAGACGCGTTGATTGTCTCCTCGTCGGCTTAACTATGCGCCGACACGCCCACCCTGCTGAACACCACCCCCCCCCCCTCCCCCTCGGTCCCCCTTGCAGTGCATATGGCACCATTGTTAAATATATCAAATGAAAAACGTACTTAAGTGCGTGCTGAAGCGCTTTTCATCTCGCACACACAGCACGCAAATTCATAATGCATATCAACACCCCGAGCGTGGTTCGTGGCTCGTTGGCTGTAGCAGGTTTAGGCCGGCTACGGCTCCCGCTCCGGCTCCGGCTCCGGCTCTGGCTACGGGCTGGGGCGGCAGCACGTTACGTGGAGTATGACACAGATTTATGTAGCTGGCGACCGCACTTAAAACTTGTGACAGATCCCGCACTCGACGCGACGCGACACGGACACGACTCGACTCGACTCGACTCACACAATTCACCAAAATCGGTTTCTAAATTGTTATTTTATTTTTGTTTTGTTTTGTTTTTCTTTTCTGTTCTGTCATTGCAGTTGGACCCGGCACCATACCATCTCCGTGGCCACCAGTGAATGCCGGTCCTCCTGGTCCCCTGGGATCGGCAGACACAAATGGCAGCATGGTGGACAGTAAAAACTTGGATGTTGGCGATATGAGCGATGTAAGTAGAGAACTTCAAAAAGATCAAATTCAAATATAAGTTGAGCAGATATAGAACTGGACTATATATGGGTATATCTTTTATATATATAAGCTGAGTTGCCATAGAACTAGATTATATATATGGGTATATCTTTCATATATACATAAATTGAGCTGATATAGAAATAGAATATACATATATGGGTATATCTGTCATATATATAAGCTGAGTTGCCATAGAACTAGATTATATATAGGGCATATCTGTCATATATATAAGCTGAGTTGCTATAGAACTAGATTATATATATGTCTATATCCATGATGTGTTAACTAGAAATTATATTTCATTATGCAAATTGGTATATATTAGAAGTATATCACATTCCGTCCATAAGGATATGGCCTGTCCTTCTCTACTACTTCAATTACGGACGTAATTTGCTATTTGCATTCGACTTGGAATTGGAATTGATATCGCATATGGCTCGACGTAATACGTTTGCGCTGTCAATTACTGTATGGAATATAATTGGCCAAATTGCGTTAGTTCTTGGTGTCGCATGTTCAAGTAGTTGGCCACGATTGACGCAAATCGATCAATCGATAAATAATCGATGAGCATAAGAAATGAATCAAGTTTAGCTTATAGTTAGAGCCACGTGGATATAGCCATATGGATATAGCTAGCGAGTGCTGTATGAGAACTAACCCAACTGTTTTTTGTTTACTCGCAGGACGAAAAGGATTTATCATCCGCCGATGCCGAAGGTGTCTGGAGTCCGGACATCGAGCAAAGCTTTCAAGAGGCACTGTCAATATATCCACCATGTGGACGCAGAAAGATTATATTATCCGATGAGGGTAAAATGTATGGTAAGTGAAATGCACTTTTCCCAATTTCTATTTCAAAGGTATACAGAGAGCGAGAGCGAGAGAGAGGGGGAGAGGGAGAGGGAGAGAGACAGTGAGAGAGACTTGAGCGCTTTACTTGGCTTGACTATGAATTTAATAACGAACTGCAAAGTTTTACTCTACTACTTTTATATATCCCCCCCCTCTCTCTCTCTCTCTCTCTCTCTCCGGCTCTTTGTGTGTGCTCACATCGGTTGGGTGGGTAAAAACAGAAAACAAACAGGAATTTTGTGGTTGCCGCAGCTTGGTTCCATTGTTTGTGTTCTAATACCCTCTAAATGAACGAAAGAGCAATCATTTCGTTAGCTTCCATATGTAAGCAACAATTATATAGATATATATGTAGGTATAGGAGTGATATGAGAAAATAATATTGAAATCAATGAAAAATATACCAAAATTATAGAGCATGAAATAGAAATATTTTAAGGTATAAAATAAAAATAAAAAAATACCAAAAAAAATAAAAGAAATATCATTCAAATATATATGTATGTATATAAAAAATAAGTATAATAATAATATACAAAAAAAATAAAAAAGATTATAATAATAAAAAATAGAACAAAGAAATTTATGAGCATAAAAGAAAAAGCTTACAATTTTAAAAATATATTAACAAAACTAAAAGAAATGAATAAAAATAATAAAAATATATAAGAAATAATAAAAACAGATGAAAAATTATAAAAAAAATATATGTATAAAAATATATAATAAATAATAAAAAAGGTGAAGAATAATAAAAAATATATATAAAATAGATTAAAAAATGTATAAAAAATATAAAAAATATATACATAAAATATATTAAAAAAATATATAAAAATATAAAAAAGTATATAAAATATATAAAAAATATTTATTTATTTATAAAAGTTAGCAATAAACTAAATTACATGCTAACTTAATAATATAAATATAATAATATAAAAAATATATAAAAATAAAAAATATATATATAAAAATAAAAATATATATATAAAAATAAAAATATAAAAAAAAATATATATAAATATAAATTAAATGAAACAAATATAAAATTTCGTTCCTCTTAAAAATCTTGAAATTGAGTCAACTTTCCATGCTTGTTTATATTGTCTACACAAAATGAAGCTTGAGCATAGTTCCACGCATCGATATTTATGAAATTGAACTTAATAGGAATTTATTATTGATTTTTAATAGATTTTTTTAAAAACTATTTCTTCTTCTTTATGGCTGGCATACCCCTAATGCTTAGCATTATAGTGAAGCTTTTAGATTAAAATTTCTTATATATGCAATATATATCAAAATATATATGTATATGTACCCTATATTACAGGGTATCTCCTAGTCACATCCACTCGAAAGCTCAGCGCATTCTTACTTGTTTTTGGTTCTTTTTTTTTTGCGTATGTTTGCGGCGGGCCGTGTAAAGAAAACATAAATTCCGTACTTTGAACCTTGAGCTGAAAGTTGTGTCAAACCGCTTTGTGCCCCGGTCGCTAGCTGTGGGTGGCTGGGTGGCTGGGTGGTTGGGTGGTTGGTGACTGGGCTTGGATATGGCAACAGGCGATGGCAGCAGCGTTCAAACTTTGACACTGTGCCGCAAAACGCTTTGCCGTCGAGCTAAATGTGCTGACAACTAAAATTGTAAACGTGAACTGTAAGCCGTGTGCCGTATGTCTGTGTGTGTGTGTGTGTACAGGTGTGGAGTGAGCGTTGTAGCATTTACAATAAAAGCTAAAAGGACATACGACGCCTGCGGCGTGTGTTGTCTTCGTCTGTTGCTGCCGCACCCAAATGGCGGCTCAATGGAATTACGACAGCAAATTGTGAGAATGCTGCGCCCTTGCCTCACTTAAACCCCCCACACCGCGCACACCGCGCACACCGCTCTTCTCAGTGATTCTCAAACCGAGTGAAAGCGAGATAGGCACGGCCTGGTAATGTTTGCTTGCTGCTGCTGCTGCTGCTCCTAGTCGCATCCTGTGTGTGTGTGTGTGTGTGTGTGTGTTTTATTTGAGACGTCTACACGCATAAACAACAAGTTTTGTAATTTATGTCCCAGTGGATATTGTTTTCATTTTATGCTCGGTCTCGCCCATTCGTCCATTGGCTGCATGCTTGTTGCATGAAAGCACACACACATAGAGAGCATATGTGTGTGTGTGTGTGTGTGTGTTTTTCGGCTGGAGCCATGTCCGTATCCATGTCCATTGCTTGAATTGTTTTTGTATTTGAGCCAAGTAATTAATTTTCACTTTTCACTTTGGCTTACCTTGCCCTCGGCACGGCTCAGCATGAGCTAGCTGCTGACACCTTCATTGCACTACAGTTTACCTTTGTATTTAGCCAAACAGAGCTGAGCGGGCAACCGCCCCCCGCCAAGTCCAAGTGATTTGTTGACCTGTTTCAGCATTGCTATACCAAATCTATGTATAGCATATATATATAGAGAGAGAGAGAGATAGATGTATATAAAGAATGTTCCTTATTCATTGTTGTATGAAACTATGGAAAAATCAATAGATTAGCCAAATCTGAGCTTTAGCTACGGCGTTACTTGACTAAAAATAGAAATAGCATTTGGATCATAGACAATAATCAATAGAATGTTATATATCTATATCTATAGCTATATCTATAGCTATATCTATAGCTATATCTATATCTATATCTATATCTATATCTATATCTATATCTATATCTATATCTATATCTATATCTATATCTATATCTATATCTATATCTATATCTATATCTATATCTATATCTATATCTATATCTATATCTATATCTATATCTATATCTATATCTATATCTATATCTATATCTATATCTATATCTATATCTATATCTATATCTATATCTATATCTATATCTATATCTATATCTATATCTATATCTATATCTATATCTATATCTTAATCTAAGTCTAAATCTATATCTTTATATATGTATATATATCATATATATTGCTCCCTCAACTTCAACACATTCCTTAAGCTACCGCCTCTCTTTGCAATTCTCAACAGCACAACAAAGGCAATCTTTTGCTGCTTGATCTATGGCAATTTGAAAGTAATATACATATATATGCATATATATAGTTTGCCGAATGTGTGCTTTGTCAATCTATAAATCTTGAGCTCATTTCAATTATATAGATCAGCTTTTACTCGATCTTTAATGCCAACCAGTTGGGCAATTAGTTGCCATTTGTACGCATTAAGCTCGATTCTCTCTCTCTCTCTCTCGCTGGCTCTCTCTCTGTTAACCAGATTGCTAAATATTCGGCAAAACATTGTGACAAGAGGCGGCTAAAGTTTTATTTATGGCCAACACGTGGCTTTTGCAGCCACTCAGCAAATTCCTTGATGCTCGCCAGCTGCACAAAATGCTGCCAATGCAAAGGCCGGCTAAGCGCATAAACGGGAAAAACGCGTTGCTGTTGTTGTTGTTGGGAAATTGGAAAAATGTTTTTGGCCTGCAGGCTAAACACGAGACAACAAAGCCCGCGCGTGGTGTTGGTGTTGGCGGTGGTGCAGCGGATTAGCACAAGTTGTTGGGGGCGACTCCGTTGCTATTGCTGTTGCTGTTACGTTATGTGTGAAAATATAACCATTGTTTGGCTGTTAATTTTCCAAATATTTACATAGTCACTGAGCAGACACACAGCCACCCACCCAGCTTTTGGGCTGATTATGACACATGACAATCGGATGGACAGCTGCATGCAGAAGGGCAGCCGGGCAAAGCTTCGTGTTCTAGGAACTGCCTGGCTGACTGCCTGCCTGGCTGCCTGTCTGCTGTGAAATTTGTGGCCTAAAACTTTGTGCTCGTCGCTGCCACAAATATGCGGCGGAGCCGCTTCCGCTGCCACTGCCGCCGCCACTGCCACTGCCACCATCGCCACCGCCGCCTAGTGGCGACTTAGTCGGCTTATCGCACACACACACATGCAATGCATGCATGCATGCATGCCAGCCTGCGTCTGCGTCTGCGTCTGTGTGCATTTTCGCACTGTGAATAGAGCTACTCTTGATTAGCTTTGGCCACTGATTTTGTACTGGTAGCCAAATTGCCTTCGCAGCATTCTATATTTTCCCAATACACACACACACATGCATGTATGCATGTGCTTATTGATGCCTGCATATGGCTCTTCGCTTACTTGGCTTTTTTCTGCTCGTGGCTTGGCACCCTTAATCAACATGCATGCATCAAGCATGTACATAAAAGTCCTTAAAATTCAGTGTACCAGCGGCGCTCTCTCTCTCTCTCTCACTTAGGGCTTCAAAGTAATGCCAAATATTTTGATACTCTTCTTGAACTATTTACAAAATATTCACCTTTCAAATTCGACCAAATTTATTTAGATTTTTTAGTATATAGCGAAATCAGGGCAAGTTTGCCAAAAATTGATTAAATCTACTAAATTTTTATTTAGTTAAATATATTTAAAATGCTCAAATCTCGTACATAAACTAAATAAGAGAAAATAAGTGTAATTCGATCAAAAATTATTATTATTATTTATATTTTTTATTATAATTTTTTGTGTGCTATTTTTTTTTTAATAAATATATATTTTTTAAATTTATATTTATTATTAATTTTAAATTGTTTTTTTTTTTTTTAAAATTAGGAATTTTTGACTTTTCAAAAAATTTGATTATTATTTTCATAGTTTAATTTATTATAATAGTTTTTTATATTTATATTTTAATTTATTATAATATTTTTTATATTTTAATTTATTTTATTATTTTTTTATATTTCAATTTATTATAATTTGTTTTTTTTATATTTCAATTTATTATAATATTTTTTACATTTTAATTTTTTATTTTTTATATTTTAATTTATTATAATATTTTGTTATATATTTTTTATTTTAATTTATCATATTTTTTATATTTTAATTAATTATATTTTTTATTATATTTTATTTACTTATTTATTTTTTTTTCAAAAATTTAATAGTTTGTTTTTATTAATATTATTTGTTTTTTTTTACTAATTTCGTTTTTTTTTTTAATATTTATTTCTATGAATTTTTATTAGTTTTATTTTCTTATTATTGATTAAGTTTATTTTTAAAAATTAAATATATTTTTTTTATTTTTTTATTATAATTTATGCTTGAATATTCATTTTGAGCCCTGCTGTGCTGCCTTTAGTTCCTCAATCGTGTATTATTAGTATTATTGCAGTTAAGCGCGTATACTATGAGATATATAAATGCATATATATGCTGCACATAAGTTATATATATATATATATATATATATATCATACATATATGTTCATATATATGTATGTATCTACATATATGCCCGACTTACTAATAACGTGGAAAGCAACGCCACTTCAATTGACTGATTAACCTTTGTCACATTTAAATGTGAGCACAGTTTTTAATGGGAATATATATATATATATATATATATATATATATATATATATATATATATATATATATATATATATATATATATATATATATATATATATATATATATAAATATATATATATATATATATATATATATATATATATACCTATGTATGTCTGGCTTTATTATGTGTGCTACTGCTATATGTGACTTGCATATATAATCAGTCTAGGCATGGGAGCATGTTAGCTCGCCTAACAAGTGGAATATGAGCAACGCGAATGTAAAGAACTATAGAAATTCCGAATAATGCATAAATAAAACTAATTAAATTGAACAACTGTTATCGATAGCTTAAACAGTTACTCACTTATAGTTATCGGCAAGAGTATCATCTGTCTGCCAGCTGAAGTCACTTCGACTCCAAATATTTGACTTAATAAATCTCAAATTGAATAAATGTTAGATTTGATAAAGCTCAAAGTGTCGGAGTTGACACTCGGAGCAATTGCTGAGTGAGTGCAGCACCTGTGTCAACAGCATCATCATCAACAACATCATCATCATCAACATCTCTCAATGGCTATCAATTAAACAATTGTGAACTGCAATAAAGCCTGTGGAGGGGGTCAGCATGAATTAACATTTGTCGTCGCCGCTCGATGGCAACAATTCAATTGACACATGTCAATGATTTCCAGTGCTTTCTGCACTCGTTCTGATTGATTTCGAACGCATCGCAGATAACCCAGATACGACGTTAATGAATTTAAAACTTTGAACTGCGCTTCAAGGGGGAAGCGTAGCGTTCGTGTCATTAGGAAACACTTAACGTGATTCGTTTCCATTAGTCATGCAGGCTAAACACAATGCCCTGCACACAATACTCTATAATTAAAGTAATGTTCTAAGAGAGAGAGAGAGAAAGAGAGAGAGACTGGGAGAGAGACAAAGAGAGACAACTTTGTATATTTGTGTCGCACATAAAGTTTCGCCATAAATTCCATTTGAATTCCGCTCGTGCTCTTCCTTTTTTGGGCCATGGCCCATCGATTTGCAAAGATTTAAAGCGTAAAGAAATTGAAATGCTTCGCTCTTCCTATTCATATTAAGTATATGCATATTGTTCGCGCTTGTGTGTGTGTGTGTGTGTGTGTGAGAGAGAGAGAGGGCGTGAGGTTGTGAGCCTGTGAGCTTGTGTGGAGGGTAAAGCCGTTGAGGACTTGGTACTTTACGTGGCTAGGGCTGCACAACAATAGCTGGAACTTGTCATGTGAACCAGTCATGTGAGCTGTGTAAGCTGTACAAATCTATGTATAGCTCTTTTTTTGTTATTTCAAATTTTGGAACTAGTTCACGGAACTAGTTCATATGATTATGCATGGTAAATATGTGAATTTGCTGCTTAGAAAGTGCAGCATATTATGTGAAAATAGCATACAACATTTGGAACTAGTGAAATGAACCAGTTCATTTTGCCTATTACTGCAATTATAAGCAAATACGTAATGTAATATATGAGTATGTATATATATATAATTATTTTTTGAATATCTATGAACTAGTTCACTAGTTCACTAGGGATTCTAGCCTAGAACAAAGCTCAAAGTTCATATGAATAGTTCATATTCAAGAACTACTATATATGTATGTACATACATACATATAGAAGGTTGCATTTCCTGCTTTCAGTGCTCAACTTGATGCTATATATGAAACTGGTTCCGCTTCGTGCAGCTTCATTGACTCGCTCCCTAGCTGGCGTTCACAGGGCATTCAAAAGGTGGTGGGTTGCTTGGGTGGCTCTATGTGTGTGTGTGTGTGTGTGTGTCAGTGTCTCTGTCTGTGTGTGTTTGTCTGTTCCTTGTGCTAGTAATTCTTAACCGTACCCACAGCGCTGCGAATAAACGAACGAACGACCGACTGAACGACTGAACGACCGCCAGACCGACCGACCGACCGACTAAACGAACCTCACCACCAACAGCAGCCCGGAGTTTGTGCGCCGGATCCGGCAATATGCGTGTGCTTGGCTGGCTGTGCTGTGCTCGCCTCAGCTCTGCTCTGCTCTGCTGTGCTGTGCTGTGCTGTGACGGGGTTTGAGTCGCTGAAAATAATTTTATTCGGTTAGAACTGAAACTATGCCAAGAATGTAATTAGTGAACGCATAAGCGTGTGTACAATAAAAGCTGGATCGCTGACGGGTCGGGGCGGCAGGATGGTGTCTTACGGCTGCCAAAGCACAAGCTAAAGGATGACCCACCCACACTGCCAACCCCATCTACCTCGCCATAAGCCAGCCAGCCAGCCAGCCGGCAGTGGGGCAATGGCAAGGCAACGACGACGACGACGACGACGACGACGGCACTGACGTCAGTCGGGGCCACATTCTGTCGGCACGTGAAAATGTCGTTGGGCTTTCAATGAAATTTGTGAGGCAAGCAGCATTTGATTCATTCATCCCATAGGGTTCTCAGATGCGGCTGACGATGTCGATTCCAAAAATATTCACCGTTCTCATTAAAGCGCTTTAATCATACCACTCCGACTCCGAATCCGGCTCGAACTGTGCGCTAAACGAATTATTTTGTTTGATCCACGCACGCAACAAAATTTTAAGAGGAATTTCAAAAATCTTTCCCGAAAAACCGAAAAGGTTTTCCAAATTGCTCACATATTTATTATTTTTGATGTTTTTATTTGAATTCTATAATTGTAAAGTGGAATATTTTTCAAAAATATTCACAAATGAAATCAGATGAATATATAAAATGATATAGATATGTATATGCAAGCATATATGTATATATAGATATACATGAAATTTGAGAAAAAAATCATTTTGAAGCCTATTAAATTGTGAAATATGCCAAATATGTAAGAAGTCTGCCCCAATATGGCCTGCAGAGATATATAGATATGGATTTAGCCCAATATGGTCTGCAGAGAAGCGTAACTTGGGCTGGACTTATGCCTGAATAGGCGCCAGAGATGTGCAGATATATGTCTATATCTATATCTATATCTATATCTATATCTATATCTATATCTATATCTATATCTATATCTATATCTATATCTATATCTATATCTATATCTATATCTATATCTATATCTATATCTATATCTATATCTATATCTATATCTATATCTATATCTATATCTATATCTATATCTATATCTATATCTATATCTATATCTATATCTATATCTATATCTATATCTATATCTATATCTATATCTATATCTATATCTATATCTATATCTATATCTATATCTATATCTATATCTATATCTATATCTATATCTATATCTATATCTATACCTATACCTATACCTATACCTATACCTATAGCTATAGCTATACCTATATCTATAAATCCACATTATAGGATATATGTCTATATTCATATTATAGTTTTATTCTCGATCTGCATCAATTCCTGATGAGTTCTTTGCCCATTTGACTTGATTTATTTTGATATTTTCGCAATATCTTGATCGTTTCTCCTGTTTGGTTTTTTTATAGGGCGCAACGAGCTGATCGCGCGTTACATCAAGCTGCGCACGGGCAAGACGAGAACCCGTAAACAGGTCAGCTCCCATATCCAAGTGCTCGCCAGACGGAAACTCCGTGAAATTCAAGCCAAAATCAAAGTCGTAAGTGTGCCCAACATGTGTGTGTATATACATACATATATCTATATACAACTATATATATATATATATATATATATATATATTCCGAATATGAAGAACAAACAGAATATAGCAAACGATTTGCCATACGTTAATTGTCCACATGCTTTGCATAAGTACATACAGCAAATTGTTTATCTAGTTGCAAAAGCAAAGTTAAGCTCACCCAAAGTCTCTGCCACGCCCCCCCCTCTCTCTCTCTCTCTCTCTGTGTGTGTGAGCTTAACTTTGCTATTTGCCATAAAGAAAATCTAGCCGAAGAGCATGAAAAGCAAGGAAGAGTTTCTCAGTTGCAAGTGGAGCCCAGTTCAACGCATAGAATCAGTCAAAGATATATCTTTATATATATATAGTGTACAGATTGTTCAGTTCATTATCAGACACCCACACACAGACACACACACACAGACTGGTGGCTCGTGTGGTGCAGCAGAGTTTCCCTGGCCAAGTGACGTCTGCCTCTGCAGTCGGAGTCGTCACATCTCTCTCTCTCTCTCTTTCTCTCTCTCTAAACACACACACACACACACACACACATAGCCCCAGCCAACCAAAATGACAATCTGTTTTCCAGGAACCGAATGGTATCTCCTTGCATTTACTCAATGAGAAAGAGCAGACCCTGCAGGCCATGAGCTCAATGACCAGTTCACAGATTGTCTCCGCTCAGGCGGCCAATAATCTAGCGTTGGCCGCCTCGGCGCTGACGGCGGGCGTGCACCAGCATTCGAAGCATCTGCCGCAGCCCGCCCACCATCAGCATCCGCACCATCCGCACCTACACCACCACCACCACCACCATCATCATCCGCATCCGCATCCGCACCACCACCATCAGGTGGGTGTGGCTGCGGCCGCAGCTGCTGCCGCCGCTGCTGCTGCTGCGGCTGCTGCTGCTGTTGTGGCACAGTCGCCGGCGGCTGCTGCTGGTGGTGGTGCTGGTGCTGGTGCTGGTGTTGCTGGCGGTGCTGGTGGTGCTGGTGGTGCAACCACCTCCAACTCCGTTGCATTGCCGCCGTCATCGTCGTCGTCGTCGTCGTCGCCACGACTTCACCACCACCACCACCACAACCACCACCAAGCCCACCATTCCCATCACAATATGCCGCACCACACGCATAGCCACATGCATCCACATCAGCAGCATGCGGCGGCCGTTGCAGCTGTTTACCACCTACAGCAACAGCAGCAACAACAACAGCACCTGCAACAACAACAACAACAACAACAGCAACAACAACAACAATATCAGCAGCAGCAGCAGCAACAGCAACAGCAGTCGAGTGGTGCAACAACAGGTGCCGTGTCACCATCTGTGGCTGAGCCACCGCTGCCACCGCCGCCACCGCCGCCGCCATTGCACCATCCACCGTTGTATCCGGGCGTAAGCAACCAGATTCAAGATTATCCAAGCTAAGCATACGAACCACTCAGAACCGCCAATACGCCACCACTTCACATCGGTGTATAAACTCCCCAAAAACAACAAAAGCAAACCGCAAACAGCAAAGAAACAACAACAACAACAAACACTAACAGCCACAGCACCACAGCACAGCACAGCTCTCTCTCTCTCTCTCTCAGCTCTCGCCTAGAGTCGTCCTTCCGTCACTCGTCACATTGCACACGCATCGATAACCCCATTGGCCACCCACCCACACACACACACACACGCACACACACACGGCACCACTCATTAGTTGTAACAACAATTCATTGGCTGATCGAACTTAAGCTCTGCTCTAATTGCGCTCGCTGGCTGGATCATCATCGGATCATCATGCGCTCTGTGTATTCGTATTTGCTCGTTAATGTTTTTGTGTACACATAATCTGTATTCCCCTCTCTCTCTCGATATATCTCTATCTCTCTCTCTCTCTCTCTCTCTCTGTGTTGCTCTTCCTCTCCATCTCTCACTCGTTCCATTTCTCATATCATTTCGTGCTGATCTTTGACTTTCAATCTCTCTCTCTCTCTCACTCTGTGCTTAACTCATTCAATGTTGTCCATAACGCGCCATTTTGTCTACTCGTTATTCACCACACACACACGTTACTCACCACACGTTGCTCGTTACTCTAGTTGTTACTCGCCCCTTTTGTTATTTACTACATGTTACTCGCCACTCGTCACTCGCCACTCGTCACTCGCCACTCGTCAACTCGTTCCTTTGATACACACTCTCTCTCTCTCTTTCTCTCTCTTTCACTCACTCGCCACTCGTTACTCGCCCCCTTTGTCGCTCTCTCTCTCTGTATCTCTCTCTCTCTCTCTCACTTACTCGCCACTCGCTACTCGTTATTCGTATATTCCTTGAGGCCCAAAATCCACCTGCTCTACGCTCGCTTGCTCATTGAAATCGACTCCTTGCTTTTGTTATTACATGCCAACAAAAACAACAATAATTAATCGATATCTATATCTATATCTATATATATATAGTCTAAAAATATATATAGAATTGTAAATATTAATATTTAACTAAATACTTTGCGTTAGTTTGTTCATAATACAAGTAATTTAGTATATATATATGTGTGTATATGTATATCTCTGTACTAGTCTATTTGTATTTGTATTTGTGTGTGTAATCATCGTCAATCAACCAATCAATCAATCAGTCAATCATCTCATCGGCTATGTAACCATATCAATCAATCAATGCTTAGCTTAGTCTTGTCCAACGTTTACTTATATTAACTATATGATTTCTCTCTCTCTCTCTCCCCCTCTCCGCCTCTCTCTGCCTCTCTCACGCTTACTTCCCGGCTGGTTCAGCAATTTTGGCAACCCGGACTGCAGCCGAGCACATCGCAAGAGTAAGTTGGCATCGCGTGCCCAAAGATCCAAGCAAAAAACATAACGCATTTGCATTGACCAATAGTTTTTATGATTACAGCATCAAGCCGTTCGCCCAGCCGCCGTATACGCCCGGCAAGCCATCGACGGCGGTATCCGGCGAAATCGAGGCTGGCATTCCGCCCGCACAGTTGCCGTGGGAGGGACGCGCGATCGCCACACAGAAATTCCGCTTGCTCGAGTTTACGGCCTTCATGGAAATCCAAAGAGATGAGATCGTAAGTCTGCACGGATAACTTATAATCTATATATATGTATGTATATATCTAAATATCGTGTCTTCCACTTCGTAGTATCACCGACATCTATTCGTACAACTGGGCGGCAAGCCATCCTTCTCCGATCCGCTGCTTGAGGTGAGCTTCAATTACCGTTATATATCTATATATTCAGCTCTTGCTAATTTGATCCACTTTTAGACTGTTGACATCCGACAAATATTTGACAAATTTCCGGAGAAATCCGGCGGTCTCAAAGAGCTTTACGAGCAGGGTCCACAGAATGCGTTCTACCTGGTTAAGTGTTGGGCGGATCTCAACACGGACGTAACGACGGGCAGCGAAACGGGTGATTTCTATGGCGTAACCAGCCAGTGAGTTCAACTCCGACCCCATCTCTCCCCGAGGATTGAGAGATTGTTCTAACTCCTAACTCGATTCCCCCATTCATTTGCAGATATGAAAGCAATGAGAACATCGAGCTCGTCTGTTCGACAATTGTCTGCTCGTTTGGCAAACAGGTTGTGGAGAAGGTGGAGCATGAGTATTCGCGCCTGGAGCACAATCGCTACGTTTATCGGATCCAGCGCTCGCCGATGTGCGAGTACATGATCAATTTCATACAGAAGCTGAAGAACCTACCTGAACGCTACATGATGAACAGTGTGCTCGAGAACTTTACAATATTGCAAGTGAGTTTGTAGCCCCGATATATGTATATATATCTGCCACATTTGTTATCTTTGTCTGTCTGTCTGTCTCTCTAGGTAATGCGAGCGCAAGAAACGAAAGAGACACTGCTATGCATAGCGTATGTGTTTGAGGTGGCGGCGCAGAATAGCGGCACCACGCACCACATCTATCGCCTTATAAAGGAATAGCATGAGCTGCATGAAGCAGCGCCCAATCTGTCCGCGTTACCCACCAATGCACAAATCAGCGAATACAGCAACAGCAACAACAGCAGCAGCAACAACAATACGAGTAGAAACCACAACAGCACAAGTAACAACAACAACAACAGCAGCAGCAGCAACAACAATGGCAACACAACCACCAGCAACAGCAACAGCAATAATAATAATAATAATAATAACAATAATGCCAACAAGAGCAATAACAGCAACAGCAATAATAATAACAACAACAACAACAACAGCAGCCTTACCATCAACAACAACAACAACTCGAGCAGCAACAGCAATATTGCTGCCGCTGGCACAGAGGAAGCTCTGCAAGTCGGACAGGAAACCGTTTCGGCCGTCATTAAACAATCACCAACATCGCCGCAGCATCAGCAGCGGCAGCAGCAACTGGGTGGCATTTCAGCGCTCCAGGTGGATGAGGTGCTCTATGCGCAGGTGCTGCCTGAGAATAGCTATCAAGTGCAGCAGCAGCAGCAACAACAGCAGCAGCAACAGCAGCAGCAACAACATCAGCAACTGCAGCAGCAGTTGCGTCAAAACACGCACATGTTGCTGCAGCAGCACACAACGCAACAGCAGCAACTTGTGAATTACCAGGACCGTCCACCGCCACCGCCCTACAGCGCCTGCATCGCCAGCAACAACAGCAAGCAGCAACAGTTCGATGTGGAGCAACAGCAGCAGCAGCAGCACCAAGAACAACAACAACAACAACAACAACATCTAACCACATATGAACAGTTCCTTAAGCTGTCCGCCCAGGAGTATACACAACTGAATGCAGCAGCTGAGAATGCGGCGCTCAATCTGAGCAGCATGGGCGTCAGCAAAGCTGGCGAGGATGACTCGCATGTTGAGCCGTCGCACGATCTGCGCCTGCTGCGCCAGGTGAACGCATCGAGCAATCCGAATGCGAGTGACAATGTTGCCGACGCCGACTGCGAGCAATAGTTGCAGGCGTGTTAGTTTAGTTGTGTCTCTCAGTTGTCTAGCAGACAAGCAAAGTAATTTTTTTATATACATCTTTACATACATAAAAAAAAATACATTTAAATGATCTCAAAGTTACTTAAAACATATTTTTTGTGTGTAATTTGTATGTTTATCTTCTTCTTAGTTTTGTTTTTTGTTTTTCACACTTTTTTTTGTTTTGCGAATCAAAGAGAAAGAAAAAACACAAAGCGAAGCAGTTGTTGTGCGCTGATTTCATACAAACAAAAACTAAACAAACAAAAAACACAAAATTTAAGAAAAAAAATAGTTTTTTTTTTTTATTTTGTCAAACAACAGCAAAATTACACCACAGACATTTGCCAGAGTTGCAGATGTTTGTGCATCATGTATTCTACATTTTATTCTCTAGACATAGACATCTACATATACATATATATATATATATATACTAATATATATATATATATAAATAATTTTTTTTTGTGTGTGTTTATAGCTATTAGAGTTATGGAGAGCATAATGTATAGTAAACTAAAATTAGGTATTTGTAATTACATGTAAATGGCAACGACTTTGTATGTGCTGAAGGCAGTTGCAGTTAGGATTAGATAAGCTGAGCTGAGCGTGGGTAGAGTTGCGTTGCCTTCGAGGAGGACACACTGCAAACGAAACGAAATTAGAAACGACAGCAGGAAACGAAATGTTTGCTTTCTGTTTCAATAACACAACAAGGACAACAGTTGCCACAATGTTATTTCTCTATATACTTATGTAACTATAGTGCAAACATATATATAGATATATATATGTGTGTAAAACAATTCATTTAAGCATGAATCGAACGATCCACCGTTATTAAAATGATTAACTATTGATTTAAAATATGCAACAACAAAAAATACAAAAAAAATAAAAAATAAAAAAAAATCAAGAACAAAAAGTGAAATGTGAGCAAGAAACTTGGCTTCAAAATGCACTCGAAGCAAGCGGCGATCGGCACGGAATGATAAAGAACTATGTATCGAGATCAAATGCCATATTGAATGCTGCGAAACTAAACTATATAGATCTTATATATATATATATATGTGTGCATATATATGTATGTGAATCTGTAGAAGCAGGCGTAGTTGCTCGATCGCCGCTTGCTTGAATCGACACCGATAATTACAAAGAAATACAAAAAAAACAAAATGAAATAAAAATGATGATTGAATGCTAAAACTAATTTAAATTAAAAGAAATTGTATTGTAAATGTAAAATAGTATCGTTTTCGTATGTATATGTAGTTAAACTAAGGCTAAACTCGTAACTCTATATAAAGATATAGAAAGTATAATACATATATATATATGTATATGCATATATATATATATATATATATATATATATATGTATTTATAAATGTAAAGTATTTCGTTGTTGTACGATTAAAACAAATGCGCATTTTTTTTGTTAGTAATAAAACTCAAATCAACTGAAAATGCATCAAATCAAACACGAATGCACACAGAGAGAGAGAGAGAGAGAGAGAGAGAGAGAGAGAGAGAGAGTGAAAGAGAGAGCTATAAGGGAAATTTGTACATTTAACGACAACAAAGGCATAAACAATAATGAAAACAAAAGCAAAACAAAACAAAAATACAATACTTGGCTAAAAAGAAAGAAAACAACAGAAATGAAAATTTAGCATAAATGAAATACCAACACACACACACAAACACACACTTGAAAAGGGGTAAAGAACAACAACAAAAACAGTAACAATAATAATAATAAATTTAATGCAAATCGAAAACTATTTTAAAAACTTTTAATCATGAAACAGTTACAACTACAAATATTACAATTTATAAAACAACAAAAACTATATATATACATAAAGAAAAGGAGAAAACCAACTAAGTAGACGAAGCAGAGACACACACACACACACACACACACACACACATGAGAAAGATGAAATAAAATATAGTGCCTAACAGAGAAGCAAAGAAGTATTACAAGTCGAACTGACGGCAGGCAGCGAGAACTTTGGATTTTCCGATTTTCATTTGAGTTTCTGACCCACACAACTAGCAATGTGTGTGTTTCACGTCTGTTTGTTTGTTTGTTTGTTTGTTTTTTCCTGTACAAAGCTCGATATTGTATTTTTTTTTCAATCTCACTTTAAGCACTTTCAACGAATCTGAAGCAGCAAAACAAACAACAACAAGAATCCGTTCAGTATCAAGTTAGAAACCACCTTAAGATCTTAGTTTAATATATATACACATTTATATATATATTATACGATTTTTTTATATACATACACATACATATATTGCCCGCCTGCTAGCCCCCCCCTCCCAACCCAGCCCGTCAGCCGTGCACCGTACCCAAAGCAAACGGAGAGCTACTTAGTTTTTAGACAGTCTCAAGCCACAAAAATTTGTTAACTGCTTTTGGCTAGGATTTTGTATGAATCTGATTTGTACAACATTAAAAGCCAAACTAGATTTGGCTAAAAATCCACATTTTTTTCTATAATTTCCTTTCTATGTATGCAATAACAATTTGTTGTAAGCAAAACTTATATATATATATACTATATATATATTCACTTATGTGCAAAAGCAGGAAAATGTGTAATGTCCCGACTATAGAGAGCAATCTAATCCCTGTAACTTCCTCTGTCCCACACGCTCCATGCTACATTTTAAGTTATGTTTGGGTTCGTTTTTTTTTTTTGTCTAAATAGAAAATTTAATTATGTTTATTTTATTTTATTTTATTTGACTTTTTTTTGTGAAAATACACTGTAATTTAATAAGCAAGAATGAGATCATCAGCAACCATCATCATCATCATCAGTAATATGCTAAAAATAAGTATATATACATAAACAGAAGAAGAAGAAGACGAAGAAGAAAACGAAAACAAAAAATAATAGTGCTTAAATCAATTATTAATAAATTTATAAATAGTTGTAAAACAGAAGATAACTGAAAACAATAACAAAGCAAGGATGAACAGTGAATAAGCAAAACAATAAAATTGCAATTATATTTATATATGAATAATTGCAATTCACGATTTAAGCTATATGCATATATATGTATATGTATAAATCAAGCTATATACATATATATATACACTATATATGTATATGTATTTTGTTTTATATTTGTCGTTCAAACAAATCGCTAGAATCGAACGAGCGCAAATAAGGGAGAAAAGAAACATGTGAAATTTACGTAAGGAAAAAATGTGTCATTTTAATTTTTACACTGAAATGCATTAATAAAAATTTTAATATATTAAAAAATCTCAAATGATGCAGTTTTTTCTCTTTTGAAATTTAGCGGACGAAGAGCAGAGGGGGGGGGGGGAGGGGTGATATAATCATAGAGAACTTCTCTAATATCATATATAGTTGAAGATACGCCTGGAACAGCATTATCCTTATATAGTTAAGATCTTATAAAAGTTGATATAATTCTAGAGTATCTAGATAGGCCAACAAGCCTATGCTTGGGTACTTGATGCGCCGGGAAGACTCTTATCATTTTACAGAATTTCTTTTAAAAATATGTTATACATATATATAGTTTGAAGATATATATGTAATAACATAATTGTATAGTGAAGATATTCCAGCAACTCTAACCTACTCTTAATTTCTATCCATATGCAGATAGCTATGCAAGCCATACCATGAGCACTCCAAGCAGGCATTCAGCCAAGTCTCGACTGGCTGCTTGTTGTCGTAAAGAATTGTCGTAAAGAATATTGTAAATTATATACATATTTATGGATCTATCTCTAACAACACATTATAATACATCATATACATACATGCAGCACTTCTGTAAACTAATCAACTTCTAGCTATATTCAGATAGGCCTTCCAGCCCATGCCATGCCCCTCGAACACCACGAAAGACACACAACAACTTACAGCATTATTTTGCCATTAACTATAGTTTGTTTTTTATTGTTACATATACATTATACATATACACATACATATTGAACGCAAAAGCTTAAAACTGCATAAAACAATTCACTTGGACATCACGGACACACACACAAAGTACATTTAAATTAAAATTGTTTTTTGTTTTGTTTTCTTTTTATCGTTTCTCGCACTTGCACGTCAGGGGTTGAGTTGTCTTTTGTTTTCTTTGTTGTTTGGTTGCTTCAAAGATTGTTTTTGGTTTCTTATATTTTAGTTTTTAATTTATACAATTCATATGGGTTAAATCTATATATATATATATTATTGGCTTAATCGCTTGCGTTTCTAAGAAGGGATTCGTTTTCATGCATTGCGCGCTACCCAAAGAGGCTCAAGTCGAGGCTGTCCAGCGAGCGATTCATTTGATGATGTTTCAACTCTAACTTTTTTAAAGGTACAATTTCCAAATATCAAAATGGGCGAAAAAATTATGAATGAAATCACATTGACAGGCGAAAGGGGAAAAGTGGTTAAAAGTCGAAGATCAAATTTAAAGACACAATGTCGTGAAGTGATAAGGACAGTAACTGCAAAATTTTGTGGATATCTCTGTTAGCTCTTTACATATTCAAGTGAAATATATCAGTGTTGGTTGTTGGTGTTGTTGTTTTTGGTGTTCTTCTTCTTCTCATTGTTGTTTCATAGTTGTAGTTGTAGTTGTAGCTGTGGTTGTGGTTGTGGTTGTTCTCGTTCATCGTAATTCTTGTTGTTGCCGTTGATTTTATTGATGCTGTCGCGGGGCGTGTTCCGTTAATTGTGAAGCTGCATTTCCCAGAGATTGCTAGGCAAACAGCAGCCAACCGATGCACAAAAAGGCGAGATACAGAAACAGTCTGGACAGTGTCTGCTCATCATCGTACTGTGTAGTGCCACGATTAGCCGCTAAAAACGAGTGATAAACAGAACAGAAGTTTTAAGTATAGGGGCGTGGCATGGCGTCGATCATGTTGATTGCTCACCTGCTGGCCGTGGTTCGCCAAAGTTAAGCGAAGATGTAAAGAAACCAAAGGGAAAGGCGCCTATGCCGAACGATACATGGAAGCTATCACCAAAGCCAAACCCCGGGAATCCAGGTGCTGGCTCTGGCTCTGTACGCTGGCCGGCAGGACGTGGCGGCACCTTGTTGCTGCAGAAAGAGAAGGATTCAATTTGAGTTCGAATTTCATTATTGTTGGCCATTTGATTGCACCCACCGTGGATCCTCTTGGCGTGTGCTGTTCCGACCGTAAAGCGGTATTACTTTGTCCTTGTCAACGGCCGCCTTGCAGACGGGGCAGAGCTTGCGGTTGGGCCGTGTAAGCAGCCACTGGTGCAAGCACGGCCAGCAGAAGAGATGGCCACACATGCTGACCACCGCATCCTTGGCCGTATCCAAGCATATATTGCACTCGTACATGGATTCCTCGTTTTGGTCCTTGTCATTGCCGCCGCCGCCACTGCCGGTAGCGCTGGCGCCCTCACTCGTTGCACCGCACGATGATGTGGATGCCGTTGCTGTTGTTGATCCTGTTGCTGACGATGACACCGATGCCCCATTCAGATCGGCCATGTTGCCGCTGGCCAGGGCGCTGCCCGTGAACGAATATGATGTTGGTCGATGACGCAGCTCCGACGTGGACCCAGCTGGCTCCATGGCCCACTCAATGTTCTCCGTGTTCGAGTCATTGTTGTTGCTGTTGTTGTTCTTGTTGTTTGTTGAACTGCTGTTGCTGTTGACACCGACGCCGGCATTCGACGAGGTGGTGGGCAACTCGGGCGCCGTGGCCAACTGTGGCTCCCCAACGAGAGTGGCTGTTGCCGCCTCCATATCCAGTGCTCTGTGCTCGCTCAACAGATGTACGGCTAAAAGTTATTGCTTGTTGACGTCCCCTCTAAACGTGGCACTAAAAGAAACGAGAACAACAAGAATTTAGTAATTGCATTTAAAAGCAGGCACCAAGCGTGGCAATTATAGATATCGTCAACCTGCTGCGAACCCGCAACTGCAGCTAATTGGAAATGCTATATATATATATATATATCTATTGGGAATATACAAGTGGGCAGAGCTGGCCAATCGATCGATAGCGTACAAGTTTCTCAACATTAAAGCTAGACGTGGCCCAGTTAGACTCGAGTCCGTTCGTAAATCCTAATTCCTATTCAAAAACAAAAAAATACTATTTAGAATGTGTGCCAAAAGTAACTTCAATTTTCAAGTGAAACTATATAGACGTGACACTAGCGACAACAGCTGCTCGATGGCTATATATACATATATACTATACTATATACGTATTATATATGTGTGTATGAAGTGTGTTTTCGAAAAGCAGTGTTAAGGCAAAGGTTTCTATAGCTCGAGCTGTACAGTAGACTAAACACAGACACACACACATACATATATATGTATATGTACATATATGTGTATATATATATACATATGCATATCGCATGTCATTCGCTACGCATGTTTATCGGCACAAACGTAATCACAGGTAATTGTGCGGTACTTAAGTTTAATTCATATGTAAACATGTATATACATACATACACAGTATAGGTATGTATGTACATCACACATACATGCATACATCGCTCGACAGCTGCAAAAAGGTATGCAGTTTCGCTGCAGAACAGCTGCAGAACTATTATTTAAAAAGCACTTGATATTATTAAATAAATATATATAACCAGTAAGATATATCGCCTCAAAGCAGCTTTAAAAACATTCGAAAATTGTCAAGCTAAAGTGCAGAGCGCCGCCGAGTACAAAGTTTGCGTGCAATTAACATTACAATGGCTTCAATTGCATCATTATGATTAATAAAACGAACTTAATCGAGATCAGAGAGACACACAGAGAGAGAGAGAGAGGGAGAGCGAGAGAACGTACGTCACGTGATGCTCGCTGATAACGACTACAGCTGGGCACTAGAAGTTTCAATCGGTTCCGGATATCGCCGTGGCGTACCTGGCAGAACCTTCGCTAATGCCATTCAAATTGCACAAACAAAAACAAACAAACACATATATTGCGTATGTATGTATGTATGTGTGTGCGCGCGAGGCAGAGCCGCCAGGCGAGCTTTCAGCTATGTGCGTACTTTGCAGCTGACGTACATATGCATGTACATACGTGACTGCTTACATGTGTTGCACGTCCATGTATGCATGTGTGTGTGTGTGTGTGTGTGTGTTGCATACGAATGTAGCGATAGCCTATCAGATGAGCACGCACACACATACACATGGAAAAAAAAAAAAAGAACACGCACACACCCGTAAACACCTACACATATATATGTATGTGTATTTGCAGAATATATACACACACGCGCACACACAGGCGCATATCCATGTATTTTCAACGACACTGTTATTGTTTGATTGTTTTGGGCGAAATGCCACACAAATAGTTTTTGCAATATTTGGCACTCACATGAAATTCCCATTTACCGCGTCACATGAGACTCTCGATATAACTGTTCGGTTTTTCAATAACTTGCTAGAGCTAATATATGTTTATTTTGATTTTCCTCAAGGCAAAACTGGTTGGGCCTGGCACACTATGAAAAACAACATATGTATGTACAAGTACACACACACCTACACACACACACACACACAAAATACATACCTTTTAATAGTAATAAAACGCACACGTAATTCCTACTAGACTAAAACAGATTGTTCATAGAACTGACACTTTAAAAACAAATTATATTACAGCGAATGTCATTACAGCTAATTTAATATTAATATTCTAGCCAAAAAGAAAACAATACGAAGTGTCCAGCACCAACGCGATGGCGATATGCCTTGAAATTTACGGGCGGCGACAATCGAGAAAGCGCTGCTGTTATCACACAATAAAATATCGATATATAAGTGTTGAAAGTACACATCGATAGGTGTGACACTATTGAAATATCGATATGTGAGAAAATAATCATAAAAGTGATCTATTTTTTTATATTTATTTGTCTTCTATTTTTCAAATTAATATAATTTATATGCAAAGGCTAAAATGAAACGATAAATGCAACAAACTGATAGTTTAATTTGTTTCACTTACATATGGAATGCTAAAATTAAGATGCCAATAAGTTTTCTATTCATACAACCTTTGGACCCACTTTCCAACTAGACTCCAACTAGACTGTGACTATTTAAACAGTTGTGTCCATCCATATATCGATAAGATTTAATATTGATGCGATATTTGCCGTTGCCAATTTGACATACCAGCATGACACTCAGTTTTGATCAAAACAATAAAATGAAAGACAACAGCCGAAATACATACGTACAAAAATTTCATTTATTTTGTTGGATAATGTGAAGGCTTCGCCTTAGCTAAAAACGACGATTAATGATTAAAACGTTAACAATTAAAACGCAGCGGCCGCAATAACTTGGAAGGCCATGTAGGCGGTCGCCAGCAGCGCCACGAAGAAGGCGAGTGCACGTGCCGGTTGGGGCACCGGGACGACGGCGTAGACCAGGGTGTGGGCAACGCGCGAGATGCCGACGGCACGGAACAGATTGATGGCCAGGAAGGCGCTGGGGTTGGTCAGCACGTAGAGCAGGCCGATGGCGAAGAAGGGCAGAATGTTCTCCAGATCGTTGCGATGGGCACGGCGCACGCGCTCCACATTAGGATCATCGAATTTAACCTTCAATTTCGGCGACATCAGATCCTCCGGATTGGCGAATGTCTACAATGTCAACGGAACAACAACAACAACAATCAGCAAATTGATAAATGCTCGCATCATAATCTATGCACTTTCACCCGCTGACCGCGCGGACTTTGGCCCAGAGGGACTGTAGCACGCCAGCTTACCTTGGTCTTGAAGCGCTGTATGGCCGTGAGCAAGGCCATGGCCAGCATTTTGACGACCAGCACGCCGGCCCAGAACGCGAAGCTCTTGAACACCGGATTGTTTAGGGTAAGCAATTCCAGACTCATCTTGACAACTCAATTTATTTACACTCTTAGCTAATCGACGTGAACCGCTTTCGGACGTTGCGAATTATCGACTGGCGCGAGCGCTGCGTCTCTGCTCGTTATATGTGTGTATACCGGCATCTGCTTAGCTCTCTCACGCAGCTCTCTCTCTCTCTCTCTCTCGCTCGGTCGCCCTTAAGCTCTCACACACTCGCTCGCTCTCTTTCTTACGCATAGCCAAAACACTTGTATGCTCATGCAGAAAGCGCTGAGTCACACTGACACCGTCAAAACAAAACACACACACACACACATGCATGCACACACACACACACTTACCAAAGTTGCAAAGCGCGCTAGGCCGGTGATTATGCTCATCGCAAACATTTTGAGCACCAAGACGGCCGACCAGCCAATGTAGCAGCGGAACACCTCATTGTCCAGCGAGATTAGCTCGTGATGAAACATCGTTTCGTCTTGGCATTCACTCAACGATTGATTCGCGTTCGATTGCTGAGCCTCAGCTCTATGTCATATATATACATACATATGTATGTATGTGAGTGTGTGTGCATGCATGCACATATGCACTTGCATTGCTAGCGGGACGTCTAGTCAATTTCAACAGCTTATCGGCATAATCTTAACTTAATATATGACATACATACATACATATGTACAGACATGTACAGGTTTAGCTAGACATTCCATGCCCTCTACTAAACAACATGCGAGGTGTGCTCAAAAAGTATCGCGGCTTTTCTATATTATTATTATTTTTTATTTTATTTTAAAATTTGGTATACATTCAATAATCCTCATTAGATATTATCTTATCTTGTTCAAGCCAATTGCTGCTTCAATGCCGTCTATATCTCTTCAATGGTACCATTACGAAAAGTATATATCATATTTATATATACTTTATTTCCATTCAATTCCTAGACTGTTCAACTTTCTTATCAAAAATCGATAAATATCGATTTCAGCTGCTATTTGTCTGCATAGGGTATCTCGAAGTCGGATAAATAGATAGCATTCTGCTCTTCTTCATAGTATTATATATACTTATAGACTTCCGACCATAAATATATCTCCTAGACCTCTACAGAGCCATAACATTTCTATACTTGCTTTCATATATGTATGCAAGTAAACCCCATTTGGGAGCGAGTACACCTCTAATGCTGATGGCGTCACATCGACATCATGGCGATTAAATGAATTGACAAAAGCTCAAATGGGAATGGCTGTAATTGTCGTGAATTGAAAACAAAAAGCGAACAATTTTCAAATTAGCCCAGATGCAACGATTAGCCGGAGCGGAGGGGGGCTAGAGGGGGTCCTAGTATAGAAAACTACATATTCTCGGCTTTAGCATTAGTCAATACGTAGTTAGCTAAAGGGTTTACGTGCGAGAACACTTTGAATTGCAAATGGAATTGAGGCTGATTAAATTGCAAAATAACTAAACTATAAATAAATGGTAATTTATTAGATATGTGAATGAATATGTATGTACATATGTATATAAATATATATGTATATGCACATATGTATATTATTATTATTGAAGTCTAGTTCTCAACTGTCTTACTTGACATTAATTATACTCTTGTAATGGGTATAAAACTTGTTATTTGTAGGACTGCTTTAAACATGCCTATACCAACTCTTATAATCCATATAAGACTTTCAATCAAGCTTTAAGTATGCCTATACCAACTCTTATAATTCGTATAATACTTTTAATCAAGCTTTAAGCATGCCTATACCAACTCTTATAATTCGCATAAGACTTTCAATCAGGCTTTAAGCATGCCTATACCAACTCTTATAATTCATTATAAGACTTTCAATCAAGCTTTACGCATGCCTATGCCTACTCTTATTATTCGTATAAGACTTTCAATGAGGCCTGCTGTTGGGATTAGTCCCTTAAGGACTTTAGGACTGTTTCACGGATAGTTTAAAAGCTCGCTCAGACTAGCTCTTATAATGCGTATAAGATCTTCAGAGTGTAGCTCTGTCTTGAACACAAACTCTTATAACGCGTATAAGAACTTTAATCTGTAACTCTTTAATTAAGAATTGTTTCCTTAGAAGTCATATGACAATTTCATGCAGAGCCAATAAGCACTACAAACTCTTATAATCTGTATAAGACTTAATCAGCTCTGCAATTGCAGTTGAGGGCTCTTATAATGTGTATAAGATTGGCATTCAGCTCTTTCTATATACCCTTTAGGACTTTCTGACATTGTTCTAGCTTATAAATATGCCTATACTAACTCTTATAATGCGTATAAGACTGTCAATCAATTCTTCAATTCAGGCTGCGTTGTTAATCCTCAGTGAAACTCTTCTAATGCGAAACTCTTTCAATCAGCTCTCTAATTGAATCAGCTCTCTAAGTTAGAGAAACTCTTATAATACGTATAAGACTATCAATCAGCTTCCTAATTGCACTTCTCTTCCTTAAAGACATCGGACTCAAAAAAAAAAGCTGATAATTGAAATAAAGCTTAGCTCCAAGACGAGCAATTTGGGTGAATCTGGAGCATAGCCAAGATCTGGGCAGCCAAAGGGCTTCTCGGGCCAGTGCGCTCCCATTGGGAGACCTTCGTCAGAATTCCGTGGGCAAATTAAAAATGGCAAAGCTCAGTTGCAGTTCAGCTCAACTCAATCAGCTGCAGTCGGGGCTTACTTAAACTAAAGTGCGCTGTAATCTCCCATCATCATTATCATTATCATTATCATCATCTTCAGCAGAGGGGGAGAGGCAACGTCTGCGCTTTTCATCAGTCCCAGTTTGTGGGTCTGTCCACATTTTGCTAAGGAAACCCGCAGGCGAGCCGCACTTCAGCATGAAATGGCTCTTCCTACGATTCTTGAGTGTAATTAATTAATTTCGCGCTCATTTAACTATGCGCCCATTGTGCTGCTTCTGTCTCTGTCTCTGTCTCTGCTGCAGAGCATAAAACATAATGTGAACAATTTACATAACATTCGGCTGGGGCAGCGATTGCAGCTCAGTGATCGTTCCACTTTGGCCGTGCACGCGCGTCGCATTCGAATCCGTATCCGAATCCGAATCCCATTCGCCCTAGCGCCGAGCCATCTACAGCGCAAGGATATCTGAAAGGATCAATTGTATTATTTTCTCTCCTTTTTTTTTTGTTCTCCTTAAAATGTCTCACGGTGAACGGAAAGGTCGACTGAATGTGGTTAAATTTTTGGAATTGGTAAAGGAAAACGTTTTTTTTTTTAAGTGTAAAAACTATGAAAATAAAATAGTTGAGGAAAATAAGTTAACAAGTTGCTTACAATTTAATTTTTAATATAGTTGAGTTCAAGTTTTATGAGTTTAACCTGAGCTCGAGAGGAAATAAGTAAGAGTGTTTCAGCCGGGAGTGCCTGACTGGCTGATACCCTGGCTGAGCAAAGAAGCTGGAGTGGCCCAGCCGGAGTGCCTGACTGGTAGCTACTCTGACTGCAGTTAAGTAAGAGGCGGAAAGTGCCTGACCAGCAGTTACCCTGACAGCTGTGCTGAACAAATTAGCTAGAGTGGTCTAGTAGGCAGTGCCTGACTAGCAGTTACCCTGATAGCTGTGCCGAGCTACAGCCCATATTTGAGTATAGCTTGAATGAAACTGTACCAAAATTTGACCAACTATAGCTAATAACTCTTATATGTGGATAAGTTTCAAGATTATACATCTTTTTTATAGCAAACTTGATCTGCACGATCTGCTACATATAAGACTACGAGTGTTTACGATTACGAGTTTCTAGTACTTCAACAGGCAGATATATTATATAGGAACTAGACCAGCTCGGCTGTACATGCTAAATAGCCTAGAAGGGGTCATATAAGTATAGGCAACCACATAATAACCATTATCAGTGGGTTCAGGTTCTTTAAATATTGAAAGTGTTCTATATATATTTATATATATTTATATACATATATATTTAGTATATATACAATATATGTAGTATATATATACAATAAAATATATATCACATTACAGATACTAAGATTTCATGACTGTCGAAGTCTTATGGAAAGCCTAAGCACAAAACTTAATATGTACTCCCTACAATGGCATAGTATGAGTTCTCAGCTTACTATACTATATGTATATACTCATACTTACATACTTATACTACTTATACTTATAGTTACTTGACAAAAAGTTAACTTATATTACATATAGACTTGTGTATATAACTAAGATTCCTCTATCAATCTCATTTCATATTTCTAAGAATATCCTATACAGCTCTTATACAAACTCTGCTACAAGCTCTTCTTATACTCTACCCTTGCTTTAGGCCTTTTCCGTCGCCTGCCTTGTGCTGCACTTCTATAGCTTTAACGATCGCGACATTATGACCTCATTCATGGCGACAGGCACATTCACCGGCTACATCATAGTGGTCGTCGGTGTCTTTGCAGGTAAACCACAAGCTATAGAATACATACATATATATATATATATATATATAATCATAATCAATATCAATATCAAAATCCTGACCAGGCGTACTGATGCGCGCGCCCATACACAAGCGCATCGACATCTTCTTCAGCGTGCTGGGCTGCGCGATGTTCGTGGCCAGCGGGATCTTCATCATCGAGGCCTGGGAGTTCTCGTTCCGCACGCGGACACGGGACCTCGCGCTGATCAAGGCCTCGCTGTCCATTGTGAATGGCGTGCTGTTCGGCTTCGATGCGATCTTCACATTTCGGGATAAATAATGGATAAATCGCGATTGCCCATTCCCATCTGGCGCTGCATTTACAATCGTATTATACTTAAGACACAGATACTTTCTGCATACATACATACATACATGGGCATACATACATACATATTTGAAATCATAAATAGGAGCAAAAACTAAAGGACTACAAACGAAACGAAAGGGAGCTGGGTTTGGTTCTCTTGCTAAATACATAATTTATTTTATTCTTTTCACTTTTCACTTTGAAATCATTTTTACAATTTTGTGTGCAACTTTTTTGTTTCTTTTTTTTTTTGTTTGTTTTGTGTCAATAAAAAAATATACATGTGTATAGTATAATAAGCCTGCATTGTGCATAAAAGGTGATTACAATTAGGCTGAACACGCACACACACACTCATACATACACACGCACGCACAGTGAGAGAGAGAGAGGGAGAGAGACACGCCCTCTCGCACAGACAGAGGTGCACCAATTAGCCGCTGACATGGAATTCATGAAAAGTAGCTTGGACGCGTTTATACATTGTTTAAAGTAGTTAGATTTAAATTTTTATTGTGTTTGTTTTGTTTTTGCTTCTGCTTATTTTGCTTATGATTTTTTTCCATGATTCATTGACGTGAGAAAAATATGCGACGTCGTCTTGTCATAATCATCGACGTCGTCGTCTTCGTGCTCTAGGGCATCTTTGGATGTTGTTGCTGCTGCTGCTGCTGCTCTAGGCTGTTGTGGCGTTGTTGTTGTTGTTGATGTTGTGTTGCGTGTGTCGTCTTAGGCAGAATTGTGTATGTTGAGTCGGAAAATATCATGAGCAACGAAATAGGTACCGGCGTTGGCTTTCAGCACAAACACCTGAGAGAAAGCGTGTGGAGGATCGTCGTCGCACTGCAAATCGATTGAGAAGGGAATTCAAATTACAAAGAATTTCAGCGGAATGTCAGGGTATCTGTTATCAAATATTAAACACAGCAATAATTGCATCTCATGTTTAAGTCAATAGGTGCTCACGAAAGTTTAGAAATTAGGGAATTGTTGTATTAGCAGAAAGTTGGAGGAGAAACCCAAAGTGAGGGAGACTAACTACACCATGTATGGATGACTCTGTTCGGTGCACCGAAGCTCAAATACTCTAGCAGGTAGTGCAATATAAGATAACCTATCGAGTTCTCAGAGAGAGAGAGAGAGAGAGAGAGTGAGAGATTCTCGACTGATATATTAATACATGAGGCATACAAGAACTGGATATAGAGTAAACATAAGCTCTCTTGGGGAATTCAGTGTTTAGAGCACGAGAAATATGTTTATACAATGGCAAGGAATTTTTGTTAATTCTAAATTATTGATCATATATCAAATATACAAATCACAGCATAAACATGACTTAGAGAATTTTGTGTTTAAACAATAGTCTAGAGTCGCTTGGATTCTAGCTAAAGAGTATTTGTACATCATTCTAAATTTGACCACAAAGATACTGTTTATCAGTGTATATATATAGATTGATCCAGGGAGAATGGCAATACGTTCAACAATAACAATAACCTGTCTGTAGAGTAGGACGACATGATTAGAGGCGCGCCTGGCAACAGATGCTCAGGGGTATGGGTGCATATATATGTGTGTGCGGTATGTATGCATAGTTTAATGTACATCAGTTGAAGTAGTGTTTGTTAGCATGGTCCCAAACTAGAACGGTTATACAGTAAAGTATTAAACTCATTTAGTAGGTCAATGTGGCATTTAACTGTTTGTTACGATTAGTTGCAACAGAATACTCTTTACTTTGCCTGGCCAGGATCACTCTCTGAGTGTTGTTGTTGTTGTTGTTGCTGCTGATGGTGCATTCGGTCGAGCTGATACGATTGGGGCTACACATTGTGCAGCGCAAGCCTAAAGATGTCGTGCTGCACAAAGAAGCTAACGCCCACAGGCTTCAGTACAAAGGTCTGAATATACGCATGCGGCTGATCCTCATCGGTCTGCATCGATATAGTCATACATATATATATGTATATACATTTATATATATATATAGTATCATATACATATACATGTGCAAATTGGAACCTTCTATATATTGTTTGAATGCTCAAGGCTTCCTCATGATGCTCACCTGCAGACGTCCGAGAACATTTATCAAGACTCCGCCATCAAATGTGGGCTGCGAGTCCACCGTTGTAATCACTCGCGTGATCTTTTGGAAACTGAGGCTCTTTGTTGATTAAGAGATAGAAAAGATAATGAATTTGGTTTTGTTAAATATATATATGTTGACTCGACTTACCTGGACTTTCTCAAGTATTTTTGGCGCTCCCTGGATTTGATGTCCTTCGAAAGTCATAAAGGACTCCGTTGCCTGGGCGAAATGAAGCGAGAAACAATTACAAATATTCGATTAGTGAATGCGTGCGTATGTGTGTGTGTGTGTGTGTGTGCACATATATACGGCACTATACGCTCACAAGCACATACACAGTTGCGAATCATATACATACAACATGACTATTCGTGCAAATTTAGCATGTATATAGAGACGTCTGTGTATCTGTATGTGTGTCTGTGTCATACTTTGCATAGGAAATTTCGAGAAAGTCACATTTATGCCCTAACTTGCGCATACATTATTTAACTAATCTGCGAACAGCGTTTTTAGAGCGGCCAAAATAACAAAATAGCAATTTGCGCGCTCTTTTTCTATCGGTGGCGAGCAAGAATTATGCTGTAGGCTTTTTTTGTCAAGGGCGCCATGCGCGTCACCTGTGCGACGACGACGAAGAACAATAATACTGCCCTTGTACATATATATATGGCAGCCAATGAAGTAGAGTGTCTGTAGGCTGCTTAGATTGCCTATCGAAATTAAATAGTCAAAGAGTTTCCATTGCCCAATGTGGGACGCCACTTACACTGTAAAAGTTGACCACATTGGCGCGGTTCGCCGGGTCGTCGAATATGCTATAATATTGCTGAACGAAGCCTTTGCCAATATCCTCGTACTGTGGGTTGAGTGCCATGTTGTCGATTATTGTTTATTTGTTGTAATTGGAAGTGTGTCTATAATACGTAGTTAACTATACAGCTTATCAAATATTTTGGTTTAGACTTAATGAAATTGAGAGACACTGAAAACGCGAAAGACACGGGAAGAGTGTGACCAACAGCGAGTAACAACTAAATTCGCAATCAATTTACTTTCCAACATAATTGCATTGTTTCGACTATTCGATTATAAATTAAAACATCGATAGGTAACAATTCAGATTTGTCTAGCTTTTTTATTTAAAATTTAAATTACTTGCCAGTATCGTATTTGTAAAATGAATAGTTCGCTTATTATTGGCTTTGTATGAAGCTTTCGCCGTTTAAATTGAGTTTTATTTTTATGTGGGCAACAGCTAAAGTCGAGGTATTATTTGGGTTCACACAGACGGTCACACTGGCACATACTATAAATACCAAACGGCTGAGCGTTTCGTGCGCAAAGCGATTAAAGACGGTTTCAGTGTTATAATGTTAACTTTAGCTAATATTTCGCAGCTTTGTCGCATTTGCCTGCGGCATTTGCGGCAGCAGCAGCCAGCCAGAGATCCCCATTACACACAGCGGAACAAATCCAGCTACAACTCGAAGGCCTTACCGCACTTGGCGAAAATGTTGAATCAGTTTTTTGCCATTGACATTTTTCAGCAACCGGACACCTTTCCGGAGCAGATATGTGCACTGTGCTACAATGCCATGGAGTACTTCCAGCAGCTGTGCGCCGTCGCCGAGCAGAGCAGCGAGACGTTGAGCCGCCTGGACATGACCTTGATTGAGCAGCCGGAAGTCCCGGTGACAAACGCAGGCGACGACGCTATTGCTGATGCTGATCACTCGGTTGGTATACACAAATCTTTACAGTTGAGTCAGCTTGTTTTAGGGCTGAGCTAGCGTTTTTGCAGTTGCTGCTTGTGAAAGCTGAGCCCATAGACGACGAAGCGCTACATCAACAAGAGTACGACTTCGAGCACGAAGAAGGCGACGCCGAAGCAGACGCTGACATAGACGTTGACATAGATGTAGATGCAGATGCAGATACAGATGCTTATGCTGATGTAGATGTAGATGGCGACGCCAACAATCAAAGCCAGGACTCGACAAACGATGATGAGACCGAGACCGTCATGAGCAGCTATGCAGCGACAGAGACGACGTCGTCAACGGCGGCGGCGGCGGCAGCAGCAGCTGCTGCTAGCAACAAGCGTAAGCTGCTCGCCTGCGAGCAGTGCGGCAAGCAGGTGTACAAGCTGCCCTACCTGGAGGCCCACATACGCAGCGTGCACGAGGGCCACCCGAAGCCGTTCCTCTGCCGCAACTGTGACAAGGCGTTCACGCGCTACGAGCAGCTGCGCTCGCACGTGCGCAACGTCCATCCGGCTGTGGCCGCAGCCACAAAGCCGCCCAGCGACGAGCTGGAGCTGATCTGTGAGCAGTGCAACCGACGTTACAGTACTAAGAATGCGCTCGGCGAGCACCTGAAGCGGCACGCCCAGGAGAAGCCGCACATCTGCGAGCACTGCGGCGCGGCGAAGGTGACGCGCACCGAGCTGCTCACCCATCTGCGCATCCACAATCCCGACTGGGAGAAGTTCAAGTGCAAGCAGTGCCCCCAGCTCTTCCGCCACAAGAGCGCCATCAGCCGGCACGTGCGCGTCGTGCACGAGGGACAGCGACGCTTTCAGTGCGGTCACTGCCAGAAGAGATTCGGCACGCACGCCTCCCAGCTGCGCCACGAGCGCCTCCACCTGGATACCTACTAAGCCTGGCCACCGCCACATTCCACGACATATAGCCATTCCAATTGTTTATGTTTATCACAAAAAAGAACTATCCTAACTCCATTCCTTTGTTCACATTTGTTTACACTCATCGAGCACATTGATACACACAGGCACAAAGAACGCTAAACCCGAGCAGCTTAGCAATAAAGCAAACCCTTTTTTAAGCTTTTATCTAAACAATGTACTCCATTTCATATGATGTAATCTAATCCAGATGTCTGCAGACATGTCTTTGTTATGTCTATCCAGATGTCTGCAGACGGAGTGAGGCTTAGAAATGTTTTGGTTTAAGTTTCATAGCTGTGTTCGGGTATCTTTTAACTGGACATACCCTACTAGAACACTTCTGTTTAGATAACTTTAAATCTTCTATATAGTCTTCTCTTAGGCTGTTCGATAGAAATCCGTCCGTCAATCAATCCATCAATCATTAACAGTATTATATACATTATTATATACATATGCATAATCTGAACAGTTTGATGATATATCAGAGATCCTAACGCACGATCCGTGCCGGGCCAGCGCAGAAGTTGCCAGCCTGGCGCGAGCTGAACTCCTTGTTGAACCAGTTCTTCATGGAGACCACCCAGTACTCCATCTGGTTGTCGTGCGTGTGAATCTCGATCAGTTGGTTCAGCTCCCGCTGGTAGTCGCGTGCCCGCTGCAGCTCGTTGTCGTCGAAGGCCTCGCAGATCTTGTGTACCAGGTCGGGTCGGATGTTGACCACGACCAGGCTGCTGCAGTTGAAGCCGGACATCAGGCCGCTGGCCAGCAGCGCCGTCGAGGCCAGCATCACGAGGCGTCCGAAGCGCAGGCACCGCTGACCCATCTCCAGATCGGCGCTGGCATAGTACAGCCCCATGAAGTTCGATATGCACTTCTCGGCCTTCGAGCAGAACTCAACCATGTCTACTGCGGGGCAGGTGCCAACATTATTAGTCCGGACTCGCACTCGGGCCTCAACTTACGCTCCACGCCCGTCATCGAGGGCATGTGATAGTAGAAGAAGGGCCGTGTCGGGCAGCGGGTGGACACGTTCCGGCAGTACTGGACCAACTGGTCCACGTTGCGCGGCCGAAAGAACAGTTCCGGCAATGTGACGACTCCGCTGACGCGCACCTCCTCCGCATGGGCGGCCAGCGAGAGGACGTCGGGCAGCGGCGCTCCGCCCACCTGAACCATTATCATCAGATTATGTCGGACGGCCGCTCGCTGCCAGTATTCACAGTTCGCCTTGCGTTCGCGCACGCGCATCATGGGACCCTCGCCGACGACGCCGTTGATGATGACGCCCGATATCATTTGGCTGCGCAGCCATTCCGCATACCGGTTGATGGGGCGCACGTCCAAGGACCTACGGCTATGTTAATATATGTGTATATAGATGGTTGTCAGGCGATGGTTCATATACTCACTCGTCGTTCTTGAAGCAGGAGAATACCGGCGCCAGTAGTCCGTGGAATCGTGGGCTAAATAACACAGTTCCCTTGGCCAGGACCGTCGGCGAGGTCAGGCCGGCTTCTGTTTGCTCGATTGAATCTTCTCTTTCCACTTCCCGGCCTAAAGTGAGTTCGTATTGGCTTTATACATTGTGCAGTGGACCACAATCGTTACCTGAAGCCGCTGGCAGTTGGGGATCGCTGAGACGGCTATCAGATGATTGCTGGACCGTTTCATGTTTTGCCTCTTCCTTACGAAACCAGGCCATAGCTCCGGCTTGAGGCAAAATTGTCAAAGGCAACGATAAATTTCGATGAATATGTTTGAATTGAGCGAACAGTCGCAAACTGCACATTAAAAAAAAAACATTAAAATACAAAGTAGGTGCTGGCAATAACCATACAACACAAAGAAAATACATCTAGAGTATTAGGAAATTCAAATTAACAATTAGTGCCCGCCACCCGTTTCACCCGTTTGTCGAACGCCGATACTGGCGGGGAAATAGCTAAATTTGCAACCCTGTCTGCGATAGTCAACACAACAAATATAGCTATAATCAGTTAGCAACGCTGTTGAGTAGATTGCTATATCGATACTTCGATGATTTTCTTTCATATTGTCCACCAGCAGTGAAAATTGAGACTCGAGTCGGCTTTTTCAGAATGTGGAAACTTCTATTGATTGCTATTTTAGCAATAAATAATTGCAATGCTGTGCTGGACACCGATGCCAATACTCTAGTATTGCTAGACAATTTGGCCATACGTGAAACGCATTCCATTTTCTTTAAGTCCCTGCAAGGTAACCGGCATGCACACACAGACACACGCAAATGCCTGCATTTGCTATGACGTGTACAATATTTATTGTTCTTTCTGTTCGCAGATCGTGGTTTTAAGCTGACCTATAAGTTGGCTGATGACTCTGGACTGCTGTTATCTCGCTATGGCGAATATTTGTACAAGAACTTGATTATCTTTGCGCCCAGCGTGGAGGAATTTGGCGGCGACATCGGCGTCGAGCGACTCGCCCAATTTGTCGACGACGGCGGCAATGTTTTGGTTGCGGGCAGTGAGAAATCTGGCGATGCACTGCGTGAGTTCGCCTCCGAGTGCGGTTTCGAGCTGGATGAAGAGAAGGCTGCGGTCATCGATCATCTGCACTACGACGAAAGCGATGCGGGCGACCACACGACGATTCTGACCTCTGCCCTCAACCTGATCGATGCGCCCAGTGTGGTGGGCAACGGCAATCGGGGAGCGGATGCACCTCCGCTGATCTATCGTGGCACCGGACTGATTGCCGACAAAGAGAATCCATTGGTGCTGAAACTGCTGACGGCCGAGAACAGCGCCTACAGCTACAATCCCGAGGTGAGCGTCACTGACTATCCGCATGCTGTGGGCCGCAGCACTTTGCTGATTGCCGCTCTGCAGGCGCGCAACAATGCACGCGTCGTCTTCTCCGGCTCGCTGCAGTTCTTTGCCGACGAATTCTTTAACATGGCCGTGCAGTATGCCCAGAACGGCGCCTACCACAAACAGGCGGGCAACCGCGCTGTCGCCGACTCCATCGGCAAGTGGGTGTTCGGGGAGAGCGGCCGGCTGCGTGTGGGCTCTGTGCGCCACCATAAGGTGGGCCAGACAAATCCACCAGAGCAGGCGTATACCATTGCGGATCCCGTTGTCTATACGATTGCCATCGAGGAGCTGGTCAAGGGCAAGTGGAAGCCGTACAAGGCCAACGATATTCAGATGGAGTTCGTGCGCATCGATCCATTTGTGCGCACCTTCCTCAAGCAGGTGAAGGGCAGCAGCTACGAGGCCCGCTTCGAGATACCGGATGTCTACGGCGTCTATCAGTTTAAGGTCGACTACAATCGCATCGGCTACACGCATCTCTATAGCACCACCCAGGTGTCGGTGCGTCCATTGGAGCACACACAGTACGAGCGGTTCATACCGAGCGCCTTCCCCTATTACACCAGCGCCTTCTCCATGATGATTGGCGTCTTCGTATTCTCGTTTGTCTTCTTGCACTTCAAGGAGGAGACCCACGGCCGCAGGGATGACAAGAAGAGCCAGTAGATACTAGTATTTATATGAACAATCATTATGTATATGCAGCCGAATGTCAACTGAATGTGCATATATTTCAATAAAATCACAACATAATTGTAATAAATTCAAATTTTGCATTTAAAAATGTAAATTTAAAAACTTGCATTTAGTATTTACCGTCTTAGGTTGGAAGCAATATTTGTAAACATTTTTAAAAAATCCCATCTCTAGCGCTGCCGCCTGCCATTGTCTGGTCACATTGTAGCAACAGCTGCTTTTCGATATGCGATATCGATTGTTAGTAATGCTAGTGCATAAAAGTGCAAGATCTCACTGCACCGAAATACATTTGCACAAATATGAGTGAACGCATTCCATTGACCAACTGCAGCCGTAACAACATTAAGCGCAATGTCCAGTGGAACGCCAATGCAATCATCGGCTGTGCCGCCCGTTTGGAGCTGTGACACGCACAGGCGCAGTCATAATCAACAGCGCGAACTGAAGCAACAACAACTACAACTTTTCACACTACAAACGGAGCTGCGACGCGCCACCAACCACTGGTTCCAGGCCAAAACCGACGAGCGCTTCCAGTTGCTAGTGCAGACCTGCGTCCAGATCCTCCAGCACGGCCTGTTGCAGCCAACGGCTATCGGAACGCTGGTAAGTGCGACTCAGCCTGAACTCGTCTTCTGATAAGAGCAGCGCAGCGCAGTGCGACATTCGCAACGCCCTAGGCTTACAAGAGAAGTGAGAAGAAGAAGAGCGATGTAGGCAAAATGGGAGTCGCACCAAAAATACCCTAGCTCAATGAGCAGACTAATTAGTATAACTTTCTGGTAGGAAAAATGCACGTAAAACAATAATGTTTAATGACTGAAATATTGAAGTATATAGATATATAGATATCTGAAAGTCAAGAAGTTCTGTTGATCTAAGCAAAGGTAAGCATGGCTTATATATGTATATAATAGCTCAGGTTCTAATTTTTAGAGCGGGGATTACCTGGCTAAGCTGAGAAAGTTTCAAATTTAATGTGAATAACAAAGGAATCATACAAGGGAGTGACCGGCTAGACGATATCCGATCTTGCGATTTACGTTCACCAATTAATTGCTGAGTAATTTTTGTTTTAAATGCATTTTCTTAAATTGTAATTTATGGAGTGCTCCAATGGCTTTCAGATGTGTGACTAGGGGGAGGTATGCTTAGGCTTAAAGCAGTTACAGCTGTGCATTCATCAGAGTCAACTAGAAATCTGGCCTATATATAGTGTATATATATTCTTTCATATCAAACACCTTTTCAATCCACCCTCGATTCTCCTTTTCCATCTCCATTCCAGCGCCTAGTTGAAGATTTTGAGTTTCTGCGCCTCAGCGAGCAGCAGCCACAGCAGCACCAACAACAGCAGCTACCAGAGTCGGTCACACCTGCTCGCTCAGCTGCTCCAGACTCAACCGGCAATGTTGCTTTTAATGTCTGCGAGTTCTTGTCGCATTGGGTGGCCAGCTGTCTGCGCTCGCGCTGCCTGTCGCGCTGCGTGCAGACGCTGCTGGCGGACAAGGAGCTGCTGGACGGCTACTACCAGCGCGAGCTGGCCTTTCTGCGGCACAGTGGCTGTGCGGCGGCGCTGTGTGTGTGCCTGACCGCCGTGGAGCTGGATCAGAGCAGCTTGCTCAGCCAGCTGGAGCCGGTGGTGGGCAGACGTCGCCATCGACGCACCAGCTCCCAGCCCAATTTCAGCTTATCGCAACGCCTGCATGTGGTGCAGGAGGAGGAGCAGCAGCAGCAACAGTTGTTCCCCTCGCAACAGCAACAGCGAGAGAGGCAGCAGCAAAAACAGCAGCAGCACTCGAGTCCTGGATCCATGCGACGCTTCAAGAGCCTGCCCTGCCTGTACCAGAGCGAGAGCAGCTTGGATAGATTGCCGAATGCTATGGCTGCCGGACTGCCGCAGGCTGCGGCGCGTCCTCGCTGCCAGACCTACAACAACAGTCCGAGTGGGTGCAGCATCAGCACCACCAGCAGCTGCAGCCAGGTAGCGTCGCCCGTGCCGCGGCGCATACAGCTGATCAACTGTGATGACATCAAGATCTGGACAGATCAGACGAGCAGCGTCACTCCGTCTCCGCCCGCGCCAGTACCAGTGCCCGCCGCGGCGAAGCAGCGCGGCAGTCCGCTGCACAGCTTCCTGGGCAACCTGTTCGGGTCGCCGCCCGTCTACACCAGCTGGTACAGCAAGAGTCGTGGGCAGAGCGACGAGGCGGGCAGCGTGCTGAACGGCTTTCTGGCCGTCAACGGCCGCAAGCTGGACAAGCGGCAGCAGCAGTCGCTCTTCGAGGGCGTCAGTATGCTCGACTACAACTACCAGGCTGCAGCAGCGACAACAACAACGGAGCCAGTGGACATTGTCGGCAGGCAGGTGGGTCAGGGTCAGCAGCAGCTGAGTGCCAGCTGCAGCACCACTGCCTCCTGCAGCCTGAGCAGCGGCAGCAGCAACAAGATGGACAACCAGAGTCTGGCCGCGTTCCTGCAGATGTCGCGCAATGCGCACAACAACACGGAGCTGGAGAAGGAGAACGCCCACTTTCGGATCTCGGAGGCGTGCATTGCGGCCATTGAGCACGTGAAGTGGACGCGACGAGGCCAGCCGCTGGGCTCGCCGGACTGCCCAGCCACCAGCAGCAGCGGCGCCACTGAGGGGGATGCGCTGCTGCTCAACTATGTGGAGCAGCAGCCCAGCAGCAATGGCCATGGCCATGGCCACGACAACAACAGCAATAGCGCCGAGGCCGTTGGTCTGCAGCTGATCTCGCGCTTCAATGACAAGCAGCTGCCCAAGCTGGCGGACCTCAAGTGGCTCGTCTCGGAGCAGGACGCACCGCAGCAGCTGCTGCCGCTGCCCAAGCTGACCGAGGAGCAGCAGCAGTTGGAGCTGCTGGGCGAGAGCAGCCTGACGCGCGGCACGAAAACCTGGGCACCGCCACGCCAGCAAATCATCTTCACCGAGCACCCAGCGGCCAGCCGCTCGCAGCTGCTTAGCCGGCAGCATTATCGGTGCGCCGGCTGCGGCATGCAGGTGACGCGTCAGTACCAACAGTACTTCCGCTACTGCAACTACTTGGGCAAGTACCTGTGCACGGGCTGCCATCGGAACCAGCTGTCGGCCATACCGGCCAAGATACTGCAGTCGTGGGACTTCCGCTGCTATGCGGTCAGCTCGTTCGCCTATCGCCTGATCGAACAGATGTACACATTCCCGCTGTTCCACGTGCCCGACCTGAACGGCCAGCTGTATGTGAAGCAGAAGCTGTTGGCCAGGGCGCGACGACGTCGGCTCCAGCTCAAATATGTGCACGACTTCATAGCCGCGTGTCGCTTTGCCAGCAAGTAAGTGCGGCCATGAGTCACTCCACTCCTAGTCAATCCTTGCATCTCTCTCTCTCTCTCTCTAATCCATTGTCTGCAGGGAACAGGCGCTGTTTGAGGCTGTGCCGGCGCACATCACCAACGATCCGGATATGTGGTCCATGTGCGACTTTGTCGATGTCCAAAACAGCAGCATGTGCCGCTCCATCGAGGATCTGATAGAGCTCAACGAACAGCACGTCTACAGCTGTGTGGTAATCTTGTGGATTCACTATTATCGCTGTTTTTCCAGCTGTTTAACTCGCTTTTCTTTTTCTTTCTGGCAGCTGTGCACGGGTCGCGCCTTTGTCTGCGAGCTGTGTAAGAGTCGCCAGCTCATCTACCCCTGGCAGCGTAAGGTGCATCGTTGCGGCCAGTGTGGCGCCTGTGTCCATGCCAACTGTAGGAAACTGAGCTCGGCTGGCGTCTGCTTGCGCTGCGACCGGCTGCATGGACGACAACAACAACAACAACAGGATTAGAACATAGCCAAATATTGATCACATTAACTTTTATGAAAATATCTGTATACTGTATATAAGCGTGTAAATTATGGAATCTATTAGCAAATGTACCTCAAGTGGAAGATGACCGATTCTTAAGTTGATTTTTATATAAATACAAAATATTTATTTTATTATATTAACCTTTGTATTTGACTTAGAGAGCAACAACTGGGATATCTCTCTATTTACTAATTGCAGTTTTATGTCAATATTCAGTTTTTTGTTCATTTAAGTTTACCGGCCATTTATCAAGTGTGTGTTAAGTCCGTTAAAAATGTTTTATTTTCAAATTTGGAGTCTCATATCGATATATTTAAATTCAAGTTATCGCTTTTCAAATTGCAAGGAGGATAATATAAAGTTATCGACATTCAACATAGAACTATCGCCAATAAGAATCGATAAGCTTTCAGCTGGCAGCTCATTTTTGTCATAGCAGCGTCAAAATATTTTCCTTTTGAGTTTGCAGTGCCCGTTCGAGTAGAGCATTAACATTTGCTTGCGAGCTAAAAGTTAAAAATTTGCACCATTCCTTTAATGAATCGGAAACGCAAATGCAGTGCCGAGTAAAAAACGTCATAAGTGTTGTTCATATAAATTAAACAGTTTTGACAAAATTTATGTTTTCGACTTTTTTTTGCTATCAAAAACGAAAGAAAAAGAGCGTCGTGCAACAGACACTGCCGATGAAGAGAACGCCATAAATTGAAGTGTAGGTTGGAAAGAAAAATACGAAGAAAATTTGCAAGTTTTTTCTTGTCGGTTGGCGCTTGCGTTCGACGCGAGCCTACAGCTGCCTGCCATCAACCAGCCTGCGGCCAAAGCTAAAATTTGCACCACAAACT
This sequence comes from Drosophila mercatorum, assembly GCA_961210405.1. NCBI lineage: Eukaryota > Metazoa > Arthropoda > Insecta > Diptera > Drosophilidae > Drosophila > Drosophila mercatorum. Next base: position 14,366,774 of record CAUIUS010000001.1, read on the forward strand.
TTTTGACATCTTTGAAGGCAAGTAAGAAAAAAAGCGAAAAAATTAAATATATACAACATTGCATTTGTGTGTGGAAGCTAAGTTGATTTTGTTGCCTGCCTTTGCGCCCGCTCGACCGTTCGGCGGCTCGGGCCGTCCACAAGCATGGGGGTAAATATGTACTGCGGTGGGCTTGATGCGTGCGTGCGTGCGTGTGTGTTTATTTGTGTGTGTATATACGTGTGTGTGTTTATATGTGCCCGTGTTGAGACAAAAGCAATGCGGCGCACTTCATTTTGGCGTGAGCAAATTCAACATATTCGCATATGAATGTATATATTTAATTGCATAAAATAATCGGAGGTGCGAAGAGAATAGATATATAATATGAAATACGCATGAGTATATATGCATAAATGCATTGACAAAATGGCTAAAATTTGCAAGCTTGTGACCAACACACACAAACACACATGCATACATACAATATATACATAGTCATATGTGAAGAAATTGAAATAATTACATATGTGTGTGCGTGTGTGTGTGTGTGTGTGTGTGCGTGCGTGCTTGCGTGTGTGTCAGTATGTTTATTTATCGATGTTTCTCCTTCTCCTGTTACCCATTTTCCATTGAATTTTCAGATAACTCAGGCGGCTGCTGCAACCAACATAAAGCGCAACGCAATCGAAATCGAAATCGAATGTCAACACGATAACTAAGGAAAAAGAAAAAGGAAGTAAACGGATCTGTCAAAAAGACAAATTCATTTCATTTCAGTTAATCTCTTCACTTCACCAATTTAAAAAGTTCTTGAAGAAGAAGAAGAAAAAGAAAGAAAAGAAAAAATAGAAAAAACAGCGAGAACGGCGGCAACAGCAGCAGCACTAGCAGCGGCGGCGTTTGCGATAGCCGAATAATAGCAACATTTCAAGTGCCGAATAAGATGGACATTGAAACAGACCAGTCTATCGAAGCTATGGATACCCAGGATACCCAAGAGGTCGAGATTATAACAAGCGACCTACAACAGCAACAACAGCAACAGCAGCAGCAGCAACAACAACAACAGACAAACTCGCCGCCACAATTGCCAAAGTTTAAAAATCTAATACATCCACAACAACAGCAACAGCAGCAACAACAACAACAGCCACAGCAGCTACCCAGTGAGAACGGCAACGTGCCGCCACAGCAATTGCTAGCCGAGAGCAGCTCCACATCATTTGGCAACGAGCAGGAAATGCCAATGGACGACGAAACTAAAGAGGATCAATTCCGTTCGGAGACAACATTCTCCTACACCGTGGAGAATGTCGGACAGATTAAGCAACAGCATCTATCGCAGCCGGTCTATGTCCGTATGTTGCCATGGAAGATCATGGTCATACCGAACGATCGTGCCCTCGGCTTCTTTCTGCAATGTAACGGAGAGAACGATTCGCCGACCTGGTCGTGCAATGCGATTGCCGAGCTGCGACTGAAGTGCCACAAGCCGGATGCGCCGCCGTTCACACGTGCTCGCATCAAGCATTTGTTCTACTCGAAGGAGAACGATTATGGCTATTCGAATTTCATCACCTGGCAGGAGCTGCAGGATCCAGACAAACACTATGTACACAATGGCAGCTTCACTCTCGAGGTGCACGTCATTGCCGACGCACCGCACGGTGTCCTATGGGACTCGAAGAAGCATACCGGCTATGTTGGCCTCAAGAATCAGGGCGCCACCTGCTACATGAACTCGCTGCTGCAGACGCTATATTTCACAAATTCGCTACGCCTGGCCGTCTACCGCATACCGACCGAGGCCGATGATAGCACCAAGTCGGTGGGACTCTCGCTGCAGCGCGTCTTCCACGAGCTGCAGTTCGGCGATCGTCCGGTCGGCACCAAGAAGCTAACCAAATCCTTTGGCTGGGAAACACTCGATTCGTTCATGCAGCACGACGTCCAGGAGTTTCTGCGCGTCCTGCTTGACAAGCTCGAGTCGAAGATGAAGGGCACCTGCCTGGAGGGCACCATACCCGGTCTGTTCGAGGGCAAAATGTCCTCGTACATCAAATGCACAAATGTCGACTACAATAGCACACGCTACGAGACCTTCTACGATATTCAGCTAAATATCAAAGACAAGAAGAACATCTTCGACTCCTTTCAGGACTACGTCGCCTCCGAGACGCTCGAGGGTGACAACAAATACGATGCCGGTGTCCATGGTCTGCAGGTGAGTTACCGATTGAGCTAATTGGATGGCTACGATGACATTCGCCTCTAAAACATAGCAAAAGTCAATAGCATCCACATCACAGTTAACATATTTAAATCGCGCGTGGATCGTATTGCCCCGTAGTCACGTGGATCGTAATATTTCCAAGTATCGCATGGCTGCCAGTGTTGGTAAACGCTCTGTGGAAAACAGTTGACTATTTCGTCATCAAATGAAATTCAAATGGCTTCGATTGATGCAAATTTATTGCGAAATTAGAGTTATTAGCGAATACATCATTTACGAATCCATTTTTTTTTTTGGTGATTCGAGTTGATTACAAGTGCAATTATTAAACTCTATTATAAGCCCAATCTAATTCTAATTGCATATAAATGTGTTTCATAGTTAATATGGAAATACCATAGGTATCGTTTCCGAAATGTTTCTCAAGTTAATATCCACATGAATTAGATCCATCATATCATTTTAAGTTCAAACTCAAATATAATGTAAACAATTCTGAAATGCGAACCGTTATCGTAACATATCTATCCACATTCAATTTAATAAGAATTTGCGTGCTTTAATAAATATTTTTCTCTCGTTTGTTGTGCAGGAGGCGAGCAAGGGCGTCATATTCACATCATTCCCGCCGGTGCTGCATTTGCATTTGATGCGTTTCCAATACGATCCGATTACTGACAGCTCGATCAAGTACAACGATCGCTTCGAGTTCTATGAGCAAATCAATTTGGATCGCTATCTGGCCGACCGTGAGAAGACGCCAGCCGATTATGTGCTGCATGCCGTGCTCGTCCATTCCGGCGACAACCATGGCGGGCATTATGTGGTCTTTATCAATCCGAAGGCCGACGGACGTTGGTTTAAGTTTGATGACGATGTCGTCTCCAGTTGCCGCAAGCAGGAGGCCATTGATCAGAACTATGGCGGCATGGACGATGAGATCTCGTTCCATGCCAAGTGCAGCAATGCGTACATGTTGGTCTATATACGCCAGTCGGAGCTGGAACGAGTGCTGGGCGATATACCCGAGAATGAGATCTCGAGCGATCTCGTCGAGCGTCTCGACTTGGAGAAACGCATCGAAATGGCGCGCCGCAAGGAGCGCAGCGAGGCCAATCTCTATGTGCCGATTCACGTAATACTCGAGGAGTACTTTGAGTCTCAGCAGAAGCGTCGTCTGTTCGATCTGGAGAAGACGCACCAGCGTCCCTTCAAGCTAAAGCAAACCCAAACTGTAAACGAAATGGTCGAGATGCTGGTGAAGGCATTCGGCGTGCCGCGCGACCGCATGCGCATGTGGAACATGTGCACGGCCCAAACACAAAAGTTCCTTTACTTTGACTTCGAGGCGGAGGCCGCACGCACCATCGAACAGATACCCACCTCGCAGAAGCCGTGGGTCATATTCCTTGAGCTGGCACCGCCCGACAGCACCGTCCCACTGCTGCCCTTCAACCCGAAGACAGATGTGCTTCTATTCCTCAAGTATTACGATGCGCGCAACAAGCGCCTCAACTACATTGGCTGCACACAGCAGCCGCTGACGCGTCGCCTCAGCGAACTGGTGCCAGAGATCAATCGCAAGCTCGGCTTCGAGCTGGACACCGAGTTGACCGTGTTCGATGAGTACGCCGATAAGAAAATAGCCAACATCAACGAGCCCATCGAGAATGTGCTCTACATGCCGCAGGATCACCTGCAGGGTCCCATCTTGATATTCGAGCGCGAGAACGTTGATGTCAAGCTGGATTTGCCCACCGTTGAGGATTACTTCTTGGATCTGGTCTACCGCATCGAGATCATATTCAGCGACAAGTGCAATCCGAACGAACCGGACTTTACTCTCGAACTATCCAATCGCTACAACTACGATCAACTGACCAATGCCGTCGCCGAGCGCCTCAACACGGATCCCCAGAAATTGCAGTTCTTCATGTGCATCAGCAACTACAAGGAGACCGCCGGCAATGCTGTGCCCTACACCTACAAGGTATGTAGATATAGATAACTAAATATATGTATATATATATATTGATAACTTGTGTTTCTTCGCAGGGTACCATCAAGGATCTGCTGTCGTACACGAAGCAGAGCACACCGAAGCGCATCTTCTATCAGCGATTGTCGCTGAGCATACACGAACTGGACAACAAGAAGTTGTTCAAGTGCCTTTGGGTCTCCAACGACCTGAAGGAGGAGAAGGAGCTGGTGTTGTATCCGAACAAGAATGATACCGTCAAGGGTCTGCTCGACGAGGCGGCCAAGACAATTACGTTCGCCGAGAATAGCCGCAAGAAGCTGCGCCTAATGAAGGTCGGCAATCACAAGATTGTGGCCATCTGCAAGGATGACACCCCGCTGGAGACGCTGATGAAGAGCAATGAGTCGATAACCACCACACAGGGCACCCAGAAGATCTACCGCATCGAGGAGATACCCGCCGAGGAGTCGCAGCTGGCCGAGAACGAGCTGCTCATACCCGTGGCCCACTTCAGCAAGGAGCTGTACAATTCGTTTGGCGTCCCGTTTCTGACCAAGGCGCGACATGGCGAGCCGTACGGCGCGCTCAAGCAGCGCATCCAGAAGCGACTCAACGTGCCGGACAAGGAGTGGGAGAACTACAAGTTCGCCGTCATCACAATGGGCCACACCATCGATGTGAACGATAATACAACCATTGATCTGGAGGTCTATCGCACATGGACTGGCGGCCAGTTGCCGTTCTTCGGGCTGGACCACATCAACAAATCGCGCAAGCGTAGCTCACTCAATTTCTCCGAGAAGGCAATCAAAATCTATAACTAAATTATCCCAAAACAACAGAGAAGCAAAACAAAAAAGAAACAAACAAAACCAACAAACAAACAAACAACAACTATAATAATAACAACAACTACAACAAGAAATTCAGCGTATGTTCGTGTGTGCTGCGAGTCGACAATGTGTGTGTGTCTACTATATCTAGTGGCCGATTTGGTAACAAAGCCAAAGCCCTTATGGCTAGCTTACACAATACTTCAAACAACTTTAGCAACAGCAACAACATCCACAACAACAACCACTATAACAACAACAATAATTGCTTCCACAGCATCAGCGCTAGAAGCCCTATCATAATAATCATCCTGCGAAGTTTGCTTCTAGAACATATATAGGATATGTATGTGCTAGAACAGTTAGACTAACCATAGTTGATTCCGTTTGACCCATGTACGATCAAAGATCCGCCTTATATATATATATATATTGCCGATATACAACATATATTTACTCTATATTCGCTGTCAACTCTTCCAGCTGACCAAGCCAAATCCCACTTTCCGCTAACTCAGCCTCAAGCCAGAGTCGAATGGAGTGGAACATGTTCCACACACACACACACACACACACACCCGTACACACACACACAGAGTCATACATATATATTAATTTTAAGCTTTTGCCTATGTATGTTTCAAAATGGAATTTCAGTGCATGCATAGGCAACAGCTGTGTATGTGTGCGTGAATGCATTAAAAATATTTTTATTTTTTTTCGTTTAATTTTTTTTTTATAAATATTATTTTTAATGCTAAATACACATAACAAAATATTCTATAACAAAAAATACGCCAAAAAATCGTGAATAGATTTTTGGCATTACTGTAAATAAGCGTTGCAGTTATGCCCTAAACGGGAGACACTTACACACACACACATACACATACATATAAAAAAAAGAAGATATATATATATATATAATGAAAGTCCCTTGCCGCCATTAGACAGTTAAAGCAGGGACTGTTGCTGTTTGGACACCATGTAGAAAGAGAAAGGAAGAGAGAAAGCGAGACAGAGCGCGTGTTATAGTGTAGCGATGGGGTTATGAAAGCTATAAATATATATATGTATATATATATTCAGATATATATATATATATGATATTTGATAAATATTTAACTATTACCTACCCATAAAACGAAACAGAGCGAACGTTAATGAAAGAGAGAGAGAGCGCGCAGAGTCGAGACGGCGACGGAGAAGGAGAAAACAAAAACAAACAGAAAATGTTAAAAAAAAAAATAAAAAAACAAAAAAAAAAACAACAAAACAACAACAAAAGATTTGTTTCAAACAACAATTATTTGTGATTTTAATACATGAAATGATAAAGATAATGCTAATGATAACGTTTATTCAGATGACTAGAGAACCCTATCTATAATAATATTAATCATAAACTACGATAATACAAAATACAAAAATAAAGAAACACTTTAAATTAACACTTAGTGCTTTTACTTTGTTGACTATAGCGAAAATATATATAACTGAAGAAAACGAAAATATATATATATATATATATACATAAAATATATGTAAAAATACATTAAATATTGAGAAAAAAAAGAAGGAAAATGAAAAAAAAAAAACAAATATATGCATAAAATATTGACAAAGAAATGCAGAAATTTGAAGAAACAGGAAATATTTTAACATCAAAAAAGATATGAAGATATATGCTATTATTATTTATGCAGAAGATAATTCAAATTATTTATGTGTAAAAAAAGTTACAGAAAGAGAAAATGAGAAAAAAAAACAAATAAAATTCCAACAATTAAAGGAAATGTTTTTGTTATTTGAAAAAATATTAAAAATATTATAGAGATGCCTTGATGAGAGTTGAAGCATATACTTTTACTGTTACTTGGCCTGCCTCAAGCTTAAGTACGCCGGAACTGTCCGGAACCTTGAGTCTGCCTCACCTATTAGCGCAGCTCAGCCTGTCTTTAAAAAAAAAATTCAGTAAATTTCCGTAGATTCTGTGCCACCTGAGCGTAGCCGTAGAATATTTATTGTGGTTGCTTTATAAACTAGAAATGTCTTAGAATTTACGACGCTTGAGCAGCTCGGGCCGCCAGTTGATCGGATGCGTCTCCTCGCTGGCCTCGTCGTCCTGCTTGTACACCTTAATGGTCTTGTCCGCCTCGGCGGTGATCAGACGCGTGCCAGACTGATCGAAGCTTAGGGCGAATATGCCCGCCTCGCTGTCCATGGAGCCGGGCTGTACGGGCGCCTGGAAGCGCTGGAAGTTGTAGCCGGTGCGCCAGTCCCAGAAGAACATGGTGCCATTGTCGCCGCCAGAGACTAGCACGCCATCCGCGTTGGCCGCCATGCAGTTGACAATGGCCGTGTGGCCGGAGATGTTCTGGACGAAGTTGCCCTCCGGGCAGCGCCACTGCTTGATGTTGTCCGGCGAGGCGGAGGCGAACATGTAGAGCGACGGATGCAGCACGATGCTGCGCACGGACTTCTTGTGGTTGGTCAGCGTGCAGACGCTCTTGCCGGCGGCCAGATCCCACAGGCGAACGGTGGAGTCATGGGAGCCGGTTATGATCTGGGGATTAGTAGCTTGGGCCACCACGCTGGCCACCGTGTTCGTGTGGCCCGTCAATGTGTGGACATTCGCCTTGGTGCGCATGTCCCAGATGCGTGCCGTCGAGTCGCGCCCTGATGTGGCCAGTACGTCAATGGTGGGATGCAGGGCCAGGGAATAGACGGCGGACAGATGGCCGTGATAGTGCCGGATGACTTTGTTGTACTCCAGATCCCAGCATTTGACCTGGCGATCCTCGCCACAGCTGAACAGATACGGATGCTTTGCGCTGACGGCGACTCCGCGCACGGTGCTCACGTGGCCGGTGAGGGAGAGCTTCAGCTTGCCGCTGGCCAGGTCCCAGATCTTGATGACGCGATCGCCGGCGCCGGTGGCAAACCACTCGTTGCCCGGCTCCACAGCTATGCAGCGCACCCAGCCCAAGTGGCCGGAGATGACGCGCGACAGCTTCCAAGGCGCGTGCCACTTGGGCTTGGGTATGCTGGGCGCTTTCTTTGGTATTAGCTGGACATTGCTGGCGCCGCTGTTGCTGGGCATCGAGGCGCGCACCAACGAGCTGTTGCCGCCCAATGGCGCCTTCTCCTTATCCCTGAACCTCACCACGCTGCCGCCCTCTGCGATCAAATCGGAGCCGGCTGCAGCCAGGCCGGCGCTGCCATCAGTGATTGCCAGCGGCTTCTCGATGCTGCCGTTATGCGTTGCGATCCTCTTTTTCTCATCTGCCCATTTAGTGGCGCGGTCAATAACCAAGCCATAGGTATCCCTTGCCTTAATCGAACGACTCAGCTTCTCGCTGCAAACAAACATTTTTATTAATGACTGTATTAATATGCCGTGAACACTTTTGTACTTACAATCGCTCATCAATGTCCGGCAGGTTGCCCTGGTTCGATACGAACAGATCATGTGTGCGTTTAAGTGATCTAAATATAAGCGTATGCACGCTGTGCTTTTGTACATCCTCCATGCTTCAAATGTGTTTATTTATGAGAAACATAAACGTAAACGCATTATTTGTCATTCACACTGAATGACGATAGGCAAGTATAGTTATCGATTAACGCATATAGATGTTAGTATTTTTTAAAAGTATTTTTTCACCCCACATTTTCTGATAATTTTATCGAACGTCTCTATGTATTTAGATTTATCGTGAGTTCTAAATTTCGTTAATTCTCAATTCTTTTTTTTTTTGCTGATTTTATAAATACATGCCATTTGTTACGTCACAAAAACGTGCCGATCGTTAGGTATGTGAACTACGAACAATCGGCTAGATATCGGTACATGAAGTTGTCATCGAACATTTCCTTCTTGCTAAATTTAAATTTTTTTTATTGAAATAATAATAAAAAAAAAAAAAACAGTCCTTATTTCTAATTTGTAGTCAGCGTTACGCAGCAACCCCAACCAATTACAATGCAGTTTTTCATTCATTTCTGAAGCAAATATGTTTTTTTTTTTTTGTTTTTTATTTTTAGTTAGCGGGAACCGGTGATCCTGAAGCTGCGTTACTCGATGATAAGGATGAGGAAGTGGGCGATACGGATGCCGACGAAGAGCTGGCACCATGCGCGTTTTCCTGAGCCGTCGAAGGTCTCGTGGTAAAGAACTGGTTAATCTGCAATTTCAAATATTTGTATATATAGCAAGTGTCGAAAGTAAACCAATTTGATGCTTACGATCCGTTTAATGTATGTGCACGACTTGTCGTTGTCCGAGCTGGATACAACATTGTCCACCCTGTACGGCGGCGAAACGGTGACTTCGTTTAAGATTTGTATGTTTGCTCCTTGCCAGGAAACTTCATTGTACTGCCCGAATGGAATAGTTCAGATTTAAGCTATATATAGTACATGATATATGTATATTCGTACTCACCCCAAGTTGTTTGGCTATCGCTCGATAGAGCTCTTGTGCTTCTGGTGTAACATCCGCATTTTTGGACTTGAGATAGTCTTGCCGTCTTTCTACTGTTTTACGTAGGCGCATTTTAACCTGAAGCACAATAGATCACATAAAAAATCAGTTTAATATACATATATATGTATGTATGTATGCTCCTGCATACCTGTTCCAGGTTGAGCTTCTGAGGATCATCAATGAAGTTCCCATTGCATTCCTTGACCACCTGCACGTTACTGCACAACGATAAGTTCAGCACATAAACATCGCTCAGTTCACCTGAAGTTTTCGAGTGACATTCTGATCGGCCAAAGCAAAAGAGGAAGAGAGAGAGAGAGAGAGAGAAAGAGAGGAGAAAAAGAAGGCAAAAGGGCAGCAGGTGTTGTGGATGGCGATGTAAGGCGGCCAACAAAAGTATCTTATATCTTACATAAAACATAAAATAATAATAAAAAATAAAAAAAAATACTAAAAAACTTTCACTTTGAAACACTTATGTTTTTTATGAAAAAGGATACGCAATATTAGCATTTTTGTGTTATGATCGAACGCGAGCACCTCCCCCTCGACCTCCTCCTTGAAACAGGTCGTACAGATCACTGTGGAACCGATACTGAAGCAATCGTTCACTGCATTTCCAACGTCGACGCTGGCAGCGGCCATTTTTAATTGTCGCTGTCGCTGCAACTCGAACAACTTCCGATATGATATTGACAACGGGCGATATATATATATATATATAGATATATATATTTATGTATGTTATATATATATATATATTTAGAGATATATATATGTATGAATTTATGTATACTTTATGGATCGGAGTGGTGTAATTAAACGCAAAGTGTTGATGTTTTTGTTGTTGTTTTGGTAAGGGACAAGCCTTATTGTAGCCGCTGCTGGCAATTGTTTACACAACAGGCGAGTGAATTTCGTATATACTTAGCGTGGAGAGTGCGCCTAATTGTTGCTGTTGTTGTTGCTGCTGGTGTTTATAACAAACATCTGTTTAGGTCCACTGTCAGTGCTTCGCTTTGCTTTGTGGTTGCGGTTGTGTTGCACTTCCTTGCCGCGGATTCGCTTCGCTTTCACATTCACGTTTCGGTGTCGGTCGGAGTTGCCTTTGCCTGTTTTTTTTTATCGGTCGTGTTTCTGCGAGTACGAGTTTTGCGCTAGTTGTACGCGATGTTGTTGCGTGCGTTGCCGAAAATAATTTGCTCTGCCAGCAGCGCAAGCGATTTATGCGTTTTAAATACGTATTTCGTGATTTTGTAATTGAGAAGTAACAATAAAAATATGCTGCGTACGAAAAAATTTATTGGTCAACACACGAAACAACAGCCAAAAAGGAGGCAGAAAACAAAATCACAGTGTTGCATATACTCACAGAGTTGTGTTATCGTCTCCGAAATTCAACTATCGATATTCTCGGCCAACTCGATAGTTGAGTGGCAACAAAGGAAAAGCCGGGTTTCTCTAATTTAGCGCCAAAAAGTTGTAATCTGTTAAAACACAAACAATCTGTTTATTGATATACACTTAAAATGGTAGACTCGGACACGACACAGCTCAATCACAAGCCCAGCGCAGACACATTTCTGCCCCTTAGCCGGGTGCGGACCATCATGAAGAGCTCCATGGACACGGGCTTGATCACGAACGAAGTGCTCTTCCTAATGACCAAGTGCACCGAGCTCTTTGTGCAGCACCTGGCCCGGGAGGCGTACGCGGCGTCGTGCACCAAACAGAATAGCGACACACTGAAATACGAGCACCTGGCGCAGCTGGTGAACAAGAGCCAAAATCTCGAGTTTCTGCTGCAAATTGTGCCTGAAAAAATCCGCGTGCACGAGTTCCAGGAGATGCTGCGTCTCAACCGCTCCAATGGCAGCGACGACGACGATGATGATGATGATGATGATGATGATGATGAAAGCGGCTCCGACTCCGACTCCGATGATGAATAGATATAGCTGAATGCTTAGAATAACTTTTACTTTTACCTTTAAGCCAAAAGACAATTATTTAATTTATTGTACAAAATCTCGATATTCTCTGTAATCTGTACTCTGTAATAAATTTCAATGTATGAATAACTGTTTGCCCATGGCAATGGCAAGTCAAGGACTGATAAATCGGCCAGGTTAACCCCCGTCAATGTCAGATACTGAAAACACTTGGATTTCTTTATCAATAATATAGCTAGAACACACACACACGCACACAGACAGATATGCATACGTGTGCGTGTGTGTGTGGATGCTCATCTTTATTCATGTGTATTTGATTGCACTCGACATTATAAGATATATAGTAGATAGATGGTTGAGTAATAAGGTGTTAAATCAGAGCTTCAGCTTGGCGCCGGGCAGGCCCTTGGCATTGAGGCCCGTCACCTTGTAGGTGGTGCCCGCCGGGGCTGGCAGATCCCGCTTGGCGGCGGTGGTCACAAACAGAATGTCCATGTTGGGTCCTCCGAAGGCCACCGAGGTGATCTGCTTGGTGGGCAGCTTGATCTCCTGCAGGCACTCGCCGGTGCTGGAATACGGAATAGGATTTTAGTATAAGCTCTGGAGGATCACACTATATATCACACGAACTGTACCTGGGATTGACCTTGAAGATGGTGGAGCCATTGAAGGTGGCCACATAGATGTTGCCCTCGGTGTCGATGGTCATGCCGTCGGGCAGCAGATGGGTCTTGGGGCAGCCCTTGCGCAAGTCGAAGACCACCTGGGGATTGCTGGTGGCGCCAGTGTTGATGTCATAGTCGTAGCTCTTCACCTCGTAGTCGGTGGTGTCGATGTAGTAGAACTTGTTGATCTTCTCGTTCCACGCCAGGCCGTTCGAGATGCCCACGTCGGTCTTCACCAGCGTCACATTGCCGCCCGCCTGCCAGCGGTAGAGCTCGCCGTGGCGATGCTCGAACTCGTCACCCACATAGCGCATGGTGCCGAAGAAGAGGCGACCGCGCGGATCGACTTTGGCGTCGTTCAGGCGATTCTCCTTGAAGTTGGGCTGGACACTGAAGAGGGTGCGCACCACCTTGGCCACTGGCGCGACGCCGTCCCAGCTAACAATGACGACGCGGCGATCGCAGCCGACGGCGAACTCCTGGTCATTGCCCTCGACGGGAATCACAAACGTAGCGAACTCCTCGCCCTCGATTTTGGTGCGGTACACCTTGTTCTGCTTGTAGTCGTAGCGGAGCAGGCCGTTCGCCTCCAGATCCACGTAGTACAGCGACTGTCTCGCCACATCCCAGTGCGGTCCCTCGCCCAGGCCAACAATCGAATCGGGTAGCGCCTCCACTGTGTACGACATCTGTAAAGGAAAGTATGGGAAGCAACGGTAAATCTTGCGAAACAGCTGATCGTGCATTCAAATTACCGTTGGCCTGCACACGAGTGTGAGCAAAAAAGCAAATGTGCAAAATTGGACAAATTTGGACTGCATGTTCGAATGGAGCTGCTTGTAAGTGTGCACTGAGCCAGCTGACGGCGGCAACAAGTGCTTATATTAGCCAATACCCCAAACAGCTAGCAAACGACAGCAGCAACAACAGCAACAGCACGACAACAACAACAACAAATTTCAATTTAATTAATTCCAGTTTCAGTTTGTTGATTTTTATTTCTTCACAATTGCTGCTGCGACGACGCCATGCCCTTCACCTGGCCGGGTCGCAGGCACAGATTTTCAGCTTTGTTTGTTGTTATTGATGTTGCTGTTGCTTTATGCACGTAAATGCCATCCATCTGGTTGTTGTTGCTGCTGGCGCTGCTGCTATTGAACTTGTCTGCCTAAAAGCGTGATCCGTTTACGGTAATCGCAGCAAACTCTTCACACACACATTCGTGCATCTGTGTACATATATACAGTGGCTCACAGCTTATATCATGCAATTAAAAATTAAAATTTCTTCTAAACTACAAAAGGTAACAAAATAGTTTAAATTCATTTTTTTTCCTTTATTTCCTATATTTCCTAATTATGCGGCGCACGGTTTCTACAGAACATTTTTTGCCAAGTTCATTTTCAATCTCAGAGGTCACTTTTGGAGCCGACATCTCGGGATTGGCCTTTATTTTTCGGACAATCATCCTTTCCTCGGCATCCGTGAAAATTTTGTTGGGTGCCTTGCGACCTTTGTCGGCCACCCGATTTTCCCGTACAAAACGTGCAATAATCGATTGGACAGTGCTCGGGCTTAAATTAACCATTTCAGCAATATTTCGCTGGGTCTTGCCCTTCTTAAAGTGGATAAGGACCAATTTTCGCAGTTCAATTGTTGTGCGCGGACTCATTTTGGTATTTGCCGCTAATAGTGATGGCAAAATTAATGATATGAGACACAAAATCGATTATTTTGTTTCAATTTGCGATTAAATATAGTCGATTAAGGACATTCAATTAACTGAATCAATCGATTATATTATTTAAATAGCTTTGCATGAATTAACGAAGATTATAAAAAAAACTAATCATGAAGTGTCTTAAGAAAGTCTGATTTAAGAAGTTTAGAAGAAATTTTAATTAATTAATAATTGCATGATATAAGCTGTGAGCCACTGTGTGTGTATGTGGAAGTATCATATCTAACGATGCTAGAAAAGGATAGCAAGCGTAAACGGTATGCCCATTTTTGCATGAGTGTGTATGTGTGTGTGTGTGTGTGTGCAAGTGTCATATCTAACGATGCTAGAAAAGGATAGCATGCGTAAACAGTATCGAGCTGCGCTAAGAAACGATTCAGAGCTGGCGACTCAAGGATAATGCGCGCAATGCGCAAACAGACAAGCACAGTGGTGCATAACTAGTTAGCTTCGTGACAAAAAAACTAACGTTCTATTAATCACTTGTGGTTGGCATTTAAGACATGTTTTTTAATTGGCTAATGAATAGTAACAAAAAACAATCGGCAGCTGAAGGGTAAAGCTTATTAGCTAGAAACTTTCGCAAATTGAAAGTCATCTGGCAAATAAAAAAATAAAAGAGGGGGGCTTGAAAAACACTTATTGCTTGCACTTGTCGATTGTATTCGTAGGCAAATCTGATTCTTATCAAAGCAAATCAAGCGAAATAAAAGCTTGGTAACTAATTAATAGCTACCAGGGACACAGCACAATTGAAATACACTTTTTCTGTTACAAGCACAGCTCCAAGGGTCCTTGGAAAACTATTCTACAAATATCAATTTCGAATTTTAAAGTTGTTTGCCAAAAAAAAAAAAACAAAAAAAATCACAGCTTCCTCCATTTGTATTTTTGGTTGGCAGGACTCAAGTCGCCCTCACTTATTGTACATACCTCTGGAATGTATTTGTAAATTCGAATTGAACGGTTAAGCAACGGCTAGACCAATAAGACACACGCGTGTAAACAGTTGGCGAGAACTGAGGTTTGAGTTGCCGGCTATGAATCTTTTTATAGCCAAATCTGGGAACAGCAGCAGCCGGTGTATGCGTGATATACATAAATACATACATACATATATGCACATATACATATATATATATTTGCTGTGTTTGATAAGCGTCGAGTGTGAAGCCAAAAGCTGATAAGGCATACTCAAGCTTCACTACAGAAGGAATTGCCATAATCGCAATCAATATTTGTAAACTTGTTCACTGTACGCTGAAATGCGAGAAGTGGGCGTGGCACCTAGCCATGCAAGAGTTATATTCACTGTACAGTAAAGCCTGGTCAGCTAGCACCCACAGGGATTAGGTCGTTTTTTTTTTATTATTTTTAAATAATTTTAATAATAATTGCCCATACTATAGCCTCTACTGTACTTCAAATAAAAATTGCAAAAAATATATATATATATTTATATTTAATTCTTTTTTTATGCTGTGTGGGCGCTTTAGATAAGTCAAAAATGCGCTTGTTTGAATAAATATTTATATAATGCCATTTGGCACACATATCATATGTATGTACACACTATATATATGTATATATAGAATTTATCTGCACTTTCCGGTCCGCAAATTGGCGATAAATTGCACTTCGCGCTGTTTGCGGTATGCAAATCATTTGCGGCCCACTGTGCGCGTCGCCAAATCAAAGGATGCTCAATCCGGCCGTTGGGTCTGAAGACCGGACATTATTTATGCGAGCGATCTTTGCTCTGCTGGACAGCCGGCTGGTTCTATATGGAGCTTATCTCTCGTAGCCAGCAAATGACTTGTCAAATATTTTATTTGATGCTCGATTTAAATGGTTTTTTAATTAATTTGCTACATGATTTACGACTCTTCTCTGACAATCAAAAACTGGGCAGCTGCATATAGACTATATATTATAGTCCATAACGTTATTTATAAACTTTCTAATCTTATGGGAATATTTTAAGCGCAAAGTTCCTAAATAGAAAAACTGACATTTGAAAAAATGTAGAAAGTGTTTATCATAATTGTGAAATATTTCAAATATTCTATATATATAATAAATGCATTTTATATTTAATCTAATATATTTAAAGAGATAGAGGTGGGAAGTTAATTGTGGTAGATATACGTATGTATTTTTTTTTTTTTTTTATAAATAACGTATATACTAATTGGTATTTTATTCAATAAGCGCTTATCTAACAATACTTGTACGTTATCGTAATTATCGATTATAATCGAATGTCGTGCACTCAGTGCACTTTCAAATAAAACTAAATGAAAATGTAATAATTAGGCGATAGGTATTATGGATAGGATTATGAATAATCTATTTTGAAAAGTGAGATCAAAGGTTATTCATACACTTCTAAATGCAATACAATAATATGCATATAATAGTAAAGACCTGTCTACTGTATACAAAATTTATACATATGTATGTACATACACAAGTTTATATTCATGAAAACTCAACACACTAAATAATGCACTCAGTTTTACTAGCACAGGAAATAGAGTATTAAAAAGTTAGATAGGCCCGACGACAGCGTTTATAACTAATTGTATTATGCGTTGTCTTATTGGTTACATTCAACTTTGTGTGTTTCATGCAGTGTAATTGATTGTTTTTACCTGTTGCAGTCTTATCTCTTTGAATCAATAAAAAAATAAAATTGAAAGCAATTACGAAAAATAAGTAATCCAATAATTAAAGCAAAACAAAACAAGCAAACAAAACCAAAACACACTCACACAGGCGAACCGTGTGGGAAAACAAATTAGGCGATTGGGCAAAACAGCTGATCATACTCGATAGCTGACAAAAACATGCCTGCCTTTAAGAAAAGTATTTTGTAATCGATATGGCTAAATTTTAAATTAAAATTTAATATCTAATTAAGCAGACTTTGAAATTGCACAAAAAAACAATTCAGCACGATTTTTTTTTAAAGAAATTCAGTCATATTTGCTTATCGATTATTTTCGATCGCTGTTAGTTAACATGAAATGTTGTTGCGGTAACAGCAGGATAGCATTCGTCATCGATATGAGTTTAATGTCACCGATTATTTTTAGAGCAATTATCATTTGTTGTTGTTTCGTCGCTAGGTTCGGACGTGTTATATTCTGAGGTGTGCACACACATTTGGAAGTCGTTCGTTCGGTTCTGCGTTCATTTCATTTTTTTCTTGTGTAATTTTGTTTTGCATACTGAAACACAGACGGAGACACGACCACGACGGAGTCGTTTTGACTAACCGATACCGATACCCATGGCCGTGCCCAGGCATTACCAGATGTGAAATGTGACGACACGACGTAGAAGTGTCCGCAATCGCGCAGCCGAGGCGACAAAAACCATTTTGCAAAAAATAAAAGTAGAAAATAAAATTAAAAGAAATACAACAAGAAGAAGAGAAAAAAAAGTGAGAGGAATCGGCAGCGACGCTCACGCGTTGCGCCCCCATTCAAAATAAAAGTGAAAACGTGCAAAATATACAACGAACAGCGAAGCAAAGCGAAAGAGAAAGAACAAAACCAGCAACAAATAAGAAAATGTGCGACACTGTCGCAACACCAACAACAGCAACAACAACAGTTATGCCAGCAGGAGGATCAGGAGGAGTGCTGTCTGCTGGCGACAGCACATTGACGGCCATGGAGGAGCGCCAGCGACAAAGTTGCTGCCGTCTGTGCATTGCGCCCGCCAGCGAATGCATTTCGATCATTAACAGTTATGCGGCCGATAAGGAACCGTTGGCCACTAAAATACACAACTGCGTAAATATCAAGGTGAGTAAACCAAATGCTGCCAGCGACGGGGCCACCTACGTAATACACACTCATCCGACCGACCCATACATTGACAACGATTTCTACCTGCTGCTGCTGGCGACGCCGCCGTCAGTGTGCTCCGCGAAACCGTTATACACACATTGCTGGTCACCCATTCCCCTGCTGCTCCGGCAGCCGGCGGCCAGCCACACCCGTTGGGCTAATCTACTCCTGCTCCGAGCTGATGATGGCCGCCGTTTCCTTCCAGTTAATCGATAACTCTGCTTATATCGACTTGGCCAAAAAAACGAAAAAGAAAAAAAAAAACGTAGCCAGAAAGTGAGGTTAAATGCGAAACCAAAAGTAAAATATGCCTCATCAGACGCGAGCTGCTGCCGCTGGTTGGCTGGCTGGCCCCATTTGATTGTGCAAGCACTGGCGATGACGACAACGACGACGACGGCGGCGGTGAGACCGAGCCAAACGTTGTTTCGTTCGTTGCCAGCTGCAGCATTCTCTTTAGGCCCCTCCCTCCCATGCCCTGGCCCAGTCTCAATGGCACTTGCCCGTGAGCAACATCATCATCATTGGAAGTGGGAACGGAATCGAGCCATGCCGTGTGCTCCGGCTCTGGCTTTGCTTGAAGTGCCAAGTCACGATGCCCGACGATGGCAACGACGACGCGACGGCCATCGCCGTTTATTGGTATTGGTGTAACTTTGTCGTTGTGGTTGTCGCTGGCGTTGCCTGTGGCTGGCTGCTGCCGCCGCCGCTACTGCTTGCTGCTTGCTTGGCTGGTTTGTCGCTCGCTGCTCGATTGCCGACGTTAACGTCGTCGTCGTCGTCGTCATCATCATCGGCATTTCGTGTGCTACGTTGGCATGAAACTGAACCATGAGCAGCAGCAGCTGGCGTTGGTCATTCCTACTGTATTCCCGTTGAGGTTAGAATTGGCCGGCAAAGGCAAGCCAAAGGCAGCAAAGGCAAATTAATAATAACAACAAACTATGCTCATTGTTTATTATTTACACATTTTTTGTTGCTGGCGCTGCCGCTACGGCTGCTGCTGCTGCTGCTGCTTCTTCTTCATTCTTCTTTCCCCTCCCAGCATTCTGCCGTTGTTTCAAATGCTTTTTACCGCTCAACGCAAAACTAGAGATGGGTCAAGTGCGTGCAGATGAACTAAAAGCGAAACCTATCGAAAGTTAATTAAAACTCGCATCCCTATGAACAATAGAAAGGAACAACAAATGAATAATATGTAATTATGTGTGCGAACTATGTTTATTTCGTGCAATATGAACAGCCATCACTAGGCACGAAAAAACAGCACAAAGCGTAGAGAGCAATGAGCGGCGCCCGAGCGAACGGCCATTCAACGGCAACAAAAATTTTTCGAGGCCGTCACCATCGACGAGATTGAGAGGGCAGGAAGAGACGTTCGTGCGTGTGCATGTGTCGATGTTTGTGTGTGTGTGTGTGTGTGTGTGTGTGTATGTGTGTGGAGCTTGGGTCGCGCTTGGTTCGTTTCATATCGGCTGTGGTTGCCGCTGCTTCTGCTGCTGCTGCTGTGCCTGCCCAGCGCCAGAGCAATTACGTATAATTTTTGTGCTCGCCTCGCTTCCATGGAATTCGCCGCCATTGTACAGCGACGCTGGCGATTCTGGCTTCGGCTCCGCATGGCAGAGCTGCTCCAAGCCTCGATAATATCAGCAGCAGCAGCATCAGACCAAGCCCAGCGAGCGTCCAGTCTATTTCCGTTTCGCTCTCAGCTCACCCGCCCCCTTAGCTTGGCTCTCTTGCTCTCTCTCTCTCTCTCTCTCTCGCTCGCTCCCTCTCCCACTCTGAGGCTTGCGCGCGCGCTCTTGTCGTGTCCTTCACTGGCTTCCATTTGTGACTCCTCGCTGGGCTCATGATATCCGGTGCAGGCACCTCTGGGGCAAAGCAGCCGCACAAAGGAGAAGCGAAATATGTATGTACATATATATGTATATATATATATATACGTATATAAAGAAATTGAAGTAAAGAGGAAAAGAAAGAAGGCAAACGAGAGACTGCCTTTTGGATTTGTGGGCTTCGCTAGCGACGCTTTGTTGCCTGCCTGCCTGGTGCTCTCGACTCTCGGCTATTGATTCTTTCAGGCAGACACAGCAGGCAGGCAGGCCAACCAACCCAGAGCCACAGCCAGAGCCAGAGTCGCCCTCGTGAACACAAAATGGTTGCTCGACGACGACGGCGATGGCTCTCTGGACTGCGCCCCCGGCAACGACATCATCAACTACGTCGCCGACACGTTGCTGCTGCGTGTGCTTGCTGCCTGGTGCTTGGTGCTGGCACTGGGTTGCTCTTTGGTTTCGCTTTGGCTCGATTTCATGGTGAATACACCAGCAGCAGCAGCAGCAGCAGCAGCTCAACCAATACACAAACACACATACACTCTCGAATATTTCCACACAAGCGACCATTTGGTTGGCGTCATCGCTGTGCGGTTCGCTTGTTATCTGGAGGCGGACCACATGTACACACACATACAGCCGCACGCACAGAGTAGAACAGCAGAGGGCAGGGCAGATACAATACGTATATACATATATATGCGAGTTTTTTTTTTTTTTTTTTTTTTTTTTTTGTTCAAGCAGATTAACCTGGGCATGGGAGTTGCAGTTGTTACCAGTTGTCTGCGTCCCGCATCGAATTTCGGATACACATCATCCATGCCCATGCAAGTCAAGTTCAGGTGGAAGCGAAAAAAAAAACTTTCTCTGATCAGAAGCGCTCGGGTGAAAAGGTTGGCCATTAGTTAGAGTGGGCGAAAGAGAGAGGGCGAGAGATGAAACTGTTAATATGTATTTAAAAAAAAAAAGAAGCCTTTCCATTCATCCGAATCGATAACCCGATTTATCGATATGACAAATGCACTTGACTGAAGTTTGCCATCGCTTTCATTGTTGTTGTTGTAATTGTTGTTATTCTGCTTCTGTGTAATTTAATACCGCTAAAGATCTGCACACGGCTTACTAATGCTGAGGGTTACTTTTGTTGGAAAGGACACACACACACACACACACATCCATCCATCCACACACACTCAGCTGACTACGAATAAGGGCACAAAGGCAAATACGGCAAACGATAACAAGAACCCAAAACTCGTTCAGCTCCGAAGATCATGCGGCGTTGCTGGACAGGCTCTGCCCGAGCAGCGCTCTTTAATTCTGGGCAGCATCATCTTCGCAGCTTGGTACATTGCAGTGCGCTGATGACGATGATTGTTGCACCTGGTGACCAGCAGCAGCTGCCAGCCACAGTTGCCAGCTGCTGCTGCATCTTGTTTGTATTGATGGATGAAAGATTTCCTTTTCAACTTTCTAAAAGGCCTGCTGGCAAAACGATTTGTGCCTTTTGGCCGATTTCTTGCAAATAATTTTACGAATCAGAAGTACATTTCAAAAGTATTTTTATATATGCAAGTAATGTAATCCATAAAACAGAATAGAAACTATAAATACCAAGAATACGTATTATATACATATATTCCAAAATAATGCCAAATGATTTAGCATCTGTTACAGCTGGTATTCATTATCATAAAAATATCTAAATAGCTAAATAAAGACAAAAAATACCAAATAGGTTATACAATTATCACTTGCCTCTTCCTCTTCTTGTTCCTCTTCGTTCTGCGGTCAGCAATTGCTCAAGATGAGCATTTACCGTTGACAACGACAAAAGCCATCGAATACAACAACAAACGTAATATTAATAATGTCTATTAAAGTCATCACCCCTTGGTCCCCTTAGGGCAAAGACTTTTGGTGGTGTTCCCACTTGAGAAGGAGATGTGCCCAACAGGATGTCGCTGTGCGGGCGGCTGGCGGTGTGGGTAACAAGGTGAATGAACAACATATTATCGAAACCCTTCAAAGCCGAAGTACGTCGCGGGGGTTGGGGGGACCTCGGCAGGACGAGCATTGCAGGACTCAAGTGGGTACATAAGGCATTTGTTGTATATAAACGTATGTACATACATATATGCTTGCGTATTTATGCATGTACCTACACGCACACACACACATTCATATGCATGTATTGCATATATACACACACGTAAGCCATGGAGCGTGTAAATGTGTGTGTGTGTGTGTGTGTGGTTGCCGCATGGGTGCGAGTTGTTCTGTTTGTTTTTACGCATTACAAAAACAAATGAAGATGCAAAAATAAGCAGTTACACAAATGTATATGTATGTATGCGCAAATACATACACACAACAGCATGTGTTTGTACATATATGCATTACAAACGCTTTTGATTATTGCAAGCTCTGTGAGAGGCATTTGCCGGCTCCAACAGCAACAACAATCGACGATTATTGGTGCTTCTGTTTTGCTTTTTATTTTCGTAGTTTATTTAAATTTGGCAATGGCCACTTGTTATCGATACTTGGAAAAATGCGATGTTTAATTATGAGCGATATTTTCGCAACCATCAAATATCGCATGCATATAATAATTAAATATGTATTAATAATTATATATGATGATAGATGGTAGAGGTAATGGAGGACCTATGAATATTATTTGGAATTAAAAAATGCAATTAGATTTACTGTAACAATATATAAAATATTAAATTTTATATAAGGGCTACAGTGATATGAATAATCATTAGAATATACATACATATTTACATTTATATATTTGTACATACATATGTATGTATGTTTGTTTGTATTTATAAAAAATCGTGGTCTGCATGCGCAGGCCTGCCGCCCATCTATCCGCTTGCTTGCTTCTCGCACTAGCAACGTGTAGAAATATTAATACACATATATTTATAATTAAGTCGTATTTCCATTTCACTTACTTTTAATTGAAAAGCCAAAATGGTCCCATGCCACAGACAATTAAAAACATATTATGTACACAATACACAGCAGCGGCAAGAGCTCGATGAGCAACAACAATTCGATGTTTATATGCCTAATTTGCATCAGTCAAGTATTACATAGCCGAATACATAATAGTGCATACATATGCATGCATACCACTGTTTACATGACTGCATATATATATGTGTGTGTATATATGTAGATATCTATACATACACACAAAGCGCTATCAGGCAAAAGGACATGGGACACGCATATGAAATGCAATCTTGTTCATGTTTGTGTGTGTGTGAGTGTGCGTATGTGGTCTGTAGCAATACTGAGTTTTGCATATAATTATATGCAGGTCATTGACATTAATAGACGCACTTAAAGGCATTGTAGGTTTACCGCTGCTTTAGCAACCGCCTGGAATGCTATCGCCATATACGAAGAAACCCCAAACCGTTAAAGCCCGGAGACAAAGGTGTGAGCGAATTAATTTTAGGATGCGGGGCTTGACAATGCCATTGACTTCGCTCGCATCCCCAATGCATTAGAATACACATACACCCATACGCACATGCTAGTTTAAACCATGCTCGAAATAGGCAAATTTAATGCAGGTATATTGAGGTAGCTACACAAATTATTTACTGCAAATATTGGACTGATATAATATTATTGTAATCAATTTCTGTTGGGAACTGCCCATGTGCCCAAAGTCATGCTAAATAAATGAACTAAAAATAACTGAATAAATCAAATGCGTTAGAGATGACCAAAAATCTGGTTGTTTTTAGGCACATTTTTAAAAAGTAATTGTAATCTGTTTGCATAATTAGTTTGTTGCTGATTATATTTTCAAATATGCATTCAAATGTTTATATATCTTCATTTATTTTCAGATCACGCCACTGGATCGTCTATCGCTGCATATTTGCCATGCCTGCATCAGCTATTTGAACTCCTGGCAGAGCTTTAAGAATCGCTGCCTCAGCTCACAGTCGAAGCAACGGCAATGGCTGGACAGCGACAAGAGCAAGCAGCAGACGCTTCTCGGATACTTGGATTTGAACAAAACGGAGAATGGCAGCTCCATTGAACAACAACAGCAGCAACATCATCAGCAGCAACACCAGCAGCAGCAGCACGAATCGAATATCGATTCGGCGGCGATTGCAGCTGAGAAGGCGTCCGCCAACATTTTGGATGGCATTCCTTCGCTGAAGAAACGCAAATCGTTAACAGTCTATGTGAGTCCAAAGCAACAGCTACAACAGCAACATCAACAGCTACAACAGCAACAGCAACAACAGCAGCAGCAGCAGCAACAACAACAGCAACAGCATGCTGCAGCCAGAGCAACGAGCGCAGCGGCAGAATCACAGCAAACGCTGCAGACCCTTTTATTGCAGGTGCCCTCAACAGCAGCAGCAGCCGCAGCATTGGCAGCGACGTCAACGCAGCAGCAGCAACAGCAACAGCGCAAATATCAGCAGCAGCAACAACGTGTCAAGCAACAACAACATTATCAACACCAACCCCAACAACATCAACAGCAGCAGCGCTTGAGTCGCATACGTCAGCCGCGACGCCAGCAGCAGGCGACAATGTCCGGGCAGCGCTTGGTCAAATTTAAGCCGAAATTGTTTTTGCCACTGGATATAGCGGTACCGCCGCTGCCACCGCTGTTGCCGACACAGCCGTCGGACACTGTTGCTGCTGGTGCTAAGTTGGCGCAGTTGCCTGTGCCGTTGCCGTTGCCACTTGATTTTAGCCAGAGTCAGAGTCAGCAGAAATATGGCAGCGTGCTGCCGTTGCCGCTCCCATTGCCGCCGCCTCCGCCGCTGCCAGCTGCAACAATAACCAGCAACGCCGCTGCCGCTGCCGTTGCCTCTAGCCCTGCCGTTGCCTCTAGCTCTGCCGCTGGCTCTGCCTCTGTCGCAGCCGCAGTCACGACTCCACTGCTCATGCCGGTGACGCTACAAAGCGCTGCCCAGCAGCTGCGCTTTTTCAGGCGCTATTCCTATAATGTAATTGTATCGTGCATTCGCAAGCGTGTCCATAGGTCACATACACAACAACCAACAAACCAACCAATCCCCTGCATCAGCCAGTGCATATTTTCTGTTCTACAAATTGCAAAGAATTATTATATACATCTATTTATCTATATCAATTTATACATATATTAACTTGTCATGATTGCTGGCTATTTGACAACTTATCGCGTGTGTGTGTGCTTCCCGTTTACAGCCGCTGCCCGCCGTCCCGATCAAGGATGAGCCCATTGACGATACGGACGATGACTTTCAAATGAAGTGCATAGACGAATCCGATGACATGATGGATCCAACAATGTTCCTAGAGCGCTCCGAGCATGAGGGCGATGTGCCGCTAATGGTAAGTCCCAAGAAAATTAACATTTTCAAACCTGTAACAGGTTCAAGCAAAACGCACTAATTTAGGCTTACTTAAAATACCAAAAACAAGAAAAGATCATAAGCCAATTGCGAAGTTTGTATAACTTTCCAACACTTGAAAGGCATTTATTTCCCCAATTTAAATTTGCAACAAGTAAATTGCGTACAATTATAAAGGAAATACCATTCTAAACACTTGAAAGTTAATTGCTCTAATTGAAATGAGGGACAGTTTAATATTTAAACACTTGACATTGCAGTTTTGAATCGTAAAAGAGCATCAATCAAATATATTATATTACCGGCAATTCTCAAATTATCGATTAATATCGAAGCGTGGGCGAACAGAGTCTTGCTTGGTGGGAGAAGAAGAGGACAATTAAAATGCAATCAAGAAAGGCAATTAACTTGGGCTGCATGATTATTGTGCAAATACGTTTATTTTGAAACTGGAGTCGTCGATGCCACAATTGATTCACGCAAGCAATGCAAAATATATTTAAATTATATGTATGTATGTCAGTTGGATAATCTCAATTTTCCATCTCTCTCCCTCTTTCTCTTTCTTTGTCTGTCTTTCTCTCTCTCTCTCTCCGTCAGACCTCCGACTATGATTACACGGCGCAACACGGCGTGACGGCGGTTGCGGCGGCGGCATCGCTGCCCGCCAGCGCGGTTGCGAACGTGGCCGCCGCCGGCGACTCGAAGGTGGCCAGCTGTCGCGCCTGCAGTCTGCAGTTCTCGACGCGCGCGAACGCCCGACGCCATGAACGCAATCTGCATCCGAATCTGTTTCAATTGTCGACAGACTCGCCAAACAATACGCCGATCACAAAGCCGACGCCGGCACTGGCCGCCGCACTGGAAATTCAGCGTGCCGCAGCGGCGGCAGCCGCCACCGCGGAGGCAACAAAAGCCGCCGCCGGCGGTAACATATCAGCGCAAAAGTATCGCCAAGTGGTAATGAATACGTTCATCAAGTGCGAAAACGGCGGCTTCGACTACGACAACCCGGAACAATACCAGCAGCTGCTCACGCGCGACAAGGTGGAGTTCATTCAGGAGAACAACGAGTTCCTCGAGCAATACCAGACGATGACGTGTCGCTGCTGCAACAAATACTTCAACACCTACAAGAACTTCATGGCCCACGTCCGCAAGAAGTATCCGCTGCTGCCGCGCAACCTCTGCTTCAATTGCCTCAAGATGAACGACTCGAAGGCGCTTTTCATATCGCACCTTAAGAAGCGCAACTGCATCAACCTCTATCGCGTGCTGAACGCCCTGCGCCTCAAGCTGCCCAACTTCTCACACGCCAACGCAGCCGGCGTCGCTGTCTCGTCGGACCTGAGCCAGGCCGTAGCCTTGGCAGCAGCAGGCGCGGGATCAGTTGGCTCGAAGCACGATGCGTCCGCGGAGCGGCCCGAGAAGCTGCGCGCCAAGGAGCTGCTGGTGAACAAGCTGTACGAGTGCAAGCTCTGCCCGAAGGGCTTTCGCACCAAGCACGAGTTCCGCACCCATGTCTACGACAAGCATGCGGATGTGCAGCGCAAGGACAACAACTCGATACAGTGCAGCTTCTGTGGCTTGGACTTTGCGGATCCCGTCGACCGACGTCGGCACTACAACAATATGGAGTGCATTGTGCGGCTACGCTGCATGACCTGTGATGCTAAGCTGGAGACGCATCAGCGCTTCCTCGACCACGTCTACCAGGATCATCTGGGCGGCGTGAGCAGTGATAACGCCTCGACGGCCAACAGCGGCATGGATCATTCCCCCGGCAAGCGCAGCCTGCTCGGCGCCCTGGGCATCGGTGTCAGTCAGTCGTCCAACGATGAGTCCCGCAGCAGCACCCACAACAACAACAATGCTGTGGAATTGCCCTTTACCTCAACGCCGAAGCTGGCGGGCGCTGCAGCTGGTGGATCGGCGACCAGTGCCGGCGGTGGTGGCGGCGGCTCTTCCAGTCGCGATGCACCCAAATCGCAGTATTTCTCCCGCATGCCTCAGGTCTGCCCCATCTGCGGGCAGCAGTACAACAACTACAACAACGTGCTGCGCCACATGGAGTCGAAGCATCCCAACAAGCTGCCCGAGACGTACAAGTGCGTGCGTTGCGGCCTGGGCTATCCGCGCATCTCCTACCTGCGCGAGCACATGATCAACGTCCACGGCGTGGACAAGAATCGTCACTCGGGCGGCTTCGAGTACATCGTGAATGCGGACGCCGTGAAGCTGGCGGATGGCAGCACGCCGAACGTCTATACGGGCCGCTACGACTATGTGATGAAGGATCTGATGTCAATAACAAATGGTGGGACACTCGGTAATTTTTTGTTTGGCGACCCACCATCAAATCCATCAACCCAGTGTGAAGTCCTGTGCCAATGTCCTACTCATCCAGCGACACATGCTTTCGATTGAATCTATATATATATAGGGACAGTAACTGAATGATGGAAGATAACATAAATTGAAATCTTTTCATATGCAGTCTCGTCTCTCTTTGCGATTCTCATTCAGTTGTTGCTTATATATATATATATATAGCTCTATAGTTGTTCAGGCTACACTTCATCGCTTAAACAACTTTTAGGCTTCTTGACCTAACTCTTTCTCTCTCTCTCTCTCTCTCTCTGTCTGT
Organism: Drosophila mercatorum; assembly: GCA_961210405.1. Taxonomy (NCBI): domain Eukaryota; kingdom Metazoa; phylum Arthropoda; class Insecta; order Diptera; family Drosophilidae; genus Drosophila; species Drosophila mercatorum. The sequence goes on from CAUIUS010000001.1 coordinate 14,394,394, forward strand.
CTCTTTTCCTTGCTCAGATGAAGACGATGAGGAAACTGGCAGCGTCGCCAAGAAGATGCGATTGGACGACAGCAGCAACAACAGCAGCATCAACATGGGCATTGCCAACCAGCAGAAGGAGTGCCTCATCTGCAATGCGGTGTTCAGCAACAACATTGGCTTGTCGAACCACATGCGCTCGCACTACACCGCCTCGACGGCAACGAATGCCGCGCTGGCGGCTGCCAATCGCATGACGCCCAAGTCCTTAACAATTACTGCAACGCCGCCATTGGAGGCGACTGCAGCTGCGTCTACGGCGACGCCCGTCACAGCCACAACAGCAGCGGCGGCTGTGGCAGCAGCTGGAGCTACGCCCACAGCCGCTGGCGGCTTGCCGCCCGCGATGGTGCACCAGACGCCACAGGAGCAGGCCGTGTTCCGTCGCAGCCTGGATCAGGCGGCCGATCGGCGCTTCCGGCGCATGCGCTGCCGCATCTGCCAGCGTCGCTTCAGCTCGAAGAAGTCGTATCGCTACCACATGCTCACCGACCACCAGGTGCAGAACGTGCAGTTCATCAAGTGCAAGCTCTGCAATGCGGAGTTCGCCTACGAGAAGGGCCTGAAGGTGCATCTGTTCAAGGTGCACGGCCGGGCGATCAAGGACGAAATGATCATCAAACAGTTCGAGTGCGATATTTGCTCAATTGTCTACAGCTCGGAGCTGGAGCTGCAGCAGCACAAGCGCAGCGTCCACAAAGCCCTCGATGGCGGCTCGAAATCAGCAACCAAATCATCTACAGCTACCTCAGCCTCAGCCTCTGCTGACCAGCAGCTGACCACCGACGCAGCGGGCGCACCCGCGGCCGTCCTGCCGCTCTACTGGTACCAGTGCAAGTACTGCCCCTCCAATTTCAATACCAACAAGAAGCTGGCCATCCATATCAACTCGCACGACGAGTTCGACTCGAACGACTATTCGTGCAAGGACTGCGGCAATGTCTACAGCGGACGCAAGAGCCTCTGGGTGAGTAGCGAGCGGGTTTTCCATTGATGCTGATTCCTAATTTGATTTTGAAATGATTCTCTTCGCAGGTGCATCGCTATAAGAAGCATCCGCAGGTGCCGGATCCAGCCGAGTGCACGCTCTGCCGCAAGATGTTCTTTGATCGCCAGATGCTGGAGAATCACACGCCCACCTGCAATCGGAAACCCATAACGGCCACCGGCGCCCATCAGCAGGATCAGCACCAGCAGCAGCAGCAACAACAGCAGCACCAACAACAGCAGCAGCAACTACAACAACAACAGCAGCAACATCGCGCCGTATTCAAGCATAAGACGGGCGACGACGACGACGAGGAGGACGATGAACGGCTAATGATGCTGGACGATAATGCCACTGGCAGCGACAGCAACGGCGGCACTGCGGCGCTCAGTGCGCCGTCGGCCAGCAACAATACGAATACGACGATAAGCGCTAGCACACTGAAGATACGCATCCCGGAGGTGGCGTGCACCATTTGCGGGGCCCGCTTCACCGACCAGGAGATGTTCACGAAGCACATACAGAAGCACGAGCAGGATCTGTATGTGGACAACCCGTTGGCGGCCATGTTCGACGACGGTCCCGCCGATGCGGGCCAGTTTCAGGTGGAGCGTCAGAACGAGAATGGGGAATACGCGTGCGACTTGTGCGCCAAGACGTTCCCCCAGGTGATTGCGCTCAAGGTGCATCGCAAGTGGCATTTCAGAGGTGATAGCAAGCAGGTGAGCTTTTTGGGCTTGTGCAGCGAGGTGAATTCTATCTGTGTTGGATGGATCCCCCCCTTGTTTGTTGCCTCCGCACCAGTCGCAAAAAATATACGAAATGCAATAAGATTCATGTGAAGAGATAAGATTTGTGTAGAAGGCGTTTTCTCGAGTCCTTTACTAATTTTCTCTCTGTTTTGTTTAGAATCTCATCATCGACGGCGAAGCGACAACGCTGAACAGCAGCAGCAACAACAACAACAATTCGCTGAGCTCCTCATCGATGCTGCGCGAGCTGCATGCGGTGGGCCTGATGCCCAACCAGCAGCAGCACCAGAAGCAGCTGCAGCTCCAGCAACAGCAACTGCAGCAACAACAGCAGCGGAGCAACACCTCGAGCGGATCGAGCAAGTCGCTGAAGCGCAAACGCGAACTGAAGTGTGAATATTGCGCCTCCACGTTCATCAGCAACAACAACCTGCGTCGCCACATGTACGAGCTGCACAAGCACGAGGTGAGCAATCTGCCAGAGCCGCCGGTCATCGAGGTGGACAAGCCGCTGACGTGTCGTCGCTGCGGCGATAAGCGGTTCGAGACGAAAGAGCTGTGGATCGAGCATAAGCTAGCGGACGCCAAGGTGGTGCGTCCCTTCTGTCCATTCCAGTGGGGGTGTGATCTGTGCGGCGAGTACTTGTCGCGCAAGGAGAAGCTCATCAATCACATTAACAATCATCTCAAAGAGGATGTGATAGTGCCGGTGGCGGCGGTGGCCAAGGCATCCCCAGCTGCCGGGCTGAACAACAAGAATGCAACGGCCAAAGCAACAGATGGAGCAGCAGCAACAACAACAGCAGGAATAATAACAACAACGGGGGCCAAGGGCGCCTTAATTGGAGCGGCGACGGCAGCAGTGAGCGGCGGCAGAGTGAATAAGAGTAAGCAGCTGGAGGAGCAGCTGGCAATGAAGGTGGCAGCGAAACAACAACAACAACAGCAGGATGATGAGGACAACAGTGATATGGATGAAGACGATGATGATGATACTGATAGTGGCGATGGGGATAGCACGAGTGGTGATGAGGACGACGACGACGACGACGATGATGATGACGATGAGGGCGACGTGGACGACGATGATGATGAGGATGATGAAGAAGTTGTTGCACAACAAATGCTGCAACAGAAACAACAACAACAGCAGCAGCAGCCCCTCAACAGCAACAGCAATGATGACGATGATCTCATTGAGGAAGTCATCGAAGATGATGGCATTGTCGAGGAGCTGGACGACGACGATGACGAGGATGACGACGATGATGAGGGCAACAGCACGGATGAACACCATCAGCAGCTGGCAGCCAACAACACTAAGCAGCAGGGCACCAGGCGCCTCAACTTTGACTACTCGCGGGCCAAGCTGAACGGCACTGGCAAGCAGACTCTGGCCAAGCCGAAGCAGCAGCAGCAGCTGGTCATGCACAGCTCGGAGGAATACGATGATGGTGCCGAAGAGGAGGACGAGGAGGATGATGATGTGGCTGAAGCGATGACCATTGATGATATTATTGAGGAGGATGATGGGGAGGATGAGGATGACGATATGGTTGCGGTCGATGGTGGTGTTGTTGAGGACGATGACGACGACGATGTGGAAGAGGATATGGATGACGATGATGATGAAGATGATGAGGATGAGGACGACGACGACGACGACGATATTGGCAACAACAATCGTCGTCGCGACGGCGCTGTGATGGTCAGCGGCATCAGCATTGGCGACGGAGCGCCCGATGCTGATGGTGATGGTGATGCGGATGGCGATGGTGATGGTGATGGCGACGGCGATGCTGATGGTGATGTGGACGCTGAGGCTACATCATCATCGGAGAGTGAGTCAACAACAACAACATCGCATTCAATTGGTGAGCGGCGTAAAAAATCAGTTGTTAAGTCGGCGGCACATGGCGCTGCCGCTGATCACTCTAATTCCAGCTATACGTGTGATCTATGTCAACTTTGTTTCGATTCCCAGGAGCAGCTGCAGTCACATATTAAAAGTCATTTCCTGAACGGGCCGTCGGCGGGCGGCGGCGGCGGCAGCAGCAGCAGCAGTAGCAGCAGCAGCAGTGGAAACAGCAGAAGGATTGCTGCGAGCAGCAGCAGCAGCAGCAGCGGCAGCAACAGGACCAACAACAATAACAACAACAATAACAATAATAATAATAATAGCAGCAAAAGTAAAACCAAAAAGTCCAGCTTGGATGCAACGAAAGGTGACAGTGCTGCAGCTGCTGCTGCTGCTGCTGCAACAGCAACAACAACAACGACAACAGCGGCGGCAGCAACAGTTGCTGCTGAAGCTGCTACCGAGGCAGCAAACACCTTAAACTGAGCTGCAGACAGCAACAAAAAACCAATGTACAAAAAGCAACACACGAGAAAAACTAAAACAAAAACAAAGCATCGCACACATCCGCAAAGCATTCCATTGTCAACACAACTCATAAACAACAAACACACAAACCATACCACACAACTAACCACATAACACCACATACAACAACCACACACAACACTCACACACAACACTCACACACAACACTCACACACACACACACAGTAATGCATATGTATAAAGAAAGAGCTGTGTGTGTGTGTGTGTGTCTCAAACAACAACTTTTTTTCTTGTAGTTGATATAAATCGTATTGCCCGCTAAACCCATACACACACACACACTCACGCGCAGACAACTTAAGCTTACATATTTGATATATAACACCATAGTACATACATACATACGTCTATATCCATATACATATACATATATATATATATATAACTTTTTTTTACATGTTAAATTAGTTGGTATCGCAGACAGCAAAATCAGACGCCGCACAGCGTCTCCAGTTTTGAGTTTTAGTTAGTTAAGCCCAGATATATATAGTATATATATGTATATCTAACTATGCATAAGTTGAATAGTGAATGAATACAAATTAAGAGGTTAATGAGAAATTAGAAATTGTCAGGCGAGAAGTGACGCAGCACCAAAGCAAACACAACAACAGAAAAAGGAAGGGAAAAGAAACTAAAATTCAAATTTCCTATATAAATATTTTAATTTTGTAATTTTTTATTTTGATTTTTGCACTTTGTCGTCTTTTTGGGTTTTCAAAACCACTTGGAAATTTTCTGTTCTTATAATTATTTCGAAGCACAGTTACAATTAAATATCTTAAGTAAAGTTTTTTTTTTTAATATTTTTTTTTTGGCTAACTCTGGACTCGCATAGTTTAAGCTAAGCACACTGAAACGCATTGGCATTATATATATATCCCCTATATATATAAAAAAATATTTGTATAATTTTTATTATTTAACTTGTATGTAATTTATCATTTTATTTAAAAAACAAAGATAATTATTTGCATTGCTTAGTTTCGCTGAAGTATCGAAAGCAACGCAGAAATTTCATTTTGGCTATGCAAAGTTCAAAGTTGAGACGAACGCATTTTGTAATATGAAAAATAAATTTGTTTGCCATAAACACCCTTACACACACACACACACACACACACAGACACACAGAGCATTAGCAACTTTGCTATCAATTCATAAAACATTTTTAGTAAGTATTGTGTATATTAATTATTTATATATATAATGATGCATTTTACAAATAATTCGTTTTCATGCTAACATTATTCAAATCATATAGCGAAAAACCGAAAACCCACAAACAAAAAGAAGAAGATAAAGATGAAGAAAAGGATGAAGATGAAGATAAATAGTGCGTACTGCATATGTTAATTACGCTTAATTAATTATTGCGACTTGCAAAAAACATACCTTTTACTTGTAAAACTAATTTAAGGTTTATGTACGTAATTGGAAAAACTAGTTTAAAGCCCAGATTACACATTAAATAAAAAGACAACGTGAATGAAACAAATGCACTTAGTATTTATCATTTTCGAACAAGTTGGGCTGCGCGCCAACTGGCGCTGACTGCGCTCTGCCAATCGAAAGTTATCGATTACCAACACTGCCTTAAGAATTTCCCCCACGAAGGCCCAAAAGGGAAATAAAAGAGACTTCTTTGTTTGCACACGTTTAATAAAACATCAATGCACATACATATATAGTATATATGAACATATTTGAATAGTGCCAGCTTAAAATGGTTGCCATATAAAAATACCAACGGCACAGGCACTCATAGTCTAAGATTGAACTTCATTTTAGTTTTTTTGGTTTTTTTTTTCTTTTGTTAACATTTTTCTTTGTGATGAGTTTTTGTTGCTATTTTTGGTCTCGACTGGGCAATAACTGTATATTGAAGAAGGCGAGTCTTTAACAAACATTAAATGTATTAAAATTGCGAATCAATGTAAACAAACAAAACGAAAGGGCAGCAGCCGTACGCACAGTGTTATCATAAATACTAATAGAAACTAATTGTGTATTATGTTGCGATAACATTCATAAATTAATAAGCTTAAGACGAAACTACAGCTAGACATGTAGGGGGTGCAGGGGCGCCGCAAGAGGCTGCAATACTATCTGAAGCCGAATCCACTGACGAATGACGCCCTCTACGAGTACTGCGTATGCGGATTGACGCTAATCATCTCCATGTTGCTACTGTAGAGAGAGAGAGAGAGAGAGAGAGACGAAAGACGAAGAAAAGGAAGTTGATTAGTTATATATATATCGAGAATCGGTGGTAATCATTTAACTGGCGCTGATAAGCCGTTGATAGAAGGTAATACTTATCGCGAGCGCTCGCCCGCCGTTTAGATATTTCGCTTTGATGGAATGGAACGCGAGGCACTTGAGCTTCAAATGAACTCAATGCTGGGTGATGAAGGCGAGCGTGGAGAGTGGATGTGTGAATGTATTTTTAGGTTAGCGAAATGCCATAGCTCTTGCGGCGTAAGCTTACCTGCGGCTGCAGCGCAAGTGGATGAACAGCAGCGCCAGTCCCAGGGTCACGCAAATGGCGCCCACAATGATGTAGGCAATGCCCAGGAACGGATTCTTGCCGCCAAGTACAGAGGTCGTTGAGAGAATCATGCGCTTGGTGCCACCAAACGAGACCACGGGATAATCTATAAATATATATATATACTTGATGCTTGATATAGAGAGATCTAGTCAAACTTACTGTACTTGACCGTGAGCGTATATTCGCCAGCTTTAAGGCCCTTGGAGTAGCTGTTGTTGGTCTGGTCCAGGCGGCGGTAAAGCTTGCGGAAACTGGGCAAGGCGGCAGTGCGCATCCAGACGATTAGATCCTCATTTTGGAAACCATTGTTAGCCTCGTTCTCCTTGTCCAGCTCGTCGACACCGTGCTTCCAGAATATGGGCGGGGCAAAGGGTTTGAGTGCCTCGGTCAGGTTGCCGGGCGGATTACGGAACTTCACGCGCTTATCCGACGGCCATGCAATGCCCGTATTTAATAACTTAATTTCTGAGCTACCTTGGCTCAATGTCAGCGTATCTGTAGCAAGTTTCGACATATTAAATCAATCGTCACGTTGATCCTTGATCAATAATTTACCATTAAACAGGGAATTGGCAATGGCGCCGCATGGCGCAATCGGCTTGCCGTCGTCCGCATAGGCAAACGGTGTGCAGTCGGAGCTGGGCGTCAGGGACAGACGCCCCAGCAGCTGCTCATCGTCGCGGGATTTGACGTAGCGTCGATGATTCTGGTAGTAGTTGGTCAGGCCATAGTACATGTAAACATTGCCCTGTTGGAATCGAGAAGAGACTGTATAGAATCATGAATTGCGTCAGGTCACGCAGTTTTGGATGCTTGCATTGAAATCTTCCGTCAGATTGAAGGGAATCTCGCATAGGCACTGGCTAGCCGTATAGCGCTCCAGGAAGTCAGCGCAGGTAATGTTGCTGCCCACCTGCATGCATCGGGTGTAGTCGATGATCAGCTCATTGGATGAGTTGGAAAAGTGCAGCAGGACGACGCCAACCGGAATGAACAGCACACCGATGATGAAGAAGGTGGGCAAAACGGTACGTGCGGTCAGCACGGGCTGCCAGGCGGGCAGGCGTTGTTGCTTAAAGGCGGAATCTGTCAAATAAACATGTTAACTGAAGTGTGATTCACGTTTCTGGGTGGATGGGTTGCTGGATGGGGGTGGGTGTGTTAGCTAAAGGCTCGCCTTCAAAAATCGATCACGATTTCAAATAAGTACTCGTTCAAGTATTAGTCACTCTTTGAACTTTCTTATCACAAACACACGCACGCAAGGCGGGCAGGTAGTCAGGGCCCAAGGTGCTCCAGCAGTCACAGCAACAACAACAACTTGTTACTTGTGTTGTGTGTAGGTGTATTGTGTATTCAATTTTCACCTGAAGGTCGTTTGGATTTTGGGGCTGCATTTTCCTCATTTCCCACATTTTGCGTTGACATGGCGTCTGGTACACAGTGCTGGCGACCACCGATGCGTCAAGATCTCAGGATAACGAACTTGAAACTAGACCACTCGTCGCAAATTCGCTCAGCCAAATACGTAAATAATACAAGAAATTTCGCGTTTTAGAGCTGCATATCGATATACCTCTATCGATACGAAAATACCAAATAAATACTATTGCAATGCTCCGCGCGTGTTAGAGCTGGCATATTAATATTTTAATTTGATAACGTTTATAAACATGTTTTAAGGCCCTCATCAAGACGAAAATAATTATTAAAATTGCCCCTAAGCCACCCTTAAACATTTTCTCTCCGAATTACTAATATATTGAATTCGACTTAGCCAACGGTTGGTTCATCGGCTAGTACTGCTCACGCGTGCAGTTGGCTATGGAAATATGGCCCATATACATATATGAATATATGTATGTATTTGTTTTTATTTCAATCTCAACTGTTTGTGATTGTTGTTCAAATTATCAAAATATTTTTGATTATCTATTTTCTTTTTTCTTTGCCTAAATTTATTATGTGCTCGTTTGCTGATTAATCAGCAAACTTTCCAGCACTGAAAATAACATCGCATGGATTGAAATATCGGAATCGTTCGGTTTATATGTAGATACCCCCATACCTAGCGGCAGCGGCGTTTTCGTTGTGTCAAAACAACAAAGCATAGGCAACAAAAAAAGCGAATCAACGGAGAAGGAAAAAAGAACGGCAAAGAGCGTAAGGCCTACAACGAAATTAATACGTATTTATTAATTTACGCCGTACTAACACTCATATGCGGCAGCCGCCACATATACTTTTTGCTCAGGGATCGTCACTACTTGACGCTGTGTTCAAAAACATTGTGATTTGTGATAAACAACAGAAACGAACACCGCCACCGCGATGAAAATCACCGTCACCACCACCGATGATAAGCTTTTCTTTCTAGATGTTGCCGCAGATTTGGAGTTGGAAAATCTGAAGGCACTCTGCGCGATGGAAGTTGGTGCCGAGGTTGGCCAAATTATGGTGCTATTTAATGGGCGCGAGTTGAACAACGATAAGCAAACTTTGCAGGAATTCGGAGTGCGCGATGGTGACTGCATCATGCTAAAGCGTCGCCGAGGCAATGCCAATCGTACAGGTGAGTTAGAATCAACCAACCGACCAATCAACCCTCTCAACTCCAACTCTGACTAACAAGATGCGCGCGTTGTGTTGAAATTGTTTAAGTGGGTCATTGCACGCGCTCTAGGCCGTCGCCGCCGTCGCTCCTGGTCAGCGCTGCAATATCGTGCGAGTGTGAGTGTACCGTGTATGTGTATGTGTGTGTGTGAGGTGTTTTTGGAATATGAGCATCTTTAATTTAAAAATAAATGTATTTTTACTTTGCTCATTACTCAGGCTATACTATATAGTGTTGAGCTTTTTTGTGCACATTCCAAAATTAAAAGACAAGAAATTGCAAACACAGCACAGTAAATTCCACACACCCATACATGCACATGCATGCCTGGACATGCGTGTGCGCGTGCAAATGTAAATGTTGATCTGATGTTGAGAGTTCACTTGCAGCGCTATTATCGATATACACATTTAAACATAGATAATCGAATGCACACTCATGCACACACCCATACACATACATATCTACCTGCAGACATTGTGTATGACCCCATGCGCGTTTGGCCTTGTCTAACATACGCGCATATGTATATGCATAACTGTATGCATGTGCACGTACATTGTCCGTTTTTTTTCTGTGCCCGCGTGGGCGCGCGCAATTTGAATTGTCTGTTGCGTTTACATTTTTTTGTTTTTTGTTTTTTTTTTTGTTTTATTGCCTGCACCTGGAGCGTGGGCGTTTTTTGCAAGCGCACAGATATATAAATATATATAGACTGGGGTTATTTTTTTGGGTCGTAAATACTTTTTGTATTATTTGTTTATTTGAATAATTAAAATGCTTCCATTTCATTGGTAAATTCATATATATTCCGAAAAATTAAGCAAAATCTTTACAAAAAGCTAAAATTTGTATAAATATATATAATTTCTATAACATATAAACAAAGATATAGATCAGATTGGTTAAAACAGCTGCGGATCTATAATATTTGTATATAGACAATGTTAAATCTTTGTCCGGATATATAAATCTTGTTGCTCTTTTAGGTGCCAACAATCCGTCGATTAGCCATTTGGATTTCAGCAGCATCGCCGTTCCCGGAACGAGTTCAGCTGGTGGCAGTCCGCCCACACACAGTGCCGGAGCTGTAGGAGGTGCGGTTAGCATGCAGCAGCAATTGCGACAGTATTTGGAGCAGCAACAGCAGCAGCAACAACATCTCCCCGATGTGCCCATGACAGATGATTTCAATGTCAACTTTGACGACGATCCGGCCACAGTGCGTCAAATGTTTCTATCCAGCCCAGAGACATTGGCACTGCTCCGTCAACACAATATGCGTCTGGCCGAGGCCCTCGACTCGGGTGATCTGGATACGTTTGCTCGCGTCCTGCGCGAGCATATCGCTCAACGCAAGCGCCGCAACGAGAAGCACATGCGCATGCTCAGCGGGGATCCGTTCGATGAGGAGACACAGCGCCTGATTGCCGAGGAGATCAAGCAGAAGAATATCCAGGATAACATGGCAGCGGCCATTGAATACAATCCCGAAATATTCGGCACAGTCACGATGCTGTAAGTTCCCGCAATATTACCTATCATCTTGATCCATTCATATTTAGATTTGGATTATTATTCCATCAGCTACATCAACTGTAAGGTGAACGGTACACCGGTGAAAGCCTTCGTCGACTCTGGCGCTCAGACCACAATCATGAGCAAGGACTGCGCGGAGCGCTGTCATGTAAATCGTCTCATCGATACACGCTGGAACGGCGTGGCCAAAGGCGTGGGCACACAGCCGATTCTGGGCCGCATCCACATGGTGCAGCTGCAGATTGAGAATGATCATTTGACGTCCAGCTTTACGGTGCTGGGCCAGCAGCCCATGGACATGCTTTTGGGCCTGGATATGCTCAAGCGCCATCAGGTGAGTCGTATGCTCTTCTCTATAATATGTATTTGTATATATCCATCTCTCTCTTTTCGATTGCAGTGCCTTATTGACTTGCAACGCAATCTTTTGATCATCGGCACCACGGGCACGTCGACGCCATTTTTGCCGGAGAGCGAGCTGCCCGCTTGTGCCCGGCTCACTGGTAATCCGGAGGAGAGCGAGCAAATGGCCATCGACAAGGCCATCGAGCAGAGCAAGCGAGAGGGCGGCGGCGGCGCCGGCGGTTACTCTGCCACAGCAACAGCCAACGCCGAGGGCACCGTCGCCTTCGATATAAGCAATATTAACTCAATACAACCGATGGATAGCTTTACGGAACAGGATGTTAGCGAATTGATGCAATTGGGGTATCCGCGCGGCGATGTGCTCACTGTGTTGCGCCTGTGCAACGGCAACAAGGCTGTCGCCAGCTCAATGCTGCTCAGCCGCAATGCCGCCGCTGGCGGCGGTGGACTTAGCTGAACGTTGGCTCCCTGGCGCCAGCAACCACTTCTATTTTACTGCTCTGGGATCAATCAAAAGCACTTTGCAATACCGGAACCGCTCCGTAGCCCCCAATCCGATATAACCTAACACCCTTTGGCGACTTTCAATTTAGACACTAATCTTTCTCCTCTTCAATCGTTTTACATCTCTATGTACAATAGCTAATTAATCGAGGAACTGCGACGACTTATGATTTCTAATCAAAATGGAACAGCAACTGCAACTGCAACGAACATCATTTTTTGAAACGTTTTTGCGAAACTCAATGCCTACAAATAGATTTATATATACATATATACAGACACCATAAGCACCCACAGACAGACAGACACATACACTCACACACCATTTACATATATATATATATATATATATATATATATATATATATATATATATATATATATATATATATATATATATATATATATATATATATATATATATACTATACGATTTGAGCTAGTATTTAAGGCAATAATCATATAGAATGTATGAGAGAAATGGAATGGTTAAATAAAAATGAATTGTTTTTGGATTGGAATCGAAGTGTGGAAACCTAAAGGGAATATGCATAATTATATATATGTTAAATATCAATATATATAACTGATTCAAGTCTATAGTTAAGTGTAAAAAGGGCTCTGCTGCTGTCAAGCCTCGACTGCCCATAGTGTGTGAGATATGTTTGATTTATAATGTAGGAAAACGGATGGAGTCATCAGATCTAAGTTCGACTGGCATTTTTTGAGGTATTCTGGATCGTAGGACTCGCCTATATGCCCAAGGACATGCAGGATATTGATCTACTGTAAAAACTAGGGTTTGTAATGTGATGAGTACAAAGACTTTTTAATTTTTGTATTAAGGATACCACGCCCACTACGCCTTAAATGTGCCAAACGTCCATTTAAAATACTAGACCCTTGGACTTCAGCTAACCTCAAGGCTTAGGGTATTGGCTAGTCGAGCAGTCTCAACTGGGACATTGAACCTGTGTGAATTATGAAACTGAAAAGTTCTAAGAGGCGAGTGATTCATGTCTTTGATGAGCTCATCATTTGTAGTCTTGCTATAGCTAAGACAGAGAAACAAGGAAATCTGATCCTTAGCCCAAGTCCACGACCATTTTCATTCAAGCCAGCACTTTCTCTGTCGTTTGTTGAACAATTCGGGTTTTAACTTTGATTTATTTATAAATGTATAAACCATAGGCATGCACAGACAGACAAATAGGCACTCCAGTGAGCAGGCCTCGCTGCTCGGTTGGCTTCGTGTTCCATCGTTTGTTTGTTTTGGTTTTTTAAGGTGTATATAGGCTTATAGACACACACACACTCGCACACACACATACATAGTCAGCAGGCACACACACACGCATATATACATGTATATATATATAAATATATAGATTATACATATATGTGTATAATGTACATTAAAATTTATTAATTGTTCTCCGTTTTCTGTTTAACTTTTAATGCTGGGGATGTTGTTCCTTTAGGTCGAATTGGGTTCATTCTAGAATTACTTTCATCTACTCTTCATCCTCGTCGTCGTCCCCATCGGCATCGCCATCGTTGGCGCGCAAGGCCGAGGAGCTTTTATGATTGAACTCCTTCTCGGGATCAAACTGCATGCCCTCCTGATCGGCGGCATCCTCCTCGTCATCATCGCCGGCGACTTGTGCGTTCTCGGCCTCGGCACGCTCCAGGCGACGCGCCAGGTCGGCCTCATCGATGGCCGTGACCAGTTTGGGCGCCATGATCACCTTAAACTCGCCCTCATACTCGATGATCTTGGCGCGTATGCTCTCAATGGCCACCTCCAGGGCTTTGAGGCCGTCTGTCTTCTTTGTGGTTGCCGTGGTCATCACATAGCTAGATATCAGAATTAGTAATTAGGTTTAAGTACTTTTTATATACATATATATTAATGGTCGACTTACAGCGGCGGCGCTATGAGATTAATTCGTATGGGCAGCTCCTCTGTGCTCAGCTCCAGGCCTTTGCTGAGCGATGCCTTGACGGCATCGATGCCCTCGTAGCCGTAGCACGAGCACTCGATGTCCGCGCGTATTTTGACCGTGGGCGAGACGAGTTTGCGTTTAATGTTGCTCAGCAGCACCTCCTTCGTCTCGGCGTCCAGATTGCATTCGTCGAAGACAGATGGATCGGTCACCGACTGCTTGAAGATGTCGTAGGCCACCGTTTTGCTGTTGTATTTCTTCTCAAAGTACCAGGCGGTCTTCTGGTAGAGCTCCTCCAGCTTCTCGCTGCTGTCGTAGCCCAAAATGTCAGCGACATGGCGCAACAGGGAGTTGATTGCCTTTGCTTTGGCAAACCGCTCGGTGCACTTCTCCACATCTTCGGGCGAGACACGACGCTTGGAGAGATCAATGTAACCCTTCTCCTTGTCCACACGAATGACCACAACCGGCTCTGTTTTGCCCACGCGTATCAATTTGTTAATGGAGCGAATGCGACGACGTGACAGCTCAGACAGCAAGATCATGCCCTCAATGTTGTTGTACTCCAGCAAGTGGACGTAAGCGCCCATTTCGGCGATGGAGAGCACGTTCACCATGACGACATCCTCGATCTCCGGATATTTTTCGTTGTAGAAACGTGACGTTAGTGCCATATTGACTGCGTTTGAGTACTAATTGTATTCAGATTGATTATATGCGCACACTGAACAGAAAATGCCAACAAAAATTGCAGCAAAAACGTGTACAATTCGGCCGAAACTTGGCGTAAGAAGAAGCAGCGAGCGGCAATAGTGTTGTATAGTGGCAAATAGGGCGAGTTTCTGACGGCGAATTCGCATCGATGTATCGATAGGTTTTGATAGTTTTCGTCTGTCAGCTTGTCAATCAGGTAAATTCAACTGATTTTCATTATTTTATCATTGGAAAGAGTTAAGTTTTTAATATTATAAATTATATAATATTATAAGGAGATATTGTGGCAAGGTAACGATATTGTTTTCTTTGCCGAATGAAGTGTTGAGAAATGCAAATGGTGATTTCGGCGAATTGGCAAGTGTTGCTTGTAAATGCACCCGGTTATTATTTGAAACCATAAGGATTGTTTTCCAGTGTGGAGCCGTAAAAAATTTTCTTATTTAATGCAAATATATTGAAGCAATTGTGTAAGTGTGATAAGTGTTTCAACTAGTGGGTGTTTTCCATAGCGACTCCAGCATTTGGTGTGTACACACTGAAGCGCGTGCACACGGCGACAATCTTGGTAGTCAGTCTGCGGATTGCAGCGAATTCGCTCATTTGAAAAAAATAAAACATGGCTGGAAGAGGTGGTTATGAACACGCTAGGTAAATATTATTAAATAATTAAAGAACTGTGCTGGCTAGCATGCCGAAATTGTGTTTAATTGGTGCAAGTGCGTTCGCCGTGTGTGTCCCCGCAAGTGCAAATGTGCTCCAATGTATAATAATGCACGCGGTTTAAGCAAAAGTCAAGCAACACGCACGCACACACACGAAACACAAACACACTAACGCACACACAAACCCTAAAAATGTATATGCATACATACATACGTGCGGCGGGTGTGTATGTATGTGTGCGTGTGTTTGCGACTGTATGTGTGTGCGCAAGTGTGCGTGTTTTTTTTCTTCTACATTTCTTTTTCTTTGCTATTTTTTTTCGGGCGATTTGCTGCGCTGTCGCCCGTTGGCCGAAGTCGCTGTCGACGTCGACGCCGGCGGTACGCGATTTGCCTTTGCCTTTGCCGTTTAACTACCAAAGCAGAAGCTGGGCCAACGTCAGCGCCAGCGTCAGCGCCGCCTTCGGTAGTTACGGAAAACTTTAAATAGATGGCCAGATTTATAGGCGAATTTCTGTTGCCTTTTTTTGTTGTTTTTTTTATTTATTATTTTTTTTTTTGCTGTTTCTGTTTGCCGCAAATAAAAATGAAAAGCGCGCGCGCGTTTTATCCCCTTTCTCTCTATTTCTTTCTTTTTTGTTTTTATTGCAATATTGTCTCCTTTTATTTACCCAAGTCGCGTTGTTATTGTTGACGTTTGCTTGTAATTCGAGCGGCAACTGCTTTTGTTTTATTTGCAATGCGTTCGCTTTCGGCTCTGGTTCGGCCGGCCGGGCGCACGTGCGTGCGTGTGCAGTCGCGTCGCGTCGCAACCGGACCGGCGCATATTGTTATGGCTGGGCATACTAACCCCTCGTATTCTCGTGTTTTTTTTGTGTCTCATTTCAGAGGTGGCTTTGGAGGAGAGCGTCATGTGAAGCAGTTGCCGACGGAACCGCCATTCATTGCGTACGTGGGTAACTTGCCGCAGGGTCTCGTCCAGGGCGATGTGATGAAAATATTCAACGACTTCGAGGTGAAAAACGTGCGTTTGGTCAAGGATCGTGAAACGGATCAGTTCAAGGGTTTCTGTTATGTGGAGTTCGAGACGCTGGATAACCTGGAGCGAGCTCTCGAGTGCGATGGACGCATCAAATTGGATGATCTGTCGGCACCGCTGCGGATAGACATAGCTGATCGCAGGAAAAATGATCGGTAGGCTGCCCCTTATTATATATATATCCATATATATTCATATATAATCTCTGAATATCTTGTTATCTGTAGCCCTGGTGGCGGAGTTGGCGGCGGTGGCGGCAATGGCGGCGGCGGTGGCGGCGGCGGCATGAATCGCGATGGCCGTGATGGTTTCCAAAAGCGCGGACCACCGCGTCAGGGCGGCACCAGCCAATCGTACAGCCGCGGCGGCCCTGGCACCGGCGGCGGTCGTGAGGCCGGCGGCGGCTCTGGTAATCGCGGCGATAGTAGAGGTTCGTACAATGATAATTATGGTGGTCACAGTGATAGAAGTCGTGGCGGCGCCAGCTCCGGCATGAATAGAGGATACAATGGTAAAGCATTTTTATCTGCCACGCAAGTGCAACAACCTCCTACTACAAACAACTTCCAACCAATACGTAGATGCATATTCCGTAGTCCTCAACATGTAGATGATTGCAAAATTTGATTGCCCAAAATTCGCCAAAGCATGGACAACAGCAAAACAAACCCAAAACTAAAACCAAATACAAACCACATTGCTAAGCGAGACAACTAATGCGGTTTGCAGCATCTGCATCCAACTCCCACCTCTCTTACCAGTCTCTTCGACTATATCACGCACACACTTTCGTTTGCCCTGATCATATATAATAGAAACGCTTTTAGTTATTTTTGGCTTCTCCTCCGATTTCTGGTTTGTCCGGAACCAGAAGCGGAACAGATATTTAGTTTTTTGCTTAGCTTGTTTTCATTTTTGATTTTGTTCTTTCTTTACCTTTTACTTCTTTTTGTATACTTTGTTTTGCGTTGTCCGTCTTTCGATTCGTTGTACGCCGGAGTGGCTTGTACCTTTGCTTAGTTCTGTATTCATAAAGTATTTTGCATATCATATATTTGATTTAAAATAATTTCGTAAGCACGCTTCAAATACATTATTATATAAACTGGGCTCGCATGTTGCTTGACATATGGCTCGATTCGTAGTGTGATACTAGGCTATATAGACGGCCCGTATCAATTGATGCCCAGCATATCCATAGCAGATATACATGAAGATATATGTTTGATGTATGGCATGTCTTTGCAGATCGCCCGGCTAATCGTGGCCGCTATGGGAACTTCAATAACGACGAGAGGTTCGATCGCAACCAGGATCGGGACCGCGGGCAGCGCGAGGGCAGCTATGGGAATCAGTCGCGAGATGGCGACCGATACAACAACTTCAGTCGGCATCGTGATCGCGAGCGCACCCACTACAACCCCAACCAGCAGCAGGAACGTCCCAGTGCCGTTGCCATGGGCGCCATCGGTAACAGTAATTTAATAATGCCAGAGCCCAATTTGAAAGTTGCTCATACTGAATTTCAACTTGCAGATGATACGGAGCGGCCACGCCTGCAGCTGAAGCCGCGCACCATTGCGGCGCCCATCAATGCGGTGGCCGAAACCAAGCAATCGGCATCCATTTTCGGCAATGCCAAGCCACGCGAGGAGAAACTGAAGGAGCTACAACAGAATGTCAATCAGAATGGCGATAACTAGGCGACGCCGGCGTTGGCGGCGGCGTCGGCGGCGGCGACGGCGGCTCTAAAATCTTTAAATATGCCTAAATGATATTTAAACCAAGTAAAAACAAGCAAAGGAAATGAAACAGAAAAAGTAGAAGAGACAAGTTAATGGAAATGATACGAGGCATATATCATTTGTGTGAGGAGAGAGCGGCGTGCATATATATGAAGAGAAGCGGAAGAGTAGATGGAAGAAGCAAAAGCAAAAACAATACAAAATATAATTAATAACTATGCTATATACCTATTATATAAAAAGCTATGTACTACGCATACATAATACACATAAACAACATACTTGGCTGGCCCTCCCCATGTCAGCCAAATAAACAAACCAACAACAAAGCAACTTAACAAACAAACAATACGACAGAATAACTTTCTTACTTCACGTGTGTTCCGTTGGAAAGTGGAGCTAAAACGAACTACAACAGCAACATCATCCACGTCAACAACAACAACAACCACAACATCATCAGCAACAACAACAACAACATTAACAAAAAATAACAACGTCAACAACAACTGCAATGGAAAGTCTTTAAATGTTAGTCTGTAAGCAGCGGTAAAGTTAGAGCCGTGCATATAGCTATACAGTATACAGTATAGTTAATATATGCGCGCTGCTATTTGTTAGTTAAGTAATGCATATGTAAACCAACAAAAATACGTTCTACCATTTAAGCGAAAAACAAAAGAAAAACAAAAAACAGCAAAAATCTAAGAAAAAAATGAAAAACGACAAAAAAAATCAAAAAACAAAAACAAACTAAAATTTGACAAGCGTTCAGCGTTAGCAAGCAGGCAAGGCAGTTTATACAGTTTATATAGCAAAAATACAAGAAAATACTAAAAAAACGAAAAATATTTAACAAAAAATGGAAAAAATATACAAAAAAAAAAAAAAACAAAAAATAAAAAATTCAAAAAAGAAAATGGAAAAAAAGAAAAACATAACGAACAGCAGTGAAATATAAGAACACCAACTACGTACGTATTACAAAAACAACAAAATCCATAACAGCAAAAGAAACAACAAATTTATATATTTATATATATATAAAATAAACACACATAACTTCACACACACACATTATATAATATATATATATATATATATATATATATATATATATATATATATATATATATATATATATATATGCTAAACCTATGTAATCCAAGAAAAAATCGCAAGTCGTGAATTCGATATATGACCACAATTCTGTTCTCTTTTTTTTCTATCTCTCTCTCTCTCGTTTGTAATATTTTGTCTATATAATTTGTAAAAATTAAACATTTTGTTGATCAATTTTCGTAATATTGTCTTGTCGGCTTCAATTGGCAAATAAAATACTAAAGTATGGACGTGGACAGAGGGGAGGGAGGCGGCTGCAGCGACAGCATTGATAAACGACAAATTTTTTTCCGTGTAGATAATTTAATAACGCAGGGCAAGCATATATATTAAGCGAAATATATCAATTAATATTATATGAATATATAATATTATATGTATATATCTACTTTTTTTTTGACTCGACAATTTTCATATTAAAAACTCAAATGTTTTCCCTTAAAACTTGTTTTTTTTTCATAAATATATTTTTTTTAAAGCCCACTAAAAAATTAAGTCGAAATCAAATCTATTAATTTCAAATTTACGAAAATAATTTTTAAATTACTTGAATTAATTATTTCGTTTTTAAATTATATTTTTGAAATATACCAAAATTTTCTTTTAAATTATTTAAATTTTTTAAAATTATTATTATTTTTTTATTATTTGATATATTCTTTTTTTAACCTTTTTTTTTTAATATTGCCGACAATTTTTGTTGCCCATTCGAAATTTGAATTCAAATTTATTTTCCATTCAAAAACAAAACGAAAAAAAAATAAAAATTGTAGTATAAAAAGAAATGTGGGAAAACTTAAAAAATAAAAACAATATTGAGAAAGTGCGATTCAAAGCAGTTCCCCAATGTAACTGAGCACGCAAGCTATATACATATATACACATATATATATATATATATATATATATATATATATATATATATATATATATATATATATATATATATATATATATATATATATATATATGTATGACGTAAACTTTTATAATTTTAGCTCTAATATTAAACAAAGTCAAAGATTTACCTACTATAAAACGTAGACAAAACAAGTAGCAGCGGGCAAATAAGCAAAAAAAAAAAGAAGAGACGAAAACGAAACAAAAAGAAAGTAAGGAAATAAAAATAAATATTTGTATTTAATTAACATTTAAAGTCCCCTCCAGAACGCAAGCAACGTAAAGTTTACATTTATTTAAATTAACAATAAAAATATACTTATCCGAAGTTTGTATGTAATTAAGAACTTTGATATATGCATTTTAAATGACGCCCAGTACGAAAAATCTATGGAAAATTAAAAACAAAAAAAAAAAAAAAAACAAAACAAAACTGAAAACTTAATAATAAAAAAATAAACAAAAAACTTTAAAAGAATTTATACAAAGCAAACAAAAATAGCCGTTAAATTATGTCTTAATAAATACGAAAATGAATATGAATATATATATATATATATGGAAATATTTATATATATATTTAGGTTCGATCTATTCGCATATACCATACAAAGTTTAGCAATTAATAATCTTAGCAAGGCAACAACAATTTCTATAAATTATTAAATTAACAATGAATAAGAAATGAACACTAAAACTAAAACTAAAAACAAAAAATAGTAAACAACAATAACTAAATATATATAGTTTCATAATCGAAAATCTTAATGAAATCCAAACACGCGCATCTTTCTACTCAAGAACAACTCGAATCGGCAAAAATTCAAAACGTAATTGACAAGTTCTTACCAATATATATATACAATATATATATATATTTAATTTTTTTGTTATTTGAACATTTTGTACGATATATATATATATATATATACTTATATATAAAAATTGTTTCCTTTCTCCTGCTCGCGATTTCGCCTGGCGCCCGCCCAACTTCGAAAAAGAGCTAGGGCTAGCCGATACCAGTGCTGGAAAGGGGTGCCACAATATCGATAACTCATTGATAGATATATCGGAATTTTAAATTTCCCTCAATGAGCTAGAGAAGAGCGCGTTGCTTAAGCAAAAAGGGTTTAGATTTGATTGCAAATAATTGGCTGTGGCAAAAGCAAACTAAAGCGTCATTTCTTTTAGTTCGTCAATAACTGATGACGTCACGCGCTCATCACAAGCACTAAGCACTTATGTAAATTGTATATTTGTATGTGCGTTGGTCCGTCTCATTTTATAACGGGGCCAATTGGAATGTAAGCCAAGCCCGCACACACACACAGAGACACACGCACACATGCATATGTATATAAACGGGACACTTGGCAACTCTGGAAGGTGTTTGGCGCGCCGCTGTCTCTGCCGCTGCATGATGTCATCGATGCAGCACTGGCTGCCAATTACGACACACACACACACACATGCATGCGTAAGTGCGTGAATAGCTACATACATACATACATACATGGATGTGTGCGTGTGCGTGATATATTTGGTTTGTCTTTTTGATGAATTTTTCAGCACTTGTCATGTTTTTTTTCGGCTTTTGCTTTTGGCTTGTGTGTTTTATTTACCGTTATCAGCGCGGGCGTAATGACGCCATTATAAGACCGAAATATAACGGCAACAACAAAGAGACGACAATATTAGGCCCTCTCTCTCTCCCTCTCTCTCCCTCTCTCTCTTTCTGTGTGTGTGTGTGTGCCCGCATAATTAATTGGCATTTAATTTGCATTTAAGCGTTGCTTATGAAAATCAATGGCAGCAACCCGCAGGCGATTCGCGCGCCTTTGTCCTTGCCAGCGACTTTTGGGCTTTTTCCTGCCGCTGTCAAGCTTATGAAGCAGCTTAGAGCCCAAGCTGTTTGCACTTGTTTATGACCGGCAATATATCAAATAATTTACACCTACATTTATCCCAACTAATCAAGTTGTTCTCTCGCCTCATTGGATTTCCGCTTCGCTTTCTCTTTGCTCAGCTTTTTAATTGTTGCCTATGGCCAGCCATCCTTGACATCCTTTTCGCAGTGTCCTTAATGAGCCGATGAGGCATTTGCTCTGCCTTTTCATTTCAATTGCACTGATATGAGGATGTACCAAAAGTGTACCAAAAAATTGATCATATGTCTCTCATAATCATGCTAACAGTCAACTGTACCATTGATTAAATAGTGTACCTACTTTAGTTCACATTCAGTAGTAAGGTACCAACTGTGGTACCTACTTTAAGTGTCAATTGTGACACTATGCAGTTCGGTGTACCACAGTTAATTAGCACATTTGATCAATTTCTTATATTTAGGTACATTTCGCATGCTGCTTGGCAGCAGCTGCATATTTTATGGTACATTTCAATTGTCAATTCAGGGAAGTATTGCGTATGTAAATTACTATTTTCGGTACATTTCATACAATTGCAGTCTGCATTTGTATGGTGAAAGTACCTTTTTTGGTACACATACATCTGTTTATTGTATCGAGTCGGCAGCTGTGCCTAGTTTGGCACACTTTTTATTGGGTATTTGAAAGTCAGCACTTGTACCTGTACCTATTTGGTTAAATGTACCATTGTCAATTAATAATTGAAGCTCTTTTGGTACTTCTAATATTAGTTTGGCTTACCATTGTCTATTAGCACTTGTACCTATGCGAGTCTCACCACAACTGAAGTCCCAATTGCCAGATTTCGTAGCAATTTTTGACTTGTTATATAGTTGTACCTGTATTTTTTATTTAATGTACCTATTTTACTCTGTGTACCTATTTTGTTAGGTGGTATTTATTGTTTCTTTGGGTACATTTCTTATACTTTGGGCGTTCCATAGCCATAGTTTGTTTGTGGATACACTAAGTTTACCATTCTACCAGCTCTCGCCTTTGCGCTTCTCATCTAAGTCTTGTGGATGGCATGTGGAACGCAAGTGGCAATTTTCATGGCAAGAATTTGGGCGGCTGTTACGTACATCGCCCGCAGCGCATTGCAGTTAACCCCGAAAAACAATGAAGCAAATGGCATCAGCAGTCACACAACACACACGCACACACCCATACACACATACAGAGAGAGAGAGAGAGAGAGACACACACTTTGCATGTTGTGCTCCATTTAGAGGCTGTTTTGGCTGAGTGCCTGCCAAAAAATCAGTCAACTGCATGCAGCAAGCAGTTGAGCAAATCGCGTGCCGTACATTTCATCCGAGCCCACCCAGCGCCAGCACCACTCCGAGGTGGTGCCTTGGCGCTGGTGCAGCTGCACTGGCACATGTTGCGCGGCTGATGGGGCCCGCAAAACGATGTCTGCCCCACAAATTGACTGTGGCAGAGAGTTGAGCGTCAAGCGTTTGGCTTTGTGGCATTTCGATGATTTCTGCTAACACTCAAACCACCCAACCACCTAACCACCCAACACCAGCCAACCCATCTCTTGGCATTTTTTGTGGACTTTAATCGCGTGTTTGCTGCACATTTTAACGCTCGTTGTCGGGCATCGTTGTTCTCATTGTTGTTGTTGTTGTTGCTGTTGTTGCTGGTTGCCAAAGCAACGCAATGAAACACGAAACAAAATGCAAAGCAAACAAAAAACACACAAAACTGAAAACAGAAAACACAAAATAAATAAAAGAAAAATTTATATAAAATAGCTGAAAAACATAGAAATGGTAATTGGCCAAAGTTCTGGGCTAGGGTGATTGCAGCAGCAGCAGCAGAAGGGGAGGGGAATACGGATGTCAGGAATACGTATAAGGGGGCGTAGGGGCAAGCAGAAACCGCCGGATGCGGGAGCGTTAGAGTTGTGCTTGGGATTAAAGCGCGTTGGCAGATTGCTTGAAGCGTGGTTTTTGACCGCTGAATGTGACCAGCGAATGCAACTGTGAGCGGGAGTGTACGGGTGTACGGATGTATGGATGTACGGGTGTATGGGTGTATGGGTGTGTCTTTGTGCGTTCAGTGCATGGCGTCAGTTGAGATTTTTCTTAAATTTTCTTAAATTAAAGCGTTTTCCGCTAGATTTTCTAATTTTCTGGAAAAATCTTAAGCAGAGGCTAAATACCGGACGGACAGTTGGACATGAGCACAGACAACCGGATGGGCAGACGAAAGTATAGAGGCATAGCCCGATAGATGGATGGGCAGAGAGATAGACGAATGGTCAAATGTATGGATAGGCGGACGGAGGGATAGACGGCTGGACTGACGGACGGACAGGCAGATGGATGAACAAAGAGAGAGAGAGAGAGAGAGAGAGAGAGAGAGAGAGAGAGAGAGATAGGATAGGCAGACAAATGAAAAGACGTATGGACAGACGGACAGGCAGAAAAACGGACGGACAGACAGACGCAGAGATAGACGGATAAAGAGCCGGATAGCCAGACTGACAGATCGACACTCTATAAAACCAATATACTCGTCTCAACTACGCGAACGAGCATAAGTACTCTCAAGCTTCGATACGTCTATTGGCTCAGCCGCTCAACACATGCCGTATTGCCCCATGCTTCCGAGAACCGTGAATCGATTTAGCTAATTGCCCGAGGCGTGGAGTGGGTCGATTTGCTGCTTGACTAAGCTGGAAATAGACCTAATGAGCTGTCATTAGACATTGCTGATGATGAATCATAAATGAGGTGTAGGTATATATACTATATAGTGCATGTATATATACAGACTTAAGTGATATATCAGCTATTGCTTAGTTAATATCGAGTCAGTTTTCAGTTTTCAGTTTTAAAATAAACAAAGCAATTCTAATGCATGAATGGATTCACACACCTACACACACACACACCCACACACGCACTTATGCGTGTATATTATGCGTAATTACAATGACGATGGCGATGGCATAATTAGCCTTGTTATATTTACTATGGTGTTGCCTGCCCTCGCCGCTGCGCTCGTCGATGGCGACGGCGACAACAACAGCAACAAGAGGCGAACACGCGCAGCTCATAAACCAAATTTATGTACATTTAGACTCTATACCATGCCACACTGTCGACCAGGTAAACCACCTGCCTGCTGCCTGCTGCCTGCTGCCCGCCCACCTGCCCACCTCTCCGGCTGCCCTGCTTTGTGCCAATGAGCCAAGTGCAGAAGGAAACGGAAAAGTTGAATAATGTAAGGTTATGTTAATACGCGTATACGTTGACAGAAGGACGAGTGCGGCGTAGGGCGCAGCGACATTTCAGGTGTACATTACACACACACACACTCACACACACACTATGCCATTGGCTGCCAGTTAGAGGTCAACCTGCCCGCAACCCGAGCTGCCACGCCCAACTGCCAGCGTCGCAGTTGAAGGTGCCAAAGGAAACGCTGCAATCCATCAAAATATCTGCTCGAAGTTAACTTACGCATGTTAATCTCGGCTGCAGTTAACATATCTGACTCCGGCCAAGTCAAGTCACAGGCATCTCAATTTGGATCATACATATATGATTTGCATATGCAGTATTTGCCTGGAAGACTTGGGAGGAGTTGGATAAGGATTTCTTAAAGGATAATGAGAGAAGTATCGGTTTTCTTTTCTCTCTCTCTCTCTCTCTCTCTCTCTGTCTCTTTAGCCTTAATCCCCCTTTTTATATTTTTCATATTTTATAAGAGAACCTTTCCCATCAGCTTCGCCTTATATCTACCCCATTGATTAGCTTCGATTTATTTCCATTTCTCAGCAACTTTTTCCTCCTCCAACGAGGCAATTACTTTGTGTTTCAGGTTAAGGCGCCGTCCTCTCCCACAATTTAGTTCAATGACGCAGCTCAAAATTAAATAATCGAACTCATTAAAACTAGTGAGGAAAGAGCCGACAAGAAAAACGAAATTTTATTGATACTTTTACTGCTTGCGGTGAGCTCATTTCGAAGTGCTTCAGATGTTTATATTTTCAATATGCTAATGTCGCTGGCAGCCGCGAGGTATTAGCTGCGATGCCATCAAGTTTATATACAAATATATACGTTCTAGATCGATAAAGTTAAAGCTTTGCCTTTCTATGTATTTGAATATGTTTGTGTATGCTTGCCTATATCGATAACAAATCAATACTGATCCAATTTTTAGTATAAATAAATAATAATTTAAGTCTTACAGTTGTTATAAGTATATAAACTGGGGCTTCATTTTGTTTTTAGCTCTATATGCTCATTAAGTATACGCAGCTCCTATTCTATTAGGCTTATCTAACAAACATCGATAAATATCGATTTTAAGTCATTGTTGGCTCAGCAATATTTGATAGAAATACGAACTAGAGTTACGAATTTTGACTCATGCCTGCTCAGTTTTGTATACTTTACATAAACGATAAAAATCGATAAATATCGATTTTGATCCTATATCCATAGAAGCATTCTACTATAGGAAACTACGAGCTAGAGCTATGAATATGCGCTTGTTACTTCTAATTTTGGTATATTTTACTTATTCGATAAACAACGATAATTATCGATATTTTTCGCATAAGCAATATATACAAAAATGATAAGTTATGAGTGAAAGCTCATAGCTCAAGCATAATACCTGCACTACTAGTCGAATTTTCAGTTGTAACTTCGCTTTAAGTAGTTATGTGATAAAATCGATAAATATCGATTTTGAGCATATTGTTTTTAAGCATTGTAGGAATATGAATGAGCATTCTAGAGTTCTGAATTAACTTCTGTACATATGCAAGCTATGCCTAAACTAACTGTGGCCAGATTTATCTATCTATATAGATCTATATACTATATAATCTATTTATACAGTCGAAATTAGGCTTAGCTTGCTTGGCAAATCTCTGGTAAACATCTGTAGAACAAACTCAAATATTTGCATGCATAGACTTACCTATATATATGTATCTGCCTCTCTCTCTCTCTATATATATATATATATATATATATATATATATATATATATATATAAAAGATTTTAAGACGATATATATATACATATGTTTGTTATGGCTTGTCTTGTCTTTCAATCTCTTTTGCTTGGCAGCACAGCTAACAGAAATAAAATGTTGACCAATGTGTGGTTTATGTCAGTTGACTAAACTCTATATAAAGCTGGCTATAGATACATGCATGAAGGTGTGTGTGCCTGTGTGTGTGTGTGTGCGTGTGTGTGTGTGTGTTGGTGTGGTTTATTGTGCTTGTGTGAACAAAGGTGCGGAAATTTAGTCGTACTTGACAATGTGATGGACGACAGATAGCGCGCTGCATTGTGCGCCGCTCGTCCGCCCGCCGCTGGGCCGCTGCCTGCTAAAGGATTCGCAGCTGCCAGGCGTTGCCAGTGTCAGAATGTCGTCATTGTTCATTCATGAAATGAGCGCTCTTTTTACTTCTGTCCCCAACATCAGCAGCAACAGCAAAAGCAACCGCAATGGCTGCAAAAAAAAAAGTAAAATGAAAAAAAAAGAAAAAAAAGCAGCAGAAAAAAAGCGCTCAGCACGAAAGACGCGCGTGGCAAAGGAGTGCTGGATAAGTGTATATATATATATATGTATGTATGTGTGTGTGTGTGCGAGGACACTGCGAGGACGTACGTGCGACTTTGTTGGCCCACTGAAGTTTTTGTTGTTGTTGGTTGCTGCCGCTGCTGCTGTTGTTGCGGCAGTGTTGCATGCTACACGAACACACACACACACACACACACACACACACACACACACACACACAGACACACAGCTAGCCCACATCACACAAACGATTTGTACGAGTATTTGCCTCGTTCGCTGACATCATCCGCAGTTCCCTTTTTCCAGTTCACACACACACACACACACACTCACACACAGTCAGCCGCGCGACAGTTCGCATTGCTCATACGCCATGTTGGCCAACACAAAGTGTAAGCTAATATTGTGGGTGGGGCGACAGCTGCCTCGGCCTCGGCCTCGGCCTCTCCTCCTCTAATTCTTAATATTCGAGCATTGAAATTGTCGTTGCGCTGCAACTTTTCTACTCCAATTTCAACTTCAGTTTCTTTCCCAACTTCTTCTTCTTCGTCTTCGTCTTCCTCCTCTCGCTGCATTTGGTTTTTCTGCTCTCTGATTGCTGGTCAATAGCTGCAAAAGTTCAGATTGCAAATCGTTTTGCTAACGATATCCTTGATTATAATAGAACAACAAAAGCTCATAATAAACTTGGACAACGCAGACGAACTGTATCCAGCTGCCTATATATATATATATATATATATATATATATATATATATATACATGCGTGTGTGTGTGTGTTTGCCTTTACACTTTGTTCAGCATCAGCGCCACTTTGTCTGAGTTGATGTCGCACAGACTGAACGCGCGTCTCTCTCAGCGCGCGGGGGTCTCTCATGCGGTTGGGGCTTTAACCGGCTTGCCTTATCTGATTCGTATTGTGTACGTGTGTGTGTGGGCGGCTGCTCTGCGCAGCGCCTTTCCATGCGCTTCTCATGAACTTAGCTAAACATTTTATTAACAAGTTTGCATTGTTTGACGAAGAGAACTTTCACATTTTGAAGTTGAAATGTGTTTAGGGTCGCTTTTATTATAACTCTAGCTATACTGTATATACATACATACATACATACATATACATACATATCTTTCTTTTCTTTCACTCTTTTGCTGCTCAATCGTATCTTGTCTTGTCTTTCCTTTCATTTGTTTAGCTCCTTTTGCTCGTTTCCTCTCTTTTCCAGTATCTTTATCTCTCCCTCTCTCTGTTTTTCTCCATTGATCAGTCCTAGCCACTCTCTTTATCTCTTTTTTTTATCTCTCAGTCTATGGATTTCTCTCTATTTCTGTCTCTCTCTTATCCATCTTTGTCTCAGCAAAGAAAGCGATATTCTTTCTCTATCTCTCCTTGATACTCGCTCTTTCTCTCTGACACACACACTCTCTCTCTCTCTCTCTCCCTCTCTCTCTTTGCTCCTTTTTATTTCTTCCTTTCTTTCTCTGTCTCTACTTTTCCCCTTTTCTATCTTTACTTTTCTCTTTCCTCCTTCTCTCGCTTTCTCTCTCTTCCACAGTCTCTCTGACTCTCGCACTCTCTTTACATCTCTCTTTCGCTATATCTTTCCCTCACTCTCTCCCTTTCCCACTTTTTTTCACTATCTCTCTCTCACTCTCTTTGCCACGTTCTCTCATTTCTCTGTCTATCCTTTTTTCTCTATGCCTCTCTCTCTCTCTCTCTCTCTCTATTTATCTTTGTCACTTTCTCTTTCTATCTCATTCTCTGGCACTTTCTCTCTCTCTCTCTCTCTTTCCCTCAAATCTTCTGCCTATCTCTTTCCATCTCACATCTCCATTTCTCTGTCACCTTTTCTTATCGTCCTCCTGTCTGTCACACTCTCTGATACTTTCATACTATTCTTATCTTTTTCTCTCTCTCTCTTTCTCTCTCTCTCTTTGTCTCTCCGTCTTCTCTGTCCCTTTCTCTAATTCAATTTACAAATAATTCTTCTCTGCCTCAGCCTTTGCGCCTCTCTTCGCGATTCTCAAAGGTGTTCAAGCAATTATTCTGTGACTTTCGCCTTTCTCCTGCATCATTTGAATTCAATATTCGAAATTTCTTCGCTCCCGCTCCTGGCATGCGACGAATGACGAATGCATATCGAATAGATGTGATCCATTTAAATATATAATTTATACGATGAGACGGCTTAATGGGGTTTCTAAAGCGCTCCACTTTATGGCGGGTCATTGCTAATGGGGCTCAGCGCCGCCTCGCTAGTCGCGCTGAATGGGCCCAGGCCAGACCGCGCCGGGCCGGGCCGGGCCATGGCGGGGTGTGGGCGCGGTGTCTAGGGTACATTTAACAGTTAAATGTGCTGGATCGCGCACCTGTCTTAATTGTTCTGTGTCGTTGCGGTCAATTAGTTAGGAATGCAGTGGCTTTCAAAAAGAAGAAATGTTGCTTGTCCAAGGCTTGTCCTGGACACGAGCGCGTGTTCATTGCGCAAAGAGCTGAATTGAGCACCGCTCCATGTGCGTGTGTGTGTGTTGGTAGGTGGGTGGGTGGCTTGGTGGGTGCTGCTAGTCACCGGCATAGTGCATAGGCAGCAGTGCATGCTGTGGTGCACGCGCACCTGGCCGTAAGGCAAAGTCGCAAAGTCACAAAGTTGGTCGGGCGCCTGGTCGGTCGGTCGCTCGGTCGCTCGGTCGCTCGGTCGGTCGCTCGGTCGGTCGGTTGTTCGGGCGGCGCTGTCTTTGCAAAGGCAGAAAGTGCCTGAAATGCCTATGCGCCCTGACGTATGCAGCACATTTGCCACAATTTTCCACTTTATTTTCGTAGTTTTTCCTTCGTTTTTTTTTCCCCATTTTCCTTCTTTCTTTCTGGGTTTTGTTGCCTTCTTCTGTAACGCTCTCGCTCGCCGCACTCGCCTGTGTGCGCTCGTTATCCTGGGCCTGTCCCAATGACCGAGTGTCGCACACGCGCTCTCTCTCTCTCTCTGTCTCTCTCTCTCTCTCTCACTCTCACTCACTCACTCTTTCTCTGTCCCTCGCCATCGGCCTCTATCTCGCTCTCGCTCGAAAGTGGCACACGCCGAACGGCCCACAAACGATGCCCAGCCGAAGGCTGCTCGCTCGGCTCGCCAGCCGAACGGCCGAACTGAACGAAAGTCGCGCTCGATGAACGCACACGCGCTGCGGCAGCTGACAGTTTCAGTGAACCACGGAGACGAACGGATTACGGGTAACCCAAACAGCAGCCAGCATAACCAAACCAAAAAAAAAGAAAGAAAAGAAAAAAGAAAAAGAAAATCTAATCAAAAGGAAAATAAATAAATATTAAAAAAACAAATAAATAAATAAAATATAATGCAAATTAATTACTAAAAATATAATAAAAAGCATACGCCAAAAATCCAAATAACTAACAATCGAATAGTTTAGCTTGCAAAGGACACACGAATCCTGTGCTGGCCGCACTCGAAAACTTCCGATTCCGAGCCAGAGTTCAGTCAGCAGGGCTGGCAGGCTACTTCGAATCAAAAAAGTGACCGAAATTTGAGTTGGGCTAAATATGCTCGCCTATATAATATATACATATATATATATATATTATATAAAAATATATATGTATATATATACATAGAAATTGCTTTGCATTTTTTTTTGTAAATTTTTTTATATTTGTCCAAAAGGCAAACTCAGTGCGCAGGCAGCGAAACGCTTTACATAAGTTCTCAAAGTTCCTTTTGTAATTTGCTTTTTTTTTGTTGTATTTTTTTTTCAAGTGCTCGAAGAAGGAGGAGAAACACAGAAAACTAAGCAAAACATATAGACGAGAATAATATATGTATATATATATGTAAATATATGTTCGATATATATATATATAGATATATAGATATATGCAGTATCTGCTTGTTGTTGTTGTTTGACGCGCGTGCCAGTGTTTGTTGTGCGTTGCCAGCACATGTGTCCTGTGTTTGTTTCGAAAACGTGGCGTATACTTGATGTGGCCCATACAAAAGATTGCGTATACGCCTCGCCTGCATGTGTGTCTCTGTCTCTGTGTGTGTGTGTGTGTGTGTGTCTAAATGCGAATGCATAACTTGCAGTTTGTTTGGGCCAGGGCGAGCGCGAGGGCAGCGCTTAAGTAGGCAACGAAAAATTTACAAACTCACACACACACACACATAGAGGCACGCACGCACGCTGTGTGTGTTTTTGGAGTGCTTTTGAAGTGTTCCCTTTGTATGTGTGTGTGTTTGGACTTTCGATTTTTCGTGGCTTGTCTTCAACTTATTGTTGTTGCTGCGAGTCCTGTGCTTGTTTAGGCCATGCATGCATGTGTGTGTGTGTGTGTGCGCTTATAACTGTTTCTGGCATGTCCCTTTTTTCCAAGCGCGCATATGCCCCGTAAGTGTGTGTGTGTCTGTGTGTGTGTGTAAGGCAATGCCAACAAGCAGGACGACGTCTGCGCTGGCACGAAACTCAACTCAACTCAGCAGAGGGCAGGGCGCGGGCAGCGCGAAGCGGCGCGGAGCCGCACACAATTCAACTTAACTCAACTCGAAAAATAGCAGCGCAAAGCCGAACAGTCGCACACCCTGCCACTGCCACTGCCGCTGCCTGGGTAGGGCACCAGCACAGTCTGTCACTCAGTCAGTTCGTCCGTCTGTCAGTTTAGGCTGGCAGCGCTGGCGCCTCGCTAACTGGCTAAACTAAGGCAGCATGTAAGCCAACCTACCACCCCCCCTCGGAGAGTGAGAGCGAGAGAGAGAGAGAGAGAGTGTGGCCCATACCCTAGACGCCCCTACGCCTCTGGCAGCGCAACACGCGCGTGTGCCATATCGCGTTTTGTGCTGTGCGCAAAAAAGAGCCGAACGACAAACGAAAACGACGAACGGCGAAAGGCGAACAGGCAACTGGCAACTGGCAACTGGCAACTGGAAAAGGAAAAGGCACAGGGACACGGACACGGACGGGTACTGGGACTGGGACTGGGGCAGGGACAGGGACATTGCTGCTGCTGAGGACGAGAACGTGGACGACGACGACGAGCCTTTGCTGGGCAGGCAACAACAAGCAGAAAAAAATTTGCCTGAATTCTGCCTCTGCTGCCTGGTTGTCGTCGTCGTCGTCGTCGTCGTCGTTCGTTTCTCCTACTTTCTGCTACTCTGACAGCCAACGAAAATTGTGCAACGCTTTTGAAGTTTGTTTGCTTGTCTAGCACGCCAGCAGCACCAACAACAGCAACAACACCAACAACAAGCAATTGCATTCAGCATTTTGCCTGCAGCGCAAAAGTATGCAACAGAATTTTTTAAATAAGCCAAGCGCTCGCTGCCATTTGCTTCTAGCCCCATGCAATAAATTTCAGCTCCAATTTTAGCTGTAATTTCAGCTTTTGAGGCGACACACTGACGACATACATACACACATATATACATACATGTGAGTGTGTGTGTGTGTGTGGGGCAAAGTCAATAAAGTTAATGGCAGTTTCTAATGAGCAAATAGTCGCCTCTAGTCGCATTCGTTGGAGTCCGCTAAGCTGCTGCTTCCACTCTTTATATAACAACAATGTGAGCCTAAAGGCCAAATAAACCGGAAACCAATTGGCAGCAGCAAATGAGCGAGCAACAAAAAGTGTTGCAACTCGCGGGCGCTGCCTGAAAATCCCAGCCTCTTGAAGCTGAATAACTCTCTGTGTCTTGGCCAGCGACTTGCGGCCACTTAAAATTATACAAACACATGTATATATATATGTGTGTGTGTGTGTGTTGGCTGGCCAAAGGTTATCCAGTTCGGTGGCCCATGTGCGTGTGCTCATTTGCCTTGCCCATTGTCCGCAGTTGATTGTTGCTATTCAATTGGTTTTTCTTGTTCCGCCGCCGTGCTAAATTTACATAACGTAAATGCGGCATAAATAAATTATTAAATACGTGTGCGCCAACAATGGATTCAATGTGGACAGCACAAAAGGACACACACACACACACACACACACTCCCACCCACAGACAGAGGCTGACCCATGCTGGTCGCCCTGAAATGTATGCTATAGTTTTTATGTGTGACAGCCCACGGGCACTTGCCATAATCCCATTTCGCTCTGATTGCCCAGCAAAAATTTCGATTCCGTAACGATTTCAACAAATTACGCGTGCCTCTGAGAGAGTGTTCGTGTGTGCGTGTGCACACGTACTCCTTGTGCATTTGTTCGACTAATGCAATAAGCGGAAAAGCAGCGCTAAATGATTTTCACTGCACTTTCCCACATTTCCATCAGCAAATGCGCCTAATTAATTACAATTTCGCGCACAGGCTGTGCATAATAATTTTTTGCCACAGATTTATGAATGGACATCAAATTTACATTATAAATATTATATATCTAACTATATAATATCTGACAGATTTTGACTAGCCCTAGGGGGGAGGTCCTGCCAAAAGTCGTCTAAAAATTTAGAAAAAAATTTAGAAAAATATGAAAAAGAGCAAATTGCATATACTCGAGATTTATTAATGATAAATTCTCAAATTGATATTATAAATGTCTTATATCTCTCTATAAACCGGCTGAAAGCAGCAAGTTTAAGCCAAAAATCATTAAAAAATTGATAAAAAATGAAAAAAATGAGAAATTCCTGTACTCGAGATTTACTAATGAGAATATGCAGACAAATTGCTCAAAATAAAAGTATAAATCATATATATCTCTATATATAATGTCTGAAAGCATTTGCCTGAGTCTGAGCTGCTGTCAAAAGTCGCCTAAAAATGTTTAAAAAATTAAAAAAAAAAAATATTTAAAATAAAAGAAATTCATATGCTCCAGATTTATCAATGAAAATATTCTATAGTATATATAAATCTACATATATATGAGCATACACTCGCCTTTCTATTATGTTTTCATTTTGTGCTTTTTGCCAAAATCAGCTTTGAGCAGCTCAAAATGCGGCGCTCGAACGAGCTCGAATGCCCCGTCTAATATCAGCTTAAGACTGGTTAAGCGAAAATTTAAATACGAGCTTTGAATTATTTCGTTCGCTACGGCTTAGCGCTGCAAATCTGTTTTGTATGCGCTCCAGTTGGACTATGTTTGTGTGTGAGACGAGAGAGAGAGAGAGAGAGAGAGAGAGAGAGAGAGTGAGAGAGAGAGAGGATTAAGTATTTAATTACAACATTTTGGATAGGAGCAACTGCTAAGTGAACATTTGTGTAAAGCAATTTTCGGCTCCTGTTCATGTGGCAGTTGAGTTTAATTGAGCTTCGTCTAAGTTTCACAGAATTTTACTATATAATTTGAGTTATGTCTGTGTGTGTGTGTGTGAGTGTGGGAAATGATTT
Organism: Drosophila mercatorum; assembly: GCA_961210405.1. Classification (NCBI taxonomy): domain Eukaryota; kingdom Metazoa; phylum Arthropoda; class Insecta; order Diptera; family Drosophilidae; genus Drosophila; species Drosophila mercatorum. The sequence goes on from CAUIUS010000001.1 coordinate 14,429,111, forward strand.
GAGTGCAGTGGCCAGTGGCAATTAAATGCAATGTGGAGTGGATCAGCAGGTCATATGTAAGTTATAATGGGCTGGCGGCTTGGTTAAGCCGCGGCCCAGTCAGACTGGTGCCAAGTGTTTCTTGCGACTTGCGGCGAGAGCTGGCCACCGATTTGATGACCTAAAAATAGCATAAGAAGTCAAGTCACTAAGGCGAACGGCGAACGGCGAACAGCGGCAAAGTAGCACAACAAAAGTTGTGTTGACAACGGGCGAACGAACGGGACGAGGACGTGGACGTGGACGTGGACGAGGACGAGTGGCGCAGGCGACACGAGAGCGAGCCGAAATGAAAACGAAGCGAGAGCGCGCAGCGAATTCGTCGCTTGTCGCGGCCAAAGACGCCAGCGAGCTGCAGCCTTTTTCGGTTGCGCTTACGGCAGAGCAACGGGTTTTGGCTTGCTTCAGGGAGCGGTAGGGCGATGGGGGCGATGGGGGAGGTTTGGTGGTTGGGTTGTCTGCACAGTTAACGGCTGTTTGAGCCCAGCTGCAGTTGTGGCCGAATGGAAAACAACACTTGAACATACTTAGACGAAAGCTACATTAAATGAATAGTGAAAGCAGCTCTCGCTCTCTCTCTCCCTCCCTCTCTCCCTCCCTCTCTCCCTCCCTCTCTCTCACTCTCCTTTGCCCTCTCTCTCTGTGTCTCTCTGTGCTGCTGTCCTGCTCTCACACTGTATGCCTCTCATTATCTCTAGCGCGCCTCTCTGCTGCTCAGTCGTGCTCTCGGACGTGCACTGTAGCGTCTCTCCCTGACTTTGATTCGGTGTTGGCTGCGTTATTCACGTGCGCGCGAAAGTATGCTACAATAATCCGCTTGAAGCTCCAAAGTTGCATAAACATAAACAAACTGCGCTGCGCTGCGCCACCTAGACAATTCCCGTCGTTGTTCTCTCTCTCTCTCTCTCTTTTTTTTTCGGTGCATCCCATTTGTAGTTGTATATTTTTTTTCAAGTGTACTGTGCGACAAACAAACAAACAAACAAACGAAAGCCAAAGCCACAACAGTTGGCGAAGGCAACAAGAAAAGTTGAAGAAAGAAGAAGAAAAAAAGAATAATGAATTGGAAAAACTATTGAAGCACACTCGAGGCAGGCGAATGGAAATCAATTAAAATTTACAAATTGTCAAGAGTAACGAAAGCAGCAGCAGCAATCCATCAATCAATCAATCAAACAATCAATCAAACAATCAATAGCATTGAGAAATCATACAAAGCTCGAGCACAACAATGAGTTAAATCAACTGAAAACCAAGTCACATCAAATGCGAATACAATTGCGCCGGCTTTATAGAACAGACATACATACACACACACACATGCTCACACACACACGCATAACACACACACAGCTGAACAAAAGTTCGAAGCACGCACGCGAACGTTAATTCGGGTTGCTGCTGCCACGGCAAAGGCAACGCCAACGTCAACGTCAACGGCTACGGCTGCGGCTACGGCTCCTGTTACGGCTGCGATTACACACACACACACACACACACACACATACACTCACACACACACATACATATACTCCTACCTCGCATTGCTGTGCGCTAACTTTGTTGAAATTTTGAAATTTTTGTTCACAGCGCTGGGAACCAACAAAAATAAAGCAAGAAAATAAAACAAAAAATTCATAAAAAAAAATAATAAAAATAAAAAAAAAAATAAAAAAAACACACACACACAACCAAACAATAATCACAAAACAGCGCGTTCGCATCGCCCAAAGAAACAACAAAAAGTGGGTAAAAATTGTGCGAATTGTTATTGCGCGCCGCGTCGTCGTCATCCTTCAGAGCCATCAAAGCCGCCGCCGTTTGCTGATGCGAATTCATGTGTAGGCCACAACAACAACAACAACAACAACAATAGTTAACGGCATAACTGCAGCAACATTTGTGGCAGCTTATTGCAACAACAACAACAACAAGAGCAACAACAAACAGCAAAAGCAACAAACAACAAACAACAAACAACAACTACAAAACAACAATAGCAGCAGCAGCAGCAGCAACAAAGGCACAACATCGATTGACATCGATTAACGGTGAGTTAAACACACACACACACACATACATTCATACATAGATATATATATATATATATCTCACGATCGGAGTTTGGGTCTTGGGCAAGAAGTCACAGCTAATTGCTGGCCATGATTATGTCACTAATGAGCCAAGCAATTGAAAACGCTAAGACACTTGGCAAACACTTGCTGCCGCACACACACACACACACACACACACACACACGCGCGCAGTCAGGGCACATTCTGCTTTTGCTTTTCGTCATTTTGTTGGCCTACTGCACAACCTTTTGGTGGCTTTTGGAGGGCAAACTTGAGGCAACAAGAAAAAAAAAAAAAACGGGCCAATACATGCCCCACTGAGCGTTAAGTTTCGTTAAGAAACATACCAAAATAATTGTATCTTCGAGATACAAGATTGTACAACAGCCAACAGCCCAGAGAGTCGCACAGGATGTGTCTGTGTGTGTGTGTGGCGCTGAAAAGGCGCAGGCGCTCGCTCTGGTTCTGCTTCTGGTAGCCACAAGCGCTAACCCACTCGCTCTCTCCTTTTCACACACAGCGCTCTCTTGCCCAGTCTCGCGCGCGCTCTCTCACGCTCTGCTGCCCGCTGCCAGCCTTGCTTTGTGCCTGTGTATATGTAAAATTCATTGACTAACAACATGCTGTGTGCGAGTGTGCATGTGTGTGTTCGTGTGTGAGTGTGTCTGTGGTTATTTTCTTTTTTTTTTCATTCCTTTTTTGTTCGTTAGTTAGTTAATCAATTCTTGCATTGTTAAATCATATTGCGGCACACTTGATTAATCATTTCAAAATGCAAATGCGGCAAATGAGATTTTGCGTAGCATACTTTTCAGCGCCACATGAAAATAAATGCCTATGCCTGTGTGTCTGTGTGTCTGTGTGTTTGTCTGTTTGTGTTTGCTTATTGCCAACTTGAGCTGTGACAATTGTTTGATTTGATTTCCAATTTCAAGCTGAGCCTACAATTTGCTTCATTCACACACACGCATACGGGGATAAACATAAATTGATGCGCGTGTGTATGCGTGCGTGTTGCGTATATAAAAAAAAACACGTCGAAATATCGAACTGACCTACTTTTGTGCGCAATACACACACTAGCATCTACTTAAATCTTATACATATAAATACATATATGTGCGTGTGTGTGTGTGTACATATTGACAGTGGGCAAGAGTGCTTTGACCTTAGCCCAGGCTGCTTACATAAGTCCAAATCGAATTCCAAATTTCCAGGCCGTTCGAGCTATATCTATAGTTTTCTCTGGCACTCTAATTGTCAAGTAATCAACTCAACTCAACTCAGCTCAGATTCCCCTGAATACACCAAACTTATGTATTTTCCTGGTATTTTCTACTGCAATCCAATATATATATATATATACACTCATATATATGCATACATATGTTCATTTATAAATTTCATTTAATTTAATTGCGAATTCGTAGAAATTGGCATAATTATGGCAGAGAGCGCACTTGCGAAATCTCTTTGAGTTCGCAATTCCAATTACTCGTGAAACTTCAATCCCAATTAAATAGCATTTACTTGCCACACGCTCAAAGCCACTGAGCACAGCATTTATGCCCCACAAATTATACGCATATTTAATTCATTTTTTATTGCCAGCTCGCAACTGTCCCAAAGAATTCTGCCAAAATTGTCACAAATTCAATTTCATCAAATTCTTTTTCGGGGCTTTCATAAATTGAGTTTGAATGGGAAATTTATTACTTTTTACTATGATCTTTAGTGTTACTATTGCTATAAGTATTATTTGTATTACTATTAAACATATATCAATTTAAATTGTTAGTTTTTTTTTTTAATATTAATATTTATTTTGAATATTTGTTTACTATTATTCAAGCAATTATTTTTAAGATTATTATTACTTTTATTATTATTTTGTAATTTTTTTTGTATGATTATTATTATTATTATTATTATTATTATTATTATTTTGTCATTATTATTTTTATAATTACTATTATTTTAGCATTTTTTTATGAATAATATTATTTTTATTATTATTTTTTATTTATTTTTTTATTATGTATTCATATTTCATTTTTTATTATTATTGTTTTCAATTCTTATTATTATTATCATTTTTATTTTTCGCTATATTAGTATTATTATTTTTTTTTTATTCTATGTCATAAATTTAATTTGCTAATTTTTAAAATGTTTTTATTAATATTATTAATATGTGTATTTTTATTATAAATGTCATTATTTGTTAATTTTTTAACTTTTTTATTCTTTTTAGTATTTGTTGTATTATAAATATGACTATATTTATGGCTATTATTATTGTTTGTATTTTTATATTTATATATCTTAAATTTAAATTTACGATATATAAATTTAAATTTAAATATAGCTGTGACTGTGGCCTAGGCTAAGATTTCCAGACCAAGACCCTACAGGGTCAAGGCCCTACAAGACCCTATCCTTCATAAGTACAGCGCAGTTCATATTTATAGGGATATGTATAGAAAGCAACTCAATTTTAAAAGTGATTCTCTACGTAAAAGTAATTTTAAAAAATGTTTTTTGTCAGTTTAGCAAGACTAAAAGTTATCACATAAATTCAAAAAGAGTTGAGGAAAGAAATTCAAGCAGCAAAATGAAAGAAAATTCTATAGATTTTAATGCGCTCTATACCTATATCAGTATGCATGTAAAGATATATATATATTTTGTATATATCTGCATATAATATATGTAAACAAGCCAAAAGTAAAAGCCAATCTGAGAAGTCTATCAATCTCTCGATATCTCCAACTTCCCCAACAAAGAGGCTACGAAATTTCTTGCAGTGCATACTGTCCAGCTGGTCGCTCTGAACTTTATTTATATCGATTGTCAATTGTTTCCATGATGGGTGGCTTTTTTTTGTTTGTTTTGTTTGCGTTTGATTGGAATGCACTTAATGCCTATCGTTAGCCGCGCTAATCCAATTAGCCATTCACGCAAACGGGTTCAATGTGCGCGACGTGCAGGCGCAGCGAGTGCATTGCTCTGCGTCGCTCTGCATCGCTCGCAATAATTATTGAGCTCATAATGAATAAATTCGCTAATTTGTGGCATTATCTGTTTGTTTTTCATTTCAATTGCAGCATCGTGCTAAGCGGCGGGCGCTACTCGAACATGGCGCCTCGGATATAGTTGTAGCTTTAATGTAGCAGGCGACATCCATGTGCCTCATGTGAGTATTACGACAAATTCCGATTGCTTTTCACATCAAATTGAATCTTTTGTTTGTGTTTTTTCTATTTTTTTTAAATTTCGTTGCAGGCCTTGGAAATCTAAGGCTCTCATCGTTGGCCGCATAGACAATGACAGAAGATTCCGACTCGATATCTGAGGAAGAACGCAGTTTGTTCCGTCCCTTTACCCGCGAATCATTGGTGCAAATTGAACAACGCATTGCCGCTGAACATGAAAAGCAGAAGGAGCTGGAAAGAAAGAGAGCCGAGGGAGAGGTGGTAATTATTTCTAGCTGAATGTTGTCTGCTAATGCATACGAATATGTATGTGCTGTGCTATTTTGTGTCTCTTCTATATATCTAATATGCTATCGATAACTATGATTCTAACTCTAATTATGACTCTAACGATATTCGATGTTCGACTTTCGATCGAAACTCGATTTGTGATACTTATCGATTGTTTGCCAATCAATATTGATCGATTTTCAAGCTATTGGTTGTATGGCTAACAATAGACTACATACATATACAGCAATCGATACTTATCGATTATCGATCTCCGAAATTGGAAATTAATATTTATCAACTTTGTTGACTAACTATTGAAGTTTATCGATTATTTGGCAATGGACATCTATAGATTTTTAAGCTATCGATATCTGTAGCTAACAATTATACAAATCGATACATATCGATAAGCCATTTAAGCTGTTTATCGACTGTTTCATTTGCAAGCCATACAATACAATAGTGTATCGAACAGTTACAATTGTACAACAATCGATACTTATCGATAATCGCTGATCGACTAACGTTAAACGCTACTGTGCGCTTTTGTTCGTGCTTAAACGTCTATTGAATATGTATCTATTAACTATATATAAATATATAACTATCAACCTGTACACCTATCTAACTGTACCTAAACTATTGCTATTATTACTACTACTACTACTACTCTACTACTAAGTACTAATATTACTTGCTACTAACCTATATTTGCTAACCCAATGCCAAGTAATACTCCAGTAAAAACAAGAAAGAATTCAGCCATCAGCTAACCAACTATCAAACAGTATTTTAAGCCTTCTAAACAGTGGATTCTTTTCGTTCCCTCGAATACCTAATCGTACTACTCGTATCTCTCCCAAGACCCCATTTTCTACCTGTGCCATGCCAAGGTATATTCCCGCAACAAATCAACTCTGCTTTAAACCTATTCGCATCTCATATCTGACAAACTCTTCAAGGCTTTATCGAGCACACATCATATGAACCCAGCAACCCAGATCATATCCAATCTCTCTCTCTCTCTCTCTATATATATATACTCTATATAGTAGTATATTTCTGTGTATATTGTAAATATATTTCCTGTTCTCACATCGAAACATCGAAGAATTTCAATCAATCAAATCATTACAAAGTGCTTGTCCTTTGTCCTGTCGGACGGCTTGGACCCAACATACTTAATATATATCTTTCTCTTTCTCTTCTGTCTGTCTCTCTCACTCTCTTTTTGCACACTGTAAATCGAATTTATGCTCAAGTTGCCCGTATCCAGTATTTCGCATTCTAATCCCTGATAATGCAGCCGCTTAAGAAAGTTGATTTCATTTACCATTTTAAAGTAATTAGTCCAGCTAGAGTCAATTATGTTTCTGTTATCCGCCAACACCAACCACCAACCACCACCACCCCCACTCCACATCCACTTGGGTTTATTTGTCTAGAACGTTTCTCTGCTTAATGTGGACTACTATGTTTATTTCGAGTCAATGTCACTTTGTTCGTTTCTTCTTATTATCATTTGAACAAAATTCAAAAACAAACTTATCTAAATAACTGTATTGTTCTATAATTTATGTTGTTTGTCGTATTTCGTACGTATTCTTATATAACCTCACAGTTTTCCCTCCTCCAACGAAAAGCAAAAACAAAAACATTCAATTCCTGTCATAATCGTTGTACGTTCGTTTGTTTGTTCGTTTGTTCGTTTGTTTGTTTAATGGTTTAACCCTATTGAGCGTAAGAATTGTATATTCCTATACTATTGGCCTCGTAATGTGTGTATAATACATATATATATCTATATATATATATATATATATCTAACTATATATCTTGACTATATTTCATTATTGTGTACTCAAATATTTGATTTCGCAGAAAAATTACTTTATTGTCAACGGCAAAAGTTTGTTTCGATTATTTACTTACTTATTTATGACTTTTTGATCTTGAGTTTTATTTGATTTGTCTTAGTTCGAGTTGAGTTTGAGCTCATTACAAATGTTTTGTACCTTGAATCAATAAATCACTGGACCTTGTGTGCGCGCGGCTCATGCACCTCACAAACTCCATGGCCGTCGCGTTTCGTTTCGTTCCGTTCCGTTCCGTTTCGTTTGTGTAAATACTAAAAGTTCAAGTCATTTAATGCGTACGTACGTCTCAGCCATTAAACAACACAACACCAGTTCCTGTGCCAATACCAATACCAATAACAATACCAATACCAATACCAATACCAATACCAATACCAATACCAATACCAATACCAATACCAATACCAATACCAATACCAATACCAGACCATAGACCACATCGAACATTGTCCATTCCTGTAGCTGCGACTCATCCATTTAGAATATCTAACTTATATATACATATATGTATAAACATTAATAACAGTCAATCAAATTGAATTATACTTATATAAAGAACAAACGCAATCAATAATAATTACATATAACTAGCAACGTAGTGCGAATATAGTACGAGAAAAACATCCGAAACCAGCGGGAAAACGCTTCAACCGACAGCTGCTCAAAAGCTGGCTGCTATGAAACCCATGCAGCGAGCATTGCGCTGCAAATGTTGTACAGAGATTTTCACACTAAACTCAATTAGAAACTCGCTCTCTCTTTCTTATTCTCTCTCTCTCTCTATCTGAATTTGTACAAATGTAGTTTAAATACAATTAAAAATTAGCCAATTTCATAACAAATCTCATGCGCGCACTCCACACTCAGCTTCAAAATTCAACAAATTCTCGTGTCTTCTGTACAACAACATACAAACACATGTCACTGCTGTACTCTACTCTATCGCTCTCCCTCCTCTCTTTCTCTCGCTTTCGATCTATACACCTGTTCATTTGTCTATCTCTGTCTCTATGTCTCTGTGCCCCGAACCCCAGAACTTCCTTGCCCAAATAGGATCTATCAGTGAAACCCCCCTGAAAGCCTTACGTATTATTATTATTATCTTGACGAATGCTAAACGTTTCACATACATATATATATAAATCTCTCTCTCTCTCTCTCTATATATATATATATATATTTTCTATTTATGTTTTCGTTTTTTCGTGTACTTTTTTCTTTTATTTTTTACAACTTTTTCTCTACTTTGAATGCTCCCAAAACGAAACTTTTGCGCGCTGCTGTCTGGAAAACGAAAACCAAAAATAAATAATAAACAAATAAAACACACAAAAAAAACATAATTATAACGAAATCATCATATAACTATTAACAATCTGGCGCTTGCCTAACGCTAAAAAATTAAAAAAAAAAAAACAATCAAAAAATTTTCAACAATTTTTTACCATTTTTTTCAACTCAACTTTTACATAATTCCCGCAAAAAAAAAAAAAAACAAAAAAAAAATCAATCAATGCCCTAAAACCAAATACCAAATCCAAATCTTCTTTCAGCCGCAATATGGTCGCAAGAAAAAACAAAAAGAAGTAAGATTTCCACAGAACTTTTAGTCTCTAAAACACGAAACGAATAACGTACCTTTACCCCCCGACCCCCCGCCAAGCACATACACCAACAAAAATAAAATACATTAAAAAACCCAAAAACTCAACGAAAATTTCTCAAAAAAAAAAAAAGTCAAAAAAACAAAAAACAAAAATGAAACAAACTAAAAACTGAAATTCAAATAAAGCTTTTAATTTGTTTTGCGTTTTATTTGGAACTTTTTGCCAAAATTTGTTAATTATTAGCCGCATATTTATGTTTTTAATGTAATTGCTTCCAACTTTATTCGTATTCGTATTCGTATTCGTCTAAGTATTCGTAATCCTAATCGTAATTCGTAATTCGTAATATTGATATGCGTATAATTCCCTGTACAAATTAGTGCTATTTGGTGCAACACTTTGCCGAATACTAAAACCTATCTTAACTATACGCATATATATATATATATTTTGCCAATATATATATATATATATATATATGTGTATGTACAATATGCTATATCTATGTATCTACTACTTTCGCTTATCAAATAACTCACCTCAACTCAATACTCCTAAATATGTTTTCTGCGTGTGTGTCTCAACTTATCTCTATATCTCTCTCTATATATACTTATATATGGCCAAAGTGCAGCTAATTTTCTTTATATTTAAATTTTAAATATGTATATATATCTCTCTATATATATATATATTTGTGTATCCATCAACTTTTTATAGCATTGCGCTTACTTGATTCGCCAACGCGCCGCAAATGCAAAATCTTTTTTGATTCGCGTCTGGCAATATTTGTTTGCAGCTCAGGCAGCTCGGCGCTTACACTGTGCAACACACTTTTATTTTCACCCTTCTTTGCATTTCAATTTTCTGATATTTTATATATTTTTTGCAATTTTTTTATTGCAAATTGCAGCTTAGCTGAGTTAGAGTGCTGCAGCTGGCACTGGCTGACTAAATACCTCGAAACTGAGTTGAGGCAGCTCTAGAGGAGTTATATATAAGCTATATAAAACATAGATAAAGAATAACAGATAGATACAAGTTTTATAGAAGATAAAAGATATATAAAACATAGATAGATACAAGATTGATAGAAGACAGCTAAAGAATAGATAATAGCAAGATAAAAGTGAGATAAAGTGTGGATAAACGATAGAAAAATAGAGATTAATAGAAAGATAAAGGATAGATAAACGAAAGATGAAATGGAGATAAAAGAAGGGTGAAAGGACGATTCAAAATTGATCAAAGATAAATAAACGATCTATAAAATAGATAAAAATAGATCATGTATGTAAAAGCTAGAAGAAAGAGAGATTAAAGGAGAGATGAAGGATAGAGATAAATAAAGATAAAGAGTAGATAAGATGGAGACAAAAGATAGATAAAGTATACATAAAAGATAAATAACTAAATAGACAAACGGAAAATCTATATAAAAGAGAGATAAAAGATAAAGAAACGGTAGATAAAGGATAGATAAAATGTAGATAAACCATAGATGGGATAAATTAAGCTCTACAGTTTATCTACTCTGGGAATGCATAGTTCCATATTGATAGTGGCTGCAAATTGATATCGATAACTTATCGATTTATGTTTTATTCAGTAAAAAGGCCCCAGCGCAGCTGCTTGTATTATTGCCTAGCTATAGTTATGCTCCGCCTGCTTTGTATAGAATTGTGTTGCACAGTGCTTGAACTGCTTAATCAGAGCCACAAAGTTGTGCTCGCTCGTGCTTAAATGGCTTCTTGGCCACTGATTTCTGATTTGCCGCAGCCAACAACTGGCAGCTGGCAACAGCCTGCGTCCTGGTTGCAGCAGGCTCCCAGCATCGAGTAGTGTCTATTGCGTGAGCTGTGCTAATGCGCTTATAAGCAAAGGACTCAAAGGATTTTCAATCACTGAAAGCATACATAGAAGTTGCAGAAGAAAGAAAAAGCTTTCTCGCTCTCTCTCTCTCTCTCTCGCTCTCTCTTTGTCCGTTCTATATACTGTTATGTATGCCTGTTAAAGCTCCCTTTCACAATTACGGACTTTGCTTCGAGCAATTCTCCCCTCTCTAACTATATACAACTCGCTTAAAACATATTTATGCTGCTTACTTTTCTATATATATATATACAATATATTTTACAATTTTCTATCTGTGTGTGTGTGTGGGTGTGCGTATGTCTATGTGCGTAGAGTCAGGGCTCAAAACAGAGCTGTGAGAGCTTCTTAGCTCAGGTTCAGTTAACGATTTCTTTTGACCATACTATGCAGATGTCTGATGATTTATGCGCGCAATTGCCAAATTGTTTTGCTCTTTGTCAATTACCACCAAATTTCGCATTGTCGAGCAAATAATTAACGGTATATATATATATATATATATATATATATGTATACTATATATATATACTGCATACATCCAGATATATACATATACATAAATCATAATATATCATTTGAATGGTGACTCAGCGTGCCCCCGGCACAGTGCAGTAAGTGGGTAAATGGTAAAATGCTGAAGTAAGTGCCTTAAAAGTCAATGACAACAACAACAATTATAACTATAACAACAACTACAACAACAACAACAACAATAACTATTAGCAACTGCCACAACAACAACAATTGATATTAATTATAATTGCGGCGAACTTTGGCATTCGAGACGAGGTTAATGCGCAGCTCTTTTTGTGCCTTTTTCTGCTTTTGTTACGTTATATAATTTTAATACTATGGTATACCCTGTAAAGGGGGACTAGCAGGGTATGCTGTGGACGCAAAATATATGTATAAGCCTAATTATTGTAGTCCTTTGTCTGTTTGCTAGTTTAAGAAAGCTCCCTCTCTCTCTCTCTCTTCAGTTTAACTCTGTTGTATACCCTGTAATGTGCATTAAAGCGCATGCTAGCTGAGCATATGCATAGCTAGCTTTAATTTCAGCAGTATAGTATATATGCATATTTATATTATAGCTTACTCTCTCTCTCTCTCCCTCTCTCTCTCTCTCATACATACCCTGTAATTGGCGCCAAAAGGGGTTGGCTAGAATAGTTAAGCAGCTAGTTTATGTTTCACAGAAACAAATCAAATCCTTTTAACTTGTTGTACAACTATAGCTGATACCCTGTAAATGCATGGAAATCAAGTATACAAGACTAAGACTTCACTTCAGAAATATGCATAAATTTGAATGAATTTCCGTAACTCTCTAGCTTTATGCAAAGCTCTGTATAGCCTGTGATACATCTGGTATACCCTGTAACACATTAATAATAGATTGGTATACCCTGTAAGTAACGGTTTTGCCTTTGCAATTTAATATTAATTCAAACTTTTGACTTTCCTTTTGCAGGGCATTAGCCCGGGTCGGGTTGGGTTGGGCTTTCGTTCGGTTGGGATTAAAATTAAATTTGAAGTGCTTGAGCTGCGCATTAAGTGCCGCAATTAATTAGAGAGGCAATTTGAGTTGAGTTGTTTTTAATTTGTAGCTGCTTGCTTGTTCCACTCTAGTTCCATACATAGATAGCTGACTAACTCATCATACTTAGTGCAATGCCTTCTAGCTGGCATCAAGTAGCTAATCAACAATAGAGCGCGACATCTCAACTCTCTCTCTATATGTGTGTGTGTGTGTGTGTGTATGTGTGTGTGTGTGTGTGTGTGTGTGTGTGTGTGTGTGTGTGTGTGTGTGTGTGTGTGTGTGTGTGTGTGTGTGCTGCATCATTGCATTTGCATGTTGCATCTTAGTCTAAGCTATATTTGTATGAAGCATCGCATTCATTGACTTTGAATCGTTAAATATTTCATAGATCTGGCAACGCTGTGCCACTGACAGCTCCAGCAAAATGTCAAAGGTTGGCCAAATATAGCGCCCACGTGTGAGCGGCTAAAAGTGGATTAGTTGGCCTGGCAAAGGTTATCAATCTAAGAGTTAAACATCTATCGTGGGTGGCGTGGAGTCTCCTATGCTCGCTTGCAAAGTTTCAAGGGGGTCTATTGGCTTTACGGCTATATCTCTGCAGAGGAGACTATACATGCGCTTGTCTCTCAGATAAATATATACAGTGGGCGTGGCAAATGTCCTTCAATATTCTTTCAGAAACTTCAATTTGCTCTCAACTTCAATCTGAGCTACAAAAAGAACCCGATTTCTGAGCAAATATGCCCGCTTATGAAGCGTGAATGAGTATAGAGCAGTAGATATGCCCATTTGAGAATCCTGAACGAGTATTCGACTCTAACTTCTTCTGCTCTGGGTAAACATTGATCTAGCAACGGAAGCAGCAGAGGCAGCGGCCATAATGACATAAGCGACATAAACAAAAGTTTTGAATCCAGATTTCAATTATAGTTTTCTGCTTTCTGTTTTCCGTGTTCCGTGTTCCAGTTCCAGTCGTTGCATGCGTCATAAATTCTCTCTCTCTCTCTCTCTCTCTCTCTGTGTTTAAGTCGGCAGGAATAGACGTATCCGGTTGTATCCGCCATATTGTCAGTGTGTGTGCGAGTGTGGGCACCGTAGTGCGGTTTCTGCCTTTTATTAGTTTAAATATAGACTTGACTTGGTCTGTTTAAAAAGGCAGCTAGCCCCTGGGCTGCCCCTTGGCCGTCGTCGTGACTGCGGCACTCCGGCTATATGGTCATGGCTCCGGCACGGCTTTGGCTCCTGCTTCATCCCTATGTCCCCATTCGTTGGCGCAATTGCGTCAACACACAAATACAAATACACAAGCTCACACACACACACACACACACACACAATCTAATTGTCACGCCAAGCAAACAAGCAAACAAACCAACTATTATGGAATTTTTTTTAGCGCTGTTATAGCCACTGTGTGTGTGTGTACGTGTGTCTTTATAGAAACTCGAACAATTTCATGACGCTGACGTTCGACTTTTTGCTTTACTTTTGCTTTTGGCATTGCATGTCCATGTCCATGTCCATGGAAAGTAAAAACTAACTACGAGCACAATACCTAGTTATTTTGTACATCGATACAGCCACACTCTATCCCTGTGTGTGATTGAGGGTTTCTTGAAATCGATAGACGTGCCATGGCCCCAGCAATGGGACACAAATATTGTCCCCCATACAATATGCATGACAGGGCAATTAAAGTTGCCCAAAGCATACAAAAATAATCATCGTCATAAGAAATATGAAAAACAAAAAAGAAGAAGAAGAAAGCAAACAATAAAACAACTGGGTTGGGCTGCTACCGACTGCGTAATACACGCCTATATATTAGCAGAAAGTGAGACGAGAATAGGTCGAGTTCAAGCTGTACATGAATTGGGGCAGCAAGGACAAGGATAACCTATGAGTATGTGTAACCAGCTCTAAACAGTTATCCAGAAGGTAAATTGGCTTATCCGGCTTATCTATTAGACAAGGATAACCTTTGAGTATGTGGATCAAGCTGTAATCTGCTATCCAGAAGTCAACATAGATTATCCATCTTCATTCTAACTTTCTATCCAGCAAGGATAACCTGTGAGTGCATAGATACGGTTGAAACCAGTTATCCAAAAGTTAATCTAGCTTATCCGTGAGAATTACAACTTTTTATCACGCAAGGATAACCTGTGAGCGCATAGATTTAGCTGGAACTAGCTATCCAGAAGTTAATATTGCTTATCCATATAGTTTTTCTTGATCGGACAAAGTACATTTCTTCACTACTTGTAACAGATGTAAACTAATATACTCCTTTCATTCTGCGCTAACGGTCATGCGAAAATGAACGAAAAACGATATCAGAACTCAATTTCAAATTGGAATTGTCCAAGTTTTCTGTCTAAATGGCGTGTCATACGACTTGCGACTGTGTGTGTGCGACTATGTGGTGTGTGTGTGTGTGTGTGTGTCTGTGAGTGTATATATGTAGCTATATATGAAGAACTCTAGACGTAAGCCTTTAGCACGTGCACGATTTGATGACTTTAAGCAAGCTTTGTACAAAACTTACACAACACTGGTTAAATAACAACACTGTATTGCATGCACATTGTGAACGAATCCAAAACGCTTTCAAAATCTATAGAGAGTCTACCAATATATGTTTTTGTTACTTTACTATGCCCTATGATTTCTGACTTGTATATAGAAAAGTTCAATCCAGATCTGACAAATATCAAGAATATAACAATTGATGCGAGTTATTGGCCCAAATTCACTTTGGTTATATCTTTTGCATAATGGCCCAGTCCACAAATCTGATTCTAAATCCAAAACGAGAAAATGTATATTTCAACTCCCAGCCGTTATCTGATCTCCTCACTAAGTGTGCCATGCAAAATGTTAAACCAGAACGAAAATTCCAAAAAATAAACACACTTTTTAGAATATCACAAAATTGAAAATAATATTTTAGTTAATGGTATTGCCTTAACTTTTTGATTTCAACTAACCTACTAATGTGCCTTACCTACTTACTTACCACCTACGACTTGTTAACATCAATGGACAAACTACAAACTATATACATATATATATATATACATATACATATATATCTGATTATATATACATATATATATATATGTGTGTATATGTGTGTGATGAGAACTTGAATCGATTTTCCTGCTTATGCTAATATGTGTGTGCGCAATTGTTTGTTCTCTGTCTTCATGGAACGCTTGAAACGTCTGAAACGTACCGGAACATTCAGATCCGATATGATGACGAGGACGAGGATGAAGGTCCACAACCGGATCCTACACTTGAACAGGGTGTGCCAATACCTGTTCGATTGCAGGGCAGCTTCCCGCCGGAATTGGCCTCCACTCCTCTCGAGGATATCGATCCATACTACAGCAATGTACTGGTAAGTGACTGCATCCATCCATCTATCTATCCATCTATCTATCTATCTATAATTAACTGATATAAGAGAGACTATTCCCAAATCCATATATATATATCTATATATCTCGTTTTGCAGACATTCGTAGTTGTAAGCAAGGGAAAAGATATTTTTCGCTTTTCTGCATCAAAAGCAATGTGGCTGCTCGATCCATTCAATCCGATACGTCGTGTGGCCATTTACATTTTAGTGCATCCATTATTTTCGTTATTTATCATTACCACCATTCTCGTGAACTGCATATTGATGATAATGCCGACAACGCCCACGGTCGAGTCCACTGAGTAAGTACTCCCAATTAGAAACTCTAGCCTAGCCTAGCGCAGACGCTGCCCCCCATGATACATACATATGTACATGACATAAGTGTAGTATGGTATGTCCGAGAGTACACATACTGCCAGTGCATACATCTATATACTGATCATGTATATTCGCTCAACTCTGGGTCTTAATATATATATATCTCTCTCTCTATATATATATGTATCTATCTATATACAGACATGTTTTTGGGTAATCCTTAGCTAAATAATTGATTTGATTTACGATTCTTCAACTTATTTTGTTTGACCACATTGCTTTTTTTTCCTTTTCGACTAAGTTGAACTCTATATATATATATATATATATATACCACACTTATATATATATATATAGATAAATATATATAGATCGATATATTTACGTAATACTATATTTATATTCAATTGTAACTTTTTCGATATTGATGCGAACGTGTATTTAGGTCAAACATAAATTTATTTCAACTTTAAAAACCAAAAAAAAAAGAAAAGAAAAGAAAATTTAATCGAGCAAAACAACAACAAACCAAAGTGATGATGAACGATAACGATAACGATTACAATCTTTAAATATTTTTCACATTTTTTTTCAAAGCGTCCGCCAGGTAAAGAACATCTAGTAAAGCCCCATGGGCCAGGAATATGTACATTTTGTAGTAGTTGCAAGCTCATTGCTATAACACCCATTCGGCCAGCGGGCAGCCGACCGCGTGTCGTGCTCAACAGCTTTTGCCTGCCGCGCAAAACCTGTTGAGCCTGCTGGCCAAACTGTATTATATTCGATTCGATATTTGTACTTACATCACGTACATAATACATTCCGTTATTTTTAAATTATCGATAAATCGACTACGAAAACAACAAAAATCAATTAAAGCTTAGACACATTTCGATGCCTCTCATTCTGTAAATTGCCTTAATCGAAAACGCATTTAGTACCTGGGCGCTCTTAACTATCTCTAATCTATTGAATTGTAGTCAACCTAACTAACTAACTAACTAATATCTGTAACTATATATACATATGTAATTGCATACATATCGTAACTGGCCACTCCAGTCGCCAGAGAGCCAAATGGTTTTGGTTTGTTCACGTTTTCGTAAAAGCAACAGAATTCATCAAAATCTAAATCAAAATCAAATTCGATAACATTTTGAATTGAGTTTTTAGTAATATACTTGGACGTAGCCTAGAACGAATATATAGCCACAGTATATACACTAACCTCTAAGTAGCTTAAGTACGTAATTAAGTAACGATAACAGCCCTAACCCGTATATCCAGTATCCTTAATAATCGATATATAAATTAGTTACATATTTTACGAGTATATCAATAGCTACTACTAGTTCCATTATCATGCCGTTGAAGTAAACACAATAGATATGCATATACATTACTATATATGTATATGTATAACGATATTATATATTTACATGTACCATATGTACACCAATAGCTCATATAATCATTATATATACATATATATAACCTAAAATAGTTAGTCATATATCAAAATTTTGTACATTTTTGTTGGCTTAGCCAAGCGACAATTGCGGTTGGACTTTTCTTCTGTGCGCAGTGCCTGAGCAGCTCAATTTGACAATCGATCGAAGTACGATATGTGTTATACGATATACGGTGTATGATATACGATATGTAATATATGTTTAACAATACGACATATGATATAACATATACGATATGTAATATATGTTTAACAATACGACATATGATATAACATATACGATATTCGATATACGATATTCGATATACGATATTCGATATACGATATTCGATATACGATATTCGATATACGACAATCGATATACGTTATTCGATATACGTTATTCGATATACGTTATTCGATATACGATATTCAATATACGATATTCATTTTACGATATAACACATACGATATACAGGCAAAGATAAATGGTATGCATTAAGCTATATACTGTATACTATATATCATATTCAATATCCGATACTGACTTACGATATATGTATTTTACTGCCGGCACTGCTATAAGGAACTAGTTATTAGATATCCATAGTTTATCTAGTTTGTAATTATTAGTATCTATAACATACATATATACGTAGCTCTAGCATACCAAAACCTGGTATAGTATAGTATATACATACATATAACTTTAGATATATCGCTCTAGAAGTACTTCGTATACCGTAACAACTCCCACCCGTAGACTCGCTCTCTCTCATCATTGCTGTAAAGTGCTGACAAATCAAGTTCGATCTAGCTAGAAGTGTATCAAACATATATAAACATATATATAGATCAAGCTACATATAGCGATATATGTACATACATAGGTAGAACAGCAGTTGGCTTCACTGTACGAAGTACATGTACTTTCTTTAGCCGTAACTGTACATAGCTCGTGTACCTGTAATATCGTAAAGTAGCTTAAACGTAACCAAAAAAAAAAAAAAAAAAACGAGCAAAATGCTTAAAAAAGAAAATGAAAACAGCGCAAGAAGCGCACGAAGAAGCAACAAAAGTGAAAAGAGTTACGTCATTTTTTTAGCTGATATCAAAGAATTTGTCGCAGATTTGGTATCAGAATCGAGCACCCTAACAAATAGACGTGCATAAGTATGTGTGAGGAGGGTGTGTGTGTGTGTGTGCGTGTGCGTGCTCATGTGTAAGCGCCACTTGAACTTGCAATGGCAACTAAAGACGTCTCCTTGCCCAACTCCATTCGCCGTCTCCAGCTTCAGTTTGGGCCAAGTTCTCTGGGCCGCGGCTGCGCTTAGGCCACGAAAAGAAAGTGCACAGCTGCCTGTGCCCGCCGCATAACTTGAGACACGCACACCAAGCCCCAAGCCAGCTACACACACACACACACACATGCACAGCGGGCGAGTGAGTGAGTGAGGGCATCTCTAAATACACACAGAAAGAGCAAGAAAGAGCTAGTAAAAGTGGGTGAAAGACGCAGAAGGAGAGCAAAAGAGAAAGAGAAAGAGAGAGGGAGAGGGAGAGAGAGAGCATTTAAACTTTTGCCAGAGCGCCTATCACTAAGCAGTTGGCAGCCGCATCTATGTGGGTCGACCGCTCTGGGCTGCCGCTGTGACTGTGGGCGCACTTGTGGGCGCCCAGAAAGACATAATACCTGCAATTAAAACGCAACTCAAGTGTCCTTCGCAGGCATTGGGGCCTAGGTCAAACGCAGCGCTGAGCAGAGCCCAGCGACTTTGAACTAGTTGCAGCTCCCGAGACACGCTGCCCACGCTCGGGCGCAGTCTGGCTGCTTGATGGGGGGGGCGGGCAGCTGGACACGCCTGTCCGCCAGTCACTTGCAAGTCGATTTGAATCTGTCAAATGACTAACCAAAGACACAGAGCAGCTGCACACACACACAGCCATACACAGCTGCCTTAGCTGGAATTCAGGCCGAAGGTCGGCTTATTGATCTAAACGCCTACATCAGAGAACAGCAGCAGCAGCAGCAGCAGCAGCAGTGGCAGTGGCAGCAGTGCCAGCTGCATCATCATCATCATCATCATCATCAAGCACTTATTAACAATTATTGACATTGACAATTGGCACAAGTCGACGAGACGTGGAGCCCAACTGTCTTGTCTGCCTCTATCTGGGCATCTCGAGTGCTTGTTATTAACAATTGTGCCTGCTGCCCTTTGATCCGGCCAGAAGATGCTGCCTCTTGGCCATGTGCACCATTCGTGCGCTTTCCAACACTGTTCCCCCACTTGAAATTGAACTAGTTTAAGCGTGGTCTTTAGATGATTAAGCCCAGGGCTAAGCTAGCCACTAAGTTCTATACCTAAGTTAATGTCTAAATGCAAACATGCAGAGCTTAGCCTATCGATATTCTGCTACTCTAAGGCATCGCAGGCTATACGAATAGTGCAGCTGAAACTAATATGTACTAATAATACTCCCATTCACTTTTTTGTTTATTTCCTTAAGTTTGACTGACATTTGCAATGCCCTTGCAGGGAGAAATCAATATGAATGGGTTATCGATAACTTGTCGATAATTAATCGAAGTGACATATAGACGAAATTTAATGAGAGTCTATAGAAAATGGGGTTTCAAGTTAAATGTTATCGATATATATCGACTGCAAGGGCATGTTATCGAACGGCTTGCCGTTTATCGATCTTGAACTGAGAGCATCTAAACTAAGCAGGCAGCAAGTGCACTTTACGATATACAAAATAAGGATGTGATCAGAAGAAGAAGAACAAGAAGAAGAAGAAGAAGAAGAAGAAGAAGAAGATAATGATGATGATGAGAAGAGAACAAAAAAGAAAACAAATTGCATTCGAAATTCAATTCGTTTTTAGGGTGATATTCACCGGAATCTACACATTTGAATCAGCTGTTAAAGTGATGGCACGAGGTTTCATTTTATGCCCGTTTACGTATCTTAGAGATGCATGGAATTGGCTGGACTTCGTAGTAATAGCTTTAGCGTGAGTTATATTATTATTATTATTATTATATCAAAACATATATATATATATCTCTATTTGTATACGAAACATACATTCACACATATATTAATCGATTCACTAACTCATCCATCCACCCGACATATCCGACATACCATCATCAGTCACCCGCCACTCGTATGTGTACTATAAATATATATCGCTTTTCTTTTGTCTTCGGTTCTTTGAATCTCGTATCGTATCGTAACTTGTATCGTAATCGCCTTTTATGCTATAACATTAACTGTTATACACGCCCAGACTCACTCAATTTCATTTTGTTTTTGTTTTTAGGTTTTTTGTTTCTTTCGTCCTTTTTTCTTTTAGCCATTTCAATTAATACCAAATGTAGTTAATACATATCGTATGTTAATTAACTAGCAGCCCATAAAAACAGTAAAAAAAATATGCTAAAAAAATATTTATGTGAAAGCAGAGAAAATTTGTTTTATTTCTTGTTTCAATTATGCAAATTAGACGAAAATAAAATGAAAGTGTGTGCGAGTGTGTGAGTGTGTGTGTGTGTGTGTGTGTGTGTGTGTGTGTGTGTGTGTGTGTGTATTACTTGATGTTATATATATGATATGTATAATATATATATATTCATTTTCATCGGGCTATAGAGAACGCTTACCCTTGTCTAACCCAAACAGGGCGCATTGCATTTTAATTTTAATACACTCACACACACACACACACAGAGAGAGACATGGGTAACAGGACTAAATGTCACGACAACAAAAGCAACAGCAACGAGAGCAACCATAACATTAACAATAATAACACGTATGGGCCAAAGGTAAAGGCAGCGCTCTAGCTAAAATTACACATACGCCATGTGAGCCGAGCCGCGCGCGGGCAGCTAAAAGTCGCGTTAGTTGAGAGCGTTTTTATTGATTTCTTTTGTGCCGTTACTAATGACGTGCCCAACACACACACACACACACACACACATTGCCTACGATTATTACCCACACCCAGCCGCAGTCATAAACAAATTTTTTGGCTTTTTTTGTTGTTGTCCTTTTTCGTTTCGTTTCTTTATTTGCTTCTGCAAGATATTATTATTTCCCTCTCTGTGTTTTTGTTTGTTCATTTTGGTTTTCGTTTCGTGACAGTTTCGTTTCATTGGTTTTTGCTCCAATTTAACCATTTATTGGGCGCCCTTTGTCTGGGTAGCGACAGGTTTTGGCTGCGCTGCTCTGCGCTGCGCTGGGGTGGGGTGTGGTGTGAGGTCTGTGGGGGGGTCGCAGTTCGAGGTTGCTGTAACGTGGCTGGGGCTATTCGTGCAGCGCATTTCGCTGGCGCCGCATAGACGCGCAGCCTTGGACAAGCTACAGAGAGGGGCGCTGGCCTCTCTCCACAGGCAGAGGCAGAGGCAGAGGCAGCTCACATGGCATTCTCCAGGCCGTGGCACAGAAAGTTTAAAGCGCGACTAAAACCACTAAATTGAAGCCAAAAAGAATAGAA
This sequence comes from Drosophila mercatorum, assembly GCA_961210405.1. Taxonomy (NCBI): domain Eukaryota; kingdom Metazoa; phylum Arthropoda; class Insecta; order Diptera; family Drosophilidae; genus Drosophila; species Drosophila mercatorum. The sequence goes on from CAUIUS010000001.1 coordinate 14,451,319, forward strand.
TAAAGCATATGAAGCATTGCTTATGGTTGGCCGAGCACACACACACACACACATAATATATATACTATATATTATATATATATATATTGCCGGGTAAACAGTTTAGAGGCCAGCCCAATTAGATGGCCAATTTACACGCAATGCGAGCATGTACTTGCCCTGAGCGAGTGAGCGAGTGAGAGAGAGAGAGACGTTATGTACACACATGTATATATCCCCCTCTCTCTCTTTCTCTCTCTCTCTCTGTGTGTGCATTTAACTGTATTTATATGCGTTCAAATCGATAAATATTCATGAAAAATAAATGTTGGGTTTGCCTGTGGCTGCAGAAGTAACGTGAAAATTCCCAAAGGATGACAGCATACAGCACGACAAGGCAAACAGCTCAAGCAAATGGACATTACCAGGCCACACCAGAGGCGTATGCTCGTATGTGTGTGTGTGTGTGTGCCAGCTATTTCCATGGTACGCCTGTGTGCGTGCATAAATATTTTTATAGCAACACACGGACACAGGGACAGAAACAATTGATGTGACAGCAGCAGCAGCAGCAGCAGCAGCAGCAGCTGCTGCTGCTCCAGCTGCACCTGCCCCAGGTGTGACTTGAACTTAGCTCTCCGCAGCTTGTGGCCCACTTTCGTAATGAATCATTAAGCTGACTGGCCAAGCCCATTTCACTATTCACACTCACTCACACACACACACACTCACACACACTTTCATTCATTTCGTTTACAGCTGAAAATCGAATATTTCTTTTGATTATTTTGCTGCTCCGTTTAACAGGAAAACAAAAAGAGTTTACACACACACTCACACACACTCACACTCACACACACACTCACAAAGCAAGCTTCTATGAATACGATTAGAAGAATCTTAACATTTGTAATTACTAACGACTGCAAACATAATCTCGTACCAAAAGCTCTATTCTTACATACTTAGATCGATAGCATTATATATATTATATATATAATATATATATATCTGTATAATTACCTACTACTTAATGACATTTCATGTGTATGTATATTTGCTTTTGTCATCGTTAATAACATTAACTACGATTGCTGACTGCAACAACAACAACAACAACAACAACGACGACGACGACGACGACCTTTGACCTTGGATCGCGCACAGTTATGTGACCATGGGTATAGATTTAGGTAATCTAGCAGCCCTGCGAACGTTTAGGGTGCTGCGTGCGCTAAAAACCGTAGCCATTGTTCCAGGTATGATCTGAAAACAACAACTGTTATACTGTTATACAAACTGTTATACGAACTGCTGTGGCTATACTGTTATACAAACTGTTATACCGCACACCCATTGAGCCCATGATCAGCGATCTCTATATGTATGCAACTAACCCGCTTTTATAGGCCTGAAAACCATCGTCGGAGCGGTCATTGAGTCTGTGAAAAATCTGCGCGATGTGATAATATTGACAATGTTCTCCCTTTCGGTGTTCGCACTGATGGGCCTCCAAATCTACATGGGCGTGCTGACACAGAAATGCATTAAGAAATTCCCGCTTGATGGTTCCTGGGGCAACCTGACCGACGAGAATTGGGACTACCACAATCGCAACAGTTCCAATTGGTACTCGGAGGACGATGGCATCTCGTTTCCGCTCTGTGGCAATATCTCTGGCGCTGGGTGAGTACGCGGTGCGTGTGATTTTTATCCGTTTATCGATATTGATCGTCGGCTATGGCCGGGGATTGGATTGATTGCAGCCAATGCGATGACGATTACGTGTGTCTGCAGGGGTTTGGACCGAATCCCAATTACGGTTACACCAGCTTCGATTCGTTCGGCTGGGCGTTTCTGTCCGCGTTCCGTTTGATGACGCAGGACTTTTGGGAGGACCTGTACCAGCTGGTGCTACGCGCCGCTGGACCCTGGCACATGCTGTTCTTTATAGTCATCATCTTCCTAGGTTCATTCTATCTTGTGAATTTGATTTTGGCCATTGTTGCCATGTCATATGACGAATTGCAAAAGAAGGCCGAAGAAGAGGAGGCTGCCGAAGAGGAGGCGATACGTGTAAGTAGAAGGCCCAGTAGAGACCACCCAAACGCCCAATGGACTAACAACCACCACCACCACCACCACCACTACTACCACCATAAGCCACTTCAAACGAATGGTAGATAATTTCAATCTCAATTGCCCCAGCGCCGAATTGATCATTGAAAATATCTACCGCATACAACAGAGTTGCTTTTTTCTTTTGTATATGTATGTATTAACGACCAAGCTACCTACGAATCTCTCTCTCTCTCTCTTTCTATATATATATATATATTCTTATATATTATACAAGTAATTTTAACGATTTGCAATCTCAATTTCGATCGGTCGTGCATCGCCGTCAGCCTAGTTGACGAGCTCTCTACATTTTCCACTCTCTCTCTCTCTCTCTCTCTATCTATATATATGTATGTAATACACTCACGATACGATTGTGTAGAGCTGTAAAGAACACCTATCCACCAAATTGCAAATATACATATATGTGTATACTGCTTGGGTTATGGAAATAGTACTACAGCCGAGCACTACTAACGGATATATATGTCTATCAGCTCTTGACCTATATACCAACATATATATAGGTTAGAGATCATATATATATATATATATATCGTGTCTTTACTGCTCAGTTGGATTGCCGTTTGCTCGACCACAGCTGTCTATATACGTATATAATCCGTACTCAACTATCTATCAACACATACATATACGTATGCATATTGCTTAACGATTTCCAGTAAACTTCTAACTATATATATGTATATATATGTGCATATCAACTATATACTTGAATTTATGATTTCCTTTTTGGTTCTAGTAACTCTCGTGTAAAGCCAGTAACTAACTAATCGAGGCATTAATTTTAACCTTAATATATATATAGCTATATCCAAACACGAATCATATACTATATATCATTTAAGCGCACCACTTATGAGTTCTTTTCGGTTCTTCAAAGTAAAAAGCAATAAACAAAAGAAAAAACCCAAAAAAAAAAATATACAAATAGATATGTAAGAGAACCCGATCCCAGTCTCACTCCCACTCCCATTCCCAGTCCCCGTTGAGTCCCAGCACCGCACTTGAAATTCTTATACTTTTACCTATATATATATATATATATATACATATATCTGATTGTATATATTTTGTATGCAGAACTTTGTCTTTGGTTCTTAAGTCACCGAAATCCCAAATTGAAACTCCCCCCCAGCCCACAGCCCCATTGCATGCTATCTATATGCATATATATATTGTATATATCTACGAGATATGTGCCGATATTAACTCGCGCCCATTTCCAGATCAGCAAACAAAATTCTCTGTGCATATATATCATTATAGGAGGCAGAAGAGGCGGCCGCTGCGAAGGCCGCTAAGTTGGAGGAGCGAGCCAATGCGCAGGCGCAAGCCGTCATAGATGCAGCCGCCGCCGAGGAGGCGGCCCTGCATCCCGAAATGGCCAAGAGTCCAACGTATTCGTGTATCAGCTACGAACTGTTCGTGGGCGGTGAGAAGGGCAACGACGACAACAACAAGGAGAAGATGTCCATACGCAGCGTCGAAGTGGAGTCGGAGTCGGTGAGCGTTATACAAAGACAACCAGCACCTACCACAGCACACCAAGCTACCAAAGTTCGTAAAGTGAGCACGGTAAGTATTCCGAGCGCAATAATATAATTTCCGTTACTTTGGTTCTTCTTAGCCGTTTTCTGTTCCCGATTCTGTTTGTTGGCCTTGAATTGTTGTTTTAACTCTTTTTGGTTTCGATTTCGATTTCGCTTTCGTTTTCGTTCTTCTGTTCTGGGATATATACTTATATATACTAACTCTGTACTCTATATAAATATATACTTAAGGAACTTGTCTTTCGTTTCAATATCAATATCAATTTCGATTTCGATTTCGATTACGATTTTGTCATACGCAGCTAAACGGCCGGTCTATTAATATCTTATATCGTTTATCAGTTGCAATCAGTGTGGTATGAGTGGTTTCAGTTGCCTTTTTCTTTTCTTTGTTTGCCAAACTGATATTAAGTCTGTTATCGTTTATCGTTTATCGTTTATCGAACTTGATTGCCTTGTTTAAAGCATTTTGTCATTGCGTCCACGAATGCAGCGAGCTCTCACTCTCTCTCTTCCTCTCGCTACTCGACTCCAGTTTGCATTCGACTCGTTTCCACTCCGTCGCTCGGCTCGAGCTCCGGCTCCGGCTCTGGCTCTGGCTGTGGCTTTGGCTCTGATTGCTTTTCGTCCACTCGTCGTTACATTTTATTAACTTTTCCCGCTGCTGTTGTTGTTGCTCTTATGTTCATTTATCAGTTATATATATACAAACATATATAGAGTAGCTATCACAACTAGCCATTATCGATACCTCTTTGCCTTTCATCTAGCGAGTAGTGCTAGTGCGTGTATAGCTTTATGAATAACTAGCTAACTAGATCTATATACATATATCAACTTAATAGTTAACATTGAGAGTCAGAGAGTTTGTAGTCTCGCTCTACCCACCCGCCCTCTCTCTCTCTCTCTCTCTCTCTCGCTTACTCTCTCTCTCTCTCTTTCTCTTCCTTTATATATATACATATATATCGCTCTCTCTCTCTCTCTCTCTATCTCTCTGTCTCTTCTTTCTTAGAAATTTCATTTCATTGTTTGGATTGTCTTAGTGCATGAATTTTTGTCAATGTGTGCGTGTCGTATCTTTCAGCTTCTGCGCGTGTGCGTGAGTGAATATGCCTATGCCTGTGTGTGTGTGTGTGTGTGTGTGCGATTGTGTGAGTGAGTGAGCAGACAGTCTTGTCTTATACTGTTATTTCGTTCATGCTCGTAGCTTCTAGCTGGCTCTTATAATTGGCGTTCGCATAAGAAATTTTTGATTTTTGGATTTTGATTTTGATTTTGTGATCTCAAGAACTTATATATTTAATATCTGGGTATCTGTTTGGATTTGTAAACGATATTTTCAGTTCAGGTTTTCAGTTGACTCATTGCTCGGAATGCTTTAGGTGAAAACTTTTCGGTTGTACGTGATTGGAGCTCAAATACAACAACTCAGTAATAACAACAACATCTACAATAACAACAACAACAACAACAACAACAACCATTTTATAATTATATATCAAAGCAAATCAAAATACGAACACAAATTCAACGATGCTTAATCTCATTACAATGCAAGCAATATTTGAACTGAGGACGACCACCAATGCCAATTAATGAAACCTCTTGAAAATTTGAATATATGCATATATAGATATATACATATATGTGTATATATCTGTATACTAAAGACGCGGCTTCAGACGAAGTGCAACTAAAACAACAACAACAATAACAACAACAATGCTTTGAGCCATTTTCTTCACACTTCTCAGCTCACAATCAGTCGAAAATTTGTGCTTGAACTATGCGAATCTATCTAATCCAATCTAATCTTATCTAATCTACTCTAATCTATCCACTCTAATCTAACTAACTTATCAACTAACTTGCGTAGGACAGCTTGGGCTTCTTCTCATATGTCTGCAATCGATTCTCTAAGCAAAAGTCTCTCATCCTTATTTCCTTATTGTTTGTCATATTGATTGATTGCGTTGATTCGATTATTTCGATGGCTGTCTTATCATTTGCATGCATTCAGTGAACGTTGCTTTGGTTTTTCAGTTCAACTGATTTCGATAGAAAACAAAACGAAATACTTATGTTCTATTTAAGCTAAGACAATTGCTGAAGTACAGTACGGCACAAAAGGTTACACTAGCACCGATCCATTCGATAACTTTAAGCGAAGCGATAACACCAACATGCTACAGCATGTCCATAGATAGTTCTCGAATCTTTATAACCCCCACACATTATATATATATATATGTATACATAATATATATATTCTCAATCATTTTGTTGGCTTTGGCAAGCATCTGCTTAGCGCACAGCGGCTGAGACACACTGAAACTTCCAACTCTGGCACTGGGGGCAAATCGATTCAGGACTCACACTTTACATAAGATAACACTAAGAAACTCTATATATATAGCAGGCCTAACTAGGTCCGTCCAATTGGCCGCAAATAGTGCTCGAATCGAATGGCAACAATATAATTCCAACTTTGTACTCTCTCACCTACAATACTGTTATTGCTGTCTCGCTCTTGCATTTGCTAGCTCGCCCTTAACTGCTCAGCGATTGCATTCGAAAAAAAATTACTTACTATATCTTAATCGTAATCGCAGTCACAGTTGGCCACAAAAAATGGCCTCTAAGCAATGGGCCACAGGTAGGTTTCTCTCTCTCTCTCTCTCTCTAAGCCTCACTCACAATCTCTAACTCTAATGCTCTCTAATAACCCGAACTCTTCTACACATCTCAAGCAGACACTGAAATCAATAGAAGAACTGAAATAGTTGCAGTTACAGTTACATTTACACAGGCCAACAGGATTTAGTAACCAAGAAGCAGACTTATGAAACGGAAAATAAAAATTAGACAAAAATTGTTCAGAATATTTTTCTGATTTTTTTTTTGTAATTCTTAAAAGAATCCAAAATAAGGGAAAATAGTATTTCTGCTCTAACAGCGCCCAAATAAATTTTTAAGAAATCTTTTATAGTCCCCGAGATAGAATGAATCTTAAATAAAATCTGTTTCTTGGTCACTAAATTTATATAAGACTAATCTAATCTATCTATGATCTATGCTAAAATTTCAAATAAATTTATTTGAAAATGCTCTAAAAATTGAACGACTCTCGACAGCTGGCGATTAGAAACGTGACTGAAATTTTTATGGTATTTCATTATCTTTTTTTAAGAGCAATTTTAGAATGCATCCCCGTAGGATACTCAGTTTTTCTAGAGATGTTTCAACTTAAAACTGTAGAACTTAGAATTGATATAATTTTTTGAGTTTTTAAACTATGATTCTTAGAGCGTTGTCCTTTTAGAGAATTACAAGAAAACCCGCCTAAGTTGACTTATAAATAGTTAATTATGTTCCAACTAAACGCTGCGCCGAAGTAGAGATCAATACTGAAACATGCTCTAATCGCCGACTCACACCTCACACACAGAGAAATGTAAAACGATTTGCAGCTGAAATCTATATATTTATATTATGTGTTTATTTTTATTTTTATTTTTACTTGTCAGGATCATTCTATATAAATAAATCTATATATTATCTCATACACTACAATATGTCAAAGTACTTCCGAGTATCTGAACACAAACAACTTTTGCTTTCCAAATGAAACAAACCGAAACAGCGACAAAGCAAATTGTATAAAACAAAACTTAGCAGATATAACTATATTTACATACATCTACATATATATATATATGTATCTATATATATATGTATATATATATGTATATATATATAAATTTTATTTGATTCCATTTTTCTTTTTCTTCTATTTATATTTTATTTGTAAAAAAAATACAACAACTTAGACATCCTTATCCTTACCTGGTTCACCGTTTAACATACGCAGGGGATCACGTAGTTCTCACAAGGTAAGCGCCCAATACACACACACACACACACACAGTCACACTCACACACATATAGACACCAAGCGTATTGTTATCCTTGAATCAACGACAGCCAGTACAACCAGAACAACAAGAACAACAATAACAAGAGCATTCAAGTACTACAGTCGCTGCAATCATTATTCATATCATATCTTAGCTAGAGTTTCAACACGACAATCAAATCTGTATATAAGTTATAATTACGAAATTAGACCTAAGTTAGACTAGAACACAAACACACACGCTGTTATGGGCTCAGAGTCTGCTGTGGCTGTATATATATGTATGTGCGTGTGTGTGTGTGTGTGTGTGTGCACAGTGGGCCTGATTGGCAAAATATCAAGTCAAATGCTGCAGTTGGCAAACTGAATGCAGCTATGAATACTCTGAAACTCAAATAGTTTGCCATATGTTTTTAACAAATATTTGAGCCGATGAGCCCACTGTGCGCATGCCCTACACAGGCTTAATTGATGCCCATTTCATTTGTACAAAGATGCACAAACAAGCAGTCGCCGGGCAACTCATTCACAGTAGACAACGAAGGAGCTAGCTCGATGTTGCATTAGGCACAGGTCAAGCTACATATAGATACATGTCTACATGGTAGATAGAGACACATTGACTCAGCTTTTCACTTAGGCGCATACCATTTCGACTTTGGTTTTCTGTTTTTAGTTTTCTCTCTTTACTTTGGGTCTCTCTGTCTCTCTCTCTCTCTCTCTCTGTCTCTCTTGTCGTCCATGCCATACTTCACTCAGCCTATTTGTCTATAACTAAATAACTATTTTATTTGTATAAAAATATATATACATATTACATACACATAACATATATATATATTATTATTATTATGATTATTGGTATACATAATTATATTTTGTGATATTTTGGTCATGTTTGATGTTTCTTGAACTACATATATACCCTATGTAAGTGTACTAAATACTGTACCAGCACTCACTCTCTCTCTCTAACTCTAACTCTCTCACTCTCACCTATCTCTCTCTCTCTGTCTGTTTCTCTTTCTCTGTTTTCTACTGTTATACGGAATGTTATAAAACTAAACCAATCAGTATTTGTACTATCGGCTCGTTTGTATGTGTGTGTGTGTGTCTGTGTCAGTGTCTGTGTATTTGTCTGTGTGTGTGTCTGTGTATGTGTATGTATGTGTACAGTTATACAACTATTATTAATGAGCGAGCAGCTAACTGTTCATTTAACCCAACTTAACAATTGTTATCGTGTTATCGTGCTATCGATTCGTGAAATGAACAGTTGTTGCCAGCAGCAGGGTTGTCGCACACGTATACCTAGAGCGCACCTAAAGTAATTGTCACGGTCACAGTCACAGTCACAGTCCCGGTCACAGTCACTGATTCAGGCATACAGTCACAATCACTGTCACTGCTCACTGATCACTGATCACAGTCACTGTCACTGTCACTGTCACCGTCGCAGTCACACATTGTATAATGTTTTGATTTCATGTAACTGTAACTAAATAGCTATCGATATACATGAAAATATATATATAGATATCTGTACAATACAACGCTATATATATATATATATATATATATAGTTTCCTTTTTTATTTCTTTATATTTATGTCAATATTTTATCTTTAGTTTCTTGTTTCCCAAATCAAATTGTCTTCCTCTATCTGTGTGTCTCTCTCTCTCTCTCTCTCTCTCTCTGTCTCTGTCTGTCTGTTCTCCAACTATGATCCAAGAAATGTTAGGCAACATCAGTGTGTGTGTGTGTGTGTGTGTATATATATATAAAGCTATATGTGTATGTGCCGGTTATATCAATTACTGTTTGAGTTCCGTTTGAGTTCGACTTTTTCGTTTATATTTTTGTTTTTTTTTTGTCGAGTTTCGATTTTCAAACATTTTGAATTGAGATCCCTCATACAAATCATGCCAAAACGAAGCCTTGGCTTATATGTTTTGTTTTCTCAATAATAATCGTTATCATAATATTTGCTACAATTCACCACTTTGACAACTACAACTACAAAAACTACTACTATTTACTGCTACTACTATTACGTACGACTATTACTACTATTTACTGCTAATACTACTACTACAGCTACAGCTACAGTTACCTTTTAAACAGTTTTGAGATATGTCTTTGGTCGAAAATACTAATCTTAAGCTCAATTGCATTGAAACAACAATCAACAATCGCATCGCATCACATCGCATCGCTTCGGATCAGTACACGATACGTAATGGACGTGGCCGTTTCGGAATTCCTGGCAGTGATCGTAAGCCGCTCGTATTGTCAACATATCAGGACGCACAACAACATTTGCCATACGCCGACGACTCGAATGCCGTGACGCCAATGTCTGAGGAGAACGGAGCTATCATAGTGCCGGTTTACTATGGCAATCTAGGTGGGTGATCGATAACGATAACAAGCAATCGATATAGCTTGACATTTATCTGATTCCCTTTCGTTCGACTCCTAGGCTCTAGACACTCGTCGTATACCTCGCACCAGTCCCGTATCTCGTATACCTCACATGGCGATCTGCTTGGCGGCATGGCCGTCATGGGCGTCAGCACAATGACCAAGGAGAGCAAGTTGCGCAACCGCAATACACGCAATCAATCAGTGGGCGCCACCAACGGCGGCACCACCTGCCTGGACACCAATCATAAGGTCGATCATCGCGATTACGTAAGCTCCACCCGTAATATTCAGTAATTGCCAGACATAATCTACGAATGTGATATTGCAGGAAATCGGCCTGGAGTGCACGGACGAAGCGGGCAAGATCAAAAATCACGACAATCCTTTTATTGAGCCCGTCCAAACACAAACGGTGGTCGACATGAAAGGTAAGTAAAGTATCGAATAGATAGATATATATGACTATATAATCCATCTCTCTCTCTCTCTCTCTCTTTCTGTAGATGTCATGGTCCTGAATGATATTATTGAGCAAGCCGCAGGTCGGCATAGTCGCGCGAGTGATCGCGGTGGTAAGTACACACTTATCGATAAATCGATATCAACTATCGCATCGCATTCATGTTGTACATTTGACATATCCATTGAACAATATATTTATCGATATATCTATCGATCAATATATATTGAAATCGATCGTCTTGTACATTTTCCTTTGTTTTGTGTTCTCTTCCATGTGCATCGTTTTCATTGATTTCCCTTTTCGTTTCAAGAACATTTCCAAAAATTATACCAAAAATAATACGAATCAAATGTTCATGTAAATAAGTACAAAGCAAATCATATACTTTCGACTTTACTTTTCTTTCCTTTCCTTTTGGCTATATCCATTCGAACGCGAAGAACTTTTCAAATTTTCAAATATTCAAAACCAACGTTCGTTACTCTGACAACGCATTTTTTGCCCAATAGTCATTTTATTTATACTACTCTCTCAACTCTCTCTCTCTATAAAAAAAGAAAACAAAAATGAGTTTCATCTGTCTATGCTACGATCCGATGCGCTATGCGTCAGCGATTTTACAGAAGCGCTCGCTCCGCATTCCTCTCATTACTCCTAGCAAAATGAATTTTGAAGGATTTTTGTCTAGAGATTCAAATTCACATTCTATATATCTCTGTCTATATATATATATATAATCATGTTTATTGGTTTTTATTGTTGCTTTAACGTTTTACGATCGAAATGAGATGAAAGCGCATGAGTTAAGTGCGTTGAAGGCCGCCTGATTGATTGATTGATTGATTGATTGAACAGTACTATATAAAATATATCTCTAGCGTGCTGCATGCGGACTCTAGGCCTGTGCATCAGTTGATTAATTATTTCTTTACATTAAAACAGAATAAAAAAATTCAAATTATTAACATATTCTTAACTATCACAATTATCTATTATATATAAATATATATAAATATTTATATATATATTTTTATAATTTTTTTTATTATTTTATTTTCTCATTTTGTGTAATTTTTTGTTCTTTTCTTATTAACAAAGAATTCAAGCAACAAAAGAAAACATACTTAAAATATTTTAATAATTATAGCTATATCAATATAATTACATATGTTTATACCCAAATGAATGACTTCTTTGACTCGTCCATTTTATTTAATGCCGTTGATGCTAACAGAAGAAAGCGAAAAACAAAAAAACAAAAACAAAAAATAATATAATCTATATATATTTACAATTAAAGCAGCAAGCCAGCCAAACTAAACACAGACACACACACACACACACAGTCACATAAGTACCTACTAGATTCAGTACTAATTGATCATTCTATATGCGACACACACACACACATACACACACTCCAACACACACAGCTACAGCGCTGCAGCAGCTAGAGCAGCGCTCGCTTTGCCGCTGCCCCAATAAGTAGGCAACACTTTTTGACACTTCGATTGGGTTCTCCATTGAGGCTTCTTAGCTTGCTGCACCATTTTGAATTCACCGTTAGCGCTGCTTCACTGCACAACACAACAACAACAACAACAAGAACAACAGTTGCTGCCAAACAACATGCAAACATCGACTATTCCGAATCCGAATCAAAAATTATTTCAAATTTATTTTCAAAATGGAATTCCAAACAGTAAAAAAAAAATAGAGAGCCTTTTTTAATCAACTAATTTTACTTAAATTTCTTTTATTTTCTCACAAACTACTAAAATTCGTAAATTTTATTGAAATTGATTTTTGAAATTTGAGCTTTACTGCATGCCTGAACCTAGCTTAACTTAACCAAAACTTTGCCTCTAATCTCTATAGCTCTATAACTCGTATAACCTAGATCATTTATCATTTACTTTCTTTTGTAGCTTGCTTGCGTTAATCGTAGCCAAACCTAATACTTGAAAAATGCTAATCTTATATTACAATTAACTTAAACTAATCTAATGTTATGTAGTACCTAACGCATGCTTCTTCAGTAGAACGTTGTCAGTTGTCACAAATCACCCCTAGAGTAAATACTCGCAATCAACAACTTGTAATTAACTGTAACAACTTGAACTGAATGCTTAACATTTGTATTGGAATATGATTCGCGCTTATTGCAAATTGTGTCAGACCTATCAGCATAGATATAGCCATAGATCTATCTATTTCCGTATGTATTCAACCGAGAAGTGTGAGAGCTCGCCGGAGATAGCGAAACAACAGACATACTCAGTTTTACTATCAGTATCTCAATTAACTTGTATCTAGAGCTTTGAGTCAACCCAAAGTTTCAGTATTTTGTTATTTTTGTAGCCGTAGTAATAGTGCTAGTAGTCAGTGTAGCTAATAATGAAATATAGACACTAAATATCAGACTCCAATGCTCCGAAGACTTTTGCTGAGCTGAATACGAATTTAAGTCTGGCTTGAGACATAAGGAAAAAGTTTTTATTGTACAACAAATTTGGTATAATATGTAGAAATCTTCTTAAAAATTGATAAACTAAATCAGTTTCAGTTTGCAATACCCTAAGGGGCTTGCGAAAATATATGTAACAGACTGAAGGATAAGGGGCAAACTAAAATATTGAATATACATACTCCTAATCATTCTGACTATCTAAGTTGATCTATTCACAGCCCCCAGCTATAACATAAGCCAGAAGATCTACAGCTCTGTGCAGGCTGCACGGTATCTCATAGTCAGGCACTCTCAACTAGAATACTCCTTAAAGCAGCATTGCCCAACAAAATTTCAATCAAATCTTTATTCGCCAACCATTCGGATGAAAGTCTTCGGAGCTGCAAAGTCTGATTCATATTGGTCTTAGCTTCAACTCGAGTTGTTTTCATACAAAGTATAGTGTAGCTAAAAGTCGTATTGATTTTGATTCTTCACGCTTTAGCAGTTAGAGAATTTCGTTGAAATGAAGACAAAAGCGCTCCCAAAAAACGATAAACAAAAGTCTCTCTAGTTTTTCGACAGCACACCAAGACACCCACTCTCTCTCACACACACACACACACACTCTCACACACACACACATAGACAGACACTGCGCGTGAGTGTTTGTTTTCTAATTCTCTTTCTGTTTAACCAAAAAGTACAAAAAAGCAACCGAATAATTTCCAATGCAATGAAGCTTCACAAAAATAAATAAAAATACTTTCATACAGAACTGCGAAAGTGAATCGTATGAAAAATGTGCTTGAAAAAATAAAAACAAAAATCTGCTAATCTGGCTGAGTCAAAGTTGGTCAAATCACAACTAATAACAAACTTTTGTATGGTTCAGTCTCCGTTTACTATTTCCCAACAGAGGACGACGACGAGGATGGGCCGACGTTCAAAGACAAGGCGCTCGAAGTGATACTCAAAGGGATCGATGTGTTTTGTGTGTGGGATTGCTGCTGGGTTTGGTTGAAATTTCAGGAATGGGTATCTCTGATCGTCTTCGATCCGTTCGTTGAGCTCTTCATCACGCTGTGCATCGTCGTGAACACAATGTTCATGGCCATGGACCATCACGACATGAACAAGGAGATGGAGCGAGTCCTCAAGAGTGGAAATTACGTGAGTAGAGAATGCTTCATTATATCGATCATCTATATATATATATAAATACTTGTTGTTTTTGATTGGTTTCAGTTCTTCACCGCGACGTTTGCGATTGAGGCGACCATGAAGCTGATGGCCATGAGTCCGAAGTACTATTTCCAGGAGGGTTGGAACATCTTTGATTTCATCATCGTCGCACTCTCACTGCTCGAGCTGGGACTCGAGGGCGTTCAGGGCTTGTCCGTGTTGCGTTCGTTTCGTTTGGTAAGCACAAATCGAACTCGCCTCCAATCCACCCGATTAATTCTAGTTAGCTCAGGAACTAAGGTAGACTCTTGACTTCAAACGGTTTCTTATATCTATCTATGTGATTCTCTATACAAAAAACTGTACTCAAAGCAATGTAATCTCAACTTCAAATCCGATTACCCTGTTGCCTCTACACACACCCACCCACACCTACACACACACTAATGTTACCCATCTGTGCTGCCAATTTACAGCTGCGTGTATTCAAATTGGCCAAATCATGGCCAACGTTAAATTTACTTATATCGATAATGGGTCGCACTGTCGGCGCGCTGGGCAATCTGACCTTCGTCCTATGCATTATAATCTTCATATTTGCTGTAATGGGCATGCAGCTGTTTGGCAAGAACTACACAGGTATTATGCTCTATGCCCGACCGCAACAAATCAAATTTCCCCTAAAATAAAAAACAAAAATAATAAAAAAAAAAACAAAAAAAAAGAAAACCAAACAAAATAAGAAAAATTCAAACACAGCAAAAATCGCAAGTTTTTAGCGTGCAATCAAAATAATAATTTTCTTTTTAATCTAACTAATCGTACCAAGCATTTTCCTAGTACAACTTTTTACTCCCAGTTAACTAATTCTGCTCTTACATACTCTATATATATATATAAATATATACAATACTTTAAGACTCTTATTTTCGATTTCGATTTTGATTTTGTGTTCGATTTCCTTTTGACTTTAGCCAAGCAAAACTTTTTTATAGCAAATAGCTGAAACCACCTGAAAACCAATCGAAAATTCGACATTTGACAAGCCGAACCAAACCAAACCAAATAAAATACAAATACATATACATATCTAGAGCAATGCTTTGGGCACGGTTAATGCATTTCGATTTGCATAATACTTTTTTATTGAGCTTCGCAAGTTTCGAATACAATCGATAAATATCGATCGATCAGTATGCAAATGGCCGATTCCGTGGGCAAGAGGCGCCACTCCGCTACATCTGAATCGATTTATCTATATATGTACATACATATATCTACAAATTATGAACTAATCATTGTCGCAGGCGTAGTAGCTGATCGATGGCAACCGATTGATTGATTCATTGATTGATTGAATGAGAGTCGCGCAGAGCACTCGACGATGGCTCGCTCTGTCTTCTTCTTTTACTCATAGTTTAAACGTTATTTGCTACATGAATATAACTATTTGTTTTTATTTTTTGTATTCCTAATGCTTTGCCCGGCTTACAAAATACCAAAAAAAAAAAACAAAAAAATACCAAACAAACAAAAATATTACTACCACCAATAACAATTGCAATTTCAATAATAATAATGATCATAATGATAATGATAATGACGATGAACGAAAACAATCAACAACTCTCATTGCAAATTGAAATAAATTGAAATCTATGCCTCGAAATCGCCAAAATTCGTAATTCGAAATTCGAAATTCGAAATCCGAAATCCGAAAATCGTCATGCAGCTTCGTGTATTCAAATTGGCAAAGTCTTGGCCAACACTTAATTTACTCATTTCGATTATGGGCCGCACCATGGGCGCTTTGGGTAATCTGACATTTGTACTTTGCATTATCATCTTCATCTTTGCGGTGATGGGAATGCAACTGTTCGGAAAGAACTATCATGGTAAGTCCTCCACTCGCTGCGCTGCTTCTCCAACAGCTTTTTACGTTTATCGATGTGCATACTCGTATCGTGTGGTTACCCTCTTTTTGGTTTGGTCTCCCATTACTTTTCCTTTCTCGTGGCCGTGTCGCCCTTATCCTTTCTCTTGATTTCATTCCACTCTATGTGCGTGTCTGTATATAGTATTCTTGTCCTATGTCTATGTGTAACCAGTGTTAGGTAACATTGTTGTGCTTATGTTTATGATTTATTTCGATGTTGTTGTTGTTGTTGTTGTTACTGCTGTTGTTGTTGTTGTGCTTATCGATAACTGCAATAACTGCAATTAGTTGTTGTCAACACCACGTTTGAGCTGTCACCGCAATTATTTCAGCGATCTAGTCGGCCGTGCTCGACTAGCAGATACCTAGCAATTGACTAAAATATATATAGATCAACTATATGCTTATGTTTGTTGTCTCCAGTCTATGAGATATTAGAATGTTATAGGTGCTCTTAAGTAGATTTATCGATATTTATCGATAGTCTTGCAATGTGATCTTAGGACACTTTTACTGAGTCAGGCATACACGAATACAGCTTACCTATTTCAAGTCTCTAGTTGACTATATGAACAGGCAGCAGCTCAGCTCTGCTCTGCTTAAGCCAGACTCGTCTGCATATGCATCACAGCTCTTCCAGTATTCAATATATAATCTTGATTCTTCAGCAATTCAATCTAAGATTTCTGTCAGCAAATTCGTCTCTTCTGCTCTGCTCTAGCTAAAATTTCACTGCTGAAATATTTGTCAGGCGAATGGCCCAAACAAACTTATATAAAATAAATACAAAATTTTTATTTCTTACTTTTGCTCACTTATATGTAAATGTATCTTTTTTTTGATGAGAAATTTCTAGCTTTTGTTTTATTCAAATACCAATAAATTAAGCTTGAATCGGGCTGCAAAATATGATAAATTTTTAATTTCTATTTGAAGAAGTCAAATCAAGTTTAGTTCTCCTTTTAGTTTGTCAGACTTGAGTCCGTGAGTCCGTGAGAATGTATATAGTAGGGGTATTCATTTGATATTTGCGCTCTGCTATGTTTAAGTTGAGTTTCGGGTCCCATTGCCAGGCGCCGGTGCGCTTTTGGCCTCTGTAAGTACTTTAGCGCGACTTTTCCTCTAGCTTATTTACTCTAAGCTCTCTCTCTCTCTATCTCTTTTTCCAACTCTTTCAACTGAATTGTTTTTCTTTTTTGTTTACCTACTGTACCATACAATCTATGTTTAAGCTAAGCAAGGCGAACAGCTGTCCATCTGCTGCTTGGCTATGCGATTTTGTAGCCCAAGCGCAGATCGCAGTTTGTTTTCTGATTTTTGTTTTCATTTCTTTTTTTTTTTTGGTTTTGGTTTTGTGTTCGTTTTCGTTTTTGGGTTTGTGAATTTTGTACGATTTTTCTCGCATTTTTCAACACTGTTTTTGAGTGCTGTTTCTGCTGCCACAACTACTCTGCACACGCTTCCTGTATGTGGCTTTAGTAATTGAACAAGAACACAAACTAGAAAAGATAAACGAATAATACGAAAACCTATTCCCAAACACACAAGCACACGGTGTACTTCATACTGAATATTTACTGTACTTGTTTGTTCGCTCGTCGCGCCCGATATAGATCACAAGGATCGCTTTCCGGACGGGGATCTGCCACGCTGGAACTTCACCGACTTCATGCACAGCTTTATGATCGTGTTCCGGGTGCTATGCGGCGAGTGGATCGAGTCCATGTGGGACTGCATGTACGTGGGCGACGTCTCCTGCATACCATTCTTCTTGGCCACCGTTGTCATCGGCAATCTTGTGGTAAGAGCGAACATATATATATTCGTATGTGGCACACACACACACACACGTCTGAAACCTCTTCCATTTGCAGGTTCTTAACCTTTTCTTAGCGTTGCTTTTGTCAAATTTTGGCTCATCTAGCTTATCAGCACCGACTGCCGACAATGATACCAATAAGATCGCCGAGGCCTTTAATCGTATTGGCCGTTTTAAGAGTTGGGTTAAGCGTAATATTGCTGATTGTTTCAAGTTAATACGTAACAAATTGACAAATCAAATAAGTGATCAACCATCAGGTGAGAGGATCAACCAGATCAGTTGGATTTGGAGCGAAGGTTTTTATCCACTTGTTTTCACTTACTAAACTACTTTTAATTATATAATATCTCAACTACTATTATCGATGATATCTAATTGCGTTAATTCGTTAACTTCAACTCACGATTGGCTAACAAATTCCATATCTTCTAGTATCGAAACCCAATTCGTATTCGTAAAAAACTAATCTTGTTCCTAGTTGACAATTTGCGAAATCTAAAATCAGAAATCAGACATCAAAATGATATACCCAAAAGTCTTTAGTTAGTTAACCAGTTGTACCCATAGTCCATTTCCCATGAATTCGAAAAATCGATAAGTCGATAAATCGCAACTATTTAAAATCGAATACAATCGAATTAAGACTCGTCATCTCGTTCTGCAAATTAACTCTCTTTCGTTCGTTACTTTTTTTTGTTTTGGTTTCCGTTCGATTGGGATAATAATTGTTGTTGTTCGATCCTCAATGAGAATATACATACATGTGTGCGTATGCGTATGCGTATGTACATATGTATGTGTGTATGTATACATATGTATGTGCTCGCCACTCCGCACTCCGTGCCACGTTTGCATCTGGCTGGGGCAACAAGAACTGCAACTGCGCCGAGTGTGACATATCCGCTCACCTCATACCCCAATACCCATAACTGTTATATAACTACATATATATATATATACATATATAGTAGTTACTATATAACGAATAGAATCGTAGTCTCGTCATCTATATAACTAGCGTTAGTTGTGCGTATACTTAATATCTAAGCCATAAACACATCTCGTTTCTTTAGCTCTAGATATCGACTGCTCGATCAGTATCTCTCTCTCTCTCTCTCGCTCTCTCTCTCTCTCTCTCGTTACCTTCTTCTACTACTACTTTAACTTGATTTCATTTTGATTTCCCTTATCATTTCTACATACATACTACGTGTGTACATATGTGTATATGTATTTTGTATAGCTAGCAGCTCGAACTCCTCCTATTCGTATTCGTATTCGTATTCGTCTTTTGGGCTAGCGCCCACAGCTCACAAAACTGTTCATAGAATAGACTAGACTTCGGCTTCATGACTCCCCCTACTCCTCCGCCGCCCCTCCCCCCTCTCATACCTAGTTTTGCACCTTTTGATAAACAACAGAAAGATTTAAAAAAAAAAACAAACAAATTAAACATTAACGAATTTGGTCAACATCTGACATTAGCGAATTGCCAATGGTTAACATGAAATCTGATCTCTATATATATTTATCATATATATATGTAATAATATATCTCTAGATACCCAACAAATTATATAAATTGAAAGTAAAACAGTGGATTTGATCCTTCATTTTCTCTTTTTTTTTTCGATATCGATATTATTGTTGTCTGTGTATATTGTATATCGTATATCGTATATCGTATATCGTACATTGTATATTGTATATTGTAAATTGTATATGTATGGAACTGTATGATTTCCGTTACTTTTAGTTTGAAAAAGAAAGAAATACCGCTAGCACTTGAATTGTATTTCAATTATATATATATATATATGTATTTTACTTTTTTAGTATTTTTTTCATTTCCGTTTTGTATACTGTAAACTTAGTGCTTATGTAATACCCGAGAGAGTGGCTGTCGGGAAGGCAGCCGCAATAGCAGCATTAGTCGAGCTGCCTTCGCGACGGGGCCACTGCTCATGTTTGATTTCATCATCTAGCGATCATCCCATCTCACTCTGCAGCTCTTTCTTTGGGCGCCCGTTCACAGATCACGTTAATCGCTGTTGTGTGTTGTTCCACGAATGGCATTAGCATGCCAGCGGCGTTGGCTCAACTGCATCCGCCCCAAGGATCGGTTGAGCGAGCGCGCTCATGTTCTCTCTTCCATTATGTGTCGTAAAAAAAATCTATAAAAAAAAAAGAAAAAAAAAATAGAGAAACTCGCAGTATTCATATATGATATTAATCGCATTCAACTATCTATATTCTTCTCATTTATATAATGTGGCTTTCATGATTCAAAAAAAAAAAATGCAAATTAAAATAAAATATGTATAATATACATATATATATCTATATATGCATTGGCCAACGTATCAAACGCCTCAAAAATCGATCAAAAATCATTCTCAATCGACAAAATCAAATCGAATAAAAATCTATATATATCTCTCTCTCATATAATCGACCAATAACAACAACGACAACAACAACAACAACAATGATAAAAATATATATTTAAAAAAATAAAAAAAAAAAACAAACAAACAACAATAACAACAACTCTTGAATGCGAACGGCAACTGCTTTGCTTGTGTTGAAAATTGCAAAATTCGTGCGAATGTTTCGCGCTCGCTTTATGATTTCCCTCCCATCACCCATACATGTACAACCATATATACGTATATATGCTATATAATATGTATATATATATACACACGCTATATATATCTATATACATATATATATATATATCTATATATACTATGTAACATGTACATATCGAAAAAAAAAAAAATTAAAAAATAACAAAAATGCAAAAAAAACGAAAAACAAAACAATATTTGGATACGAAAGGCAAGGGCGTTTGTCGTTGTATATCTGCAGAGCACGGTGACAACGAGCTGGAGCTGGGCCACGACGAGATCCTGGCCGACGGCCTGATCAAGAAGGGCATCAAGGAGCAGACACAGCTGGAGGTGGCCATCGGCGATGGCATGGAGTTCACCATTCACGGCGACATGAAGAACAACAAGCCGAAGAAATCCAAATATCTAAATAATGCAACGGTAAATAAGACAACTCGAATCTGACTAAGCCTACCTATATCTCTACTCTCTCCTTGTTTAACTATATATGTGTATGTGTATATGTATGTATATGTGCACAGATATTTGATAAATATGTGCCTAATACACTGCAAACCTTTTTGTGTGTAGAAAATGTAGTCGAAGTTCGTAATGGGAATGTTTACCAAGTCGGTTCTAGAGCAGCTCTTCTGGGCTGTGTAACCGACTAGCCACTGATGGCGAATCTGAAAGAGCTCTAGCTCTAGCTTGCCACGCCTGCAGCGGATCATGTTCGATGAGAGTTTATAGATCAGCAGTATATTTATATGAGTATTCCCTTTCTCTCAGTGTATTTGCCTGTATGCCTGTCTATATACATACATATATCCATATATATATATCTTATCTAACTATCTATGTGTATAGTTCTTATATACATATATAACTATATATAAATAAATTTCCATATTTTTAGACTAAGTTTCGTAACGACAACAAATTGATTTATATTATTTATTCATTTCCTTTTCGTTCATTTATTTATGATCTTTTTCACATATAACTGTCTATAAATATATATATGTGTGTGCGTGTGTGTGCGTGTGTGTGTGCGAGTATATTCCAAAAAAAAAAAAACTCAACTAACCAACTGAACCCAACTGAACTTGAACTAACAAAAAAAAAAAACAAAACAAAAAATACCAAATATATATATATAAAAAAAAAATATATAAATAATTATACAGATGATTGGCAACTCAATTAACCACCAAGACAATAGACTGGAACACGAGCTAAACCATAGAGGTTTGTCCTTACAGGACGACGACACTGCCAGCATTAACTCATATGGTAGCCATAAGAATCGACCATTCAAGGACGAGAGCCACAAGGGCAGCGCCGAAACGATGGAGGGCGAGGAGAAGCGCGACGCCAGCAAAGAGGATTTAGGTCTCGACGAGGAGCTGGACGAGGAGGGCGAATGCGAGGAGGGCCCCCTCGACGGTGATATCATAATACACGCTAACGACGAGGATATACTTGACGAATATCCAGCTGATTGCTGCCCCGATTCGTACTATAAGAAATTTCCAATCTTAGCCGGTGACGAAGATTCGCCGTTCTGGCAAGGATGGGGCAATTTACGACTGAAAACTTTTCAATTAATTGAAAATAAATATTTTGAAACAGCTGTTATCACTATGATTTTAATGAGTAGCTTAGCTTTGGTAAGTCGACTACAACTACAACTACTTAAAAAAAAAAAACAAAAACAATCCTAAAAAAAAAATACAAAATTTGCCAAAAAAAAGAGCAAAATATTTTTGAAATTTTACAAAAATATTTTCATAATTCAAACTAATTAAAAAACAAGCAAAAAAAAAACAAAAAAAAATCTAAGTAGTTAAACAAGCCTCGCTTAAACTTTACCAAAGTTGATTGCTTCATTATTTACGATTTGATTTGACTTTTGATTTCTTACTAGAGTCAATTAGCCTAGTTGAGCTTAGCCTAGACTAAACAACATTTATATATATATATATTTTATTCTTTTATGATTTATCTTTTACTCTGCTGCTGCTGCTACTGGTAGCAACACACACGACACACGAACGCTTAGTGCCTAATTGCTTGAGATTCTCGAATATGATTATTTTAAACTGTGTTCAGCTAGCCAGCTTGTTGCTGTTGCTATCAGTAGTGGTTTGATTTTCATTTGAATTTGAATTTGAATTGATTTTCTTTTCTTTAGAGCTTTGATATCCCCCCGGCCCCCTGCCCGCGCGCGTGTGTTGACTTTTGAGCTAAGCTTAGGCACACCCCAGTCAAACGGCGTGTGTCTTCGCCTATGCGCAAAAGCACATCGAATACCCTGTAATAAATGCAAAACCAAATTTCGATTGGCCTTTGGCGTAGGGCTTTCGTCTAGCTAGAGAGTTTAGCGTGAGGAGAGACGCTTATGCGTATTATTTCAAGAATTTTGTCTTCAATTTCTTTGAAAATTTTTCTTTACTTGCGTTTGACTTTCATTTGTCCGTAAACGAAGAAAAAGACTATAAAAAAAAACAACAAACAACAATAAAAAAAGAGAAAAAAATACAAAAGTAATAATAATAACAATAATAATAATGACAATACAAACAAATAATAATAAATGAAGTGTAGATACTCGAGTATGTGAGTAAAGCCAGTAAAGCGGCAGCTGCTCCAGAGTTACTTGATTACCAAATATTGCTTATCGAATATCTAGCTTCTTATACTGCTTCTAGATACCATATACAACCTCTATACTTATCTACTTGTACTTGTAATGCAAAAACTTCTTTTACAAATAACTTGAATACCCCACTCGCCCCCTCACCAACCAACAACCAACGACAACCAACGACAGGCTTTAGAAGATGTTCACCTGCCACAACGGCCGATCCTGCAGGATATTTTATACTATATGGACAGAATATTTACGGTTATATTCTTCTTGGAGATGTTAATCAAGTGGTTGGCGCTCGGCTTCAAAGTGTACTTCACGAATGCGTGGTGCTGGCTTGATTTCGTCATTGTCATGGTAAGTCCATCTCGTTGGCCGTGTACAAAAGCTTTCGATTCTCTCTCTCTCTCTCTATCTATCTATATCTATCTCTCTCTCCTTTTGAGTTACTTAACAAATCACGAACTGAATCCGAATCAGAACTAAATGCAAAGAAAAAAAATACATTAACTAAAATTAGGTACCTCTAAAATATATACATATGTATGTATGTATGTATATAGAGAGAGCTATCTATATATGTATCGATAACTTATATATATATACACTGACTGACATCTGGACTCTATATTGAATACATTTTTGCAAATTAAATCTATAAATAGAATTTTCTAGATTTTTATTTTCGACAATTTGTATAACGGTTAGGAGAGCTACATATATGTACGTATGTATGTATGTATAACACATCTGTAAAGAGTAGTATAACAGAGAACCCGTAAGCAGCCATGTAACATATATGATGAAACCCAGTTGAAAACTTAGACTATAACAGTTGTAACCTAACTAGTTAGTGATTTATTTAGTTTAGACTAAGCCAAACTACTATCTGCACACATACTATATATATATATACTAAAGATATATATATATATATAATATGAAAAAAAAAACAACAGCATTTATTTGATCATTTGAATTTCACTCGAGTTTTGATTTACGTTTTTGAGTTTGCATTTGATTTTGAGTTTGTCTCTTTGAGTGGTTTCCGAAGCTGTTCATGCTTAAATACATACTATGTACTTATGTAATGGTCGTTTAGCTGTCGCTAATCAATTTGGCTGCGGTCTGGTCCGGAGCCGACGATGTGCCCGCCTTCCGCTCGATGCGGACCCTACGCGCTTTGAGGCCATTGCGCGCCGTTTCGCGATGGGAGGGCATGAAAGTAAGTAATGGACGCTCTCTCTCTCTCTCTCTCTCTGTCTCTTTATCTATCTTTCTTTCTCTCTCTCTCTGTATCTATGTGTTGCGCTCGCTCTCTTTCTCTATGTCTGTCTGAGTGTGCGTGCGTGCGTGCGTGTGGGAGTGCGCATTAGCTACGTCCAATCCCATATCTATATATACATATACATTCATGTACTACCAACTACTACTATTAAATGTCGTAAAACTTACTACCGTTATCAACCTCTTATATGTATACAATATGTACTAACTGTTATACTATCATACAAACTCTCAATATCGAAGCCAAAGGCGATTGGCAGCCGTGCGCTTGATGTTGTTCTGCCTACTCTCCCAGCGTCAAGCTTTGTAGCTGCAACAACATCAAGTGCGCCACTCTCTCTCGCTCTCGCGCTCTTCCTCTCTCTCTCTCTCTCTCTCTCTCTCTCTCTCTCTTTCTCTCTCTTTCTCGATGTGTGTGTGTGTGTGCTAAATGCTAAGATTCTTGGTGTGCGTGCGCCAAGCTGCACTAACTGTATAAATGTGCGTGGCGATCCGTTGCAGCAGCTCTTAACTGTTATATGCCAAACTGTTATACGCTTAACTGTTATACATCTAACTGTTATATGTCTAACTAATATACGAATAATTTTTGTGTGCGTTTAACTGTTCTACGAATAACTGTTATACGCTTAACTTGTTATGCGCTCAGCTGTTATACGATTAACTATTTATTATGCGCTCAACTGTTATACGCCTTACCCTTTCCGCGATCTTCCAATCGCGATTACTTCCACACCCAAATAAATATATATATATATATATTTTATATATATATATATGTATGTATGTATATAAGTATGTATGTGCGTTTGTGTGTGTATGTGTGTTTGTTGTCTTACACATATATATATATATATCTCGTTTTGTTTCCATTTTCTTATCATTTCGATTATCTGCGTTGTATCGTTGTTCACACTGCGCTTAGAGCGGCGCTCTGCTAACTGTTATACCAGCCAGTATGTACATTTCTTTTGTGTTCTTTGACCATTGTACCTAACCATCCAAGCAGCAATTACAACTACAACTAATACTACATATATATGTATACCTACATATATAAGTATATGTATATGTGTGTAACAACTGTATTATATACTATAACTATATCGAACGTTTATATATATATCTACATAATGTTGCATTAAGAGTTCATTAAGAGTTCATGTTGCAATTGTATAACAAATAATTCTATATATATACATTATGTATCTATGTATATCAGTAAAATATTATTTTTGATTTTCGATTTCATTTCTTGTCCTACCCGAAGTTAAATGTAAGCGAAGGAGCTTCCTCCTATAAGTTGGTTTCGTTTCTGTTCCAGTCATGTACCCAACTATATAACCATATACATTTATCTATGAATGTATGTATGTACCATGTGTATTATCATTATCATTATCATTATTATTACCATTATTATTATTATACATATATAAACGTTGCCGCTGTAACGCTTTAGCTTTGTATATTACGTATTCCTACATTTGTCCATATACTGCCATAAGATCAGCTCAAGTATAAATCAAGTTATATAGTCGCCATAGCGTAGCATCAGTTATAGACTGTAATCTAGGTTACTCTAATAGCTAAGTCAGTACGTATATCAGCTGTATTATCTGTAAATTTACATCTAGTGCTAAGCCGAGGCTGCGTACTACTTGCTAAACCATTAAACACATTCGTTTGCATACCCATCAGTATGTAAATAGATGCGTATGTATGTATGTAAGTAGTTTGGTTCAAACGCCATCCGAAACTCGAATCAAGTAGCGCCCTTAGTCAACCCTAGAATCTCTCGTATACCCCTCCGTACTCCCCCTACCCAATATTTGTATATCTTAGCCGTAGGCCGTAGCCTTTGTTCTCTTAACTCTATCTGCCATTACGAATCACACGAAAGGACCCCGAACCAGCTCCAAGACCTAGAACCTTAGCGGCACCACAGTTACTATAACTGTATACATATATATATTTCTTATCAATATATATGTATGTATAAACTACCCATTTCTTGTATACTACTATATATTAGGCCCACAAGCACCACCACTGTACAAAGACGCGAAGAGCAAAAACCTTCTAGACTTCTACTCGAAAAGTCGCCTATATAATCTATATATTGTTATTATCGAGTAATACGAATCGTTTGTATATACATATATATATACCGTTGTCCTGTAAATAGGTATTTCTTATACTATATATATATATATCTGAGCATCGCAATAGAAACGACAGTCGAATACAAGTGCAATTGTCAAGCTTTTGACAGATTGCGTATACGCAGTGGTGGCAGTGTTTTACTTATATACAAGCCGCATCCGAAAAACTAAGCCTGGCCGTACGCCCTATATATACATGATCCAATTGCGTGAGATACACGCCCACACACAACCCCATTCGAGGCCCGGCCAGGCGAACGAACATGTACCAAGAACTTATGTACCTACCAACCAGCCAATGAAATCCCCGAACCAATCGAGTCCGGCAGCAAAGTTTGAGCAAAAATGTGTCAACATAAAGACAAAAGCCAACAAAATATGACAAACATAATGAAAGCCCCATCAAATGAAACGAAAAACCTAGTGTGAACTCTGCTCAGCGGCACAATGGACGCACAGGCAATGCAATCGTCACAGTTCTCTCTAATCAACACACAGACACACACACAGCACACTCACACTTACGGATATACAGACTAACGTACAAGGACTTATACACACACACACACAGATACACAACACAGCTACACACACACACCGAAACAATATGAAAATATATATTGGGGCTTGTATATAGGGCAGCACCTAGTATTCGAATACAATGAACACTCTAACAGTACTCGTAATCGTAACTGTAATTGTAACTGTAACTGTAACACTAGTTGACAATGTCGATAAGAAAATTGAATCATTTGGTCCATGCCTCTCGCTCATTTGGCCTTTGCATGCCGCCCTCGTCCATTGTGAAGCTCCGTGCAGCTGTCAAGGGTGCAATACGAAATCTATTCTTCTTCTTATTTATTTTGTTTTTATACGAAACTCTTCAATCCCTCATTCAGTCCAAATACGTGCAACAATTAGTTAGTATACCAAAATATACCCTACTCATCTCGGAGGTGTCGCCTCTAGAACAGACAGGCTCTCGATCATCCCTCAAGCTGACAAAAACTACCCCTACCCCTAGGACAGGCCTTTGCCAGAGTTGTGCCAAGCTCCTTGAAGGGTAAGGTCTCACGGTCTCTTCAACCCTCTCTTATACCTATTTGCCTTTGTATTTTTCGAGTAATAAATATCTTAATCTTTTATAAGTAAGAAGACAATCTACTCTATACTTATACTTAATCTTATAACTATTGTCTTATACAGACAGACTTTTGAACTCTTCTTCTCTATCTCGAATCTTTTCTAGCTCTTATACCCCAAACTATCGTCTTATACAGAGAACTCACCTGATCTTTTCTTGTTTTACAACTTATATAACTCTCTTATATCATGATCTAATATCATGTTTTTTATCCCTTATAACTCTTATGCCCAATCTTATACCTACACTCATGGACTACCTTCACTTGTCTTATACAGATATTCTTTTGATCTGCTCTTCTCTTATAACTCTTATAAACAGTCCCCTAATCTCCTTTTCTTTGATAACTGTCATACAACTACCCCCGATACAATACTTTATTGCCTTTATTCAGACAATCTGTCGACCTCTTCTTATAACTCTTATACTAAGAACCACCCCATGAAAAACATACTCTCTTCATTTCCATAATGCAGACAGGCTCTCTCTCTCTCTCTCTCTCTCTGTCTCTCTCTCCCTTAACCCACTGTTCTAATCGCCCCAGTTCAACCAACCCAGTGTTGTTATGAGTGTCGTGATCCCGTTAATCCCGCCAGTTGTGTTGTTGTCGAATGCTCCAATAACCCTCGAGCAATACTTGTACTTGTCCAATCGTAGCGTATTCTTGAACCACAACTATCAATGTTACATGCATAACGAGTATACTATAAGTATGTACTACTACTACTACTACTACTACAGCAACTTCTATTTATCTATGTATGTGTTAACACGTTCCATGTATGTGTGTGTTTGTGTGATCGAATCGATTTAGCTATACTCCACAATATATATGTTTATCTACCTAGTTGACTAAATACTTACATATGTTGTATGTGTTTTGCAAGTACTACAAAAAATATACCAACATCTTATTATTATATATATATACTATATACTATATACTATATATCATATACAACTACTAGGCTACCAAATAAGTAATGTCGATTTAAGTGCTAGAGAGCCGAAGGGCCGCATTGAGTTGCGTTGAGGTTCGTTTGCGTAGGCTCCGCCCGACTCCAGCAGGCAGCAGTTGACTTTTATATATGCTTATAATTCAGTTATGTATGTATTTGAAGAGAATATAACAAGAGCAAGTACGACAGGACAAAACACAAACCCAACTCAACCCCAAACAGAAAAAAAATAAACAACAACAACAACAACAAGAGAAAAAGGAAATTCGAAACCCAAATTATCAATCACTTTAATATTAATCGTAACTATTTTAAATAAATTTGTTAAACTTGGCACTATTCGAACTATATCGAAACTAGGTATCGCTTATCAACTTCGTTGCTTCACTTGTTGGAGCTGGTGGTATTCAAGCCTTCAAGACTATGCGAACGTTAAGAGCACTGAGACCACTACGTGCCATGTCCCGTATGCAGGGCATGCGGGTACGTACTTTCACTTACATTAAACCAATTACGTAAAAATACTAAACAGAAAAAAAACCAAACAAACAAAATACCAAAATACCAAATACCAATTACCAAATACTAAACAACCAGAAACAACAAAACAGCAACAACTTCTCAATACTACATATTCCAATATTCATTCATTCAGTATCAAAAAAAAAAAAAACAATCAAAATATATATAAATATCAAATTCAATCAAAATTCCACAGCGATTTCCATTATAATCAAAATCCAAAAACAAAATGGCTGCCTCTGCAGTTGTCAACACTCTCTTATACGCGCGCTGATATTAACTACTCTTATACACACACACACACACACATACACTCATGCCACACACACACACAGAACACACACACAAATATCTCTATCTATTAATTAGTTAAATATTTAATCATAAAATGTATTTAGTCGAATTATTAGCAAAACAGTTAAATACCAAACAAAATACTAAATTTGAAAAAAAAATACTTATCAACGTGCAGCAGATCAAAAATTTCAATTATTCATTTTAGTTTTTTTTTTTTTGTTATTTTTCCTAGACTATTTCGTAACGTTAAACAATTCTAGATTGCATCCAACTGATTAGCTCAATTTATTTATATATACTTATCGAACACCAGTTCCTTATATAACTACAAATTATATATATTATATATATATCTTATGTTTTTAAGTACCTTTTTTTGTCTCTATTGGAACTTGCCTAGTTTGAATCTCACTCAACACCCACAAATTGTGCTTCAGCATCTCTCTCTCTCTCTCTCTCTCTCTCTCTCTACCTCTCTCTCTCTCTCTCTTTTTATCTATCGCTCATTTGTATTTACGTAGCTTGTTCTTCTGCCAGCATTCTATGCTTTTGTAGAGCAAACTCTCTCTCTCTCTCTCTCTCTAAAAAAGAAAAATACATACATATACCCATGCGAATATGTATGTCAACATCATAAGCATCTATAATTGAAAACCGAAAGTAACTCAAAACTGCAAATGCTGCATATTTTAAGCACTTTCTCTCTCTCTCTCTCTCTCGCTCTCTCATCTCTAGCCAATGCCCATGTTTAGTTAAGTTAATATAACTATATATACATATATCTACCATACGTTTACGAGCACCGAATGTAAATATCGCTCTCTTTTGTAGCTTAGAGTTTAGTGCACCTCAATGAATTGTCCTTTGCTATGCTCTGCCTGCCTCTTGCTTTCATGATCGATGTAAATGCTGTGTCTGTCTAATGTTATGCCATTCACCTATGCCTCTGCTGCTGCTTTATACATATGTATATAAATAATGTGAGAACTAATTGACTAAACGCTTGCCGCATGCCCCGTGTAACTGAAGTAGCTCGAGCAACAACAAAACACGAAACATCACACGACACATCACCGACCATCATCATAACCTCATGGCATACTCAACCAACATCATCTCTCTCTCTCTCACACACACACACACACAACTGATCTATAAATAGCGCGTAACTGTACTATATCATGCTTACTATACACATACTCTACTACTACCTAACAACAACTCTAACTTATATAACTATAAATTGCCAACTTTTATTGCCAAATTGACTAAATAACTCTCTCTCTCTCTCTCTGCATTTATTGTATTATATTCTATATACTCCCCCCCAAAACGAACAAACCAAAAATAATAATAAAACATAAAAAAAAACCATTAAAAAAACACCATAATTCACCAACACCGACAAAAATATCTGCTCCTGCTATCCACAACTATCCACATCAACCAAAAAACCTTCCCCAACATCGAACATCGAAAACGACGACCCGCAAAAAATAAAAAAAAAAATAAAAAAATATCTATAAAATTCGCAAAATTAAAAAAAAAAATTGAAATAAAAAACCAAATATGAAATATCGTAACGAAATTATCATGAAACCAGGTCGTCGTTAATGCGCTGGTACAAGCTATACCGTCCATCTTCAATGTGCTATTGGTGTGTCTAATATTTTGGCTAATTTTTGCCATAATGGGTGTACAGCTTTTTGCTGGAAAATATTTTAAGGTACGTTCCCACGTTTTTACCAAAAACAAAAACAAAACAAAAACCAAAAACCAAAAACCAAAAATTCTAAATACCAAATACAAAATAACCAAAAGTCCAAAACTGGTGCAAAGCTAACTTGCGCCACTTTTCGACCCGATATATCCAAGCAGCATTTAATTAGCAAGAAATTCAAGAAAAATCACGATCTTCAATCCGAATTCAAATGGTCTTCAAACTAGACTCTGAAATGCGTATCTTTGCATCTATTTTTCGTAAATAGTTGATCGAAATCGAACTCTCGAAATCGAAAATCAAAATTAATACTCGAAATACTCGTACTTATCTGGTACACTAGTTCGTACATCTCACTTTTCTGCTTACTTCATGTGTTTTTTTTACTTTTTTTTGTGAATCACTTTTGCTCTAAGTACGAGTATCAGAGAGAGAATGTATTCGTACTTGTCTAGGCATCAACTTGTAAATATGCTGCTGTACATACTCCGGTGTAATACTTACTTACCCAACTCTATCTATGTATACGTTCATATAGAACTATATGTATTTTGTACTCTGTGTACTCTGTACGTTGTACTCTGTGAGGTACGCTGCACTCTGTAAGGTACTCTGTACTCTGGAAGGTACTCTGTACTCCATAAGGTACTGTGTACTCTAGAAGGTACTCTGTTATCTGTAAGGTACTCTGTACCCTACAAGGTACTCTGTACTCTGCAAGGTACTATGTACTCTACAAGGTACTCTGTACTCTACAAGGTACTCTGTACTCTATAAGGTACTTTGTACTCTGGAAGGTACTCTGTACTCTGCAAGGTACACTGTACTCTACAAGGTACTCTGTACTCTGCAAGGTACTATGTACTCTACAAGGTACTCTGTACTCTGCAAGGTACTATGTACTCTACAAGGTACTCTGTATGGTACTCCGTACCCTGTACTCCGCACTCTGTACCTACGTACTTCCGACTATAATACCCAACTGTATCGCGTCCTAGATAGCATTCCAGTTAGGCACAGAGCATGAATAGTTGCATATCCAAATTATAAACCAAGTACTCAATACACTTAACTCTAAGTTGTATGCGACACACGACTGTTGCTGCACCAATACCAATACCAATACCAATACAAGAAAATCAAAACCAATTAATCATTAAATATGTTTAGTACACTCGATTAGTACTAGAATTTAGTTTCGCCTCTTGCACCAAATACTCTTTAACAATTCTAGCCGAGTGGCCGCAATCAAATGCTAAAATATATATATATATATATATATTCACTTATATATATATTTCTATATACAATGCTAATTAGCTGCTGAAACAACACACATACACTGACACACACTCACACACAGAGATACTTGCAACATGCCTCTACAAGTTACTTGTAATGAATTTATTTTTAATTAGCTGTAGCTTAGCCCAAATTATGTTGACTTCAATAGCTGCCTCTACACTGCCCAAAAAAATGCTGCCAAATTGTTTTTTTAGATTTATTTTTATAATGCAATCAAGCTTACTTAGAAAATTAAATATATATTTTTTAAAATCCTTTATATATTGTAAATAAATAAATATTTTCAAAATTTCTCAAAATATATTATGTAAAAATTTTAATTATGTACAATATATATATATATATATATATATATTTTTTTTCACAGAAATTTCTAAGTATCAAACGTCAAGGCACAAACATTTTTTTTTTTTTTTTGCTGCTCTATTTGAAACTTACTTTTATTTTTGGGCAGTGTAGAAGCGGCTGAACATTCATTTGCCTAATGTAACTTTCGCATAACTGAAATTCATTTTTTTCTAAAAAAAAAATCTAAAAAAAATAAACAAAAAAAAAACACTTTCAATGAAACACACGAAACGATGATGATGATGATGCTGACAATGACGATGATGATGAACGCAGTGCGAAGATTTAAATGGAACAAAGCTCAGCCACGAGATAATACCAAATCGCAATGCATGCGAGAGCGAGAACTACACGTGGGTGAATTCAGCAATGAATTTCGATCATGTAGGTAACGCGTATCTGTGCCTTTTCCAAGTGGCGACCTTTAAAGGCTGGATACAAATAATGAACGATGCAATCGATTCACGAGAGGTAATGTTCTTCAGTTCTTTTGCTTTACTCCTATTCTATATACTACATACTATATATAAATGACAACAAAGATGATAACTTGACGCTCAATACATGTTTATTTGGTTATGCGCTTTGAAAAGATTAACTCTAAACGCAATCCTAAATACACTCTATATATCTATATGCTCTATATTCATACGAATCTATTAAGTATTTAAAGTAACTTTTCAATTAATCAATATTTCTATCTATACATTTTTTTCTTCTTTTTTATATGAACTACAACAACAACAACAACAACTACAACAACAACAACACCACTATACAACATAACAACTCTCAACAACTACTCTGGCCACCCACAACAACAATATACACTCCAACAACAACAACAACAACACTGCCGTATAACACTAAAAATGATCCATTCACAATATACAAAAAAAAAACCTCAACCGATGTCAAAATTGCCAAAAAAAAAACACACACAAAATTTTAAAAAAAATGTATTTATCGTTATCGCTGTCGATAAACGATAACCAGGTGGACAAGCAGCCGATTCGTGAAACGAACATCTACATGTATTTATATTTCGTGTTCTTCATCATATTTGGATCATTTTTCACACTCAATCTGTTCATTGGTGTTATCATTGATAATTTTAATGAGCAAAAGAAAAAAGCAGGTGGATCATTAGAAATGTTCATGACAGAAGATCAGAAAAAGTACTATAATGCTATGAAAAAGATGGGCTCTAAAAAACCATTAAAAGCCATTCCAAGACCAAGGGTAAGACAACAAAAATAAATACCAAAAACAAACAAAAAAAAAATAAGAAAAAGAAAAAATACTAAATACTATCAAATATATACAAAATAAAAAAAAAAAACCGAAGCCAACTCAATCAAGAAAAAATATTTTAAAATAAAAATTATAACAAAAAAAAAGTCACACAAAAAAAAACAAAATTAATTTAACTGAAAAAGAAATTATAAAAAATAAAAAAAATTAATTTTTGCAATGCGAGCTCCAAAAAATCAGTTCTCAATTTCCAATTATTTTTGCTTAAAAAAACTTTTCGAACTGGACTCGAATCCATTTCAAAATGCTCAGCTCAATTGCGACACATAAACTGAATACTAAATGATATATCAAATATTTCTATATATCTATATATATATTTATATATGAATAATCAAATAATGCAAAAAGAAAATAGCTCGTGATCGCGTCATCTGTGCCAATCGTACTCAATTTGTATATATATATATACCTTTCTCCTCTATATATATACTATATATATATATACATACTTTTTTCTATGCGTTAACCGTAAACCGAAAGCAATTATAACAGAATATTATAAACGAAGAACCGAACTGGAACTGGAACTGCAACTGGAACGCCTCGACTGACTCCGACTCGACGAATACCCTTGCAAATCTGTTAACATAACTATTCAGCAATATTTATATCGAAACTCAAAACTCAAATTCCAATTCAAATCTCAAAAAAGAAAAAGAAAGGCCCTGTTCTCTAGCAATATTTTGTTCAAGTTGAATAAATGGATCTTAAAACAAGCGTAAAGTCGAGTCGCTGGAATAGCTGCCGTAGTGTGTGGCATGCACAACCTGCAGAAGGCACAAACTACATACATATACATATATCTCTCCTGATTATCTATATATATATATATATATGTGTATATATGTACGTGCATGTGAGGCATCTTGTGCATCGGATCGACGAGATTGATGAGGGCACGCTACTGCTGCCATTGAGCGCACTCCTTCAAGTATATACTATGTTCTCGACATACTACAGTTTGTTTCTTAAATAATAATACTTAATACTTCATTTCGATAACAATAGTTAAGTATTGTGTCCGTTTGGTTGTCTGTACTTAAACATTTTTATGTCTGCCATTTGTAACCTAGACAAAAACATGAAATTTATGCCAAAATTCAAAAAACTATTCCAAAATTCTATGTAAAAAAACAAAATAAAAAAAAAACAATCTATTTATGTATATATGCTCTCTCTCTCTCTCTCTATTTCTCTTTATATATTTACATATATATTTCTCAATATACACTCTCTATCTTTATAAAGGCAATCTAAGTGCATGTTTCCTCATATATAAATATATATATATATATTTTCTTTTGACTAAATTTCGATTAAGTGGCACGTGAATCTGAATCATGTTTTGGGCATGTTGAGTAGAGGTAGAAGACACACAATCAAGTTATGTTAGACACGGCTACGAGGCATGTTCTGGTCAGTGAACTGATCCAAAATTCAAGACTTATCCCAACTCCCACCCGCGCCCCAACGAACATACATCCAACTATCAGACCACGACTGTAGCAGCACGAAACACCAAAAAAAAGAGAACATACTTAACTCAATTAATCAATTAATCGATAATCAAGTCAATTAATCAATAATCAATTGTGAATGCTGTCTGTCCTTAAGATGTAGTGTGAATGAAACAGTCTGCTCTCATATTACGTAACAACTACTCAATGATAATCAAAGCGCACCGACACCCACTGTCACTCTATAAACTCTAACCTGTTGCTCTCTCTCTATATATATATATTAATATATTCACACACACACACAGTCTCTCACACACGTGTTTACGCATACTCTACTGTACATACAGGTGGGCGCGCGCTGATCATGGAAAAAAGATTGCTATTGGCACAGATCTACAATTTAGGCAACGATAAACGAAACGAAATCAAATCAAATTGAAACTATAACCTATATATAACCAATACTAATACCAATACTAATGCTAATCCAAAGAACACGTCAAATCATCAATATATACATATATATATAAAAAATACCAACTAAGTGTGGAGCTGTACATAAGTACAGCCTATGTCTGTCTACATACGTATGTATGTATGTATGTGTTGTTGTACCTGTACATAACCATATATGTGCATACACATAACAGTAACTGCGATCGTGCTTAACTCCAAAATGTACTCATACCAAACTCTTCTATTTTCTTTTTTTCTTATCTCTCTTCTCTCTACTTTGGGTATCCAACGACGTCAACCCAAACAAAAAATACCAAAAAATAAAAAAAAAAAAAACCAACAATATATTTTTGATTTTTCTTTTCAATTTTTTCGTTCGATTCCTTTCTCGTTTACAGTGGCGTCCACAAGCAATAGTCTTTGAAATAGTAACCGATAAGAAATTCGATATAATCATTATGTTATTCATTGGTCTAAACATGTTCACCATGACACTCGATCGTTACGATGCGTCGGACACGTACAACGCGGTCCTTGACTATCTCAATGCGATATTCGTAGTTATTTTCAGTTCCGAATGTCTATTAAAAATATTCGCTTTACGATATCACTATTTTATTGAGCCATGGAATTTATTTGATGTAGTAGTTGTCATTTTATCCATCTTAGGTAAGTAAAAATGCCAAAAACTTATCAATTTTCTACTTACAAAATACCAACAAAAAATACCAAAAAAAAAAGCCAAAACGCTTATAGGCCCAAAATCAAAAACAAAATGAATCCAAGTTCCAAACCAAAATGTACGAATATTTCCCCCCCAACCAAAAAAAAAAAAAAACTCCGCATAACCGTACGCTCTTGCTGTATGTGTGTATGTTTCTCTCTCTCTCTCTCTCTCTCTTACCATCTCTGTCTCTCTCTCTCACTCTCAATCTCTCCTTATTCCTCTATATCTATATATAAACTTTCTAATAATTGTTACTAACTTTGCTGTCGTACTTAAACGTAAAATGCAATTTCCCAACAAATATTCGTTTAAATGTTGATTCGTAATTCGTTTTACCGTAATTATTATTGTTGTTGTTCTGTTTCCAAAACAAAAAACTAAAAACAAAACAAAAAACAAAAAGTAAAAATTAACTAAAACCAAAATCGTAATCGTAATTTATTTGTTGTTGCTTGTTGCCCATAATCCATCTGAGCTCTTTGCCAATTGCCACATAGACTGCCGACTGCCTGTACAGTCGTGGCAAAAATAATCAGTCTATGTTGGTTGGCAAATGTGCCGGATATTATGTGCGACAGGCCAAAGTCGTTGTGCTTAACGTATTCCAAATGATTTGTTAGCTTGTTTTTTTTTATGTTCAAAGTTGATTTTGCTGAAAGAGCGTATAACAGTTAACTGCCAGCTGCTGTTATACTACTGCTATTAACTGTTATACTTAGGCAAAGTGTATTTCGTATGATTTGTTAGCTTGTATTTTAGTTTGAAGTTGTTTTTGCTATGACTGTATAACAGTTAACAGCTGTTATACTGCCGCTATTAACTGTTATACCAAGGCAACATATATTGTTTTGCTTGTATTTTATTTTTTTTTTAAAGTTGACTTTGCTATGCGTGTATAACAGTTAGCAACTGTTATACCACACTACTCGTAACTGTTATACCTAGCTTGTTTATAAGTTTCAAGTTGTGTATAACAGTTGGCAACTGGTATACCAGAACTCTTAACTGTTATACCAAGGCTAATCCTTTTTGATTTCCGTTCGCCTCCTATAAATGTTGTTCGTTTGTTACAAATTACATAGTAAATTTACCGTATTCATTGTATTTATTTATTCGAAATTTCAATTTAAATGTGTAAATGAAACTAAATCGTTGAACTTGATTCATGTATTGGTGTCCATATTTGTATTAAATTGCTGTTGTAACTGTCGTTCAAATTACTACCATATATTGAACTAACAATTCTTGAATATTACGAACTTAATTACATTACATTATTATTCTTTTATCTATTATTATATCTATTATATATATATATTACTTGAGTTTTGATTTACAACGTCGATCGCGAGCTGAGCTCAGCTTAACAATCGCGCATACGTAAGCACACACACTCACACACACACACACACACAATCGAAAGCGAAATGAATATGACTACAGTGCGGGCCAACGAATTGGGAACACCTCAAAATATGTACATTCTATCGAAATATCCCTTTCCGAGTTTTTGTTTCCTTTGACTACTTCTTCTACTTCATCTTCTTTTCGATAAATTTTGGTTCGTTTTTGGATAGATCATAATTATAATAATATATATACAAATATATGGCTATGGCTCTGAGTGTGTGGACCAAACATCCAACCGAAACTGTACAAAAGATGGCTTAAAATATGCTTTACTACATTAATATCCGCAACAGAGAGCTTCCATTTTATACTACATAAAAGGGATGCTGTTATCATTTCTGCTGCTGCCAACGACAAATTCCCGCCCCCTGTCACTCTGCCCCTCTGCTGGTGCCCCTCCCTTCTCTGCCCGAAGTAAGACTCATTACAGGCGATGCCCCTCCTCCTTGTAACTTTACAATTATATATATATAACTTTTCTTTTCTCGATTTTGATTTGATATGTGACAGAAACTGAAAATCGCTTCAATCTACTCCTAAGCAACCTGGCCCTGGCCCAGGCCCAGGGCTGTGTTTTTTTTTTTTTTGTTCCTTTACTGTTTTCATGCTTTGCTTATTTATGTGACTCACGCGCCAAACGTTTTTCAAGCGCACTTTCAATAAGTATTTTTAAAAAGCTAAACAAAAGCCGTTTTTAATGCCGAACTCTAAAGCAAATGCTTGACAATTTTTTCAAAGCGCCTTAAAGTATGCTTCATTCTTTGGCTTCGACTGTTCGACCCCAAGTGATATCCTCATAGACGAATATATTAATACACGCTTTAAAAAGAAAACTAAGACAAAAACAAATATACCAAAACAAAAAAGAAAAGAAAAGGAAAAAACTAAAAAAACTACGCTTTGTAAATGCAAAAAGAAACTTTTGATAAAAAGAAAGAAACGTAACAAACAAGCGAACAGCAAATAACAGCGACTTACCTAAATAAATAATAAACAAAAAAAAGAAAACAAAATGCTAATCTATATCTACACACACACACACAACACACACACACACCAACACACACACACACACACTCTAAATGGCTTGCACAGAACGCAAAAAAGAAAATGAAATACGAAAGTGAAATGTTATTGAAATAAACGACAAGATTCAATCAGAGTTAGGTGTCAACAGGCATTCCACATCTGTGCGATTGTCGGTTGCATAACTCTGTCAGCTACTGCCCGGTATAGAAACTTTGACCATTGTCAAGCCCCATGCGGCGGCCAGCCAACGCACTGGCCGTGCGCGCTGTTTAGCACACATGCGCGTACGACTGCTGCCTTGGCCCCCAGCCCCCGGCCGACTTCCCAGATTTATAGTGCGTAGCCCAACTCCGAGTATCCATCCAGCTCGATACGAGCAAATACCGTGGCACTAGCCTGAATCTTCTTAATGGTTTTGGTCCAATCTGCAATGGAGATTATGTACTTTACTATGAACGTAGTAAAACGCATATAATATATGTTTATATATCTATTTAGCTAGATCTGTATAACTGGTCGCCTCAACTCCCGCAACGAAAATCTTCGCATTAGTCTATTAACTAGTTTTAGTGAGCTTATCATTTACTAACTGTACATAACCTGTTTTTATTTATTTTCACATACACTACACACTCTATCTCTATCTCTCTCTATCTCTTTCGCTCTCCCGCTCTTACTCTGTTTCGTGTATTCGCTCCCGTTTATTGTTTCTTTTGTTGTTGTTACTGTTAATTAGCCTGCCATTCGGCATTCGCTTCGCTCTTCTTCTTCTTCTTCTTCTTCTTCTTCTTCTTCTTCTTCTTACCCGACGCCATTCAACTATTTCCACCAATCGCAACAGTTCGTTTGTTCGTTCAGCCAGCTTCCAGTTTAGTGACTGCCCAATCACAGCCCAGCTATCGGCTATCAGCTATCAGTTGTAGAATGCCCCCATATCCCTCTCTCGCTCACACTAGTGCGCATTTCGTATCAACTAGAGAATGAGATGCCAATGAACACATTGTTTCAAAATTTGCGTACGCAGCAGTCGAGCTGCTCTCTCGCTCTCGCTCACACTCCTACCCTACTCCTCTGAATATCGCTCTCGCTCTCTCATTCTCGCCCTCGCTATTGGGCAGCAAACGAACTTTTTGCTGATGTTTGGCACTCTTAAAATATGCTTCGGATTATCGCTAAAAGTTAAAGACGCTCACACACACACACACCACTTACTACATATACATATGTATATGTATATGTATATGTTTATGCATATATATAGCAACATGTAAAACCCGAACAAAGCTAAACAAGAAACCAAAGAACAACAACTTAAAGCTCAGCTGTGTGAAGAAGACATCTCTAAAGACATGCGCCACGAGATGATTTTCGATGCCAACGCCCAACGCCTACGCCCAACGCCTACGCCTACGCCTACGCCCTTCCGCCTACACCTGCGCAAACGCCTGCTGCTGCTTACAACGCCTCAGCGCTAGAAAAAAAATACCTAAAAAAAATACTTAAAAATAGAATTTAAATGGATATCGTCTACTAAGTGTTGCTGCTTACCGTTGCTCTACAAGTTTACAGTTCAAACTTACTTTTACAGTTCTCTTTTTCATTTGATTTTCTCTCTCTCTGTCTTTCTTTCTTTCTTTGACTCTCATTACTTTTACTGTGTATGTAAGTTGTATGACACTGCTGTATACCCGTACCTAAGAATACGTATAACTGTATAAATAACTGTGTGTTCTCTTTTTGTTTTTTGTTTATTCATGTTTCTTTTCTGTTTCGTAATGTAACGGTAACGACTACTAACCCAGACATTGTATATATATATATGTATACTTTTTATGATTGTATTTCAATGAAATGGACATAAGCGACTCAGCTTAGCATTATGAAAGGGAATATGCTATGCATAGAGATCGTATCTACAGAAGTTCTAGATCCTGACGATCTCTGTGTATAGTCTATGGCACCTTATATGCTAAAGGCTTGCTTCAAATTTCGATTAATTTGCAAACTCTCCCGCTCCTAAGAGCAGCTCTAACCTCACTTGTTTTTATTGGCAGCGTTGCCATATCGCTCCGAACTGTTTTGCAGCTTAATGTGAAATTGAAATGATCGTTTCATCTGGCAATTGTACATGCTATATGTATATCCATATCTCTATATCTATATCTATATGTATCTGTATCTGTATCTGTATATGTATCTGTATCTGTATGTGTATCTGTATTCTCGTATTTGTTTGATCTTTTGTGTTTGTGTATATCAAGCGAACAACTGTGTGTCTGCTCTGTATTATCCTAACGCTTTCAATATTTCAGCTATGTATATATATGTTAATCTCTGTGCTGTGCCACGCCTCCCCCCCTGACTGTCCCGCCCTCAACTTAATTTGAATTTCTTTTTTTAGTGACCCCACCTCCCCCCCTTTTCCAATGAGCCGACCCACCCCCACCCAGAAGCTCCCCCATTCTGAAATGCGACCCACTCTCTCAGTTAACTGTAATCAATAATTCTGAACACTCAATTTCTCAATCGACGCTCGCGCCCCGCAGGTCTTGTACTTAGCGATATTATCGAGAAATACTTCGTGTCGCCCACGCTGCTGCGTGTGGTGCGCGTGGCGAAGGTGGGCCGCGTCCTCCGGCTGGTGAAGGGCGCCAAGGGCATACGAACGCTGCTATTCGCGCTGGCGATGTCGCTGCCGGCGCTGTTCAACATCTGCCTGCTGCTCTTCCTGGTGATGTTCATCTTCGCGATCTTCGGCATGTCCTTCTTCATGCACGTGAAGGAGAAGAGCGGCATCAACGACGTCTACAACTTCAAGACGTTCGGCCAGAGCATGATTCTGCTCTTTCAGGTAAGCGTTTCTGCCACAATTCCGTTAACGGTTTATGTTGTCTATTGTTGTTGTCGTTGGGTGATGTTGCCACGCCCCCACACTAAACACACCACCAACCAAGCCCCCGAACCACCAACCACCCACGCATAACCATGCCCAGTGCAATGCGAGCGGTCTGGCACGGTCTGGCGCCAGGCGCCGCACGGCCTCTGGCAATAATTATCGAGCGATCTCAAACCTATCGATCGATCGATCGATCGATCTATCGATAAGTGCGATCGTCGCCGCTAGTGCTGCCACTAGCCGTGCGCGCGCCATTTTGTTTTAGTGGCAACATCACAATGTTGATTCAAGCTGCGGTAGTTGTTGGTAAAAGCTAAATTAGAGCAAGTTTTTTTTTTTCTCATTCACAATCGATTCACGACTTTTGCTTTCTATTATGACCGCGCTCTCTCTCTCTCTCTCTCTCTCTCTGTATATATGCATATATATAGCTCTCTCACTGTCTTCTATTCTCAAACTATTCGAGCTTTGCAATTAAAGCTTTTTAAACAAATGAGCTTCGGCTTATTTGAAGTTTTCAATCTCTCTTCCTCCTCTCTCTCTCTCTCTTCAATATGCAATGCATATGCAAAGCTTTAAAGCTTGCAGTTTTAAGCTTTCAGCAACTTCTAGAATAAGATAGAAGCTCAGCTTCGATCGTTAAGCTTTCATGAACTTCTCAAACAAATGAGCTTGCGCTCACTTCACATATTCTTCAAGCGCCATCAGAATAAATCTAAGAGAGCATATATATCATTTTCATTAATCATTTGCTTCATACCTTTAGTTACTCATTAAAATACTAAAAAAAAAAAAAAAAACAAGTCTAATTCAGCTCTATCAACAAATGCCAAATGAAATTTTGAAATTTCCTCATGACACAATGCAAAAAAAAAAAACAAAAGTAAAAACTTTCGCGCGTTTCTCAACGCCAAAAGAAAAAGAAATACAAAACTACGCTACGCTCTCTTCCTCTCTCTCTCTCTCTCTATCTATCTATGTCACTTACACACACAGACACACACTGTCTCATACACTCCCTCTCTCTCTCTCTCTCTCTCTCTGTCTGTCTCTCTCTCTCTCTTTCTCTAACTGTTGACTCTTTTGAGCTTTCGATTTGCTCTGTTCGCAAAACCAATTCAAACAACAACGAACAAAGCTCCCGCTTGCGTTTACAGTTACACTGTTTGGCCTGCAAACCGTTATGCGACTCAAGACTGGCCGCCACACTCACT
The DNA here is from genome assembly GCA_961210405.1 of Drosophila mercatorum. Lineage (NCBI taxonomy): Eukaryota > Metazoa > Arthropoda > Insecta > Diptera > Drosophilidae > Drosophila > Drosophila mercatorum. The sequence goes on from CAUIUS010000001.1 coordinate 14,494,716, forward strand.
CTCACACCCACACACACACACCACGCCTACTATACACACTTCGTGTATATATGTATCTGTGGCCTGAGCCAGTTGGCCCAATGTGTTGCAAGCCGAGTTATGCAGTCAACCACATTCAAGCCACCACCCTAACCACACCACAAGCATTACTAGTTACAATTACTACAACAACAACTACTACTAACTACAACTACTACAACTACCATATGCCCAACATACCTAACAACTACTACCTAGTTTTGCTTAACCAAGTGATCCATTAACCTAACGTTTTGACTAATGACTCTTCTTGTTATTGTATCTTCTGTCTTAAACTTTTCTTTCACTGCCCACACACACACACACACATGAAACACACATACACACACACGTACTACAATTCTGACACGTTCGACCCACTTACAACAAATACAACGAACGATCAACATATACAAACAAACAAACAAACAAAAAAATACCAAAAAAAATTAAAATACCAAAAAAAAACACCATCCAACCGCTCAACTCTGCCCGTCCACAAATGCGTTTCATGCCGCTTCCGAATGCAATTCGAACACAAATCGAATTCGAAATCGATATCGAAATCGAAATCGAAATCGTTTATCGATGCTCGATCGATCACTGTCGATCCATCAATCTATCGATCTATCGATTGGCATTGCATTTCGCGCATGCGCTAAACGAGCAGATGTCCACCTCAGCCGGTTGGGATGGTGTACTCGACGCCATTATCAATGAGGAAGCATGCGATCCACCCGACAACGACAAAGGCTATCCGGGCAATTGTGGTTCAGCGACCGTTGGAATAACGTTTCTCCTCTCATATCTAGTTATAAGCTTTTTGATAGTTATTAATATGTACATTGCTGTCATTCTTGAGAACTATAGTCAGGCCACCGAAGACGTGCAGGAGGGTCTAACCGACGACGACTACGACATGTACTACGAGATCTGGCAGCAGTTCGATCCCGAGGGCACGCAGTACATACGCTACGACCAGCTGTCCGAGTTCCTCGACGTCCTCGAGCCCCCGCTCCAGATCCACAAGCCGAACAAGTACAAAATCATATCGATGGATATACCGATCTGTCGCGGCGACCTCATGTACTGCGTCGACATACTGGACGCCCTCACCAAAGACTTCTTCGCGCGCAAAGGCAATCCGATCGAGGAGACGGGCGAAATCGGCGAGATCGCGGCTCGGCCTGACACCGAGGGCTACGAGCCCGTCTCCTCCACGCTGTGGCGCCAGCGCGAGGAGTACTGCGCCCGCCTCATCCAGCACGCTTGGCGCAAGCACAAAACGCGCGCCGAGACCGGCGGAGCTGATCCCGACGCAGACAGAGACGGAGATGGAGACGGAGATGCTGATGCTGATGGCGTTGCCGACGGCAGCCATGATCCAGCTGATCCCGATGCGGCCGACGCCCATGCGGATGCATCCGACGACAATGGCCCCGACGGCCTCGCTGACGCCGACGATCTCGAGGCGGCCAACGGCGGCCACGATCCAGCGGCGGCTGATGCCGATGTAAATAGTCCGAACGATGGAAACGCCAGTGGCAGTGGCAGCGGCAGCGGCAGTCCCGGCGGCCAGAGCGCCGGCAGCGGCGGCAGCGCTGGCCGCCAAACGGCCGTGCTCGTTGAGAGCGATGGATTTGTGACAAAAAACGGCCACAAGGTTGTAATACACTCGCGATCGCCGAGCATAACATCGCGCACGGCAGATGTCTGAGCCAGGCCTCGCCCCCCCCTCCAAGACGCGCGCGACTATTGAGAGCAGCAGCAGCGGCAGCGGCAGCAGCTTCAGTAGGTGCCAGCTGCAGCAGCTCCAGCAGCAACATCAACAACAGCAGCAGCAACAGCAGCGACAGCAGCAACAACAGTGAGCAAACAGGTACAGCAACAACAACAGCGAAACAAGCATAATTTTCTGCTATATAGATTAACAACAAACAAACAAACAAACAACAATGGGAAACACACACACACACACACACACCAATTGTAATCAAGTACAACAAACAAACAAACAACAGCAGCAACAACAACAACAAACAACAACAAACAACGACAGCAGCAAGTGTCTAAAAATTTAAGTTAATTCAGTTACGAATATGATAAACAACAAAAAAAGCACAACACCAACAAACAAACAACAAACAAACAAACAACAAACAACAATCATACTTAAGAGAAATGTTGAGCATATTAAGAAAATATTTTAAATTTGTAAGCAGGCTCGTAGTTACCTTCAGAGACACAACACAACACGACACACACAACATACAACATACAACAATTGGCCTAGCAAGAATTAAGCCTAAATGTTCTATTTATATACATATATATATACACATACATATATATGTGAATCAAACATGAATCCATTTCCTACGAAATCGAGTACGAGTACAATCTAGCAAACAGCCAATACAACAACAAACAAACAACAACAAACAAACACACACTAAATACATCAAATAAAATGAATTATAAAAACCAAAAAGGAAAACAAAACTGAATTCGATTCTAAAAATTCTAAATCTACATTCTAAAACAAAGGAAGCCTTAAAATATTTTAATTTGCATAAAGAAAAAGAAAAAAACAAAAGATAAATCACATAATCAAATATAGGAATATATATATATATATATACATACATATATATATATATATACAACAAATTCAAAATAATTGTAAAAAATAAGAACAACAAAAAAGAAACAGTGCAAAATGGAAAACGAAGACAAACGCATACAAACTCCATACACACACACACACACACTCACACACACAGAGGAACAAATTCGAGAGAGACAAAAAAAAACACCAAAAATGCATGGGATTAAAATTGTATTTTTTGTATTGTATATTTAAAAATGAAGAAAACAAAACAAAACAAAACAAAAAACAAACTGCCAGCAAAAGCAATACAAAAATTTAAAAATAATCGAATAAAAAAGAAAACAATAACAAAAACAATAACACACACATACACACACATACATATGTACTGGTATAGGATTTTGCATAGTGAAATCAATCATGTTTATGCCGTGAATATCGTGTTGTCCTTTTAAATCTGACTCAAATTTCTTAAATAGTAAAAGAACCTATGCAATAGCAACAAGTTTAAAGCATACACTAACACACACACACAGCTGTGCTGAGGCAACTCACACACACACACACACACACATATACAGACACACATATATACATACAGATACATATTTAGTGCAAAAAACAGTGTTGAACAATGCCAACGAATGTCATTCGAAATGGCAGCTGTGCTGCGGCAACTGTACTTAACTAACAACAGTGTTGGAAAATGCCAGGCACATTTGCTGTGGCAACTGTACTTCACTACTTGACACACACACACACACACACATGGACACACCTACACAACCTGAGGCACTTGTCATTGGAGTTGGGGCGCATATTGAGCTAAAACGAATACGGAACCAAAAACAAAAATATATAAAAAAAAAAACAAAAAACAAAATACCATACATTAACTAACTAAACGAAACGGCTAAGGAAATGAAACAAAGCAACAACAACAACAACAATAAAGAAAACAAAAAACAATTAAGAGAATAAGAAGAAAGCGAGAAGCAAAGCAAAGCAAAGAAAAAACTAAACTTAGTAGAAACTAAAACTATGTGAGAAAGAAGAAACTAAAGAAAACTAGTGCAAAAAATAGAGAAGAGAAAGCTAAACAAACTGTGAAGTGAAAGAACTATATACAAAAAAAGTCAACAAAAAGTGAATAGAAAACTTAAAGAGAAACAAACTAAAGAAAAAACTATAAAAAGTCAAACAGAAGCAAAAGCAATGGCAAAGGCAGAGCACACACACAATAACAACAACAACAACAAAGTAAAAAAAAAAAAAAAAAGAGAGAAAGCAAACAAAGTACAAACAATGTGCATATGTATGTGTGTGCGTGTGTCTGACTGTGCGCGTGTGTGTGAGTGTGAGTGTGAGTGAGTGGAGTGAGTGTGTATAGAAAAGGAGCACAAAGAGTGTACAATAAGAACAAAGTTTTATTTGTTGAACGATGATGATGATGATGATGATGATGATGATGCTAATAATGCCGTTGATGATGATGATGATGATCGTGTTCGTCTTTTACAATCCTTAACTCTAGCAGCAGCAGCAACCTCAACAAAGCAGCAAGAAATTCGACGAAACGAAAGAGAAAAAGTTAAAAAATAAATTGAAAAAATAAAAACAAAAAAAAATACCAAAAAAAAAATCTAAACAAAATATATATATATATATGTAAAGAAATGTATGTATATGTGTCAATGCACATACATATGCATATATATTTATTTATTAAGTCTATAACTAGCATATTCAATTCAAAAACCAAAAACCATCATAAGCAGGGTTAAAAGAGCAGACAAAAAAAAAGAAAAGAAAAGAAAATTTACCAAAAAAAAAAGTATTGCCTACTTTTCAGCTGCATTTGCATTTCGCATTTCGCATTCGCCTATTGCGTTCTATTCCGTTCCGTTTCGTTTCATTTTGGCTTCGTATCGCTTCGTTCAAAGCTTAAGCTCTTTAAAACTGTACGAATTTATATATAGATCTATATATTTGTCTTTTCTTCCGATTTTCGTTTGAATCTTTTTGAACTTTTTGATTAGCAATGCGATTTTATCATAGTTAGAACGCAACATTAACTAAGGTTTAACTAAATACTAATTGACAACTTGATAGCTACATATATATAACAACAACAATGTGAGGTTCCATTGCGCACTAACACACATGCAAATTCACACACACACACACACACACACACACATACACATGCTTTGCTATTGCTTCAAGATTTTTGGCTCAAATTCGTTAGAAATTGAATTTTGATTGTCAGCGGAAATACATGCGTACAGCCATGTATAACAGTCACGTATGTATGATATATGCGCTCAAACACACACACACACACACACACACACACACATGTGCTTTAAACACACTGCCTTTTCGTCTCCCTCTCTCTCTTTATCTCTATCTCTCTTTATAGAAATTGTTCACAGTTACAGCATACATTAGTACATATGTATGTGTTTACACACCCACACACACACACACACTTACACACACACACATACTCGTACACACACTCCGCATACCATAAACGACAAAATTGTATAACCAAACCACTTTTTTGAGAACCTATTTAGCAAGACAATTTCCAATTGACCGCAAACACTACAAAATCAACAAAATTGTGAAAAATTAAGAAAAATACAACAACAGCAACAGCAACAACAAAGAACAGCTCCCAAATAGTATTTTCTGCTTATTGCAAAACATTTTCGCTTGATATATATAAATATATGTATATTTTGAGTTTTTTGGTAGTTTTGATTGATTTCGTTTTGGCAGTTTGGCTTGATTTTCGAACTCGAATTGGACTTGCAATGGCGTATAACAGTTACATAACGAATTGGAGAAGAGCAAATCACAGTTTTAATATATATTATATAGGGACCAGTTTAAGCGTTGCCTTTGTAAACCAAACCAAAAAACAAAAAAAAAACCAAATCAAAAACAAAGAAAAAACCCAAAAAAAACGCATTCAAGTCCAAAATTTGAAAATTTGAAAATGTTCAGCTTCAGCTTCAGTTATCATTGCTCGATTCAGCCACGATTGCTAGTTAGTCTTAGCGCCTTTTGATTTCAACGCTTCGACTTAGCGCCCTTCAGGCCCTCGACTCATATCCGATTTCCGATTTCCGATTTTCGATTTCCATTCGATTAACCTGGCTAACGAACGCTTGCCAATTGCCAATACGCATAGCTTCATGATTATCAACATTTCGTTGGCTGTTTGACAAATAATACGAAGACAACAACAAAAACCACGAGAAGATTATATAAATCCATTTAATAATTATTATAAAACGAACGAAACACGTGCTACAAAAACAACAAAAATTAAAAAAAAAAAAACAAATTAACCGAAAATGCTACTAAAAAAAAAACAAAAATAACAGAAAATTAAGTTTGAAATTCCGTACAAAATACAAAAAAAATACTATATATATATACATATATATATACATCAAAATATATATATATGTATATATATGTATACTGAGTGCACTGTTATAAATGAGGGGCGGGGCGAGATTAAATAAAAAAAAAACAAACGCAAAAAAAACAAAAACAAAAACAAAAAACTAACTGAATAAAAACCAAAATTTTATTCAATACGAAGACGTCTATCAAGAGCGTACGAAACCAAAAACAAATTAAAGCTTATGCGATTTAAGAACAACAAGAAAACTGCGACTAAAACTATAAAGTTGAAAAAAAATCAAATAAAATTAAAAAAAAAATAAATAATATAAAAAATAAAAGAAATTTGTACAATTGAAATAATTGAATCATGAATAATATATTTAAGTATTTAAAAAGAAAAAAAAAAAAAACAAAACTATAAATAAATAATCGAACAAAGAAAAAACAAAGCAAAGGAAATATATTTCATATTTTAGCATAAATATTTTTTGTGCCGAGGTTACGTTCGAAGCAACACGCGCATCATTGCCATTAGACAGAATAAAGTTATATACACATACATACATATATATATATATATACATATATATATATATACATATATATATATATATATATATATATATATATATATATATATATATATATATATATATATATATATATATATATATATAAATATGCCTATTTATAAACCAAAGTACTTATTGCATATTTTGTGCTGCTGAATGAGGTCACAACGCAACAAAAACAAAACAAATAATGAAACAAAACAAAACAAAAACAAAACAAAAACAACTTTAATTGATAAACACAACAAATAATAATAATAAAACTATTCGACTTAACTTAGAGAGCAATAAATGTCAGACGCATATGTATTTGTATGTAAGCATGACTAATAGTTGTGCGCCAGCACTGTGCATTTGATGCCGTGACACAGGCTCACTGGCATGACACTCAACATGGCGGGCAGCGACAGCGACAGGCCGCAGTCGCCGCCGCGCGCACTGCTGGCCCGAATTACGTGCAACAAAAAATACAAAAAAAATACGCAAAAACTAACAAAAAAAATACAAAAAAAAATAAGGAAACAGAAACAAAGAAACCCGGAAACCAAAAAGCAAAAAAAAAAACAAAAACTTTTTTTAGGTACACTTAAATCAAAGCGTGGAATATTATATTAGTTAATTAACAAATAAATGCTTTTTTGTCAAATCACTATAGAAAAATTAAATGAAGAACAACTTTAGCTTTATACTCGTACATTTACATTTGTAATATATTACATAAGTCTAGTTAATTACATACAAATAAAAAACAAAAACAAAAACAAAAACAATATAAGAATGAAAATCAAACGAAGCATAGCAAATTAATTCAAAGAAAATAAAAACTAAAAAAAAAAAAGAAACAGAAATGTAAAAAAAAAACAGAGACATTTATATGTAATGCAGCCAGTAATATGCATAGCTAAAATTAAAAAAAAAAAAAAACATAATAAAGTAATTTAAAAAACTGCAATTAGATATTCAATATATAAAAATTTTACATTTCTTCATCAAATTTTTGTTTGTTATTAATTATGGAATTCTTTTTATTTTTTTACATATATTTTTGTTGCACACACACAAACACAGACAGAGACACACGCGCATACATAAACCGATTGCCAGCCGCCATTTTTGCCCATATGCCAAGCTTTTTAAGGTACAGTTGCGTCAGAAACAACTAAAGCCAAAAATACAAAAAAAAAAAATTAAAAAAAAAAAACAACAAACCAAACAAGAAAACACTCAATTATGAAAGTTGCCATCCAGCGAAGTATTTGCAATTTACACACACACAATTACAATTGACAAGCCGAATACACACACACACACACACACACACACACACTTTCATCAATACAAAAAAAAACAGACTGAAAAAGATACTAAACAAAATGTTTAAAAATTTACATGCAAATATATATATAAAAAGAAGATATATATATATATATATATATATATATATATATATATATATATATATATATATATATATATACATATATATACATATGTAAAATTGCAACAAGCTAGCATACAACAAGCTGCTAACACACACACATACATATATACATATATACACACCTACACAATCACACACACATACAGTTACCTACCAGCAGCAGCAATGGAAAGTTTATTGAAAATAATAAAATAAAATAAAATAATAAATAGCGCCACAAAAAAAGCTTGTATAGAAAAAAAACAAAAAGTATATATATATATATATATATATATATATATATATATATATATATATATATATATATATCTGAAATAAACGACAAACAATAAGAAAAATGTATTTATATTTATGCACTGCAAGCAAAACAGAATAATTTAAATATATATATATATATATTAATATATATATATATGTATATATATATACATACATGCATATAACGATTCTTTTCGATACAGAGAGTTACAGGCACCGTTAGCATATTTTTTTATATACAATTTAAGCAGAACGTAAATGAAGTAAAGTAAATAAATTATTAGTGAGAAACAACTGAACGTCTTTGTAAAGACTTTATATATGCCTGCCATATGCCTACATCTGCCTACAGCTGTCTGACTCTATTGAAAACACACACACACACACACACACACTCACAACTTATGTTCACTCTCTCTTTCTCTCGCACAGTCTCTCTCTCTCTCTCTCGAGCCTGCAATTGCAGGCATACTAGAATCAAACGTTTTGAGAAGCGCATAGAGAGGTCCTCAATTGCGCTAGTCACGCACACAGGCTCAACTTAGCGGCATCTCAGGGTAGATTACAATTTGAGAAGCGCATGGAGAGGTCACCAATCTGCCTAGCCTATGCCATAGCATTGCTCCAGAACAACAGAGGCAGAGGGAGAAATGTGCCCGCAGTTGCTGGCTACTTAAGAGTGTTGTGAGAAGCGCATAGAGAGCTCGACCGTCTGCATAGCCTTCGTTTAGCATAGCTCTCTCCAGCTAGTCTTAGTTTCAAGCTTTGAAGCATCCATTTCGCGACAGCCTTAGAGAAGACCTTCCACATCTCCACAGCGCAGTTTTTGAGCAACTCTATTTGATAGCAACTTCCCCGGCTACAAATTACTAGTGGTTCAGATGACTGTACAAGCCCTACCAACACAACAGACAACAACAGCAGCAATTGTTATACTGTATATAATATATATATACATATTTTGTTATACACATACATATATATATATATATGTATATGTATTTGTGCAGCAACAGAAATAAATAAAAAGAAGAAGCAGCAGCTAAATGTATGACACCCGCCACTTTTCTACTTAACAAATCGACTGTATATATAAGATAATAGGAGTATATACATTTATATACATATATGCATATATATATATATATATATATATATATATATATATATATATATATACATATATATATATTTATGTAGCAGTATAACAGTTTGTATTGTGCATTTGCTTAAAGACAACACACACACACACACACACATACACACACACACACACGACTTGTATATATAGGTCGATGCATTTTCTAGTAGAAGTTTGACTTTTGATTTCTTACTTTCATCTTCACATTTACTTCTCTATATTAGCAATATATTATAATAAATACGAAACCAAAGAGCTGTCATACATCTAAATGTTTTCGCAATATCGAAAATGTTACGCGTAATTATAAAATGAAAAGAAAATTATATAAAAAAAAACAAACAACAAAAAAAAACTATTGTTATCAATTTTTTTTAATACTCGTAACTAAAAATTAAAAATAATAAAACAAAAAATGAAAAGAAAATCATTAAGTTTGAGCGCCATTTTTTTTTATAATACAACAGGAAATATATATATATATATATATATATATATATATATATATAATGTATATGTATATATATGTTATATATATATATATATATATATATATATATATATATATATATATATATATATATATATATATATATATATATATATATATATATATGTATATCAAATAAAAAATGCAGTGCGACAACAATTTTGTATGTATTAATTTTTATTAATAAAAAAATACACATACACACACATACACACAAACATATATACACACAACACCAACACACACATAAATTGTTTTTATAAAAGTATATATATATACATATATATATATATATATATATATTAGATATATTATATAAAAGGAAATACAACTTTAATAAATGTATTTAAAAATACAAAAAAAATACAAATAAAAATACAAAAATTAAGATACAAAAAACGCCTGAATTAGTTTGTTACGCAAACAAAAAATTATAATTAACTAACTTCAATGTAAACAAAAACAAAAACAAAAACAACAAAAATACCCAATAATTAAAACAAAATAAAACAGCAACAAACTGCACAATAAAATCTTAATGTAAAAAATATGAATTAATTATAAATCGCAAAGCAAAAACCAAAAAAAAAGAAAACAAAAATTTAATATTAAACCAGAAATGCGCTAAAAAACAAAAACAAAAACAAAAAAAAGAAACCGAAGTGAATCATTTTTAATTTCATTATATATAAATAATTAATGCTTTTTTAGTTCTCAGCAAGTTGCATAATTTACATTAATGTATAATTTACAAAAACAAAAACATTTATAATTATAATACGAATCCAAACTTTAATAAAATGGGCATACAACAAATATTGTAATGTAATAAAAAGAAAAAAACAAAAAAAAAACGAAAAACCAAATAATATATTAAATTAAAAGCGAAATTTTTTCACACTTTAGCTTAATAAATTGTAAAAAAAAAAATACAAAAAAAGAACAAAAACTGAAATAAAATGAGATTTAATTGAATTTGTTATGCAAATGAAAAAAAAAATACCAAACGTTTTCTAATTGACTGAAGCTTCTAAGCTTTCCAACTGTTATACAGTAGTAGTACAGTATTATTACAGTTTTGTCTTTAACAATCTATTTGCGAGCTGATGCTAGATCAGTGTAAGCATATATTCCATAGTTTTTTTTTTATTCAAGTTACGATCTTCGATGCCCATCCGTCCGTATGTCCGAGCGAGATCAGAGTTAAATATTTAGTTAACTAACACTAAACATTCAAGGATACAAGTCAAGGACAAAGTCAATGGGGCCACACAGGACAACTTACTCCAAGCTGACGATGCCTTATCAAGGACAAAGTCAATGGGGCCACACAGGACAACTTACTCCAAGCTGACGATGCCAGTCAAGGACACCTGATGCTGTACGGAATACAAATCTCCTAGACCCCAAGGACAGCCCGACACAGCATTGATGCGCTATTCCGAAGGACACTCAGATCTAAAAAACCCACATCTTTCCTAACCAGATATCTATGTAATTGAAAACTCTATTGTAAACTAATCAAATACAGTAAGACTATATTAAATAAAAACAAATATTATAAAATCAATTTACTGTAATTTTTAATGGATGTAACTCTGGTAAGGGTGATCAGGATCTATCTGTGCTTCTAGTTGATTTGTTATCCCTGTGAGCTTTCATTCTGATCTCCCTGCATCCTGGCTTTATCCACTCCTGACCTCCACAGTTTTTGAAGTCGTCTCTCTTGCTCTAACCTCCTTTGACCACTTCTAACGGTCTCTGACCCTGGCACTAGATAACCGTCATCGTAGTCCTATTATCCTGTCCTGTTCTTAACTCCAAGGCCACCTGAGTTTCTTTCCTTCTGACTTCCCCTTTTGACCACTTCTCCCCTTTTGTTCTCTCCTAAAGCAATAGCCAAACCCACAGCCATATTAAAAAAAAAAAAACAACATCGCATATAATATTTATAGTGTTTATAGTTAAATATTTATTTCCGTTTATCTATGTTTATAAATTTTGCTTGCTGCTGTTTCGGCGAGCTGCTTTTAAGGCGCTTCAAAGACAGGCGACAGGACAACAGCTCGCTGAGTGCCCAATGGATTGGCATGATATATAAGTATATATATATATTTTTGTTTTGACATATTACATATTTACAAGTGTGCTTGGGTATTACAAAAAGAGTAGACAAACATAGGCGTATATTCGCTGTGGTAAATACGAGTAGAACGCTCGGGATTTGAGCCCGTCGCTGGCGAATGGTATTTCAATTGCACGTTTTAAAATACACTTATTAAATTTTACATGAATAACGAGTTCAGAGACACGAACAAAAAAAGAACTAATCATAGGCATAATTATAAAGTCATCATCACACGCGCAACCCACAGTTTCCAGTTGTTCTACAACAATCAGGTATCGCTCAGGATATCCTTCAATATTGAGCTGGAGTTGCGCGTGGGTGCGAACTCGCTGTTGCTCATATGCATTGGAGGCGTGGCATGATCTATGCTTGTGGTCGTCGTTGCGATTGCTGTCGTCGCAGCTGGCTGAGCTGCTGTAGCTGCTGTTGCTGCAGTAGCTGCATCTGCGCCGCTGCCCGCATCAGCTGCCGTTGGCTCTCCTTGCTTAGCCAAGCTTAGCAGATTGGGACGCGCCTGCGCCTGCGGCTGGGATTCCTGTTCCAGAAACTTGACAAAGGCCTGCACTAAGTTATCGTTGCCTGCAGCTAAGAGATGAACTGCGGTTAGAGCTGCTGCTTCAATAAAGAAATTCCGAAATTTACCTGAGCTGGCATTAGAGGAGGAGCCACCGCCTCCGCCACCGCCGCCGAGTATATTGCCCAGCCAGCTGCTTTGGGGCTTGTTGAGGCCGACCTTGTCCGTTTCCCTGGCATTGAAGTCGAGCAGGGATGACATAATGCGCAGCACCTGGTGCTTGTCGTCCGCATGCCCGCTAACCACATAGCCAATTACCAGGCTCTTGATGAGACTCTTGTCAATCTTGTCCGTTTGGCTGGACTCGCTGCTGTCCAGACTCAGCTCCAGCTTGTGCTTGGCATCCCGCAGGCTGTCCACTGTGCAAAGTACCCAAAAAAACAAATTTGCATTAATTTATGAAGTTGTTATAATGTTTTTCTCTCTCTCTCGATCTCTCTCGCTCTCTCTCTCTCTCTTTCTCTCACTCTCTTTCGCACAGATCTTAACTTAATTCTTAGGCTTACACAAGGACGCGCGCGCGTTTAGTGTTTCTTTTTTTTTTTTGGTATTTTGTTGCTTAAGGCGTGGCATGCGGTTAGTGCGCCCACTGCACGGCGTAGTATGACATAAGTACTGGTTGTTAGTTAAATGGCACACCAGTACCTGATGTAATACTCAACCGTACAGACGCTGATGCTGATGCTGTTGCTGGAAATACAGATGCAGATGCAGATGCAGATGCAGTTGCAGACGGCTTGTGGCTAACTTAAGCTGCTGCTGGGGGTCTATTGCGAAGCTGAGGTCTGGTACGTCAGTCTGGACTTTACGCTGTGTGGCGGGGGACTAAGTGTTGCTAGGCACTAGCTCAACTCAAACAACAATAATGGAAATAATCAAATCAAATCAAATCAAACAAAAAGGAAATTAAGACAAGAACAATAATAGAACTAGATATATATATATATGAAAGAATATATATACAAAAAATATATATATGTGTATGTATATAGAAGAGGAATACATAATGTATATATATACACATATATAGATGTATATGTGTGTAAGCAATACATCAGTTTAGTTTGTTTCTTTCTTTTGTGTGTGTGGCAAATGCTGCAGTCTCGAGCAATCTCCAATTGCAAAGTGAGTGCGTCAAATAGTTAAAAATCGCTCACATTTACAAATTGAGATTAATCAATGCTGCAGATAAGAGTTGGACATGGGATATATGCATATAAACAACATTATATATATATATATATATATATATATATATATATATATATATATATATGTATATATGTATATATACATATATATACATATATACATATATATACATATATATACATATATACATATGCTCTCTCCGCTGACGTATTTTACGATTTACGATCAACTCTATAAAAACTTAAAAAAAAATACATTTAAATAAAAATACGCAAAATAAATCATAAATACAAGGTTAAAACTATAAACAAATAATGGCATACATCAAATATATATGTAAATAGAGTTCACAATAGTCATAATAATCATAATAATAACAGTAATTATAAGCAAGCAGGCAACAGGAAAATATTAATGAACTAAATCATAAAGAACACCAAGTGGACAACTGTGCAGAAACGATTTTCAGTGAAGTTTTTAAAGGGTTTTTTTAAGAAATGTTAAATTATTTTGATTTATTTTATTTTATTTTATTTTTATTTATTTATTTTTATTATTTATTTAATAATTTTTTTTATTTATTTTCTTTTGTATTTATTTTTTAATTTTATTTATTTTTTATTTTATTTATTTTTTTATATTTGTTTAAATTTATTTTTGTATTTTGTATTTATATTTTTTTTTTATTATTTATTTTTATAAATTAAAGTAAAAATAGGTATTTTTGGTGAAGTTTAGAAATTAGCAAATTCAGTCTCAATTTTTTAATTTTTATCTTTATAAAAAGATATTATTTGATATAAATTTTTTTAATGTAGATCAAATTATAATTTAAATTTATTCAAAAATGCATATAAACAAATATATTGAAAAAAATCATTGAACTATTTATTTTCTTTTTTAAATATTAGTATATTCATTAATTTTTTTATATTTAAGTTTTGTGAAATTTTTCTTTAAATTTAATTTTTCTTGTAGTTGAACATTTTTTCTTTTGAGTTCTGAATTTTTTCTTAATTTTTTATTTTTCTTGTAATTTAATTTTAATATATTTTTAAATTTTTTATGTTTAAATTGTCAATAATTTTTATGATTCGTTCTCTGCACAGTGGTTCCAGTACAACTAAGCTATAAGCTACAAATCATAATTGAAATTTCAATATATATAGTATATATATATTTAAAACAAAAAGAAAAACATTTAGTTTACAACATAAAAGGCAGATAAAAAGTTCTGAAAGTTGTTGGTATTTTTGCAGTATTTTTTGTTGTTGAAATAATAATAGTGTCTGTGTCTGTGTCAGTGCGTGTCTGTGTTTGTGTTTGGGTGTAGCGACAACAGAAGGAAATTGGGTTATTGTTGGTCTGGAGGTGCTCGTGTTTGTGTGGTTGGTTAGTGCAAGCAGACGGACGTGGTTGCGGGTGGTGCGGGCGTTGAAGCTAATTTTGATTCCGATTGGGTTTACCTGCTCACTAAAGACCAACTTGGATTAACAGCCAATATGCCAATTGCCACATGCCGTAGGTGCGATCTTGCGTGCCATTAATTTCGGTTTTCATATAAATTTTTTTTGTTTTCTTTTTTTTTTATATATTTTTAAGTTTTTTGTTTTTGTTTTTTGCGCTTTGGTGATAAAATGCAATTCAAAAAAGTATATACCAACTGAAATTCCGAGTGTTTCATATTGGGCATTGCTCCCAGAATTACCAGCTGATATTTACCTTTGAGAATCGGGTGAGGTGGTGACAGCTGGTTCTCTCGCTCTAGCTCACACACAGCCAAACAGCCATACACATGCTCGCTCGCTCGCTCGCTCACTCACTCACACAGTCTCACACTCACTCGCTCTCTCTAAAGCATTTAACATTCAAATAGAACTTGGTGCGGGTTTATGCGTGAGATATATAACAGGTTATTGCGAATATATATCCGTGTGGATCGTGGGTTAAGAACATGCCGATAACGTTAAGATATGTTGCTATAGATATATCTTGATGCGGTGCATTTGCCGACATTTGTGGAGTGGGGGGGTGGGGGGTGGGGAGTGGTGGTTGTGGTTGGGTTAGTCAATATCCATGGACATGCCGGTTTGGAGTGCATCGACTTACCTTCGTCGCGCAGCACGGCGATGGCCTGCTGTCCAGCCTCCAGCTGATCGGAAAGCCGCGCCGCGGCGCGCAGCCCCTCATTGGCATCCGCGAGCTGCTGACGTAGCACCTTCAGCTCATCCTGCAGCGCCGCCTGCTGGTCCAGTTGAGCGTGCATCTCGCGCCGCATCCTCTGCACGGTCTGCGCAATCTCGTGTTCCTTGTCTGCGAGCGGAAGGAGAAGAGGACGTTAGCCCTGGCCAAATTGGCTTCAGCTCTGCTGCTCACCATTCTGAAACTGCTCCAATGCACACTGCAAGTTGGTCAGCGCCGCCTGCTGCCGCTGCTCGCGATCCTCGAATTGGTTTAGCTTGCCGAGCAGCTCGTCCCGCTGCTGCAGCAGCAGCGCGTACTGCGCCTGCAGCGTCTCCGCCTGCTGATTGGCCCGAATGCTGCATGGAAAATCGAAAGTAAATTTTCAAATTTTGCCTCTTATCGCTCAGTTGTAATTAGTTTTTTTTTTTTTTTTTTTTTTTTTTAGCTGCTAACAGCTGACAGCTGTTATCGATAACAATCGATATGGTGCTAATGGTGCGACACGAGCATATCGAATGCAATTTGAATTGCCCGAAACACACATCGCTGGCAGCTGGGGAATTCGCCGCGCTTCGCCGCGTTCAAAATGGCGGCGACTGGGATGACTCAGCCAGCTGCCGCCGCGCTTATCGAAATGAATTTGTAGGAGGCCTCACTCACCTGGCTGACGTGTAGGCGGTGCTGGACTTGGACACCTCGTGCTGGAGTGCGGCATGCTTGGCGCGCGCCTCGTCCAGCTCGCGCTGCAGCTCGACGCTCTCCTGCGTGTGCAGCTCCTCGATCTCGACGAGATGGGCGCGCAGCCGGTCCAAGTCACGCTGCACCGTCGCCTGCTGCTCCTGGGTCTCGGCCTGCTGCTGCTGCAGCATGCGCTGATGGCTCTGCTCCGTCAGCAGATTCGTGGTGAGTATGTCGGACTTCTCCTTGAGGAAGTTGATCTGGTCGCACAGCTTCTCGCGCTCCTTGATCAGCTCCTGCAGCTGCTGCTCCTGCGGCTGCAGCCGCTGTATTTCCGCATAGTATTGCGTGTTCTCCGAGTGCTTCTGCTGCAGCGCCTTGATCAGCTCCTGCTTCTCCCCGCCCAACACATCCACGGAGTGCTGCAGCTGAGCGTTTTGCACCTGCAGCTGCTCCAGCTCTTGCTTCACATTGGCGCCATCCGCCGCCGGCGCAGCCTCCAGCTGGGACTGTAGCTCGTCCAGCTGCTGCTTGAGCTGCTCGCTCTGCTCCGCCTTCGCCTGCAGCTGGGTCTGGCTTGCCTTCAGCTGATTGCGCTCCTCCTCGAGCTCCTTCAGGCTGTGCAGCAAGGGATTATCCTTGAGCTCGCTCGCCTGCTGCTTGCACTGCGCCTGCAGCTCTTCCAGCTGGGATTGCAGCTGCTCCTGCTGCTCCAACAGCGACGTCTTCTCGTCCAGCAGCAGCTGCAGCTCCTTCAGCTCCTCTCTGAGCTGCTCACACTGCCGCCCGCTCTCCCGCAGCTGAAGTGTGCTCGTTTGGAGCTCTTCGCGCAGCTGCTCTATCTTCGCATCGCTGTCCCGCAGCAGATCGGCTTCCCGGCTCTGGTCGGCGTCCTCCTTCAGCTGCTCCAGCTGAGCCGCCAGCTCCTCGCTCTTCTCTGTGCTCACATTCAGCTCCGCCTTCCTGGCCTCCAGTTGGCTAAGGACTTCATTCATGGCCTGCTCGTTCTCCCGCAACTCCAGCTCCAGCTGCTCATCCTTGGCCCTCAGCTCCTGCCTTAGCTGCTCCACCAGTTGCTCTTGCGCCTGCTTCGCCAGCTGCGCCTCCTGCAGCTCCTTCCTCACCAGCTCCAATTCAGAGCCATCGTCCAGAGGTAGCTTGGAAGTCAGCTCCGCTATTTCGTGTTCCTTCTCCGCCAGTTGGGTCTTGAAGTCATGCTCGTGGATCTGCTGGCGCTGCAGGAGCAGCTGTGCCTCCTCCAGCTGCAGCTCGAGCTGGGCTATGGTCTGCTCGTGGTGCTCCTCGATGGTCTCCAGCTTGTTGCGCTTCACCTTGTCCATCTCGTTGAGCAGGGCCTCGTTGTTCTTCATCAGCTCGTCGCACTGCAGCACGTACTGGGAGATGTCCGCCTCGAGGGTCTTCTTGTCATGCTCGGCTATCAGCAGCTGCTTGCGCAGATCCATCACATCCCGCTCGGCCATGTCCAGGTGCTTGAGCCGGTCGTTCAGCAGGTGATATGTGCGGTCCAGGCTCTGCTTGGATTTGTCGGCAGCCAGGGCCTCGAGCAGCAGCAGCAGCTGGGAGGAGCTGCTCTCGGCGAGGTCCAGGTCTAGGTCCATGTCCAGGTCGGTGATCTCCTGCTTCTCCTCGGCAATCGCCTGGCGGAACTTGGCCTGGGCGATGCTCGAGTCCAGCTCCTGGCGCAGCTGGCGATTCTCCTCGCGCAGCGAGCCCAACTGCTGCTCCAGATCGTTGGCGTGCGTCTCCTGGTCCGCCTCGGCGTTCAGCTTCAGCTCCTGGTTCTGCATCATCAGCTGCTGCAGCTTGCGCTGCAGCTCCAGCTGCAGCTGCTCCTTCTCGCACTCGCTGATGCGCAGGCGCGACTCCAGCTCAGTCAGCTGCCCGCCGTGCAGAGTGTCCGCCAGCTGCCGCTCCAGCTGGGCATCCTCCAGCTTGGCATTGAGCGCTGTCACCTCGGCGACGCGCGCCTCCAAAGCGACCAGCTTGTTGCGCAGCTGCTCCTTGGATGGCGGCTTTGTTGCATCCGCATCGCCACCATCGCCATCACCATCACCATCGGCATCCGGATCCGGATCCGGGTCCGAGCTGGAGCCCGTGGCATCTGTGTTACGTACGACTATGAACTCATCCTCGCTGTGCTTGCCCGTGGATGAGCTGTTGGAGGACTCCGAGGTTTTCTTCTCCTTCGACTGCTTCACCAGCTCCTCCAGCTCGCGCTGCAGCTTCTCGCGCTCGGCGTCGGCCTGACGCACGCGCTCGATCAGCTCGCCATTGTCGGCGCCACGCTTCTCCAGCAGCTGCTGCATCTCGGCCAGCTCCAGCATGCAGCGCTGCAGCTCCTTGCCCTGCTGCTCCACGCGCTGCTGCAGCTGCTCGCGCTCCAGCGCCACAGCCTCCCGCTGCTTCTGGTCCTCGGCCAGCTGCGCCTTCAGGCGCGCCATCTCCAGCTCGTGCGCCACCAGGCGATCGGCCTGCAGCTGCTTCAGCTCCAACAGCTGCGCCTGCAGCTCTGTCTTCTGGCCCAGCATATTCTGCATGGCCTGCTCATGCTGGGCATCGAGCATCTCCAGCGACTTGCGCAGCTCCTCATTATCTTGCTCCAGACTCGCAATTTGCGTCATCAGCCTAGACACATCCGGTGCCGGTGTGTCCGGCAGCGCCACGTCCACCAAGCCAGCGTCCGCTGGACCTTTGGCTCCAGCTTTGGCTGACCCACTGGCTTCCAAGCCAGCGGGCTCCCAGCACCAGCTGTCCTCCACATTTTGATCATCGCCGGAACTCTGTAGAGAGAGAGAGAGTTGCATCAAGGATTAGATAAAGTATTGGCTGAGCTATATACAGTTTCATCCGGATACTTCACAAGAGGCAACATCATTTTTTTTTAGTATTTGCGGAATGTTTTTTATTTATTTTTTTTTTTTTAGATTTTCTCTTGCCAACGCTCAAAACTTCGAATGAACAAAATTTCGACATCTGAAGATTTACCATAAATAAGCATATATATCGTTGATTTATACATCAGACTTGGGTTTATATTTGAATTACGATAAATAAAAAATATAAATATAATCAAAATAATAACAAAAATTTAAATAAAATAAACAATATTTAAATATATAAAAATTAACCAAAAATAAAAAATATAAATAAGAAAAAATATTTATCTAAATTTAAAAAAAAAAAGTTTTAACTAGGTTTACGTTTTTTTTGGTATGGCACGCCCCCAAAAGAGATTAAAAATTATTTTTGGGGATATAGTATAACATTTTTGGTTGAGTTAAAAAAGTGTGTAAGCTTAATACAATTTTTTTTAAATTAAAAGAAACAATGTTTTTTATTTTTTATTTTTATTTTTTAAATTAAATTAAATTTTTTTATTTTATTTTTTATTTATTTTTTTAATATATTTTTATAAATTTTTATATTATTTCCCCTTTTTTTAATTTTTAAAAATTTTATTTTTTTTTTAAATATATTTGAAGAGTAAAATATAATTATTTTATTTATTTTCCAGTCCGAGTCTCGCCTAATTTATATACTAAGCATACTATAGCTAAGCATACTATATAAAGGCATACTATAGAGCTACATTCAGCGAGCACAACTGTACCAGGTTACTTAGCTACCGCGCGCACGTTGCGCATGCGCCCCGTTAGCCCGGCCCGCCAGCTCGAGCCCTTGCGGCACACGCTGTCAGGTGCCCATAGGCGCATGATAATGACTCTATGAAAGACGCCGCCGACTATCGCGCGTCGTGAGTCAAAAGCTAAAGCAGGCAACAAAATGGCGCCGATAAGAGGAAGAGCGCAGCAAGGGCACAGTTGACTGCCTGACTGCCTGCCTGCCCGGCCGGCGATAATAAATTGGCTATAAAAACCCATGACTCGCCTTGGCTTGGCTTGGCTTGGCTGCGTCGTAAATGGGCGCAAGCCGCAACTTCATTAAAATTAGCACAAAATGTGCTCGGGTCTAACGGAGGTTGCTCTCCAAAGTGGGCGTGGTGGCCCCGGTATATGTAAAAAGCAACGAAGCAGTCGACGCAGACGCAAACGCAGACGCAGACGGCAACAATTGAGCGCGACACTTGTGCAAATTGGGTTATCTATACATGCAGAGACCGTAATAGCCATGTAATCAAGTCTGTGTGTGTGTCTGGGTGTGAAAACACTTGTGTTTCATAAACAAATATTAGTCAAATTATTCATTCCGCTGCGCGACTCTAGCTTTGTCTCGCTCTAACAGAGAGGTGGCTCCATAGAGCTGGCTAGAGACAATCGATCATTTTGTGCGTCAGTGAAACATGCCCAGAATTATATGATTTGATATGATATGGTATCTATATATCTATGTAGTGCCGGTCAGGACTTAGGTGCATAGATAACAGCTAAATACATATACATATGTATACATATATCTATATACATCCACTCTTCATATATAGCGCATACGCAGTCGAAATGCAAACACAGCAATGCCTTCTCTAATAACAACAATAAACGAGACCAGCAACAACAATTTGTGGCAAACAAATGAGCAAGAAGAGGAGGAAGCAGACAACGACAACAGCCAGATAAGATAATGGGAAATGCCAACGGCAAGACGCAAGAGATACAGCTAAATAAGCAAGCGGCAGGCAGGCAGGCAGGCAGGCAGGCAGGCAGACAGGCAGCCAGCCAGCACAGCGACTGCTGGCAGAGACCCCAAAGTTCCCATGGGCCATGGCTAGATATGGCAGATCGCGTGAGTTGGGGTTGCCAAGGGTGGAGCGACTGCACAGCAAAATGTGCCAAATGCGTGTAATCCAAGAAGAAGACAAGGGACTGCTCCCCAAAAAATCATATACACATACATATATATATACATATGATAACTGTATATAAGGCGTATCAAATTCATGCTGAAGGAGCGAAAAAAAGAGTGTCTGTTGCTTGGGGCGATTATGCTCAAGCGGAAAGATACTCTGTAAACTTTTTTGGGTTTCTTCCATACACATACATAGGTACATCTATCTATAGCCTGCTGATGATATATAATATCTAATCAGCTACAGCGGATACCCTGTAAAATGAACTAATTTGCGATTAACTGTTAAGTTTTTTCTCCGCTTCTGACTGCATCTTTCTATATAGGTATATTTCTAGGGAATGCCCCTAGTTTTTAGCTTTCAACTTTAGTTTCGTATGAGATACTCTACTTTACACAAAATCAATGCAAATAATCGATTAGCTTATCGATAAATATAATGAGTGATCAGTAAAATATGTTTAACTCGAGCTTCATATGCCAATATAATAAAATATACAACAAATTTCAAGTCTTTAGCTTATATAGCTCTCGAGATATTCATACGTAGCTCATTCGGCCTCAAATAGTTTTACCATTAAAGGCTATAAAATAAAACGAATTACATGGAAAAGTGGTGAAAAGATTTCGTATGTTTCCTAGAAAGTTGATAAAGCCAACGGCGAGAAGGGGAAATATTTTTATCAAGTGTACGCACGCCCAATTTTTAGATATGAGTTCAACAACACATTACTGAGCAAATTTTACAAAAAAAAAAAAAAAAAAAGCAAGCACACATGCTCATAATCTGCCCAGGAGTCTTATCACTATATCGTCGGAATTTTTCAGAAAAAAAAAACACCGACTCAAAAGAGAGAGGGAGAGAGAGAGAGAATGGTAAAGCAGCGCATGGAATAATAGTGAAATGAAATACATTTGGCGTGAAATCATTTCGAGAGAATTGTTGAACCCATTTTTATTGGATTAGTAATAGGTCTTGGAGTTGCCATCGCCCATCGCCCATCGGCCATCGGCCATCGCGCATTGCCATTGGCATTGCTTTGGCGACTTGCTTATCTTATCGGCGAACCATAGCCAAGCCCAGGGCGAAACAGGTCCGAATCGAACAGGGGTCTCATATACTGGGCCTACTACTACACATAGGCCGATTGTTTATAAATAAGTGAATAAATATATAAATATTGAAGCACGGTATCATGGGCGACGAGGCCCGAGGGAGCCACTAAAAACAAACACACTTGTGTATATACACACTCTCTGGCATATGGGAATGCTGAAAGTTGAGAGAGTCGCAGCAATTTCTATTTGGATCGGCAGCGAATGCGACTATACGGGGCTCTGGTTGCCCGTCTGCATTCCCGGCTGGTTGGTGTTCCGTTCCATTCGTCTGAAGCTCAGCCAAATTCAATTGCCAATCGTAAACAATACCTCGAATTGTCCGCGAAGTGCAACTGAAGGGCAAAGTCTGAGGCGAACAAAAAAAATGGGCAGCAGGTGGCAAAGGTGTTGCCGCCAAGTGAGTTCTAGTGAAATGAACTAATCGTTGAGACGTTCTAGAAACTGTCAAGTATATAGCTCAGCTGATGTGCCCATTCCTGGATAGTGTAGGGCATCAAAATGCTAGAGCCTAGCGCCAATCAGAACTGTCTTGAGGTTGGATAATTGGTAAAGTGTAAGACATGAAAGATAAGATATAACGATTGCAAAATGTAGAGTATCTGATAGGCAGCTCATTTGAATGCAGAACTATAGGGTATCTATACTATATAACTATAGGGTATCTTAAGATGCAGCTCAGTTGAATACAGCTCAAGAGGCAAGCCCTGAAAAGGTATATCAGTTGCTTGCAGAACTAGGCAAGAGCTAAGCCAGAACATATATAGGGTATACAAAATATTGAAATGGTTAGAATCTACTAGGAAAAAGTAAATGAAAAAAGTAAAAGAAAATCTATAAAAGTACTGTAAAAATACTTTTTTAAATGCTAAAATATAAGCAGCTCTAAAATATCATTTTATGGGGTATCACATGGTCAGGTTGTCAGCTAAAACAAAGTATATTCCAAAACACTTCAACTAAGCAACTCTAAAATGTCATTTTAAAGGGTATACAAATTTTTCGTTTAAATTCAAAGTTTGAAAAAAAAAATATTTAATAAAAATAATATTTAAAATATATTTTTAAAATATTTTTGCCACAAGTCAAGCAACTGTAGAATCTCATTTTACAGGGTATTCAATATTAGGTTTGTCAAATATAAAATTGAAATAAAAATAAAAAAAAACACTAGAAGTTTTAACGAAATCTGAAGCAATTAAAATATAAATTATGAGCATGCATGACTCTTTCTTTTGTTAACGCTATCTATATACATATATCCACATATATATATATATATATCTATATAGTATAGGTACTATGGGCATGTGCACTTTGGCTCGCTCTTGCCAACGAAACTAACTCAAAAACTCAAGCTTATCATCGAGGCGAATAATTTAGTGCAGGCAGTTCAATATCCAACTAAAAAGAAGAAGAGCCAGATAAAGTCGGGAATTACTTTACTTTGCTAAGCTAATAATACGAGAGAAGATGTCAAGAGAGACAAAAGTCGAAAGTCAAGGCGAAAATGACGATGAAATCTCGTCGTCGTCGACGTCGACCAGACCCGGGCCGGGCCGGGCCGGGCCGGGCCGGGCTGGGCAGACGACAATCAGCTTCAGTCATAATTAAGTACACGTACTCATTACACACCTCTCTATGTAAAGCTAATGAGCATTTCAAAATAACAACAACAAATATATGAAACTTACATGTATTTTCCTCTTCTTCTTCTTCTTCTGTCAAAAAAAAATTGCAAATTTTTATTTGGCAGTCGAATTTACGATTCAATCTCACAGTTTTTTGTCATTTTTTAGAGTTCGACGGGAAAAAAAATGAATAGAAAATCGTAACTAAATTATTGTAAAGTACATAGAACGGAAAAAACCCGGTTAATTTTCACTTGGCTGGCACTTGAGGGACGCTAGCGACGTCGACGCGTTTTTTTTCTTCTATTTTTTATTTATTTTTTAAATTTGTTTTTCTCGTTTTAGCGGCAACAGCAACAGCAACAACAACAGTAAAAGGCACAATAAAAAAAATGTGAGCCAAATGAAGGCAAAATCGAATTGAGTTAGTTCTAGTTGGCAACGTTTGCCGGCAGCGCGTGCTGGGCCACGGCAGCAGCGTTCACGTCTTGCCAGCAGCGCGACCGATCGTAGAGTGAACGCAACGTGCATTGCGCTATGGGGGAAAATAGCGAAGCGCTCGCCGCTCGAGAGCCAGCACAGTCGGTCGTCGTCACAGTTACAGCGTCGGCAGCGCAACGATCGCGCGCGCGCACACACACACACACACGAGTGTACGCAGTCGGCAAATGCAGCACTGCGTATGTGTGTGTGTGTGTGTGTGTCGACTAGCAGCGGCTCAGTGGCGACTCCTGTCGGCCAACGTCAGCATATTGCAGTCTGAGCTTGAGCATATACAAATGTATGCATGTGTGTGTGAGCGTTGAGTGCTGCTCAGTGGCGACTCCTGGCGGCCAAGCGCCTAAACTTGAGCACTTGTGGCAACTCCTGTTGGCCAAGCGCCGCCAACGTCAGCTAAACTTGAGCATTTCACATAGAGAAATGCATTTGTATATGTCTCTGCGGCTGCCATAGAGTCCACGTATCCAACCGATCATCCTACCCGATCAAATTACAAGTTAACTGGTATTTTTCCGCATTTCCCCCAGCAACAATTACTGCTTAATTCTTTCGCGCCATATGCAAGCTCTAAAGCTTAAGTATCGATTGAAACTCTAGCAGCTCGTCTAATTGCGAGTGCTTGAAGTTTGTGCCGTTTACTCTGAAGACTAATGAACTAATTCGTAGAAATATCTTGAAGAAGATACAAAAGTATAGGGTGTATGATAGCTATTTGAGCTTGATAGAAAACCAAGAGTTTTATAGTAATAGAACTTGAAATATGAGAGCTATTGAATATGACAAACTTTTCCTACAAATAGTATACACAGTGAAACCTCGATATTACGAATCTGAGGGCAACCAGACAAATTTATCGTTTTATCTAGTGATTCGCTATAGGTTACGAATAAAGTAAAACCTTGGTAAAGTCAAGGGACCTAAAGAAAAGTTCGTTATATCGAGGTTTAAAAGTTTTAATGGCTATATACATATATACTCAAAGATCACAGCTTATGACTAAAATATATGTTATGGGACTTCAAAAAAAAAAAAAAAATTAAAAAAAATATATTTAAAAATACTTTCAATATAATTTTTAATACAAAAATTTAAAATATATATATATAAATAAAAATATAATTTAAAAATACTTTTAAATATTATTAAATATTTTTAAACATAATTTTTCTATTTAAAAATTTAAAAAAATATATATAAATAAAAATATAATTTAAAAAATACTCTTTAAATATTATTACATATTTTTAAACAAAATTTTTCTATTTAAAAATTAAAAAATATATATATATAATAACCATTATGCCCTGATTTTCTATTTTCAATAGGTTCAGGGCATAAAAATACAATTTAAAAATATTTGAAATTTAAAATACAAATAAATGTATATGATAGAAATATTATTTTAAAAACACTTTTAAGATATGTTAATTAAGCATCTAAAATTTGTCAAAATTCATAATGTGTGAGAATATCATTTAGATTACTCATTGAAATTACTCAGAGATCAGAGTTAAGCCCAGAAACAAGTCATCAAACTATAGATGCCGATTTTTGTCATAG
The DNA here is from genome assembly GCA_961210405.1 of Drosophila mercatorum. Classification (NCBI taxonomy): domain Eukaryota; kingdom Metazoa; phylum Arthropoda; class Insecta; order Diptera; family Drosophilidae; genus Drosophila; species Drosophila mercatorum. The sequence goes on from CAUIUS010000001.1 coordinate 14,521,021, forward strand.
CTGTCATTCAAGCATCATTCAGAATAGCCTTAAGCAAAGTCTCACATGAACTCGAATCACTCTAGATACTCGAGCTCAAATTCTAATTGTTCAAGAAGTTCTTAAGCTGTTGCTATCTTTAGTTTGCAGTCTGTAAATCGTTCAAATTACTCAAATTTATTATTGATGACTCTTTGTTTATCTAGAGACAATTGAGTTAATGCCATTTCCGCCGCTCTCCGAATCGGAGATTAGGAATTTTGAACTGATCGTCTAATCATATTCAAACAGAGATGCACCAGACACCGTCCAGTTGTGCACACACAAACATTTCCAGTGTCCAGACATAAACTGAATTGTATCCATAGCGATATACCTATATACATATACATATACATATATACACATATCCAACTCCGACTTGTGCTCTCCATTTCAAAACTCAAATAATGCGCGTCGGCTGTTTAACTTGAAATTAAGTGACGTCGCTTTTATTTGCTTTTTATTTTTGTTTGTTCTCAACGCCGGCGGCGACGGCGACGGCGACTGCTGACGCCGCCGACTGCTAACGTCGCTGCGCTTTTGTATCTTCAGCGACAAACGATCTCGAAATGTAGTTTTCAGTTTTTAGATAGATATATAGCAACAACTTGTTGAAAGTGGGCAAACAAATATTCACATAGGTGTAATTCCAGGTGTGTGCGTAAGAGACTCTCTCTCTCTCTCTCTCCCTCTCTAGGTGGACAACCTTAGAGTTGGGCTTTGCGACCATACAGATAAGACATACAGATATACGCAAAGATACAGCCAGAGAGTGCAGAGCTATTTGCACAGTGAGAGAGAATAGAAGCTAGGTATAGCTATAGATATAGATATAGCTATAGATATAGATATAGATATATGTAGATATAGATACATACATTCAGATAGAAACATGTTTATGGGTGAGATACACAGCGAAACCTCCTCGAGGTGAAAGAACAGAGCGAACCAATGGGAATATACATATGTACATATGTACAAGACTTTCTCAGAACCGGGCTGCGCTCTGATAACAGTGCATATAGCAGCTCCCTCTATGGGCTGAGAAAGAAATTTCCATACGAAAAGGAATTTACTGTTTCGAGTTCTCGAAACAGAATTTATTCAATCTTTTCTGGCAACTGTTCTTCAGTCAAATAATAATATAAAAACAACTGTGACGAGCATATGACAAACTGTTATACTAACAAACTGTTATAAACAAACTGTTATACCAGCATATAATAAGCAGTTGTACTTTCACATAACTAATTGTTATAGTAGCATATCTCCAACTGTTATACCAGCATATAACCAGCTGTTATACTAGCATATAACCATATTTATATACTTGCGTTTTAGCAAAAATATATTATCGAAAACTATTATACTAGTATATAACAAACTGTTATACTGGCATATAGAAAACTTATATACTGTTATACTGGCATACAGAAAACTACTATACTAGTGTATTACAAACTGTTATACTGACATATAGAAAACTGTTAGACTGGTATATAACAAATTATTATACTAGCATATGGAAAACTGTTATACTGGTATATAACAAATTGTTATACTAGCATAGAATATATACCAAATTTGATTCATGTCAAATTTAAAGTCTCAACGCACAGCTTGTAAATCTGTATAAGCTATGGCATATAGTAACATATAGTAAGCTTAAAATATAAAGTATAGATCTTTAGTATGCTCTGCTTTTGAGCAGTGTAAAGGAGTTGCTGTGGCTGTGGCTGCTGAGGCTGTTGAGCAGATGCAAATGCTGAGCTCAGAACGTTGGATAACATATGATATATGTTGTGAATAGACAGATACATAATTGAAGATACATATATATGTATAATATATACATATATGTATATATGTATGTATTCGTAATGGATGTGCAGCCTTTGCTTGCCTCTGCTTGCGAGCGTCAGCAAAAATTGTTTTGGGCATGTTCGAGTTCTAGCGCCATGACTTGAAATTTGCATAGATAATGTAAACATATATATATATATATATATATATATACAATATATATGATATACTATATAGGAGAGTATGTGTGTGTTGGGGCATATATAAGGCAGTCATAATATGGCCACGTCGTTGACTTCTAAACGGGCCTGTTAATGTAGCTGTTTCAGTTGCTGTTGTTGTACTTTTTTTTGTGTTGCTGCGATCGAGCGTCTGTTTAATTAGCAGATAAAAATACAGACAAGCCGTGAAGTACATATGCACATATACATACACACACACATATATATATATACGTACCTGTTGTGCCTCTTGCATCTCGCTCTAACACACACATACAGAGAGAATCGCTCGCGCTCTGGCTGGCACGATATCAGCAACAGCAACAGCAACACATAGGCCACATTTGTCGTATCCGAAAAGTTAAACCGTTGCCGGAGAGTGAGCGACCCGCACACCAAGGCGAAACCCAACACACGTTGCAGGCGTTAATTAGTTTTGGGGAGGGCATTTCTTTTATCAGCAACAGCAACAGCAACACAAACAACAACAACAACAACAATTCTAACTCGTTTCGTTCTGTAACAAATGCAAATCGAATTGTTGCTATATATATGTACATATATATATAGACTCTGCTGCATATCCTCCACCCCCTCACAAGCTGCACGGAAAGAAAAGTCCGTCTTGGCGGCGCCAATTGTCGACCCAATTGTATAAATTTTCATCTTATTGGTATTTGTTGAGCTCCAGGAATTGTGCTTATAGTAGAAGCCATGTATCGGACTACATACATATACATATGTATCTGGTATATATGAATAGCTCGAAAATTGAGGCCAAGTCGTATTTAAACAGATACAAGATGCTAACGAACTGCAAAGATAATAAATATTTAAATTGTATTTTATTTGCACACGTTCGATCAATATGTGGAAAACGAGCATCGCCGCATAAGTTAAAGAAACCCAAGTAAAGAGCGAGAGAGAGAGAGAGAGAGAGAGAGAGAGAGGGAGGGAGAGAGAGCATACTATCCGTATTAGATATGGATAGTAGTATGTACAGAGCCGGACACACGGATGCGGATGCATAATGATCAATGACGTGCTTCTGCGGCTGCGGCTGCTGCTGCTGCTGTTGTCGCAGTTGTGTTGCTCTCTATCTTCCTCTTCTTAGGAAGGTAAATGTTTAGAGTTGATCTAGAGCAGAGACACAGCCACAGCCTGAGCCATAGATATATATACAAGAGATATGGCCCCGCGCATACACATATACATATACATAAACATATACATAGGCATGTTTGTATATAGCACTTGGTACGTTCGCTGTTACCTGGTGTCACGTCACGGAGCCGCAGCAACAACTCGTACAGCCATCGTACCGCTTTGTATTGGCATCCATTTAACACATTGCTGTTAAAATTCAGGCAAGAAATCAAATTCAAATAACGCGCTTCAATTCCGCCGCCCGACAACAGTTGACCCAGCTCCCATTAGATGCCCCTAGACAAAGACTCAGACGGAGACGGAGACGGAGGCGGAGCTCTGCCCAAGCATACGTAAACGGAACACGATATACATATGTATATACATACATATGTATATAGAGAGAAGAGCTTTGTACAGTAAACGCTTGATATGTGCAACGCTGGAAACACGGTCAGACAGTATAACAGTTTGTTGCTGCTATAATAGTTTGTTATATGCCAGCAAAACAGTTGCTAATATATGTATAAGCTTAGTATATGCTATGTATAACAGTTGGGCATATGCTAGTATAACAGTTTGCTGCTATTGCGACAGCTTGTTTACAATATAACAGTTGGTTGCTAATATAACAGTTTGTTATATGCAAGTATAATAGTTTACTAAATGTTAGTATTACAATTTGTTGTTATTATAACAGTTTAGTATATGCTAGTATAACAGTTGGGCATATGCTTGGAAAACAGACGGCTTCTTTATAGTATAACAGTTGATTGCCAATATAACAGCTTTTTAAATTTTAGTATAACAGTTCACAAAATATTAGTATAACTCATTTACTAATGCTAGTATAACAATTTGTTGCAACTGTAACAATTTGTTGTTATAACAGTTTAGTATATGCTAGTATAACAGTTGGGCACATAGTTTGTTGCTAGTATTAGGGCAGTCTGTTGTTATAGTATAACAGTTTGTTGCAAATATAACAGTTTGGTATATGCAAGTATAACAGCTTCATAAGCTATTCAAATATCTATTCCTCTATACGTATTTTACAGAGTATCTGCCAGCCGAATCATAACCTATATGTATATAATGCCCGACGTATCGCCATCAACTCTCCAGCCTTTGCCCTCCTCCATTCGACTAGAAGCCGCCCTCGTCTGACATCCACCCGGTAGACAGGGACAGCCAGCCCCTTGCCGCCCATCGGCTGCGTTAGCTGCTCCTCTCCAAAGCCAAATGCTAATAAGCATTAAATTATGAAAATATTTTTCGTTAGCGGGCCAGTCGGGCCATAAATGACGAAATTTAAGCGCCCATATTTATAACCCAGACTTTTTGCACTGGAAAAACTAAGTACGCGCTTTTCTCAGTCGGAGCAGCCGTCTGTGTGTGTGTGTGTGTGTGTCTATGGCTCTGTGTGTGTGCTTTGAACATTGCTTTAAGGTTTTTATTGGCCAGTCGCGCAGTTGCATAAACACGGCACAAAAAAAAGGCAACAGAAATGAAAATATGTTTTGTTGCCGTTGCTGTTGTTGCTGTTTGTGGTTTGCTGTTGCAGTTGCTGCTGCTGCTGCTGCTGCTGCTGCAGTTGTTAAAAATCGAAAATCTGAGAAACTAGAACGCCCAAATAGCCCACGGCCCATAAAATATCTAAACAAATTGTACAAAGCGACGACGCGGCGACGTCATCTCCAAACTCTTAACAACTAAATGCTAAACGCACCTCTTACTATTTTCCAATTAGCCACCGAATTAGCTCCAGCTGAGCGGCAGTGGTGCAGTGGTGCAGCGGTGCAGCTGTTCTAACTCTACAAGGCTCATACATCAAGCTCAACCGGTCACTGGGTCACCGAAATCAAAGGCGAACTCTTTTTCCATGAAAGCGAAAACTTTCAAATGCAAAATTATTTTTTCAAGAATTTTCTTTTTAAATTGCATTATTTTTATAATTTAAAAAAATTGAGATTTTTTATCAACTTTTTTATAGTTTGTTAATATATTTTGAGATATTTTTTTATTATAATTTAGAATCAAAAATGTTGTATTCTTTCCAAAACAAATTTATAGTTTTTTTATTATTTTTTAAGGTATACAAATAAATGTTTTATTTTTTAATATTTTAAGCGTTTTTTATTTTATTAAATTTTAAAACAATAATTTTTTTTAATAATTTTGTATTTATTTTATAATTTTTTAAAAATTTATTCTTTTTTTATTTTATAATAATTTTCAAATGATTTTATAATTTAAAACTAGGTATTATAATTTTTTTCAAAATGAGTATAAATTTTTGATTTTATTGTTTTAATTTGTTTTATATTGTAATTTATATTTATTACTACTTTTTTTTATTTTTTGTTTATTTTTTTATTATTTTTTATTATTTTTTTATTTGTTATTTTTTTTTTTCTTATTTTTTTTTTATTTCTATAGTTTTTATTTTTTTATTTATTTTTATTTATTTTTATTTTTTTATTTTTTCATATTTTTAAAAATATTATTTATCATTTTTTTTATTATTTTACAATCCAAAATAACTTTTGGACAAAATCTTTTCAGACCCATTTACCACAGATATGCAGAAAACTAAGTCTCAAAGACCTCATTTCAGCTGCCTAAAGAGTAACTCGAAGTCTGTATATCTATATAGTCTAGATGTCTATATATATCTACACTTTGATAACGCATTTAGGGAACGCAGTAAAAGCCGAGTTAAGTGCCTCTAAAATGATCTGTTGACAGGCGCTGCTCAAATGCAGTCGCTACTCGTTTTTTTCTTCCGCCTAAATTGAATTTCCTTTGGCGGCACACAGGCCACGCCCACATGGACATGGCCCATTTTCGAGTATTGATGGTGATTGGAAAAAGTATTTATAAATATAAGCTCAGTTGCTCAGCTGCTGAATGCCATTTGCCGAAGCTAAGCTTGAATAGTTTTCGAGTTCGACTTTTTCGAAATCAAAATCGACTTTAAGCTTTAACTACTTACAGGGTATTACGTGTGCAATACTAAATGGAATATGCTAAAACTATGCAGTAGGCGAGCTCCAGGCGGGTATACCTGACTAGCAAATACCCTGAGCTGTGTGAAGAGACCTTCAGATCTGATTTAGAGGCAGCTTATGGTAGGTATACAAAAAGAAGAAGAGCCTATACATCGATAATTATCGTTAAGGATTCTAAGGATTCCCTGATCGATTGGCAGCTGGAAGAGGCTATTGCTTAGCCTGATCATGAATATATATAATGCATATATAACTGCTATATATAGCAGCTGCCGCACCTCCACCTGTCAAGCGGCGAGAAGTTATTGATACTTTGCCCATAAGTTGAAGTAATCCATCTATGATTGACAAATGGCCAGTTGGCCTAAAGCTGCAGCTACGATTGTCACTACACACACACATGTGGCAACAATGAGCATAGAAACACACACACACACACATGAGCCGACATAAATTTAAGTGCACCCATATAATTAGAGTGAAGGCTGAATTCGAACACAAAAGACACACAACTTGAGAAAATTTGAGTTTTCGGGCCAAGTTGAGGCGGGGAATGCACGGGGTTGCAGCTGCAACGAGCAGGTGTGGGGGGTGGTGGTGCGGGTCTTCTGGCTTAAAGCGTCGTTTAGGCCTCGATGCCAAGTCTCGTTACACACACGCAACGCGCAACGTGGCAGACAATTTGATAACGGAAGCGGGCAGCTATCGCATCGCGCTGCTGCAGCGCCATCTGTGTGTGAATTATGACAACGCACACACATACACACACACACACACATAGTGTGCGGGTGTTCACAGGGCAACCGCCGCCCCAACCCCAACCCAGCAAATTGATTTGTAGCCGGATTGGGACACTGTGCAATGGCATTGTTAGCCACTCACTTGGGCAGTTAGTGAAAATTGCCGTTCGCTTCGTTGATTGTTTATAGAAACTTACAAACAAACAACAACGACAACAGCAATAATAACAATGAACAATGTCAACTATCAAAATGTACAAAAATAATTGCAGTTCTCTGCGACAACAACAACAAACAGAGTAACAACTGCACTTAGCGACATGCAACGTTTTGCCTCCCATTGGACTCGACTCGACTCGAAAAACGAATACAAAATAAAACCTAGAAAAACTCTAAAAAAAAATAAAAATAATAGAAAAAAAATATAATTTAACATACCCACACATATATTGTCACATAGAGAAGAGATAATTTCATAAATGCAATTTTGTTTTCATTGGCCGCTCGCTGCTTGACCATTTGGGTATTCGGTTAGGCTCTGAATGGCAGCTGGCACAGTGGGAGTATCAGCAGATGATCGCGGCAAATTAACCAAGCTCCATTGACCAACTGAGAGAGTGATATAGATATGTGGCATATGGCAGAGAGTGTAGTATGTACATGACATACATATATACAAAGGCAAATGGGAGTGCCCCAAGCAGGAAAAGCCATAAAGCAGGCATCGTAGGAAGAAAAATGCTGAACAGGAGATCATAGCATTGAGCAGAAGAACATTGCGCCCACCCGTATAGTGTCTATATATAACATAGAATATAAAAATATATAACATCAAATACTAAAAGATCAAATAATGAAAATAGCACCCAAATAATTTTTAAGATTTTTTAAGTTTTATAAAAGATAATTAAAGAAAATTCCTAAATATTTTTTTTTTTTTTTAACTTTTTAAAATTTGCCATACTTTTCAAGCACACCTCGTGCACATAAAACCCCAAGCATTATACAAATTTTAAGATATACATATATATATATATATATATATATATATATATATATATATATATATATATATATATATATATATATATATATATATATATAAGTCTCTTAAAATTGCTCCAAAAAACTATTACAAATATTTCACTTTCAGTTTTGTATGCAATTTTTTAGGTGTTCAGAAAAAAATATTTTAAAAATATATAAAAATTTAAAAAATAATATATATAAAAATATAAAAAAATATATAAGTATGTCAAAAAAAGATATATACTTAGATACATCAAAATTATTTATGAAAATATAAAAATATATATATAAATATATAAAATATAAATATACAAAAAAATATTTATAATATATATAAAATATAAATATATATAAAAATATATATAAATATTTAAGTGTATAATAAATTTATAAAAAAATATATAAAGGATATTTTCAGATATATTCTTAAGAACATATAAAAACTATATACAAGATATATAAAAAAAATATATAAAAAATTATATAAAAAAAAATGTATAAAAACATAATATATAGTAAAATATATATATTTGTTAGTTATATACGTATAAAAAGTGTAAATGCCAAATGCGATGTTCAGCGATTGATACGCATATTGGACAAGGTTGCGAGAATCGAGCCATGGCTAACAGGCAGAGCCAATGGCGTAGACCAGCGCCACCCCACAAATGGGCCCAGGCCCTGCCCCCAGTCGCCCCGCTGGCTGCACTAATTATGAGGAGGAACAAGGCAGCGACAGCAGCCGCAGCAGCCGCAGCAGCTGAAGAACTGTTGCAGCTGAAAGCCATTTGACACAGTTTGACCGAGCGTAACGAATCAGCATTTTGAAATGGAGCACGCTTGGGCTATTGGAGCTGACGTGGCCACAAAATGGGCGACAGACAGAGTGGGGGAGCGAGGGGGCGTGGGGAGTGGGGGAGAGCCTCGGAGCTTTGCATTGATTCGCGTCGCTTGAGAGCCAAGTTGCTGATGATCTAACCTGATGCCACCTCAGCCAAATCAGCTTAGCCCCCCGATATATGTATATATATATATAGGTACAATATATAGATATATTGTTAGCTGACATGTAACATTAGTTACTAATGCCAAATAGTTTATATTTGTTGTTGGAACGCGACGCTGCCAACATGGCGTGCTTCCGGTTCCAGTGCATGCCAGCCCAGCTAGCTCAGCTAGCCAATATGCTCCGGACAACCCCCCTGCCACCCCCGTCCCATCAGCCATGTGGCTGTGGTGCTCTTGGGCGATGCGCGCTTCATTACCCGCCCACATGTCAACCAGCTCTCAATTTGCTGACGTTGATGATGATGATGTGACCTGCAGCGGGCCCCTCACCTGGATTACTGCCCCACAGCGGCCATTATCAACGCCAGGTGCGTGCTCGCCGCTCGTGTCGGCGAGGCCCAGCACAGATGCTGCCAGCCGGCTCTAATCATGGCGTTTAAATTGAACAATTAAACTAATTTCGCTTTGGCGCTGACGCATGCAAACACCAATTTTTATCTCACTCTCACTCTCTCTCTCTCTCTCTCTCTCTCTCTCTCGCTCTCAGAGCCAGAAGTCGAATAAAATTTTGAAAATTATTATTTATGTAGAGCAAAATATGAGTTGTCTAATCAGAATTTGCTGGGATATAAGAGTCTAATAAGCTTGTTGCAGAAATTTATCTTTTGTAGAGATATTAGTCTGCTGTGGAGACATGTGGTTTTTGTAGAGAACTCTCTGCTACAGATATATCTCTGCTCCCTAGAAATATATATCTTGTGGAGACTTCTCAGCTTTCTTCTGCAGAGATTTCTTAGCTTGTATCTTTAGAGATGTCTTTTCTCTGGGACTACTCAGCTCTCATATGTAGAGATATCTCTCCACTCTTGAAACATCTTTCTTCTGTGGAGACTTCGCATATGTCATATATAGAGATATTTGCTTTAGACTTCTAACTTCTATTCTGTAGACACGTCTTCCTTTTGTATATTTTGCAGCTCTCCTCTGTAGAGATATCTCTCTGCTGTAGACTTCTCCAGAAACAGCTCTCTGCTGTAGATATATATCTTGGCTATGGAGACTTCTCAGCTCTGTTCTATACACATATCTCTCTTCTATAAGCTTCTCAGCTTTCATCAGTAGAGATATCTCTCTGCTCTATTCTTCTTAGCTTTGTTCTGTAGAGATATATCTTTTCAGTAGACTTTTAAGCTCTATTCTGTAGAGATATCTCTCTTCCATAGAGACTTCTCAACTCTGTTGTCTAGATTATATTGTAGAGTTCTTAGCTTCCATTTGTAGAGATATATGTCTTCTGTAGAGATATATGTCTTCTGTAGAGATATATGTCTTCTGTAGAGATATCTATCCTACATAGAAGAAATCTCTCTCTTTTGTAGAAACCCCTCACGTCTCGTTGCCTTAACAGTCAACAAATTCTGATCAGACATCGATTATTCTTAAACATCTGGACGCAATGAGACCCTCAGCTGGCCTCAACCACGCCACATATGCCCCACAGTTGGCTTTTTACATTTGCCGACTGCAAAATATCATATTTCCCTCCCCCTCGCAATTTGTGCTCCATTATATCTTTCAACTCACCTCAAATGCAAACTGCAGTCGAACTTCCGGCACGACAAAGATAAAAGAAAAGCAACAAAAAAATAAACCGAAGAAGAAAAAAAAAACAAACTTGTTGAAAACTGAAAAGTTATTTGTGGCTGTCGTTGGCCTGGTTTTTGGGAAAATTTTCACACGATTTTCAAAATGCAAATTGCGTTTGTGTCTTTTGAGGCCAGCAACAATAGCGCACCAAAGCCGAGGCAAACAGAAAGACAAAAATATGTTAAGTTAAATACAAAAAAAAAAAAAAAAGAAACAAACGGGAAAGAAAGAAAATTAACACTTTATGCGGGTGTCGAGACGGACGGAGTTGATAGTTGAAACCGGGCGACGATCGCACGTAACCGAAATGAATGCGCAATGAGCAGGTGGGTCGCCTTTTATAGGTGCCTGGCCGGGCCGGGACTGGCAACCCCTCGCCATCGCCAACCCCCATAGAGAGATACAGAGCAACCCCCAACCCCAGCCCCAACCCCTGCCACACGCCCTCGTACAGCTGCCATCGCACCATCGAATCCTGGCCAGTTCATGGCGGATAAGATAACGGAAAACACCAACTCCACATATACATATATTGGCCGAACACGGCTAATGGGGTCGCGATGCAGAGAGCCAGACCAGGCGGCGTTATCGCCCAACCAGCCTGTCGCATTTATGCAAAACAATATGGCGTCTGCCATCGATCCAATCAATAGATAAACGACCAATCAGCCTCTGATAACGGCGGACGACAGACCCGGACTAACCCCCGCCATCTGGAACTATTTCTCTGCTTCTTCCATTTCCAATTAACTTATAATAAGTCAAGCGATATCTGAATATGATTTCCAACTTTCAGCTATATATCATCCGATCTGAATATAATATGTAAAATTCTCAATATGGCTAAAGGATATATGAATATGGGCATATCCATATGATACATATATATAACTTATAGAAACTTATAACAGAGAAGTTTCGCCAAATACTTTAAGAACTTTTTAGTTACCAAAAGGTATGAGCTCTTCTACCAAAAACAACAACTTTTATGCACTTTCACAAATTAGAGAAGAGTATATTGGCTTTACGTCTGGCTGTCTGTCCATGAGTTCGTCTGTCTAAGGAGTTGCAATTTGAAGCATGTGCTCGTTCGGCTGCTCGCTCTTACAAGCCGATTAGATCCCATTTCCCATTACGCCCACAAGGGGCGTGGCACATTGTGATATACTATATCGGGTAGAAAATAGAAATATTACGAAATATCTGTAAGTTATTCTCTTGTAAAAAGCGTTTCATCTGGAAAGTTGATCAAAAAATAGCCAAAATATATTTTTAATTTATACTCGCTTTATCCGAAATTCTAAATATGACTATATATTTTAGCTGAGTTGATATCCTAGTCAATATGAACCAGCTTCAAGTCAAAATAATTGGCCAAAAACTAAGTTTGCAGTTTGACTTGAAAGTGAAAACTTTGCCTAAGGAATAAAGCTAAAAAAGCTCAAATTTTAGCTGGTTTTTTACAGCTTAAATTCTGCAGTTGTTGGTTGTGATATATATGTTAAAAATATTTATAATCTACATAATCTATCTATATAAGGTGTATCAAAAATATATATGAAATGTGTAGGAAATATATGTAAAAAATACCTCAGAAATATTTATAATAAAAAAATATTTTTAAAATAATTATAAAAAATATATATATATCAAAAATTGTTATTTTAAAAATATCTCAAAAATATTTTGTAAAAAAATATCTGATATCAAAAAAAAATATAAAAAAAAGTATCTCTAAAATATTTACAAAAAAAATATCTAAAAAATATTTATAAGAAAAATATCTAAAACGTAATTATAAAAAAAATCTCACAAATATATATTTTTTAATATTTTGAAAAAAATAATATAAAAAAATCTGAAAAATAATTATAAAAAAATATCTCCAAAATATTTACAAAAATCAATATCTAAAAAATATTTATCACAAATCTATCTAAAAAATAATTCTAAAAAATCTCTAAAAATTTTTTTAAAATATTTCAATAACTATTTTTTAAATATATTTCAAAATACACATGAAATTTTCAATAAATACATTTATATATACATATGTATATAATAAACCTATAAAATATCTCTCAAATATATGTGAGATCTCCGACAAATTCTCTGAAATATCTCCAAAGTACATATGAAATACCTCCAAAATATACATAAAATATAAAAAAATATAAATCTCCAAAATATAAATACTAATCGCTCAACGAATCATACGATTTTTGGTACAGTTGCGCCAGAGTAAAAACTAGAAAGGTAAAACCCAAGCCACAACCCCAAACAGAATGCAGAGAGCATATCGGTCAGGTCAGGCAGGTCAGAGGGGAGCCAAAAGGGTTTTTGGGCTTCGAGTTTTGGGTTTTGGCATTATATGCGGGCAGGGCTTGATAGGCGGCCTAATCAAAAATAATTCGGTAAATTAAACAAACAAGGCGAGCAGATGATATATACCCTATATAGAGAGCCATATACCAATAAGTATATAGAAACATATATAGAGATATATATATACACATATATATGTATTTGTATAGATATGGAGTGGAGTGGAAGCATAATGGGAAATCAAATAGAAATTTCCTAAACTATTCCATGGAAAGGAGCGCGGGCGCGCGCGTTGGGGCAGGAGATATACGGCCAGGCTGGCCGGCTGCTTATCGGCGGGCGCAACATAATGTGGCAGCAGGTAAACGCTGATAAGGCCACGTTGCCAGGAGGCCAGGAGCAGGGGCGACCAGCCAAAGCAGATAACCCAAGCTGGCTGGCTGGCTGGTTGCCGCTCCTGAGCTGCTGCTGCTCCCGCTGCTGCTGGCTGTGCTTATCACAATTTAAATATTAATTTAGGGATATGGGCAAGAGAGCGACAGATATATATAGTATATATATATTTACGTGCAGCCGACTCCGCTCCGCTTGCTTATCGCCGCATGCAAACAGCGCGAGCAAACAGCCAAACGATATGTTCCCAGCTATATATATCTATATATATACATATATAGAGATATAGCCATTCCGCTTATATATATTTATGCCCAACATATGGTTCACATGGTCCATGGCGGCGCGAGCTGTGGCCTCGCTGCAGACCGGAAATGTTGCAGCTGCTGCAGTTGTCAGCCAATTCACGTAACCTCCTGCCACGCCTACTGCACTCTACGTGCTAATCAGAGTGTTTTCTTTTTTTTGCAGGAATTTGCAGTCGACTCACCAGCGGTTTCGTTGTGGCGCCATCGACGTCGGCTTCGCTAATTTTCTGGCTGGTCTTCAGTGCGGCAAGCTGCTTGCGTAGTGTGGCAATCTGTTGAGGCAAGTGGCAGAATGTTAAATACTGTGTGTGTGTATATGCCGAAGATCACACTCCAGCCCAGCCCAAGTCGGAGTGCGCAGGAGCCGTCTGCAGGAAGACCCACAAGTGCAGCCTCTGCAGACTCAATGGAGCAACAGCAACAGTAGCGGCAGCATCCGCTGCAGCATCAAATGCTTATTGCTATGCCATGCATCGACTGCAGTGCACTGCATTGAAGCAGCTGGCAGGGCAGCCATCCGTGTAGAGCTATACGTATCCGTATGGCCAGCACTCACCTCGCGATCCTTATTCTCGCACGACTTTTCCAGCTGCTCCTTGAGCACCTGCGTCTCGGTCAGCAGCTCGACGGCCGTCTTGGTGCTCTGGTCAGGTCCACGGTAGTCATCGTCGCCGGGTCCGGCTGTGTCGGCCAGCACCTCCTGGGCCAAGTTCGTCAGTTGTCCTTTGATGGTGTTTAGGCTGTTGTTTAGCCACGACATGCTGCCTGCTGTCTGCGTCCTGTTGGTCAACGCTCTCTTGCTCTGTGTCCTATATATTGCTCGATTCTATATTCCTTAGATTAAAAAATAACTAATTTATAATTTTGCGTGGCACAAGAGCTGCTTCAGCTGATTATTGTTATTGTCACCGTTTGTATCGATAGTTGCTCTAACGATATATCGATCGCTGCCTACCAAAATGCTGGATGCTGTGAGGCACAGATGTCAGCTTACCATCTTTAGCTTCTAAGCATTTCTTATTTTGTTTATTTATCTAAGCCTCACATTCACCAGAAATTCGCAGTGAAATGTTAAATTATATGTATGTTCATTTAATCGTATTTAGTAATGCAAATCTTTAAATGAAGTCGATGGTGCAGCTTTCAGAGTATTTTCCCTTTCAGAACTTTTCTTAATTCAATCAAAATACAATTTTATTTTATTTATTTTATATAGTTTTATATCTCTTTTATTTTCCATTTTATATTTTACAATAATTCATTTAAAAAATAATAATTTTTCAAATAAATATTTAAATAAATTAGCGATTGAGCGCTTTTGGCGGCAAAACGTAGTTCCCCTCTTCTTTTCAATCAACACATGCGTAAAGAGAGAGAGCGAGAGAGAGAGAGAGTGAGAGAGCGCCAGCAATCGAACTATCGTAACGTAATCATAATTATTCCGATAAGTTGTGCCCATCACTAGTCGCGGCACTATTTACTTAGATACATATATATATTTATACACATATATATAAACACACACATGACATCTTAATAAATAGAAATGAATAGAACCATACGACCTCGGATACTAATAAGTTCCTTAAAGGTAAGTAATACGTAGCCAAACCCGTTTCGGGGACCGTTACTAACTTGAATGCACATTGCCATTCAGCACTGGCCACGCCGCCATGCAGCTGACCAGGCACAGCCACGGCCCGAAAAGCATACTGCGTGCGTTGGTCTTACACAACCGCCGGATCCGCGGTCGGTGAAAACGGACTATGTTGGCCCACCGGATCCGAAATCAAATTTGCGGCCCTATGTGCGCCACTACGACGAGAATGAAACGGAGTTGGCCAAGAAACTACGCTTGCTGCGCATCGAAGTCGAGAAATGGAATATGGATTTCTGGACGAAGCACAACACACGGTTCTATCAGGTTGGTTATACCTGAAGTTCACTCATATCAGAGTGTAAGAAAGAGAGAGAGAGAGACAGAGAGGAAGGCATGGCGTAAGACATACGCATCAAGTCTACGTCTTTTCATGCTATCTCTCTCCCACTCACACACACACACGCTCTCTTTGGCGCCTTCTCATTTGAATTCATGTTTGTTTGCAGGAAAAAGAGGATTTTATAAAATTACACAAAGCGAATGGAACCGATGAGATTAGCGCCGATGAAATGAGTGTTTTTTATAAATCGTTTTTAGACAAAAACAAACGCCTCCATATGATGTACAATATTTCGTGGTATTTGAAAAATTTCGACATGCTCACGCTGGCGTTTGCCGTCGAAGTGCAAAACTTGCTGCACCGACTGAGGAGAAAGTCGGAGGCCACATCCAGCCACACTCCGGCACAATCGACAGACAAACAACGTTATTAACTTTAAACAAAAGTATATATATATAGATATTTATATATATATACTATATATATATATTATTTAATGACAATTCGGTGTACATACAGTATGTAAATTGTTGAAATTTAGTTCACTACAGAGAAAACAAAGTTTATGTAAATATTTTATAAATAAACAAAGATCTTATATATGAATATATATATATATAGATATACATATGTATAATATATATTTGTATATAATATACATATGTATACATAGGTTTATATATATCATATACATGTACATCAAAGTTGTTAAATTGTTTTTAAAGTGTTTACATTTACTTAAGAACTAAAGATACACTTGAATTGGATAAATTTATGTTAAGTTTATAGAAAAGAAATTAAGTAAATAAAATACATTCAGTTGGCGGATGTACATTAAATAAATATTCTCTGAATTCTCTTCATTTTCTCATCTGTTCTTTCTCTTATACAGTCTCTCGTAACAGCAAAAAAAATAATATAATTAATTAAATAATAATAATAAAAATATATGTATATAAAAACGAACGAAGGCACACCCAGCCTGCTCTTGACGTTAACAGGATTCGGGCAGAGAATGTACATATACATATATATATGTATGTATGGATGTATGTATATATAGAAATAAAGAGATATATATGTATACGAATCATCAAGTAACATAAAATACATGTTTAAAATTTTTAACTACAAATATTTTATGCGTGAAAATTTTCATAATTTCTTATTTTTTTTTTTGTTGATGCATTTTTTGTTTGTTTTTGCTTTTGTTTTGCTTTCTGTTTTTGTTTAGTTAATTATACTACAAAACACGTTTGGCTTATGAGCAATAGGATACAAATTAGCTACAATTCACATATATATACATATTTATATATATACATATATATGAGCGGATACATGCATAATATATGTACATATATACTGCTTAAAGAATATATACTATTTTGATGATGTGTGTCTGTGTGTTGGTGTGAGTAACAACAAATGAAATCAAATTGTGTTCACTGGGCAAATGGACAGCAGCAGCAATCGAACTCCATTTGCTGCTGTCGATGCTTAAGGTTGTTGTGGGTGCTAGTGCTATGGTTGTTGTTGTTGTTGTTGTTGTTGCTGTGGTTGCTTAGTTCATATTTAATTCATCCACTTGCGACAATTGGGCGCACCACAAGCGCAGGGTATCTTGTGCGCATCATCCTCTATATCGAACTTGTAATCGTACGAGAGCTGATAAAAAAGGAAATTATTAATGGATATATTACAAGATTTAATAGATATTCCCAACAGACCTCCTCGCCGCGATAGATTTTACGCTTAGCAAATATTATGATGCGCACATCACGATCGACCTCAACGATCTCGGTCACACAATTTGGATTGCAGGAGTGATTGATGTAGCGCGCCAGGCCGCCGCTCAAGGTGGCATCGACAACGCGATCCTCATCCAGGCGGAACATATAGATGCCACGATTCTGTAAACATATAGCCATATTGATATATATATATATAAATATAGTGAGAGAGAGCGTTTACTCACCTTTGACTCGTACTGTTTCTCGCGTATCTCCGACACCTCCGTGCGTATGACCTCGCCAATGTACTCAATGATCATCGTATGCTTCTCGATGTCGCGCGCTGCATACAAGCCCAGGCCCTGGATCTTGGAACTGAATAAGAGAAGACAGTTATATAAGTCATATATATATATTTTAGATTGTTGCTATATAGCTTACCGCGCCAGGTACACATTGTTGCGCCACTCCTGCTTCATCTTCTTGTACTGCGAGCTCTTGGAGTGAACAAATTGCTTGCTGTACGGGCAGGCCACCTCGCCCGCGATGGCCGCCGAGTTGGCCATGCGCTGGGTGCTGCAGCTGCCGGCGGTGCGCTGGGTGTGCGGCTTGCGCCAGACGAGCAGCTGTCGCTGCTTGGGCTCGGTGCGCGCCGCACCGGACGGATTGATGGCTAGCGGGAACTCAAGCAGCGGGTTGCGTCCGTATTTGAAGCGATAATCGGTGAGCGTCTCGATGCCGGGCAGACTCTCCAGGATGCGCACAATCGCCGGCTCCGTCAGCCCGAACAGATCCTCGCCGCTAATGTGCTGCGGGAAGAGCTGCAGCCACTTGTGGACCTTGCGCAGCCGCTGTATGGGCTGCAGGATCTGCTGCCAGACGGCCGAGGGTGTGCTGTCCCGGAACTCACGATCCGGCTCCTTGTCGTTGCCCTCGTGCACCTGAATCCGGAACTCCGGCCGGCACCCGACCTCGGCAATGCTGCAGACATAGCGACACCGCCGATTCGGCCGTCGCACGCACCAATAATAGCGACTCTAGAGGATGAGTAAAGGTGACTCCATGATCAACTGTCACAGCTGAGGGTGTTGAGTCTACTTACCACCGCGTAGCCAATGGGATAGATGTAGTGTGGCGTATGGAAGGCCTCCAGCTGGTGGGGCAGCAACTGGCCCACGTTAAGGAAGGTCATGTTGCCCACGCGCAGCAGATTGCTCAGCTCCGAGTAGTGCATGACGGTGGCCACCTGCCGGTTCTCGTCCCGATCGACGAACACCCGCCGATGCACCACAAACGAGCTGAGCTCGTTCTCGGTGACGCCCGAGGAGCTGTTGGCCGCATGGGCGCTGCAGTGGACCGACTTGTTCTTGTAGAAGATGCACTCCTCCTTGATGGCGCAGGGCAGGTGATAGAGATTGCTGCAGCGCGCCTTGAAGCACTTGATCGTGGCGCCCAGCTGATGGCAGGCGCTGCACGCCTGATTCAGACCGAGCTGCAGGGCAGTCGGAAAGTTCATCAAAGCGCCGGAGACGGTCTCATATACATCGTCCGACCAGAGGGCGCAGTTCAAATGTACCTGGAATCGTGGAGGATAGACATATATGTATATCAGTTTGCCCTGAGTCTGGATCCTGGATCCTTGATCAACACTCACCCATTTGTCCACGTCAAAGTTGAGTAAGCGCGAGGGTCCGTCGGCCTTGCCATCGCCGCGCTGATTGCAGAAGACGCACTGCCGCAGATCCTCCAGCGTGTCCGCATTGAAGTCCGTCTCCCAGACGGTATTGTTCGGCGCCGTCGCCTCCTGCTCTTGCTTAATGGCCGCAGACTCCGCCGTCGGCGCAAAGCAATCGGCGCTGAAGTATTTGATGATGCACTTGCGCTTCACTGCCGGTGGTGGCGGTGGCGGCGGCGTTGGCGTTGTCGCTTCGCTCTGGGATTGCTGTTGTTGTTGCTGCTGGGATTGTGGCTGCTGCTCCATCTCCACATCCTCGGGCTCCACCTTGTCAATGGGCAGCATGGTCATGAGCATCTCCTGGGCAGAGCTTGTTGTTGTTGTTGTTGCCGTCGTTGTTGTGGTTGTTGCCTCCTCATCCGTTGGCTCCTCCTTGCCGCGCCACTTGTACTGCGCATAGCAGCTGCGATTGCAGAAGTAGGCGTAGGGCGGCGGCGAGGATTTGCGCGGCAGCAGCGAACGCAGCATTGCCAGCATGGGCGGCAGATGCTCCTCCGGCAAATTCTGCTGCGGCACACGCAGCCCGAAGGCGGCGATCACGCTGCCGCAGCAGCGGCACAGCTTGCGCTGCCCGGTGAGTATCTTGCGCAGATTGCCCTGACTAGTGATGGCAGCCGATGGTGACTGCGACTGTGACTGCGACTGTGACTGACCCTGGCCCGACTCCGGCTCACTGGGCTCCTTCGTCTTGTCCGCCGTGGAGGCATCGATCAGCTTGCAGGTTAAGGCGGGCGTCAGATGCAACAGATTCGCCAAGTCACGCAGCACGCCGGCAATGTTGTCCGTTGCCGATGTGTGCAGCGAGAGTATCACGTTTTGGTTCTTCTGCTGATAGTTGTTGTTGTTCATGTTGCTGCCGCTGGCAATGTTGTTGTTGTTGTTGCTGCTGTTGTTGCTGCTGCTGCTGTTGTTGTTGTTGTTGTTGTTACTATTACTGCTGCTGTGGCCGAGTATGAGGCCCAGCTCCTGCTGCTGCGCCTTGCGCAACTCCTCCGCACAGCCGCGCATCAGCGTCGAGACCGGCGCACGCATTGTGCCCGCGTCCATGGCCAGCGCCACGGGCGACATGCGGCCCGGCGCACAGCGCTGATTGCTGTGCGTATTGAGCAGCACCAGGCCCGGATAGCGACTGAGCCGTGACCAGGCCACGGGCCCATCCAGACGCATGTTCACTGCCTGTTGCTGTTGTTGTTGTTGCTGCTGCTGCAACTGCTCGACGAGCTCCGTCGTCTCCAGATTGCAGTCGCGCACGACCGTGATGAGGCGCTGGAGTCGCTCGCGCGGATTGCGCTGGATGTGCGTGGAGAACTCCTGGTCGTAGAAGTCATTCTGTATGCTCGACAGCGAGCTGACGCCATTCGAGCTCAGATTGTTGTTGTGGTTGTTGTTGTTCAGGCTGGCATCGCCGCTGCCGCCGAAGCGTTCGCTGTCGTACAACGACTTGATACTCGGATGCCGCAGATTCCCAATGCGTCCGAGCAGCTGCTCGCAATCGATGCTGCCACTGCCACTGCCACTCCCACTGCCACTGCCTCCCTCATCCAGCTGGCGCTGCAGCTGGAGGGCACGCGATAGCGCCTTCAGTTTGCCGCCGCCGGCGGCGTTGCCATTGCCATTGCTGCCGAAGCACGGCCCGTGGCCGATGAGAAAGTTGCGATTGAGCAGCGGCTCGAGCACCTGAAGCGGCTGCATCTGGCGTATGTGCGTCATTAGCTTCTCGGTAAATGCATCGTGATCCTCTTCGACCTTGGAGAGCTTGCGCACGCGCTTCTTCAGCATGGGCGAGCCCATGCCCGAGTTGCTGCTGCTGGAGGTCAGTAAATGCCCGCCGCTGGCCAGCGCACCGCCCAGCTGCTGGCTGCCCGCCACATTGCTCAGCTGGACGACAGCGCCCGTGGGCAACGGGCCGCCAGGCATGTCCCGCAGGCTGCTCGCAGCGGCAGCAGCGGCCGCTGCAGCAGCCGCCGCAGCTGCAGCGCCAGCAGCAGCATTGGCGTTGCTGCGTCGCGGTCGCTGAGCCTCGCGCTTGCGTCGCTTGCGCTGCTCGACGGCCTTGGGCTCGGCGGAGAGTGCGGTTGTGATTGGTGGTGGCTGTGGCAACATCTGTTGTTGTTGTTGTTGTTGTTGCTGTTGTTGATGTAACTGATGTTGTTGTTGTTGCTGGTGTAACTGATGTTGCTGTTGTTGCAGCTGATGTGATTGCAGCTGTTGCTGTTGCTGGTGTTGCAGCAGTTGTTGTTGCTGTGGTTGTTGTTGATGTTGTTGTTGCTGCTGTTGGTGCTGTAAAAGTTGTTGTTGTTGCAGCTGCATTTGCAGCTGTTGCTGCTGTTGATGTTGTTGCTGCTGCAAATGCTGCTGCTGTTGCTGCTGCTGTTGTTGCTGCTGTTGTTGCTGCTGTTGTTGTTGCTGCTGTTGTTGTTGTTGCTGTTGTTGTTGCTGCTGTTGTTGCTGCTGTTGTTGCTGCTGCTGCTGTTGTTGCAGCTTCTCATATGTCGCTGCTGGCGTTGCTATGCTGCGCGCCTTTATCAGCTCATGATCCACATTGTTGCTATGCACCAAAGCAATTTCGCTTTTTATCTCCTTTTCCTCAAGGTGTTGTTGTTGTTGCTGCTGCTGTTGTTGCTGCTGCTGTTGTTGTTGTTGCTGTTGTTGTTGCTGCTGCATGGGCAGCTTGCGTTTCAACACCTCGCTGTTGATCATGTTGACATTGGCTGGCTTCTCCTGCAGCTTCCAGTTGTCCGGCAAATGCGGCGTCTTCTCCGGCTCCGGCTGTACGGCGTGCTGCGACTCGTCGTTGAGCTTCATCGGTTCCTTGCTGGGCTTTGTTGTTATGGAAATGGTCACATTCGAAACGTGGCCCGTGCTCAACTCATACGAGGGCGGCGGCGGCAGTGGCTCCGCCTTCGCGCTCGACTCCACGAGCAGAGCGGGCAGCTTGTTCGTTACGGCGGGCAGGGCGGCGGACGTAACTTGTGTTGCTGCTGCTGCCGCTGAGGCAGCCACTGGCGTGGAGATGAAGGAGGTCTCCTTGGATACTATTTGCACCGATTGCTTCAGCTGCGGCGCTGGCGGCGCAACGGCAACTGTTGCTGTTGTCGCTGTTGCTGCTGCTGTTGTTGCAGCCGTTGTTACTGCTGCTGTTGCTGCAACTGTTGTTGTTACTATTACTGCTCCTGCTGCCGTTGCTGCAGCTGCTGCTACTGCTGCTGCTGGTGCAGTCTCCTGCTCGACAACTGCCGGAGTGGGCGTGGCCGCCTGACTAATCGCCACCATCGTGGCCGTTGTTGTTGTGATGGTGTTGCAGCCGCTGCTCGTGCTGTTGTTGCTGCTGCTCACCGCCGCCGGCACGGGCGGTATAACCGGCCGTGCCAATTGCGCCTCCAGCGAACTGACCATGCCCATGCTCGGCGCACGCACATTGATGACCTTGCGCGCGGACAGCGGCGCCGACGTTATCGAAATCTGCTGCAGATTGTGGGTGTTGTTGGTGTTGCTGCTGGCGCTGTTGCTGCTGCTGTTGTTGCTGCTGCTGCTGTTCTGGAGCAGCTGCTTGAGCAGCGCATTATTGGAATCATCGACGCGCGTGTGCAGCGTAATCCGCTTCTCTGTGGTGTTGCCCAGTTGTGGCTGTTGTTGTTGCTGTGGTTGTTGTTGCTGCTGCTCCTCCTGCTGTTGTTGCTGCTCGGCTGGCGACTCCTTGTGACTGTCGACTGGCGCCGAGGCCTGCTTCACCAGCAGCAGCTTGGGCTTAGCTCCCTCACTCTCCCCGCCGTCGGGCTTCAGCTCGTTCAGCTTCACCGCCTGCGCCTTCAGCTGCAGCTTGCCCACCGTCTCGGCGTCCAGCGTGCCGAAGGGCTGCATGCTCGCTGACGTCGTTATCATCTTGGGCTTCTGCTGGCCCATCGCCGTCTTCGAGACCACCAACGAGATATTCTTCTGTATGGATATGATCGGCCGGGTGCAGAGTGTGGCTCCAGTCGTCGGCTTGGGCAGCGCGTCCTCCGCGCCGCCAGCTGCCACCTGCTGCTGCGGCGCCTGCTGCTTGAATATGTTGATGCTGGGCGTGCAGTGGAGCTGGCTCTTGTCCAGCGGCTTGATGACCACGCTGTTGATCTTGCCGAACTCGGTGCTCACCTCGCCGCCATCCATCGACTTGCTCTTGTTCAGCAGGATCTTCTGGATGTTCTCGCTGTAGGTAATCGTCTTCGGCTGCGGCTCGTGTGTGTCGCCGTCGTGCGGCTGCTTCTCCGCCTGCAGCATGGTGAAGGTCTGGCCCGAATTCGTTGGCGTTATGGTCACAATGCTGCCGGTGGCGGGCGGCTGTTGCTGCTGCTGTTGCTGGATCTGGAGCTGAAGGTGTTGCTGCTGCTGCTGGAACTGCAGCGACATCTTCTTGCTGACCACCTTGGCGGTGACGATTTTGGTATTCGCAGGCTTGATCTGCACATTGGCGAAGGAGACTATTGTCGTAGGATTCTTCCGGGACTTGACCAGTTTGAGGTTCAGTTGTTGCTGTTGCTGCTGCTGCGGATGTTGCTGCTGATGCGGATGCTGGTGTTGCTGTCCCGCGACCGTTGCCGTTGTCACCGTGCCCGCCTGCTGTTTGCTCTCCACAATGGTTGCACCACCCGCCGTTGTGGCACCGCTCGCGCTCATGAACTGCCCGCCTTGGAGGATCTGGGGCTTGAGCAACGGCACCGATATCATCTTGTTGCCAATCGACACCTTGGCCGTTGTCTGCGTGCCCTCCGCCAGCTTCTTGGCATTCACCATCACCTGCTGCCCCTTGTACTTTGTCTGGAAGCTGACGCGATTCAGCAGCGTTGTTGTCGCCGTCGCCGTACCCGTGCCCGTCGCTGTGCCGCTATTGAACATGTTGTAGCTGCCCGGCTGCAGCTGAGCGGCCGTCGTCGACTTGTTGCCTGTGACTATGGTGGTGCTGCTGGCAGCGATACTATTGCTGCTGCTGTTGCCGCTGTTGTTGTTGTTGTTGCTGGTGCTGGCATTGTTGTTCGTAGCAGTTGCTTCGTGTGTTGCCGCTGGCTTCAGCTCGGCCGTTGTGGTGGACGGCAGCAGGACATAGTCCAGCTCCTGTATGGTCACCGTCTTGCCCAGCTGCTGCTCGCTGCTGTTGCTCGACGGCTGCTCAGCGCTCGGCTCGATCGAGATAATGGAGGCCGTCGAGGAGGAGGAGGAGGAAATCGATGCGGTTGTGACATCTTTTTTGGTAAAGCTGGCATAAGCTGCAATGCATGTGCACAAAGATATCAATTAAATATAATTTTAGTAAATGTGTTTTTCTGTTCCATCCAAACTCACTTTGCTTTGGGTTGTTGCTGTTGCTGGTGTTGTTAGTATTGGTGTTGGTGCTGGTGCTGGTACTCGACGACTCATCGGGTTTAATGGCGTTCATTTCACAGACAATTATTTGCTCCTCCCGTGGCTCCCAGCACACGTCGGCACCAGCTGCAGCAGCTGCTTCTGTCTTGGCATTAGTGTGACTAACAAAGTTGCCGCCAATGCTGATGCTGGCTGTAGTTGTTGTTGTTTGTGGCTCGTCCGATGGTAATTTATTGGATGAGGCTGCAGCTACTACCACGGCAGCTACTGTTGCCGTTGCTGCCGTTGTTGTTGCTGCTGCTGCTGTTGCTGTTGTTGTTGTAGCTGTGACTGCACGTTGTTTGGCGGGTAAACTGGTTGTGGGCGTGCATATAACAATATCGCGCTTTATTTTCTTGCGATTCGGATCATCGTTGTCGTCCACACTGCTGCGCTTCTGTATGGATATTGTATTAAAATTGAGCGCTGCCGTTGCAGATGTTACACGTTCGGGTTTCGCTTTTTCGGCGGCAGCAGCCGCAGCAGCAAGCGATGTTGTCACTTTCGATATATTCATAACAACAAACTAAGCGGCCAAACACATTTAAACGCTAGCAATTGTTGCTCAATGCACTTGGATATGGAGTTCTATTTGTTTGTATGTACATATAGAGAATGTTTCAAAACATACACTATTTAGACAAAAAAAAATGATTTTTCGTGTATGCGCAGGGTATCCTAAACTTTAGCCAGTGATAATATATGAAGAAAAATACCACAGTTTGACAGCGTTGCATTTTTCGATAACAATATGTACACACACCCACACGCTAATACAACGTTTCCATCAACACTACCGCAAATGCACACTATATACCTCTACAAATGTTTTCAGCAAGATCTGCCGTAATATATTGCTTTTTATTATCTCTAACTCTTAGATGTTATTATTTTGCTTACTTTTTTCAGCAAATATCGCTTGCCATCATTAAATTCGAAATGCGATAACCAAATATGTCTGGCAGCGCTACAGCAAAACAGTGTTACTCTATTTACCAAAAAAAAAGTATTTATTGTATTAAATTATAATTAGATGTACATAAAAATATGTAAAAAGTTAAGAAAAATTTTTATTCAATTTTTGGAATATATATTCGCTGTTTTGTAGTATGCTAAACAATTGTAAATAATTTTGGAAACTGTTGCGTCGACAGTCTGGCAACGCTGCGCTGATGCAACCATCAACAGAACAAATTCATGGCTTCACGATTATATTAAATATAGATTAAAAACGAAACATGTGGTGCTTAAAAACGGTCACACAACTGTTGAAAAACAGCATAACATGTAAGAGCACATATTAATATGTACACAGCCACATTTTGATTCAACATTCATGCATTTACAGCTGCCAATGTGAGCTACAATTGCGTAGCCGGCCTCAAATATTTCCCACCGCCGATCAAATATGAAAGTATGCCTAGAAATAACTCATTTTTATTAGTAATTGTATATTAAATGAGTCAATTTGTAGATATTGAGAAGGTGGATCGACCCAAGCTGCGCATCATGGACCGCATGCCCCAGCTGCCGCCCAACATTCGTCCGCCCAAGATGCAGAAACGCTTGCGCTACATGCGCGGACCCGAGCTCGTCCACAACCAGCTGCTGCACAAGCAGTACGCGATTATTGCCACGGGCGGTGGTCGGCTGCGTTGGGGCCACTACGAGATGATGCGTCTGACCATCGGTCGCAAGATGAACGTGAACACAATGTTTGCCACATGGCGTGTGCCCGCGCCCTGGCAGCCCATCACCAAGAAGGGTCAGGGCCAGCGCATGGGCGGCGGCAAGGGCGCCATCGATCACTACGTGACCCCGATTAAGGCCGGTCGAGTCATCGTCGAGATAGCCGGCAAATGCGAGTTCGTCGAGTGCAAGGGCTTCCTGCAGCAGGTGGCCAACCAGCTGCCATTCCAGGCCACAGTCGTCTCCCAGCAGATGCTGGACGAGCAGCAGGCCAAGGAGGAGCAACAGGAGCGTTCTAACCAAAATCCCTTCACACTCAAATACGTCATACAAAACAATCTAAATGGTTGCCATCGGTGGCTCTCACCTGTGGACCACAAGTGGTTCGGCAAGCACTTGTAGATCATTTATTTAGCTAAGTAACTGTTTTAATCAAAAATAAACATCTGTTGTGTTTGGCATATAAATATAAACTATAGGTAGTTTCATTTAGTCAGCGTCTACTGTACACAGGCAATTTGTTACCATTTACAAGTGCTGCAAATTTGGCTGTATTTAGCTAGTAAATGGCATGTTCTCTTATCGATAGCTAAATCAACGATATTCATGCGGTCCCATCACAAGCAGTTAAGTTGCTAGAATATTGCTGAGTCTAAAAGCTAACTAAATTGATTATTAGGCTCATGAAATTATCTGATAAATAACATAAAACATACTCTTCAGCCATTATTAAAGTAAAAGTAGCTTTTTTTGGCATTTCTGTCGACTAGTTGATCTGGCAGCACTGCGAGTTACTCTGCAAGTGTCAAAAGTTATCGATAGCACATGTGCCCTGCCAGTTGTTTCAAACTGTTATCGTTGCCATTCAAATCAAAAAGAAAGGGAAGGCAATACAGATTCAAGTTGAAAAACGTTTTTGTTTGTTTTTAATTTATGATTCTATTGCAAACATTCGTTTAATTTCCATTTTTGTTTTGTGTATATGGGTAATATGTAAGATTTCGCACTTTATATATGTTTGTTCTGCTTTATGTTAATATATAATGTAATGTGTGTATTTTAATTGCACGACTTTGTTAATCGCGGTCGTCTCGTCGTCGTCTCGTCGTCTTCGTCTTAGTCATCGATATCTTCTTCATCAGCATGATCATCGTGCCTCAGTGCTTAACAGTCGGTATCGTACCAGGCAGCCAAGTTATTGTTGTCATTGGGTGGCGTGGGCATGGCATCCAAATCAAAGTTCAAAGCGCCCGCATCAATCTCGCCGACATCCATGTCCATGGAGTAGGGCGATGTGGGTGCCCCACCGGGCGGCGCTGGCCCACCGGCGCCAGCACCACCGCCAACGGCATTGCCAGCTGCGCCAGCTCCACCACCTACCGGACTGCTGATTTCGAGACCTTGCATTGAATCTATTGGTAGAGTATCATATCCTGCGCAAGAAGAGAAAGCGAATTCAATGATTAAAGTAAGTCAAAGCAAAAGTACGACGACAAACATCTATATATATGTATATATCTATTGTATAGGTCATGCACTACAAATTTGATATATGCATGTTTCTATATATCTAGAAATATATTTTATTTATCAAAATAGCATGCAAAACAAATGCTGAATCAAACTCAACATAAAGTTAAGAAATTATATTTAGTAAATTTAAAAAAAGTAACAGAAATTTGTTGAGGGCGTCTCCTGTGAGTTTCTCTGTATGTGTGTGTGAGTGAGAGAGAGAGAGAGAGAGTATGGTAAGCATATGTATGTGTGTATAAAGTAACTTTGCTTGCTGGCCTATGAGCAGGAATGAATGGAATGGAACATACGCAGCGACCTGCGTTTCCACAGTTTCTTACACAGATACAAATCTTGTTTGATGTTTCGAGACATTTGAAATTTATAAGCGGCATGTTGGGGATTATAACTAACTGAACAGACGCAAAGAGAAATGAATCTATGCACACACAGACATACATACATATGCATATATGTATGGAGCGCATTTGACATGCAAATTGATGGAGAATCAGTGATTTGGCTAAGGGGGGTGGGGGAGTAACGCCTTCTGCGGCGCATAAATATTTTGAAATATGTCTCAAGCATGAGGATGGTCAAAGAAAAGTTCACATGACGACGATCATCAATATACTATTGGAACTGGCTCATGTGAACTTCACTTTTGTTATCGATGAATTGTGTGTGGGTGGGTGGAGGGAGTGACAACACTTGTGTATTAATCGATAAGACATTGAAATAGATAGATATAATATGCATAACGGTTAAACACTTATCGTTAGATAAGCGTAATATAATCGATTAATAAATCGATCAACGACACTTGTTGAGCAAACGCTTAGACACTTATATATGCTTAAATACTAATTGATTTGATTAATTGATGATGATAACGTATGGCTCCTTGGGGGTGGCTGGGTGTGTGTGGGGTGATTGGTTACGTTGGTTGTTAACTACGGTGAGGAGGTTTGAGGGGGTTCAACTTGGCATCAATTTAGCTTTTTAGTTCATCCACTTTTTGGCATCGCTTGAACAAATAATTAATAGACAGACACACATATATTGCAATTAAATGAGGGCGGGGCAGGGGCAGGGGCGGTGGGGTTAAGACTTGTGATTGATTAGTGTTTGACTGTAGTAGTAGAGAGAGAGAGAGAGATCCTTAAGTAGCCGCAGTGGGCGGAAGCGAGCATACATACCTTGCTGATGGAATGCGCGACCTCCGTGCGAACTGTGCACACTGGGCGGACCTTGTCCGTACAGGCCCTCATATGCTTCTTCGGGTCCAAGCATATCCTGGGATCGTGAACGTGATCGTGATCGTGAACGGTGATTGTGTACGTGTGTTCGTGTTGTCAATTTGTGAGTGTGTGTACGCAGAGTGGGTTGATTGGTGTGTGTGTGTGTGTATTATATATATTTTTTTCAAAATATTTTTATTTTTTTTGGATGGATCAGAAGTGAAAAGTTGTTAGGATATAGAAGAGAGACACAGACACAGAACACGAGTTTTTGTGTTGCGTTTAGCGAGCGAGAGAGAGAGAGAGAGCGAGAAAGAGAGAGAGAGGAGGTGTTTGTTGTTGTTGTTGGTGTTGTGCGTGATGCAAGTGAGAGATCGGTCGATGTGTGTGTATATGTGGTTGGATATATAGTTGTTGTTTGGTTTGTTCGATTTTCGGTAGTTTTTGGTATTTTTTTTTGCACACAAACAAAACATAATGTAAGAAAAAAAGAAACGAAATAAATCAAAATTCAAATTAATTACGAAATTAAAAAAATGTGTAACGGTAATTAGTAAACATATTTAAATTAAAATTTAGCTAAATCATATACATATATATATATATGGTAATAAATCAGGTGTTTAAAATTGACTTTGATCTTAACTTTCGCTTCGTAGTTGATGCAACAATCAAAATTCTACTTAAAAACGATTCGGAAACAATGAAAGTTCGATAATAATAATAATATAATAAGAATATATGTTTCATAATTTGTGTAATATATATATATATATATGTATATATACATATACATATATATAATTGTTTTATATACATGTTCTGCTTACAAATAGTCTCAAGTTATATATATCGTTTTACTACGGTTGTTTTTTATGTACAAATTTGTGGGGTTCGGTGGAACATAATGTATTTACAAACATTGAAATCAAAATCGTAGAGAAATCAAAAGTCTAGAAGTGAGAGACGTTGTTACGCACCTGTAAGTCCGGACCCATGCCGAGGTCGGCGTTGGCCCAGATGTTGTTCTCTTCGCGCAGGAGCGAGTTGGTCAGCTCGATGGAGAGACGCTTCTTGTAGTCCTGCGGCTTGTCCTCGCTCATGCGGAACAGCACGGCGGCGGCATAGGTAGCGACGCCCTCGTTGCGCGAATGCAACAGATCGGTGAGCGGCCCAGTGGCGCCCTCCTGTTCGATGATCTCGGCGCCCTCCTTATCGGCAGCCAGCTCACAGAGCACGCCAGCAGCGACGCGCTGTAAGCAAAGATATTTCATTTAGTTATTTATGTTAACTGTAACTCTAAGCTATGGACTCACCTGAATGTTCTCGATTTCGTTGAAGAGCAAACGCACAAAGATCGGTATTACCGACTGCTGGCGTATTAGAGCGCGATTGTGCGATTCGCGCGCCAGGATATGCAAGGCGCCAACAGTGCCCTCGACAATCTCCTCCATGCGTACGCCATCGGCATAGGCAGATGGCTGCTGCGACCCAGTGGTGGCAATAGACGAACGTTGCTACAGAGGATTCATCACATAAATATATATATATAGCTAGGAGATACCCTGCAGAAGCAGACTTTCTACTTACACGTTCTGTGTCCTGGAATGCACGCATCAGCAGACGCACTAGATGATGTATGGCGCCGTGCTCGCGCAACGGCGCATGATTGGCCGGGCAGAGGGCCAGATTGCGTATGAGTCCAATGACGGCCTTGATTAGGGGCCAGCGCGATGGTGGATGCAAGAGCTTCACAATTACAGACAGGCCGTAGTTGAGACGAACCGCATTCTGTGCGAGCTCCGAGTCGACGTGACGCGAGGTCAGATGACGCAGAGCGCAGACGGCCGGCTCGGTGATCTCCTCGCGATCGCCGGCATTGATGATGGTGCGGACGAGCGCATCGACGCCGCCCACTTGGCAAACGGTCGCCTTGTTGCGCTGATTGTTGCACGTCAAATTCGAGAGTATGCCGGCGGCACAGGTGACCACGTTGACATCCGTTGAGCCCAGGACCTGGACGAGCGACTGCAGCAGCGCCTCCAGTCCCTCCACCTTGGTGGCCGCATCCGACAGATTGCGCAGCGTCCACAGACAGTTCTGGACAAGACGTGGCGACATATTGCCCAAGTGCATGGCCAAAGCCTGCATGCCGCCAGCGTCGACAATTGCCGGCTTGTTGCTGGAGCACACCGAGAGCACCTTGAGCACACGCGATGTGGTCCACAAGAGCTTCTCGTAATCGTAGGAACGCATGATGCGTACCAGCTCATTGGGTCCGCCGGAAGCCAGAATGATAAGCTTGCTCTCCTGATTGCCGTAGGCCAGGATCTGGAGGCAATCGGTGACGATGGCCAAGAACTTGACGTTGTTGCGCTGCAAGAGCGTCACCATCTTCTGGAGGCCACCGGCCAGACGGACGGCCATCTTGGAGCCATCCTGGTGCAACAGTAGGTTGTGGAGCGTGGTGATCGCATAGAAGAGCACACTCTCGACGGGCGAGGAGAGCAGCTTGACGAGGGCGGGGATGCCGCCGCTCTTGAAGATGGCCAACAGACCCTGGCGATGATGGGACAAGTTGTGGAGCGTGCCGACAGCTGCCTTGGTGCTCTCCAGATCGTTGCTATTCGAGATGGCGCGCACGAGAGCGGCCACCATCTGGGGACTGTTCATGATGGCGTGCCGAGAAGCCTCCTTCTTGGACAGCTGATGCACCATCATGGCTGCCTGGGAGACGACCACCTGATCCTCGTCGTTCAGCAGCTTGATCAGCTCCGGTATGGCGCGTGTGGCCAGCTCAGCGTCGTCCTGGTAGTTGATCAAATTGACGACGGCATGCTTCAGCATCTGTGAGGGCTCCGACAGCCGTTGCACAGCGGTTGGCTGCTGTGGATCAAACTGTGTTGAGGGTATCTCGATGCCCTCTTCGAGCGTCTCGGGGAACATGGCGGCGCGTACGCGTTGCGACCGGGTCTGGCTCAGCTGTTGATTCATATCATCCACCTGATCCTGTGTAAAGTTCTGCGGAAATCCCGTGTCCAAGTCGAACATCAGCGGATCACCCTCCATCTCCTCATCCTCCTTGCCGGACAGCGATGGCACCTGGGTGACGGCGCCCGAATGTATGCCGGAATCACCCAAATACGAGCTCTGTTGCCACATCAGTGTCTGCTCCTTGGCGGACACCATGGGCGGCAAATCCGGCGGATTATATTGATTGTTATGGGACACTGGGAAAGATGGGACAGATACGGTAAGATATATAGAGGGCAAATCTTGACTAGAAGATAACTAAGACTATGTTCGACGCATTATCCTTAAACAGGACACACCCAATTCTTGTATATAAGACATATAGAGGAAGACGTGGACAAATTGAACATCCAGGCGCACTTGAGGCAAGTCCTATCACATACAAAAGGCATTATCCTTTAACAGGACACCATATGCCATTAGATCCTGTCAACTCAATAGACTTGAAGACACTCAGCGAGGAGCACACATTTTTATTGGATTTGTATTTCCGTTGTGGAAATATCAAGTGCACTTCATGGCTAGGATTAAAGCACAGAGCAAAACAGGACTCTCGCTTCTCCCTCTCCCTCTCTCTCTTTTGCTAATGGGTTAAAGAGGAGCTGGGCGCAAAGGCGCTGTCTGGCTTCTGTTGTCGGATTTGAAATGCGACACGAATGACAGCGAAAAAAATAAAAAGGCGCAGAGTGGAAATAGAAATGCGACAGGACGGCTGGCTGCAGGACATATTGTCAAAGCGACGGCTAAATTAAAAGAAACATGTTTATTAAGGAATATATATATATATATATATATATATATATATATATATATATATATATATATATATATATATATATATATATATATATATATATATATATGGCATGGTATATATGTATATAAAGACGTGTGTCGTTTGTGTCTGAACGAGCAATCAAAGCCAAAAAGCGCTACCAGGACAAATGACTCAGTGTTACAGGGGGTTGATGCTGCTCAGCAGTCTCTATATATGTATATATATATATATATAGAGACATCGTATATAGGGCTGTAATCGAGCTCCAAATGGGCGTTGGGCGTTTTGTTTGCCACTTTGGCTTAATTATGCCCGCTCAGCAGTTCGCTTTGTTTTTGTGAATTTGCGCTATTTATGCGCTGCAAACTGGCAGGTCCTTGAGGCCTCCTTAACGGCTCTCTATTCATGCATGTGTGTGTGCATTTCCCCAGATCGATTAAACGCACTTTGTGCACCATAACGCCCCACTCAGTCGACGTCGCTCTAATTAAATTTTGCAGCAAAAATCAGCAAAGAAATCCCAAACGTGCGCCCGGGCCAACTGAAGTAGCAAAAAAAAAAAATACATACATACCATACATATGCATTTACATATAGCTAGCAGAGTTAACGAGGGTGTGGGAGTGAGACGGCGTGCTGAAACAGCAAGAGTGCACACGCATACGCACAAGTACACACACACACACACACTCCCACACGAGCCGAACCAAACGAATTGCAAATGAAGTGGCAGCAACAACAACAAGCGCAAGCAGCAGAAGCTGTGGTTGAAGCAAAAGCAAAAGCAACAACTGCCGTTACAAAGCGCAATTTGCAAAGGCAAAGCGCAAAAGAACAAAATGAACAAGCTGCCAGGGATGGCCGCACTCAACCAGAAGGAGAGATGCATTACAGCGCAAATAAAAAAGAAGAAAAGGGAAAAAAAAGAATTACTGACAAAAGAACATAAACAACAATGGCGTCCGATAGATTCAGTGGAGCGAGCTAGCTCACTATTTGTTGTTTGCTCTATTCGATTACAACAACTACGCCTTTGCCTAGGCTAAATAATCGTTTGTCAATGGCCATTGAGGCGAATTTGTGCTGATGCAGCCCCGCCCAGCCCTTGCCACTGGCCTTTTACAGTTGCAAGGCGAGCACAAAGTGCATCACTAAAGAGAACTTCTTTAAACAGTTGCAGTTTGTGAGCAATTGAACTAGTTTCAAGATTTGGAATTGCTTAAGCAGTTGGAGTTGGAGTTTGTTCAACAATAAATGAATAAATTGCAATTTACTATTTATTTAGACTTACTTGTACGGTTCTGGGCTGGCATGTAACTCATCTTGGTGATTTAGGCGATTTACACCACACCTAAAAATA
The DNA here is from genome assembly GCA_961210405.1 of Drosophila mercatorum. Taxonomy (NCBI): domain Eukaryota; kingdom Metazoa; phylum Arthropoda; class Insecta; order Diptera; family Drosophilidae; genus Drosophila; species Drosophila mercatorum. Next base: position 14,555,073 of record CAUIUS010000001.1, read on the forward strand.
AAAGAAAATACAGTTTAACATTAGATATTTAATACAAAATAGTTTAACAGGGGCAAACGCTGTAGATAAATGCGATTTCTGTACTTTTCTCTCACTCTCTCTCTTTCCACCGGCTAGCTACCTGTATATGTATGTATGTATACAACTAGTACATACATACATACATACTTCAAAATATGCTTAATCGTGTCTTTCATTCAACAAATTTCCAAAAAATTAAAGTAGTTATTATGAATGTATAAGCATGTCTGTATGTATTAACATTAACATTGACATACTCTTTGGCGTGAGAGCTCTGCTGACTCAAGTTTCAGCAGAAGAAAACGTGAGATGGAACACTAACTCCCTCAACTCACACATTGACAATAGCAGGTAAGACGAGCATCGTTATACTGTATAAGCTAAAACACACACACACACACATGCATACAGCTTGCGTGCATGTATTGGTGCAAGCAAACATGTATTTCCGTTTTGAGACGTTGCGGCGCAAACAAAATATGCTAAGGTGCATACTTTAGATAGTGCGTACATACTTATGTATGTGTGCATGAGTGTGTGTGTGTGTGTGTGTGTCTGCATGTAGGGCAACAAACGTAGAAAATTACCTGCAATGCGAAGAGCACAGCTACAAACCTGACGCACTTGAACTACGCAAGTTCTAAGAACCAATTTTAATTTCAAATTCACAATTTCCAATTATTCTTTTTAATAATTCACAGAGAAAAAAAAACAACAAAATATTTTCACTTTGCCTATTTACTATTTTTCTTTCTTTTTTTGTGGCAAGCCTTGTACTGGTTCTAGGCACACGCAGCCAAAGAAACGAACGACCAGCACCGTACGAAGCAGACAAGTGACTGGAAAACGATGAGAACGACGCCGTCGTAGCGGCCGCGTTGCACGCATATACATACATACATATATTGTGCAGCGAGAGTGAGCGAGATCTATCGAGAAAGAGAGTGGTAGAGAGAGAGAGAGAGAGACTGTGTGTACATAAGTACACAAGACAGAAACTCCAATGCAGCTTAACAGTGTTGCCATATGCTGCGAGATACAAAATGGTAATAAAATACATATTTACATACATATTCTTGGAAATGGTTTCTTTCTGGCTTTGATTATTTTTAATGACAATATTCAATAATAATGACGGACATTAACACATATATTACAAAGTAAGACTTTCTATATATACAACTATATGGTTTGTGTACATGTACATATACATACATATATGTACGTAGGTATGTACTTATGTCTTATGCTGCGCAGAAAGCTGGCAGCTCCCTTCTGCACGCATACATATACATGAATACATATGTATGCAATACACAGCATAGAAATACATAGTTGTCTTCATTCTAATGTATAAATACATAATAAATTAATATCTTATTCACAAAACAAATAAATATCACTTTTATGGCTGGCTTTGTTTATGTTTATAACAATTTAAACATGGAAGCTCCATATATAAATACATACATACGCAAGTAACAGTGTTTATGTATGACTGTGTATGTGAAGATACCACACCCCCGCGCTGATTGCTTGTTTCCCTTGCACGAAGCAGCTTTCTTACGTTTCTTTTTACACAAATCTTGTACTTCAACATTTTCATTTAACATTAAAATTGCTTAACTTCATTTACTTACCGCGTCAATAGGAATTTAGTCTGCTTAAAAGCAGGTTTTATATATTTTCACGCACTTAAATACACGAAAATTACTAAATATTTTCCAGCGAAAACTAAGTATGTGTGTACATAGAAAAGACCTGCAATACCTTCGACGATACTATCGCTCGATAGGTTAAGCTATCGCAATTCTTTAACTTACTATCGATTACTTAATGTACTCGATACAAACGTTATTTTTATTACTTTTTTTCAATATTTATTTTGAATATTCAGAATGTTTGATATGTGAATTGAAATTCCATTAATTTTTGTGAATAGTATAAATTATTTATCAGCTGATTACCTAGATTTGTATTTACGTATGTGTGTGTGTTTGTATTTCATGTGTATGCCCAGAGTATGTCAACAATCAACTTGTTTTCTACTCATTCATTTCTAATATAACAAAATACGACAAATATTTTACTCACCGTGTCAACTACAATATTTCTCTGCTCTAACGCAGGATTTATACACAAACGTATTTGCACCCTATATATAAAGTTTATAAACAATTTCTCTGCAGCAAACACAACTTGTATGTATTAGGGATGGCCTCTTAGGTACTACAACTATCGATAGCAATCGTGTACAAATTGCAATCGACCAATCGCACAGTGGGCAAAAAACAACAGGAAACACATAGGGATGACCAAATAATTCATATTTGTCTTATTTCTTACTGGGAATTCTACATGTCTTCATAATATACGATAGCCTATATTATATGAGCTGCTTAAGGTCTAGGTCTAATTTGATTCATTCATAGTCGCTGCACTTATATTTTCTTGAATAAATCTGAGAAACGCGTCCCGATAACGCTCCATGCCCAGGAATCCATAAATCTGCGAGAATCCAAAATATGCGACGACAGCAAAGCAGACAAAGGCGACAGCCATGCTGCCGATGCAGGCGAAGAAGATCATTAGGACAAAGGTTAATAAAGTACCTGCAATTGGAGTGGATGGGGATTAATGGGAGGATCGCTATAGAGATGTTGGTCAACTACCTTCCAGTACGAGAATGCCCGTAAACGTTATTAGCAAGGTCATGAAGCCGAAGCCAAATATGATTAGCAGAGGCAACAGGAAGACGAAGCTTGCGGCGAGCAAGCAGATCGCGAGATCCGGATGCCGCGCGCACCAGGCGACGGCAGCGTCGAGCAGCTCATTGCCGCCCAGCTCGCTCATAATGAAGTAGACCAGCCGGCGAGCCTGCAGCCCTGTAGAGGAGAAGTTATCAAACAAACGCTTATAAATATTTATATTAAATAAAACTCACATAGCTTCTGCAGCGCCTGGAATAGGCCTTCCATTAGCTGTTCCGGATTGAGTGAGGGCGCGTCCGCTGGGGCGTCCTCTTTGCTGCTTGCGTGCGTATAATTTGATTGTGTCTGTTAATAAATGAGGCATTAAAATCGAGCCTAATTAAGCGGCAAATGCCGGCGCTGCCCCTGCCCGCTGCCCGCTGCCAGGGGCAACAAATGTCATAAACTTCGATTGTGGCGCTTCAAAGTTCAGTTTGATTGTGATTTGCGTGCTTACCATATTCTTGCCGTGCAACGTATTATTGTTATAATTAATCTCTGGTTGCATTTATGGCCATTTTATGTCTCGCATTAGCGCCGATATTTATTATTTTAAATGAATCCTGCCGAAGCCGCAGCAACAAAAGTAAACATTGCCAGCCGCGGAGTTGCCAGCTGGTTCTCGCATGCAGCGCTGCCAGAAGTTTGACAAATTTTAAATTTGTTCCATGCAACGGCCATTAGAGTAGTTCCAGTAAAGAAAACCATTATATTATATTCATTTATTGCATTGTAACAACAGCAACATTTATTAATGAATTATAAATTTTAAGCCATTGAATGGCGGGCGTTCGGTTATGCGTCCCGCTATAATTTGCTCGCCGTGTATGGTCATGCGGCAGCGCCGCTTTGGCGCGTGTATGCAATTCAAATATGTGGCAGCCTCTTGACACTGCAGCGGCATCCAGCCGTACACCTGCGACTCCAGCAACGGATAGTCCGGTGGCGCCTTATGGAATCTATGGCGTTGCGCCTGCGCCGGCTTCTTTAAAATTGGCTGTGGCTCGTACTTGGAATAAAATTTGGAAGTAATGGGATAGACTGAAATACAGAAATACTTCTTTAAATAATTATAATATTTTGCAGTAAAATAACATTAGCTCATTTTCACGCTCTTTTGAATCAGGACTTTAACTAGTTCAAATTTGGAGCTGAACCGATATTTGCTTATCGTTTGAGCTGGGCAATGAATAAGAGAGGGAGAGTAGATGTTTTCGTGCTCGCTGCTCGCTCGCATGCAATTGAGACAGTTTTAGGTGCACTATCACAGTTTTAGGGTCACAAGGTCTACACAAAAATTCCAATTCCAATGCTTGCTGCCGAAGCATATGCATGAAAGGGAAAACATATGTTGCCATGCTTTCTTCTCGCTCGTATGCAGATAGAAACTCGAACGGCACAGTTTGAGACGCACAATCACTATCAGTAGCACATACAGTTTTATGACGACTCCAATTGGAACGACGTTACATACCTACGTTAGACGGCACAAAGGCCTCAGTCAGCCGTATGTGCTTATTGGAATTGTTAATCAGCTCCTTCTCAAAGTCGTAGGGCATCGGCCGTGGATCTCCCTCGAAATGATCGTTGTCCGGATCCTCGCCATCCTCGTCGTTGACGTTGTCAGCGCCTTTGGGCTTCATCCGGCCGGCCAGGGCAACGTCTGTGGCGCGTAGCGTGCCGTCGACGTCTGCGATTGGGATTCGCGCTGCAAGGACACACCTGTCTCCTCATTTATAAAACTTGAACTCATTAAACTTTTGCCATTGTTATTGTTTCTCGTACTTGCGACCGTTATTACTGCAGCCCATGACAGGCAATTTCGCCAGCGCACACACGCACCCACAAATACACATACATATAAATATATATATATGTATGTATGTATGTAAACGCATGCAAATGGCAGCAGCGTGACCTACATACACACACACACAAGCAAACGCTCTCTCGCTGTCTCTCTCTATCTCTCTCTCGCTCAGTCTGACACACGTCACAACTCGTTTTGCCATTTATTATTTTGCAACGGGGACAAAGTCGATCATCATCATCATTATCGTTTATCGCTATCCATGACTGCACAAAAGTTTTCCCTTTCGCTGCTTTCACGTCATTCGCTGTCGTTACGTTTCCGCAAAGCGACACCGAACGCGAACCCTTGAAGTAGGCAGCAATAATACGAAAATAAATGCAAGCAATGACGTAGTCGACTGCGCGCTACCCTGTAGACTGAGAATTTGTGTTGTAAATATTTTTTATGTATAAAATATTGATGAAAAATTAATAATAATAATCAAAAATATATATTTACTAAATATTTATAAATTATTTCAGCTTGATTTATATTATATTTATTTATTTATTTTTATCAACAAATACTTTTAGTATTGCTAATTGCATTTTGGCAAATCGCATAGAAGAGCGATATTTATATTAGAATGGCAATTGCAAAAAAAATATATATATAAAATATTATTTTAATCTACATATAATTTCAATATATTTATACAGTTCAAATTATATATATATATATATATATTTATAAATAGCTGTTCTGGACATTCATTAAAATATTGTTGAGAATCGCAGAGAACGTCGATATGTAAAAATGCATTTCAAAGGAACTGAATCGAATCCAACTTGAAGTTAATTAAATCTATTCTATATATATAAAAGAGCTGACAAGTGGAGTATACCCCAGGTGGATGGCGGGCAGGGTATTGCGAATGGCATTGCGTGCCGCCGCATCAGCCGGAGTCGAAGGTGAAACTTGAAGGAAAACGAAATCTGGAGCCAGGCGCTGGGATTGTGCAATCCTCAGAGCCTAATCGAAGACATTAAATACACCGATTTAATCGGAAATCAAGTCAACAGTCAATCAGAATTAATTACGGCCCGGACAACAAGCAAACACACAGCCGGAAGCACACGCGCTGCTCAGGCATTAATAAATTACATAATAGCATTAACTAAAATCCACTCAACAACTCTAAGCGATTATACATATATAGCTCTATAGATATATATATATATATGTATACCTACTATATCTACAGGATCAGTCCGGCTCTCATATCGGCTCCGGATAGTATTCACGGTAGGCGAACGCCTCGATATACGCCGGCCGGCGGCAGCTGAACAGCTCGTAGGACAGTTTCTTGTGGGCGTGCTTCTCGAGCGCTTTACGGGTCTTCTCCAGGAGAACGGCCTCGTCGAACTTGATGCGCTTCACGGTGGTTTTCCGTAAAATATTCTGCACCAGCTGCGACCACACGGAGCCCGCCTCCTCCTCCGACGGCGGCGGCGCTGGTGGCTGTTGCGGATCTTTCTCTGCCAGCTCCGGTTTAGCGGTGGGCGTGGCACTGTTTGCCAAGGGCGGCATGGGCAGCGGACCCGGCGTCGTCGACGTCGACGTCGACGGCTCCGCCTTGGCCGTATTCAGATCCTGCATGATGCTCTGCAGCCGATCCACCGTCTCGGACATGCGCTTGCGAAAGTCCACGATGCGTCGCGTGTATCTGAAGAGTTCCCGCAGCTCCGTCGATTGCTCTCCGGCTGCGTGCAACGTGCTCAGCTCTTCGGCGCTGAGCAGCGTCTGGAAGAGCTCCAGCTGGCCGTCGCTAGTGCCCGTCATGTAGACGCGATACATGAACTCCTGCATGGCCGTCGTGTTCAGCATGGCCACCGCGTACTCCGTACGGGTCTCGGCTATGGCACGCCGTATCAGCTCCACGCCGCTGTCGTTCCCGTGCAGCTGCTCGTAGTGATCCAGGGTGTCCAGTATGCTGGACAAGTAGCCGCGCATCAGCTCGCTATCGTTGCCGATCTTGAGCAGGCCCAGCTGCCGGATGAGCTTCACGTTGGCCGTATACTGCTGCTCGAGCTCGTAGAGCTGCCAGAGGGTGCGCATGCGGCTCTCGTACTCCTTCTGGGCGGCGATGCCCAGGACGCTGCTGACGCTCTCGTCGTACAGCTGCAGGCCCCGTATGAAGGCCACGTCCATGGTGTAGTTGGCCATGAAGAGCCGGACGTAGTCGAGCGCCTCCTGGGCACTCGCGAAGTGCTCCCGCCGCTGGCCAAAGAAGTCATCCAGATCGCTGACCGTCAGCTGATTGCGCGCGATGGCGCTGATCTCGTCCGTACGGTTGAATTCACGCTCCTCCCGTATCCGCTCGAAGTTGCTGATCAGCAGCTCCGCTGCCGGCTGTTGGTGCTCGTCGAACACCTCGATGTCCACGGCCATGGTGGTCGTGGCGGAGCGATCATTGCCACTCGACGACGTCGGCTCGTAGCTATCGCCCGGCGTGGACGACTCGCAGTGCGGCTGCCACTGGTCCCGGCGGGCCAGGCGCTGCTCGCCGCCGCGCTTGGCGAGCGCACGCGGCGTGAAGGCGGCCAGGTCGAGCATGTTGAAGATGTCGTCCTTGGAGTTGTGGCAGCAGTGCAGGGCGGACATGTCCATGGGATGGGCCTCCGTGTTGAAGACATAGGCGCCCGCCTGCACCACGCACACGTTCTGTTCCGTGTCGAGCAGCTCGCCCTGCCCGTCGTCGCCATCCTGGTGCAGGAAGTTGTCCTCGTCGAAGAGCAGGTACAGATACTTGGTGGTCTCCGCCAGGAAGAAGGACTCCATGCGGTTCTCCTTCTCGTGGGTCACCACATTGCGTATCTAAGGGAAGAAGGAGGAGAAGCTGATGATGTTCCGGGTATATGAGGCTGGAGCTAGTCTTACCGTCGCATAGCCGCACTTGGTCTTGGCACTGAACTCGATCGTCTCCAGCATGTGCTCGCCCAGCTCCAGGAGATACTGGTTCTTGGTCGCCCGGTAGAGGTACATCGCCGACTCGATCAGCTCCGGCCGTAGGGGGTAGACCTCGCGATTGTGGGCCGCCTCGCCGGCCGGAATGTTGAAGAACTCGGGCAGGAAGCCGTACTTCTTCCACACGCTGATGTAGCGCGTCATGGTGCGCATGGCGGGCTCCGTGTCGCCCACGATGCTCAGTATGCCCGGCCAGAAGGACTCAAGCGACTGGAAGACGGGCAGCGTCACCTGGCCCTTGTTCATGCCCACCCACACGTACCAGTCGTCCTTCCGCATGTACTTGTCGATGGGCGTCCGGGCCTCGGTGAAGAGCTCGAGCAGCTCCGGGCGATTCAGCAGGATGGCACCCTTGACCAGGTACTCGAAGAGGGAGTCGACGCCGGCGCCAATGCCCGAGTCGAGGGCCGTCCAGCGTCCGCTCTGCACGTCGATGTGGTTGCCAAAGAGTCCGATGGGCGAGCGACGCTGCCAGAGGGCGTAGATGGCCTGGAGGGCCACCTCCTCGTAGATGCTCTTGCCCGTGAGCCGGCTCAGGGTGCCGAACTCGACCAGGAAGGTGCCCACGCCGGCCGTGCACGTGACCGATGTCTCGCCACTGGGCACGCCGTAGCGCAGATTCACCGTGCCGTACGGCATGCCCGTGTTCGTATCGAAGGCGGGCAACAGCCGCCGGGCCACGTCCTCGGCCATGCGCAGCAGCGGCCCGTTGCACGGCCAGCCGGGCTCCACCTCGACTCCGGCGCGCCGGGACAGCAGATGCGCCGACAGCAGCCCGCCCACAATCCGAATGTTCGTCTCGAAGACGGATACGTTGATGTCCCTATTGAAGTTCATCTTCTCGATGAGCAGCGCATGGACGCGCCGGAACTCCGTGAAGTTGCCCATGGTGGCCAGCGTGTCCAGGGCATCGATCAGCGTCAGGGAGTAGCTGCCCCACGTGTCGTGGCCGTCGCAGGTGAGTGGACGCAGTTCATCATAGTTGCCGGCATACCTCAGATAGCCGTCGTAGGCATGCTGAAACATGCGGCGCACATCCTCACTGTAGAGCAAATACGCATATAGCACCGATTATATATTCATATATTCACCAATTCCTACCGCAACTCCAACTTGCGTGCGCGAGAATAATGCTTCTGGGCGACTAGCGGGGTGGCGAGGCTGAGCAGGATACACAGAGTGCCGACGATGTACGCGCTTTCATAAACTTTTTGCATATTTCAACAGATTCCATGCGTCCCTAATTAAATTATCAGCATCGTGAAGTCCACATAGCCAGCGGAAGCAACGAACGCGATTTGCGGTTCTGGCTACGTAGTCGCAAAACAAAAATCAGCTGTTACCGCTTTTAAGCGGCGTATGCGTGTACTCTGATTAGCAAATATATCGATGAGCACTCCAAACGATACACAATACATCGATATACTGCACGAGATCCACAAAAATATCACTGCAACGGCTATTCCACCACATTCAAATTAAATTTTTAAAATTTAATTTTTAATAATTTTAAATAATTAATAATAATTTTAAATAATTAAAATGTGAAATTATTCTTATTATAATAAACTGACAACAGCAACACATATTAAGTCAAACATGTTTGCAGTATTTTGCTATCGGTATTTATCGAAAAATCCAGTATCGATGCCACAGTTGGAACTCGCCCATTCAAAAGATGTCATCGGTTCGATTAATAACAAAGAAAAGACAAACACACAAAAGTTTACCAACGGCAAAATGAAACAGAGTTCCTTATGTATGTATTTAATTAAAATTTATATAGTTACAGATTGATTTATCGATTTCTTAATACAGCCATATTTGCCGAAGACATGCTGAAGGATTATGGCACATTCATGGAGCAACATGACAGCAAAATGCAATCGTTACGAAAACAAATGCTCAGCAATGGCAGCGAAGAGCAATTGTTGAGCTCTGTGGTGCCGGTCATAGAGATCAAATATATAGAGAACGATAGCACAAATGACAGCAGCTTCAACCTGAAACTAACTGAGCCCGAGCTGCTGGCCAACAAACCGCTCACGACCCTCTCCAATTTGTGCAATCAGTGCAACGATCTGACCAAATCCGCACAGCAGCTGCAGTTGAAGTTCCTCAATACGGGCAATCAGATAGAGGCCCTGCAAATAGCCCTGGGCATCAGTCCGAATATGGGGCTCGAGCAAATCCTGTGCAAAATGAGCACAGCCATTGACTTCTTTTGCCAGGTGTATTTCATGCTGAAGCGATCGATTGTCGTGCTCCAGAATATCTGGACGCAAGTCACTAGCTACGCGTCCTTAGCTATCGATATACACGAGGCCCATCTCTTTGTGAGTAGCCAAGAAGTAACGGCAATTTATCATTTCATTTCATTTATTACGCATTATTATTTCTACGCAGAATGTGTTCGATGCCATGACGGAGCTGCTGCAGCATATTTTGACCTTTAACGAGCTCTCGGAGCAGTCGCATCTCTCGAACAAATGGAGTTTCTACAAGAAATGGCTGCAAACACTGGCCAAGAATGGCGAAACCTTTGAGAACTGCAGCAGCTTCGAGCTCAACGGGCTGACGACGTCGCTCAACGATATAGAAAATGTGATAACTGGCAATATCTTTCAGGTAATCGAGTGCCATACGAAATAACTATAGCCAAACTATATCCAGCTCCTTTCCTAGATATTCTTGCACAGCCTGCTGGAGACCAAGCGACAGCTGAATCTGAAAGACGCCAACGTTAACTACATTACACAACATTCCAATGCGTACTTGCGCAGGCTGCTGCTCTGCATCGAGGCGAGCCAGGCGCACGACTTCAAGCACTATGAGGATCCGAGGTATTTGCTGCGGCTCGCCGCATTCATTTGCGTGCTGCATCAGCTGGGCATCCTGCTGGATGGGAAGCTGCTGAAGAACGCGCTGGACACGCTGATGCGCTATCAACGCGTGCCGCTGGAGCGCAACGTCTATTGGTCGCCGCACGCCTTCATGGGTAAGCACGCCAAGACGCTGGTCAAGGCGCAGGATAGGCCGCAGGACAGCCTCAAGCAATATCACGCCTCGCTGGAGAAGATCAATGCGAACGATGTGAAGAGCTGCCGCCAGCTGGGCACCCAACTGGCCCTGTGGTCGATCAGCGTGCAGCGGGTGTTCGCGGCCGGCACCTTTGGCCAGCTGAAGAGCTTCTCGAAGCTGATCGTCCAGGGCCAGAACTATGCCAACCAGGTGCACGGCCTCATCGACGGCCTGATCAAGCGCCACATCACACTGAGTCTGCCCGTGGGCAAGCCCGTGCTGTTCACCATCTGCAAGCTAATGCAATACCTGCAGATACTGCAGAAAACCTTTGCCGACAATCAAATCCTGTGCATACGCTTCATGAGCAGCCTGCTCCAGTGGCAGAAGCAAAAGATTCATCATCTACTCGCGCTGACCAAGAAGAGCATTGTCGATCTCAAGCTGATGCAGAAGAAGATGAACATTCTGACGACGCTCAAGCTGTCAGAGAAGTCCATCAAGGGCTATCCCAACAAGCGGCAGCTGACCATTGTCAATCTGGCGCTGGACGAGTATCTGGGCAAGGATCGCACGCTGCCAGCCGACAAGCAGAAGCTCCTCAAATCCATCTCGCTGCGCACCCACAATCTCTGTCGCCTGCAAAAACACATGCTGGGCCAGTTCGATGCGACGCAACTGATTAGTGACTACGACGGCCTGACGCTGGCCTCCGATGCCGGACTCAAGGAGTACGTGGAGCAGCAGCGCAATGCCTATCAACTGCAAGTAGGTGCAGCAATATCTTACCTACTTACGACCCATTAATAAGACACATTGCTCTTACCATAGAATCTGTTTGCGGCCAGCAACAAATTGGACAAGAATCTGGGCTTATTCAAGCTGAGTGGCACGCGCTGCCTGACCACGCAGCGGTTGCTGGACTACGAGCGCGACTATCTGGCCAATCATCTGGAGTATCTGCTGCGCATCGAGGCATTGTCGCATCTCTTTCTCAGCCAGGAGCATCCGTTCACGGAGACAACCATCGACTACCGCAACTGCATCGAGGTGTCTGCAACGGAAGTGAACGGCGCTTATAGCATACTCAAAGGTTTCCATTTGCTGCACTTAATATGTGTATAAGTCTCTCAGTTAATAAGTTTGTTCTGCTGTTAGATAATCTTGAGAACTATTTTACGGCCACGTTCTATAATTTGACTACGATTGCGCCACATGACTGGAAGTCATATGAGAAGATGCGTCATCTCGCCTATAAGCTACTGCAACTGCGGCCTGTCGACGACTATTTGCCCAATCAGATAATTGATCAGGTGAAGTATTGTATAGTTTCTAGTGAAAACAGCTAGCAAGCCAACTTATCCGTAACGTTGTAAGCTTTCATACTCGTTATCCAAACATCAACTATATAAATACTTGTTATCCGAGCTATTTGTTGCCTTCTACACCTTTTTCAACTGCCTATTAGTATATCAAATCTATATATAATCTATATATAGTTACTATCCAAATTATCCATAATCTTTATCCATACTCATATTTACCATTACTTTTCTAGGGCATTGACGTGCTTCAGATAATGCGCAATATTCACACGTTTGCCTCCTCGTACGCCTACAATATGAATTTGCAGCTGTTTGTGGAGATCCAGAGTCGGAACAAGCACTTGGATATAATTGGAACGCGTCATGTGGCCAACTCCGTGCAGACCCACGGCACGGGCATTATAAATACGACTGTGAACTTCATCTATCAGTTCCTGCGCCAGAAGTTCTACACGTTCTCAACATTCCTGCACGACGAGCACATCAAGTCGCGACTGCTCAAGGAGTATCGCTACCATGCCGAGCACAAGCACAACAAGCCGTATCAATCGTATCCCTACGAGCGGGCCGAGAGCTTCATCAAGAAGATACGCAAACTGGGCGTGTCCAACAATGGCGAAACGTACATGGATCTGTTTAGGAAGGTGATAACCCAAGTCGGTGAGTTTTGAATAGATTTTGAGATATTTTTTATAGAAAATTCTAATGTATTATCCGACATTATCCGGCTGTGCAGGCAATGCTGTGGGCTATGTGCGTCTGCTGCAATCGGGCAGTAAAAACGCCAACTTCAGAAGTCGCTCCTTCATGTCCAGATTCAACAGCAACTTTATGCGCGGCGGGGACAAGGACTTCGATGCAACCACTCTCGGCTCCATACGGGAATACGAGAAAAGTGTGGAGCATCTCAAGGAGTGCTATTCCGACTGCACCAACTACTTTAAGGTAGAACTATTTGTGCTTTGCTTAGGCATATTCCTAACTTCTGTTTACCTTTGGCAGCTATTGATGCAAGGCTTCCAGCCATTCCTGTGCAATCCGCACAATCACCATCTGCGCACCTTCTTCCTCATTACGCCCGCTCTGATTATGAACTACATCGACTATCGGGTCAAGGAGAAGCTGAAAATGTACAAAAAGGATCAGTCGAAGTGCTCGCTCTTCGAGGACGGCTTTGCCATCGGCCTCGTCTACATTCTCAATATGCTGAATCAGCTGGGCGACTTCCATGAGCTCGGCTGGAATCTGACGACCACGCATCAGCTGAACACCGAGCGCATTAAGCTCAAGGACATCCTGGCCACACAAACCAGGAATCAAAGCCCAACGGCCACCGATGAAAAACTACTGCAAACTGTCGCCATCACGGAGCGGCACGTGAACGCCTTCGAGCAGGAATACAATCTACTTTATGCTACGTTGAGCAGTGCGGAAATCTTCTTTCAATAGAGCCAAGGCTTAACATTAAGTTTAAAGTGTATTATTATGTTAAAAGTTATATTATAGTATATACATATATTTATCCACGCTGCGAGCTCAGCTCTATATATTAATGTTAAATTAACAATTTGTGTATGAAATTTATAAAATTATAAGACAAAGATCAAATTTAGAATATATTTTGTTAAAAGTTATATATGTATATATATGAGTTTATAAAACTTTAATTTTATATTTATAATATATATTTTTAATATATTATAAGTATGAATCATTTATATATGAAATGCAAATATATGTTAATTTATCAAATATAAATAAAAATTTATAAAATCATCAATCTGCAGCTTTACATTTTCAGAGCATTCATCTTAAGGTCTCGAGCCCACCTCTAAAAATGTTATCTAACAGAAATTTGAATTTGATGTTAATTAACATATTCAAAAATGATGTTAAGATCTAACATTTGAAGATCATGTTAAGATCAAAATCTAAAAATGTTAACCTAAAGAAATTTGAATTCTATGTTAATTAACATAATTTAAACTCCTGTTAAGATCTAACATATTTAAGATTCATGTTAAGATCAAATTGAATTCAAACTCGGTTTTATTTGTTGTTTTCTAATTTCATTTTTATTAAGACGAAATTATAAATTTGACGTTGGTAAAATTGAGTTTCAAAAAACATTTGTTATCCATGCATAAATACATATACATATAGATATATATGTATATGTATATGCTGGTTTCTCGTTCAACTTGTGGTTAAGACTACATGTTAAGGTATTATTGTGGGCACTTCATGCTAATGCAAGTTTATCAAATCGTGTCAAATCACAAGGGTATATCTCTCTCTCTATATATATAGCGTAAATGCATGAAAAATACAACAACTGGACACTGCGACAGGTCGCGCGCATCCTTGACTGGGCACGCGCGAGGCATGGGACACACCCCTCGCGTGTGGATACAATATTTAGTTAGATATATTAGATAGACTAGGATAGGATTAAACACAAATACGAATTGCTTGAATGAATCGTTTGATTTCGATCTCATATGATAGTCACGCCAATTGGTCGAGTCGTGCGGAAGTATTACAATCCCTCCGCCCGACTCTCTCTCTTTCTCTCTAGCTTAAGGTACACTACTAATGTGCGATTCTATCTTGCATTGACAATGTTTAGACCTGAAAAGTTGCCCGTTATGTATAGTAGTATATATAGTACATATATATATATATATATGTTGAGATATTGAGTGATAACATAAAGTGTCTATTGAAAATATGTTTTGTATTTCATATTATTACAGTAATTGGTAAAAAAAATTGGAGAAAATGCGAACGGATTTTCGTCTTAACAGAATTTCCATCTTAAAGCGAGCCACAGTCGGCGACGACAATCTTCTTTGTGGTCTTGCCAGACTGCGAGCCGTACGACTCGATCTTCTTGACAATGTCGAGACCCTCGACAACCTCGCCGAAGACGACGTGCTTGTTGTCCAGCCAAGCGGTCTTCACGGTGCAAATGAAGAACTGGGAGCCGTTGGTGTTGGGGCCAGCGTTCGCCATCGACAGAATGCCGGAGCCGGTGTGCTTCAGACGGAAGTTCTCATCGGGGAACTTGTTGCCATAGATGGACTTGCCGCCAGTGCCGTTGTGGTTGGTGAAATCACCGCCCTGGCACATGAAGTTTGGAATGACGCGATGGAAACTGGAGCCCTTGTAGCCGAAGCCCTTCTCACCGGTGCACAGAGCGCGGAAATTCTCCGCTGTCTTAGGCACGACGTCAGAGCGCAGCTAAAGAGAGACACAGAGGGAGAGAAAATTCAATTAAATACAAATCAAATCAAATAAATGCACATATATTTATAAATATAATGTGTACAATGACCGGAAAATTACCAAAACTCACACATGCAGTCACAAATACACACTCTCTCTCTCACACACACACACATACACGCGCGCGCGTACGGCAATTTAATTGCAACGTTTAGCTGGCGCGTGGGGTGTCACCGAAATTATCTATTGTCTAAATCCTAAATTATATATTTATAAAATAAAAATTGACGTAAGCCAATTACATCATCAGAATCAAATCATTTCTTTCTATAAACTTTGTTCGTCAAAGTCAAACGGGTTTACTGTATTCTCTCACACACACACACATTCACACAGCATGACACACATACATATGTACATACATGCAGCCAGCCTTTCTACGTTTAGCGATTGAGGTTATGTTTGTCTGTATTGATTTGCGCGTACATTCACACGAATGCCGGCATTTTAGTCACTTTTTTTCTTTTCATTGTATTAACTAAGAAGAAGAAAAAAGAAGGCAAAAATGTAGGTGATATGAGCTGCATTACTCGGCATATATTCAGGTCGGCAACTAAAAATATAAGCGGCGTACTTTAATTCTGCTATCTCAACACACGCATACATACACACCCATTTAGCTTAGTATACATGTATATGTGTGTGGCATATACATACACACATATGTACATGCATTTTTTATTGAAATGTATATGTGTATAAGTATGTGTATACACAATTCAAAGGTGGTAAACGGTAATTGCCACTTAAGTCATGCACATACACACACACACACACTCACACATAGGAAAATATATGCACTTGTATATTTAATGTAATTAGCTTCAATATGCGATTAGGAAAGGACACACGATATGCATTAAAAAATGAAAATTTTATCACGTGTTTTCTTCTCTCATGCTTTAAACTAAAAAAAAATGAGTATGTACACATAAATATGTATGTATGTATGTATATGCATGCGTACACACGTGTACACACACACGGTAAATTACTGCAAAAGTTAACTATGCACATTTAAAATATGAAAATATGCAGAAAAATTTGAAATACCGGCAAATTAAATTCAACTCACCTCCATAATAATCCTACCGACGGGCTCGCCATCGGCGGTCATGTCAAAGAATACTCGCGGTAAAGTACTCATTTTCGACTCCTTCGAATATTCGCGAACAAACTGAATTCCAAATTGCAACTGACCTCCGTTACTGACAATTCGAGCTGGGGTTATAGATTTTTTAGTTAAAATGGCGGACGCAGCAAAGCGAAGTGCCGACGACTTGTGAATGTTACGAAGCAGAGTTGCACCTAAAAGTACCATCGTGTAAGTGTGCCCGCTTGCCTATCACTAACGTACACGAGGCACTTGGAACTATTTCTTAATCGTTTCATTCCATCGTTCGTTGTTATATCATAATAAGGAGGGTAAAAACACTAAACCACACTGGTTCCGCGATCACTGTCTTGCGCATATTGCATGCGATAGATTTTTTGATATATTTAAATAAAAAATGCATTAATTTACTGAAAATTATTTAATTAAAATCTATACAATTAATTTATAATGTTTTGTTAAAATAAAGCAATAAGATATTATGAAATGAACATGTTCACGTATATAAACTGATTCACTTAATAGAATATATCGAAACAATACACAAATTCGAAAATATTTTTAAAGAATATTATTTTCTTAAGAAAACTTAGTTTATATCTAGAAAAAATTCTAAGTCTAGGTCTAATAAATGAAATTATCAAAATATAGTGTGCAATATAAATAAAAAAAAATAAATTAATATTAAATTTAAATTGTGATAAGAAGTTATATAGCAGTGACCTTTTGAGAATGTTGCGGCTATTGTTATCGATAGCGGCTTGCGTACCATAGCGCGACACGTTTCGAAATGCTATCGACTTCAATGACAGTCACGTCAAATACGTTAAGTTTAAATTAGCAATCAAATTTGACTGTAGTAATGCCATTTTTAAATTAGCCACTTTGCCAAAATTAAAAAACACACCTGTGTATTTCAAATTGTTTTTGTTTTATTTATAATTTTTCACTTAATACAAAAAATACTCTTAATTTCCTCTTCTCATATTCTTATTTTTTTTTTGCTTTTTTTTCCTTGTTATGGTATTAAATAAAAATTAAAAGCAAACAAAATGGCAACTTGCGCCAGGGAGCCAAAAAAAAAAAATAAAATAAAATGAAACAAATTAAAATCAAATCAAAAATTCTATTGCCTACGTGGGAAAGCTCCTTGCTGAAACAAAAACAAAAATCAAATAAAATCAAAAATAAAAAAAATAAAACGGAAATTGTAATGAAGAGGAGAGGGCGGGGGCGAGGTGTACACAAAGAACGGTTCTTTTGAATAGCTTTCACAGCTGTATTAAATACATGCAGGCATGTATGTGTGTAATGCCAATGTATATCAAATACATACATAATTCATTAATTAATTAAACAAAACGTACACAGAGGCGGGCAACGAATTAAGGTAAAAATACAAAGTCGAATTGAAATTGCAATTATAAAATTTGGAGAAAGGCAACGGCGGCTGCTTACAAAACTCGCGTTTATATCAAATATATATATATAGTTAATATGGTATACAAATATATAGATATATGTATATATACATATATCTATATTTACGATTTCTTTCTCGTTTGTCATTCAGAAATTGTTGTTCTTTATATAAAGTAGCTGATATATATAAATATATCTGTTTATATATGTATAGTAGATTTTAGTTGTCACACAAAAAAAAAATAGAGTTTAAAATAATAATAACTGTGCATGGCTCTAGAAAAGTTTACTCCGAAATATCAATTGGAATGGATGTGGTAAACGTGGGCGTCTCCAGCTCCTCGTGCTTCTTCATTTTGAGACTCTGCAAAGGAGAGAGGGAGAGACTTTAGTTACAGTGCCTAGCTGGGGCATGCACACCTGGAGAGACTCACCTGTTGCAGCTTATAGTGATTGATAATGTCCTGATCGGCTGGGCACGACTGTGTGAAGGCGTCCAGCTGATACATGTGGTACATGTAACGCCACAGCGCCGTCAAGTGTGTCTGCACCAAAGCAAAAGAGACAGAGAGATTAGTCAGAGAAAGAGATAGGTTTAAAGACAGGTGGATCGCTTACCGGTATCTCAAAGTCCACGAAGTACTTGCCGGCCACACGAATGTGCTGGAGGCGCGGCATCAGCTCGCAGTCGAAGCAGCACATGGTGTCGCCCGTGAGGAAGCGAGTGTTGCGATTGGCCAAATGGTCGTTGATCTTCCTCAGATGGGTGAGGAGCGCATTGTTCTTGGCCTCGTCCTTCTTGACCAGCATCAGCTTCAACTTCACGTACAGATTCTCAATCAGCGTGGCCACCTCCTTGTCCTGCACGAACAGATTATACCCACCGGGTATATGCTTCATGATGTGCCGCTCGATCTTCTCGTTCTCCAATATGGCCAGCCCGTTGTCGATCAGAATGGGCGGATGCGTCGCCTCGAAGTTGGTGCGGAAATCTGGCGGCGGCTTCTGCATGTCCACTGTGGTCACCTTCAGGCTGATTGTCTTCAGCTCGGCCAGCAGATACAGATCCATGAAGTACTCCTGGCAGAACAGGCAGGCACCCTTGCGGCGCCCATCGATGGTCGAGGCCTGTGTAAACGACAAACGGTATATTCATTAATTAATATCTCAATTGGGTCAAGTGTCGCTTGACATACATCCACACACATCATACATAAGTATATAATTATCTGTAATAAGTGGCGATCGCGTGCCAGGCGTTTAGCAAACAAACAAATCAAATTCATTTCAATGAAATAAGTCCACATGCAGTGGCCGCTCGATAAAGTAAAGCGTGCCACGCAGCGTAAACAAAACTAACAAAACTAACAAAAATAAATATAATTCGATATCTTTTGCGTAGTATCGAAAGTATAAACTTGCGACAGTTTTTAAGGTTTGTTTATACTATTTTATTTCTAGATTTATTATTTGCATAATTTATACTTAGATTAGATAGATTTTTTCAAATTATTATTGTTTACTTTATTATTTGTATCATTTATTATTTTTTGTAATTTATTGTTATTTTTTTCTTCCATTTTTTATCTATTTATTATTATTTTTTATTATTTATTTCAAGTATTTATTAATATCATTTTTTATTCATTTATTTTTTATAGTATTTATTATTATTATTTTTCTTTAATAAATATTTTTTATTTTTATAATTATTTTTTGATTAATTATTTTATTTCTAGTATTTTTTATTTTTATAATTTTTAATTGATTAATTTTTTGTATTTATAGTATTTATTATATTTATCATTTTAATTATTTATTATTTTATCTAGTATTTATCATTTTTTATTTATTTATTATTTTATATAGTATTTATCATTTTTTATTTGTTTATTATTTTATTTCTAGCATTTATGACTTTTGATTATCTTTTTTTTTACTATTTTCGTTTATTTTTAGCTTATATCTAGCATTTTTATTTATTTACTATTATTATCTCATCATAGGTTCGTCAATTGGTGTTTGCACTGTAGATTTAATCATGTGACATCATCATTCCCAATATCGTTTTGCGTGATGAATGGTTGGCGCATGATACATGCACACACAAACACACACACACACACACGCTCGCATATGTATGCAAGTGTGCAGACACTGAAATGCTTTTGCGGCCAGGAAGTGCACACTGAAGTTCCTCCTGGCCGCCATTTATTTAGCACGCGAAGCTGGCTGGCGGGCAGGCGGGCACGCCTGCGTGGCATTTGAGCAGCGCACATGTGGGATGATGTCATCATCTTTGCTCTCTTAGCTCAACTTGTTGATTTATCGACAGCCGGTACATGCACACACACACAAACCACACAAACACAATATCACGTGTGTATATGCATGTGTGTGTGTGCAGTGCAATACAACTCCATTTAGAGCACATGTACATTGCTTACAAGGTTGCCGGCCAGCTGCTGCCTAAAATAGAAATCTTGTAATAGCCGCCAGTCGGCCAAGCTGCAACTGTAAATACTCAAACTGGCTGCGATTGGCTGGCAGCCAACGTTAAACGCTCGTAATCAGCCGTTTTACCATTTACGCATCAATTACACTCGTCAATTATGCACGTTAATAATTTTCAATAAGAACTAATTAATATGCGTTGATTAAAACGTTAAAAACTTAATAGCTTCACACACGCACACACACACACACACTGTCAATCATCACACACATCTTTATTTATAGCTATTTACACATACACATATAGAACATATCGAATACATGTGTATGTGTGTACACAGTTAAAACAGCCGCGCCCACGCCGCCTCCCTATTAAGCACTGATGCGTGCGCGGCTTTGTGGAGTGGGCGGGTGGTAGCGTCGTCACGGGTGCGTCGCCGCTCAAAGCATTTAACGTTTGGCGCTTTAACGGATTTTTGTACATATATTGTGGCAGAAATATTGTGTATGTATGTATGTATGTAAGTGCCCTGTCGCATTAGCAGCCGGTGAACGCCCAGCAATGTTATTAACTGTTTGCTGATACGTCAAGCCTGCATGTGCATGGCTGTATGACTATGTACATACATACGTACATGTGTAAGTGTGTACACACATTTGTCACACATAAAATTCCCAAATGACCTGATTACTTTCTCACTTGCACTTGCAGCCATACATGTATGTATGTATATATGTATGTATACAATGTATCTGTGTGCAAGCGTGTGCACACTTGCGTTCGAACAGTAATTACTTTGCCATATGAATTGCAAAATAAATTGTACAGCAAGCGCATATGGGGTTATAGCAAAGGTCAAGTTGATGTGCTAGCCACTGCTCTCTCTCTCTCTCTCTCTCTCTTCATCATTTCTTGTATCGCTGCAGCTCAAAAAAAGATTGTATAAACTGCAATTGCCGATCGAAAATAGAAATGACGAACGTTAAATCTGCCAAAAGCGATCGTCGGCAAATGTCAAGTGGCGTACGAAAAGCTAAGAAAATATGTATGTATAATAATTGCCTGACCAAAAAAGCAACAATCGCTGATCAGCAATAAAAACGTTATTTTTTAAATACTTTTCATTTAGCTTGCAAATAAAAAGATGAAGCAAATAACAAAAATTCAAATGGCATCATTCACACAAGCGAGACAAATCTATTGTGTCCGTGTGTGTGTGTGTGAGTATGTGGTTGGTTTATCATCTCTTTCTCGCCTGCTGCCTTCACGCAATAGTTAGAAAAGATCTACGAATCTTCGATTCTTGTTTCGTTAAATTTGTTGTTGTAAAAGGGCCAACGTAATTCATCAGAAATAAAAGTGAGATAAGATAAAAAAAGAAATACAAATTGTTGGCAGCTACAAAACCAACAACAACAACAACAACAATCATAAATAAATATGAAAAGCTCTCATAAATACTAATGCACGACATGCTTAGGTATCTATGTTTGTATTTGTGCAGTTCGTGCGTGCTGTGCTGTGGCGTTTGAGAGAGTGCGTTATTTTTGGAACCGGTTCGCGCGCTGACAGCTGCAGCGCGCAATATTTTATTGTCAGAAGCAATCTGCCTAAATGAGAGTGAGAGAGATGTCAACCTTGGGCTTGGGAGCTTTCTTGTTGCTTCACACACATACATATCTTATCAGGGCAGCGGCGGAAGCATGGGCCCCATGCTTGATGAAGTAATACCCAAAAACACAAAATAAAATAATAATAAAAATTATAATCAACTGTGAGTGAAGGCAAGGAACGTGAGCTTCAAGAATGCTCGCTGGCTCGTATCTTGGCCTAAATTGGTAAATGGCTAATGGGTTTTTTTCCTTCTTCATTGTTGTTGCTATTGTTGTGCTTGTTCTGCTCCGTCTCGTCTTCATGTTCATGTCTTATTGTTATTATTATTTTTTATTTATGGCGTGCCGAGACGCTTGTCAATTTCATTTTGCGAACTTTGTGACTTAATTGCTATTTTAGTAAACATTGCAGATAAAAGCACGACGCGATGTTAAGTAATTTCTAAAATAAATTATTTTCGCCATTGCGAAATGTATGTAAAAAGTAAGACAAGACAAGACAACAATAAACGTAAGCACTGCGCTTGTTTTTTTTTTTTTTTTTTTTTTTGATTTGTCAATGAAATGCAACTGCGCGCGCACTTACACGCCACCTACAGAGCAGAAACAGCAACAACAATGGTAAGACAAGCCTCTTCTCTTGCGTGCTTCGTTAAATGTCATGCAGCAGCAGCGCTTTAGAGATGGACGCGTGAGTGGTTAGCGAGCGTACAAATAATGCATAATGCACACTCACACACACATGCATACATATCTGCATATATTCATAGCATAACAATTAAATATCGCAGCAAACGGCTCACATGGGATTTCCACATATCGATAAGTTTTCGATGCCAAACAAAGGCATTGAATATTTTTTTGGGTAAGTCTAACAACAATGAGCGCAATTGTTGCCGTTCATATTATGTTGGTATGTATGTGTGCGTTTGTGTGGGCGATGACTGTGGCTGGGGGCCTTTGGCTTTGGCCAAGGAGGCGGAAAAGTGCACACGAGAAAAACCTGTTTAGCGTTCAATGGAACCTCGGAACAGCGAACACACATATGTTTTGTTTGCTGCACGCGACAAGCAGAGCCAGTTGGGAAGAGTGAATGCTGCTGCTTTCTTCGTCTATGCAACATAACAACAACAACAACAACATCAGCAGCAGCAGCAGCAGCAAGCTGGCAATGTATTTGGGCGCAAACCAAATTGAACTTTCACTTTTTGCTTAAACGCTTTATTTGTACATTTACGTTTATTGTTGTTTTTCCTTTGATTACAAATGGCATGTACATGCACATACATACATACATACATACATATGTATGTATGTATTTGTGTGTGTGTGTGTTATGTCAAAGACGCTTCTGCTTCATTGAGAGTGAGTGCATTGAGTTCAACAGGTGCGCTCGCTCAGTCAGCCATCTTTCACTTTCTCTCTCTCTATCTAACAGGAAGAAGGAGGAGGAGGAGGAGGGAATTGGCAAACTCCATGCAATTGGAGCTGCATTAGTCATACCTCTTTGTACACATATTTCTTGTTTATTTCTTTTTTCTTTCCAAGGTGCGGCATAACGTGGGCGTTTGAGGTGTGCTGCGGCCCTAACTAATAGAATCAACAATGACTGTGTGCAAAGACAATTACTTTGGCAAACAAAAATGCTTTGAGTTTGAAGTGTTGATTTCGTCTTCGGTTTAGCATGACGTAGGCGCCAAGAAAAGACACCACAGGCACACTCGCACAGCAATCTCAAGCAATTGAAGTAATGAAATGCGATTAAACTGTATGTCAGATAAGAACTTAATAATGAAAACGTACAGAAACTGCAAGAATATTTAGCAGAGCTGCGCTTACTACGAATGCAAATTGAAGCACGCATACATGTGCAGCCACACAGCTACACGTGTGTGTGTGTGTGTGTGTGTGCTTAACTGGCCGAGAACTTAACGAAGAGCAAAGGAGCGGAGGAGAGAGTGAGAGGGGCAGAGCAGAATAGAAACCAGTTTTTTGCGATGCTTAGCTTAATAACAAAAACAAGAAGAACAAACAGAATACAAAAGGGGGCGGCAGAGCACAATGATGATGTATAAATAAAAGACCTAAAACGAGCATAATGAATACAACTCTCTTATATATGTATGTATGTATATATTTAAAATGACACTGAAGCAGAGAAGAAGCACAAGGTGTCTGTTTGCTGATTCTGTTAATTGCAACACAACAACAACACTTCTGGATGCACTGAAAATTTGCGAAGCGCGCATATAGAAATCTACAAAATATATGTATAAGTGCCCATATATACACATGTGTGTATATGTGTTCGCTTGTTACCCACCTTAATGATCAATTCGATCTCGGGCACATCATATTTGCTGGTACCGTTCGTCGTCTCCTGCTGCGGCTGTGTCTCCACTTCGGCGGCTGACATGGTTTTTTTTAGATTTTTTTTGTAAAGCTTTAGCTTTCTGGTTAACAACTTTTGAAATTTACGCTCTTGCGGTGTCTTCTTTTCTATTCTTTTCGTGCGTTATCGTCGTCGTCGTCGTCCGCGTGACGTGCGTACGTGTTTTTCTTATGCTCTTTATTGTTGTTCTAATTTATATTTGCCAATAATATGCACACACGAACACAAAAAAACACAAATTCAAAAATTCACGCCACAGTATATATATAGAGTATAATGTGTGTGTGTGTCGTCTCGCTTGTGTCTGTTTGTGTGTATTAAAAAAATTACGTTTGCTTCCCGTTGCAAGCGATTGCGGTGTGCTGCCTGTTTGCTATAGTTACAGTATGAAATAGTGTTGGATTGTTCATATTTAACGCTGGCACGTTGACATCGTTGCAATATATCGATAAGCAGCTGGAGCGCGCACACACAGAGTTGAACTGTCCTATCGATAGTTGGCCCTGCCTCTGGTCTCACCTAAATTTCGTTCGTTTTGACATGCCGCCGGCTATCGAGCTGCCGCATTAGTTATTTTATTTATTCGTTTGTGACTCGTTTCATTGTTCACAGTTCTCACTCGAAACACAAAATTACAAAATGTCGTTGGATCTGGACGAGCTGCTCCAGCAGGCGCAGCGCCTCTCCAACGAGGCCCAAGCCGACACTGAAATGCCGCGCTTCGACCGCACGCTCGCCCAAGTGCTGCAAGCCACCGAGGAGATGCACGCGCGCGTCACACAAGCCGGCACAAACGATTTGCAGGCGTAAGTTGCTATAGTTGAAGTATGACCGATTGCTGATTGATTGATCTCTTGCAGCCACATCTTGCTGGGCTCCAGAGGCGTCGACTTGCCGAAGCTCGCCCAGAAACTGGAGTCGCTGAGCGCGCGCCAATCGTTCGAGCCCATAAACCCCATAGGCGACACCGATGTGGACGGCTACCTGAAGAACGAGCGCGAGAACGCCATAATTGCCGTCATCGAGGAGACCAATAAAAACGTAAGTCACTCGCGCGGAGCCATCCGCATCCCTGCTATATATATACAGCTATATATTCGTATATAGATCTTCAAGTCGGTGGAGCGCAACAAGATGCGCTGCATATTCGCCGAGTGGGGCGAGGAGAAGCAGCGTCTGCTTAACGCCCTGGTCGGGCCCAACCAGGAAGACTTCCCCGAGGTGCACCGCCAGATGGTGTCCACCACCTTGCCGCAGTCGGCCATGCCGCGCTCGCGCCTCAATCGCGTCGAGACTCTTTACGCCCAGCAGATCACCCTGTACAACCAGACGCACAGTCAGGGCAGCCAGCGCGGCAACCTGCTCGCCCAGTTCACCCAGATGGCGAAGGAGCAGTCGAGCGTCATCGATACCCAAATCCACGAGATGTGGAGCGTGCTCCGCTACATGACCAATGTGACGCCGCTCAGCCGCAACACCGATCCCATCAAGCTGCGCCAGAACGGCTCGCCGTTGGTCCAGAAGGCGCTCACCTATCTGGAGCAGAGCTACAGGCACTACATGAACACCGTCATCCAGAAGAATCGTCTGGTGGGCATGCGCGGCGGCATACCCAATATCTACAACACGGTCTGCTCGTACGTGACCATCACTTTCCACACGCCCCAGTCGATGGTGGGTCTGCTCGACGTCTCCGACAATCGTCCGCTCTGGCCGCTCGTCTACTACAGCCTGCGCAGCGGCGACCTGGGCGCCGCCGTCCAGTTCCTCAAGGAGGGCGGCGTCGCACCCGACCTGCTCAAGGTGCTGCAGACCAAGCACCAGATCAAGCAGCGCCATCAGCCCATCTTCAAGCAGCCCCAGCCGGAGTCCTACAACCCCAGCGAGCACGAGCGACCCAACGTCAAGCTCGAGGGACAGCTCAAGCTCGAGTACTGCAACAAGCTGCGCGTCTGCACGGATCCCTTCAAGAAGGCGGTACGCAGTGGATTATATATCTATATATATCATATATCCTATATCTACATCTCTATCTCTATATCATTATCTAATTCGATGGCCACTTGCAGGTCTATGCCCTCGTCCTGGCCTGCGATCCGAACGATCCACATCATGACGTGGTGCGCACCATCGACGACTTCCTCTGGATGCAGCTCAGCGTGCTCGGCACCGACGAGCGCCTGGACTATGACTTTGAGCGCCTCAGCTACGGCGGGCTGCAGTCGCTCATCCTGGAGAAGTACGGGGAGAACTATTTCAATGCGCAAGAGAAGACGCCGCTCTATTTCCAGGTGCTCATCCTGACGGGCCAGTTCGAGGCGGCGCTGGAGTTCCTCGCGCGCACCGACGCCAATCGTCCGCACGCCGTCCACATGGCCATTGCCCTCAACGAGCAGTATATGCTGGCCACGCCCAGCGACGTACAGAAGCCGCTGCTGTCGGCCGACGCGTCCGATCCGCCGCCCATGCGCCGGCTCAATCTGGCGCGCCTGATCATCATGTACGCCAAGTGCTTCGAGCAGACGGACACCGCCGAGGCGCTGCAGTACTATTTCCTGCTGCGCGGCTTTAAGGCCGCCGACGGGCGCAACCTGATGATGAGCTGCTTCTGCGACATGCTCGTCGAGAACTGTGACGACAAGATGCTGATCCTCATCTTCGGCTCGCCCGATCCCTCTGATCCCTGGCGTTATATTGGGTATGCTGTAGCTGTTCCCCCCCTTGCCCCTTCCTAATCTCTGCTCTAACTATCAACTTTGCTCGCTTGCAGGGGCATCTTTGCCGAGTTCCCCATCATGGAGCACGACAAGTACACGCTGGCTGGGATGGTGGGCGACGAGCTGGCGCATCGCACCAAGTTCGAGGCGGCCATCCGGCTGTACTTCATCGGCGGGCAGATAGACAAGGCCCTGCGCCTGCTCAACTCACTGCTCACCCAGGTGGTGCACCAGCCCTCGCACCCGGGCAGCGTGCGGGAGCAGCTGACGGTCGTCTCGGAGCGCATGAATCAGTCGCTGCTGCGCCGCCAGACCGACGTGGATGAGCACGTGATGCGCACCTACCGGATGCTGTCGGAGCTGCTCAAGTTCTTCGACTACTACCACGCCGGCGAGTCGCGTCTGGCCGACGAGATTCTCATCAAGAACCGAATCACGCCCATCCACTGTGGCGAGGCGGACGAGTGCGTCAGCCACCTGAAGCTGGTCGGCTCGGACATCATCAAGGTGCTGCCCGACGTGCTGCTGGCCGCCATGGACATCATCTACGGCCAGTACCTGGAGATGAAGGAGGGCCCCAACCTCTGCGGCCGCGACAACAGGAGCAGCCCCACCCTCCTCGACAACGATCCCAAGGAGGAGCGACTCGGCTATCTGCGGCACCGCGCCAAGGCGCTGACCAACATGGCGGCCACGCTGCCCTACCGCATGCCGTCGGACACCAACAATCGCCTCGTGCAGCTCGAGATACTGATGCACTAAGGGCCACTAAGGGGGGGCGGCGTAACCGAGTGGGCGGGCGAGGGTTGTATGAAAATGTTCATGGAAATTCACTTTTGTTTATTATTAAATCGGTTATTGCAAAAATGGAAAATGCATTATTCAGTTTATATATATATATATATATATAAAGATCGGTATATATATGTAGTTTGTGCTATCGTCAGTCGATGTTCGTTTAGCCCATGTACTGATAGGATGCGCAGACGGGCTCCTGGTGGCGCGTGTGGGGCGACGATTGCAACGCCAGCCGCTGCAGATGGCAGCCGCGGCAGAGCAGCCGCCCGTCCAGTGGGTAGCAGCGCTTGTCCGGCTCGTCGGTCAGCTGCATGCCGCACTCCTCGCAGATGTAGCAATCGACGTGGAAGTCCTTGTCCATGGACACCACGCGCACGGTCTCATCGGTGCCCTCCACGGGTGTGATGCCTATTGGTCAGTTAGAATTAGATCAGACATATATATACATATATATATATAGGGATGACGCACCTTTGCCGCAGCTGGCGCACTTGGGCGCGAACATGCGATGGTAGTCGTTGACGCAGTAGATCTTGTGATCCACGTCCACGGTGAAGGGCACGCCGTCCAGGCACTCGTTGCAGATGCAGCAGCGGAAGCAGCCCGGATGATATGACTTGCCCATGGCTTGCAGTATCTAAGAAAACCAATTAGAATGAGATAGAGAGAAAGAGAGTGAGAGAGGGAGAGAGTACGCACCATTTCCATGATCAAATGCCCACAAATGGCGCATTTCTCAGCCGTTTGCTGAAAGCCGGAATACTACAAGAGAGAGAGAGTGGAAGAAAGTGAGATTAGCATCAGTTCAGCTACATCCTAAACGAAGCCACTACCATGTAGTCCTCCTCGCAGTAGACACGTCCGTGCACATTGTAGAAGGCCTTGCCGCGCAGCGCCCGGCCGCAGGAGCAGCAAATGAAGCAATTCGTGTGATAGAGATTACCCATGGCCTGGCAGGCCTGGCCGGCGCCCTTCACCTTCTCGCCGCAGGTGTGGCAAATGCCTGTGAAAGGTAGGAGTAAGTGGCTCTGCGGACAAGTCCATATCTTTCATACTCACCGAAATACTCGCCATGCTCCTCGCTCTGCTCGATCTCCTCCTCCAGCTGACGCGTCAGCTCCTCGATCTTGCGCTGCGCCTCTGTCGGACCAGCCGGACGCGGCGGCGTCACGCTGTACGGCAGCAAATTCTTTGTCAGACCTAAGCGAAGTACAGTAAACATTTAGTATGTGGGAAAAGCAACAAAGAACAGCCAGTAAAATAAGGCTTAGAGCAAGGGCATACCTCGTTTGGGCCGCAAGGCGGCTGAGCAAGCATTTATTAAAGAGAGCATAAGATAATGATTAGAGGATTAGGATTAGGTTTAGGATTAGTATATTAGATATATTACTCATATGATACAGTGAAGCCTCATCAGCTGATTGATGAGCCCAACTGGGCTATTGGAAAGCTATATGAATAGTAGCCAGTAAAACGTTTATGAAGGATAGTAAAGGCAATCTCTCTCTCTCTCTCTCTCTCTCTCTGCTGTGAGAGACTCTTTCCGAGTTGCCAGTATCAAGAGCATTAAGAGCGCACTACTCTCTAGTATATATTACCATACATCACAAAGCCAGTAAAACGTTTATGAAAGCTCAAATGGCAAAAGCTCTCTCTTCCACTCTCTCTCTCTCTCTCTCTTCCTCTTTCTCTATCCCCCACAAACTCTTTGCGAGTTCTTAGTATCATGCTTGCCAAGAGCGCTACTGCTCTTTAGGGCACATTGGCAAAAGTCAGTCAGCAAAGCCAGTAAAACGTTTATGAAAGCGAAGGCATTTATGAGCGAGGTCTCTCCTGAGAGCAAACTGATGCTAGGAATCAGCTACTTGAGTTATTTGCATACAATTTTCCAGACAAGCTGCTAGCCTTTAGCAAACATAGCTAAAAACATAAATGCGCTAAGCCAGTAAAACGTTTATGAAAATGCTATGCGCTCTTTAGAGAGTGAAAGTCACTTAGGCTTATCACTCTTCACTTTCACATCAGGAGCAGGTCTACTCTTTAGTTGAATCTACAACTATTAAGGCGAAGCCAGTAAAACGTTTATGAAAGCAGCCCCATTGATATGCTATAGAGAGTGGGGGAGGGAGAGACACAGAGCAGCAGCTGGCTGGCTCTGGCCTCTCCCCTAAGACTACAAAAGCTGCTAAGAGTTAGTCATATTTTCCGTATAGTTGGATATATCGTATATCCGATATGCACTTGTGCATCTGCATGGGGCTTAGTCACATTTCGATTAGTATTAAATATATATATATATATATAGATACGTATAGAGGCACGGAAAGTTTTTCACACTCACCTGTGCTGCTCTGCGAGGGCGTTGGCGACGTGGCCACCGCCAGTGGCGCCGTTGTTGCTATGGGCGTGGCGCGCAGCTGCAGGGGTTGCATTTGCGGCGCAGCTGACGTCGTGGCCGTTGACGTTTGGGCCGCTGCTGCGGCTGTCAGGGGCGGTGGTGGGAGTGGCGGCTGGGGACTGACCGCGGTGAGGCGTCCGTTGTTGCTGTTGGGGCTGCGGCTCTTGGTGGTGGTGGTGCTGCGGTGTAGATTGGCCGTCATGCAGACGTAGTCGGAGCTGTTGATGTCCTCGATGTAGTTGGGATTGACGGAGACATTGATGCCCACCGGCTGCTGCTTGATGGGCGTGTGCTGTTGCAGCTGGAGCTGCTTGGCGAGCGGCGTCGGTGCCGGCGAGGCCAGCGGGCTCAGGTGGCTGGGCAGCGACAGATTGCGATAGCGTTGCGTGGGCGAGCCCAAGGCGCCGGCGTTGGAGGAGCTGTTGTTGCTGCTGCTGCTGCGCTGATGCAGCGGCGAGGAGAGCATCATCGCGTTCAGCTCCATTTGGTTGGCTGGGGGCGTGGGCGTGGCCATCTCTGTGTGCTGATACATGGTGGCCGTGGCCGGCGAGGCCTGCGGCTGCGCCCGCTGCCCGGAATGGGGTATAATATTCTCGTAGATGGGCGCCACGGCGGACAGCTCCTCGATGGGCTGGTGGCTGTGACTGTGGCTATGACTGTGCTTCTGCGGCGCCTCCGGCACGGGCGTATGCGCGAACCGCCCGCCCCCAATTGGCTGCATGAGCAGATAATCGTTCAGCATGACGCTCTGCCGGCTGGCCGGACTCTGGGGCTGGGCGCGACGCTGATTCGTGTCGAACTGGCCGTAGAACTCCAGATTCTCGTAGACCGGCGAGTGCTTCTGGGGCACTATGCGCTGCCCGAGCACCTGGGCCGTGGGCGCGTATATGAGCGGTGACTGACTGTTGCTGCCGTTGCCCAGCATGAGGGGCTCCACGCCGGGCTTGGGTATGGCCGTGGCGTACTTGGAGGCAGCTATTATATTGCCACGCTCATATAGCTTGTAATCCTCGCTGTTGGGCAGTCGCTGCTGCTGCTGGGGCTGCTGTTGGGGCTGCTGTGGCGCCTCGTGCATAAAGTTATCATAGGCGCCGGGCGAGCGCTGATAGCTGCCGCCGATGTGCAGCCGCTGCATGAGCGTCTCGTAGTCAGAGTCGCCGGCGCCACTCCCCACCGCCGCGCTGCTGGCATTTCGATGCGTTCGCTGGGTGGTCATTGTGCACACATATACATACACACGCACACATACACCGTATACGCGTGAGAGGCGACTGAGAGCGTTGAGCGACCGACGATGACTTGTTTCGCTCACTCACGTTTTGCCCTTTTCGTTGATGTTTTCCTTACCCTTTACGACGCAGCCAATTCGTTTGCGATTTATCAGCTCTGTGACACCATCGTAATATTTTATCCAGTTTTCTTTGTGCGTTTAATTCTGGCGACAACAAAGGCAACTTGCAGAGAAGAATCTCCCAGTCACAATAACACGGGCACGCACAAATGTCTGTGTATGTGTTGGGATTGTTGATCTTATATCGATACATCGATATGTTTCATTTCAAATGCTCCTATCGATAGACTCCAAGGGCGTTCAAGCGCAAGTGCCAGTGCAATTTAAAACATGCAGACAATATGGCAACATTGCTGAATGCTTTTCGTGCATTAATTTTTAATTGAATAATATTTTTATAAAAATAATGACAATTACTTTAGAAATATATCATTATTTAATATTTTTTTTTTATTTTTAGTATATATTATTAAATAAAAACCAACTCACTTCAATATGTACACAAGCTGGCGCCATTAGCTGGTAGCTTCAACCGTTAAATTTGAAAATAATTTTACAGCTTTAGTAAAACATCAATTAGTTAGCCATTTGCGGTTTGCTTTATTTTGAGTTATACAACATATACATTTATTTATTTGAATTATAATAATGCTCTAACTTAATTAAAATACAGCGGCAACACAAGCAGCGCAGAAGGAAAAAACAAACAATATATATTCCAACGGGCGCTAGATGGCGCGAATAGTTCAATTTGAGTGAACCGCAAAAGTCGCGGCGCTAAATTTGAATTGATAAATAATTGATCAAATATTTACTAATTTGCAGTTTTGCTTTATTAGAGTTTACACTTTGAATATATGTTTTTTTTTTGTTTTTTTTATATATTTATATATTTAATTTTGTCTAAGTTAATTGCAATGCAGCGGCAACACCAAGCACCAGCGCAGAAAAGAAAATAAGAATCTACCTACAACGGATATAATAGTTATACGTTCAACATATTTGCTAAGAAAGTTCAGATTAGTCGACGCAGCTGCTGGGAATCAAACGCAGTTACCGCTGCCACTGCCAGCTAATGCCCTGTATATAAGTTTGTTACATGCACTCATGTTTGTAGAATTTT
Source organism: Drosophila mercatorum (assembly GCA_961210405.1). Taxonomy (NCBI): domain Eukaryota; kingdom Metazoa; phylum Arthropoda; class Insecta; order Diptera; family Drosophilidae; genus Drosophila; species Drosophila mercatorum. The sequence continues at coordinate 14,587,620 of CAUIUS010000001.1, forward strand.
GGTCTGTTGGGTTAATATATTGGTTTAGTAGCGGAAACGTTCACATCGAAGTACACAATTATGCATACATACATAATTAGTGTTAATTTATATAATAAGAATAATTAATAGCAAGTTTTGTATCGTTTGCGTTTCACTTTGAATTTATCATTTGCTATCTTTAGTACGCTGCTCCGAGTCCTTCAGGTGACAGGTCTGATTCACTTTGAATATGTTCGACAGCTCGTCCAGCAAGGTCTCGTAGCGATAGGCAACGCGGATTTCTGGTACATTGGTGCGTGTTATATCGTTGCCGTTGATGCCATCCTCATAGTAGTTGGGTCCCAGCCATTGCTGCTTGATCTGTGCGGGAGAGAAAGAGGTGAGCCAAAGGACGCAAATGCAATTTTTCAAGAGCTCCACTCACGTTATGTGGAAAGCCGCTCATCATGACACTGTTGCGGGCCAGCTCACACATGTCACAGGAGCTGAGTTTCCACACCTGCGCCGCAATGCTGTACTCCTCCATGAGGGGTTCCTAGCAAGATGAAGATAAAGCATTAGATGACAATTTCAAATTCCTCTCTGTGCTCCACTCACCTTGGTGAAGTGAAACTGCAGTGGGTCATCGGTGGAGAGTGAGATAATGAGTCCACGAGCCAAATATTCCGGCAGTGGATTGCGATGGTAGTTGAGGAATAGCGAATTGTTAGACAATGGTGACATTGCGATCCCAATTTGGGTCAAGTAGTAGAGGTACTGCAACACCGGCACCTTGCGCAGCAGCAGGCCGTGTGAAATGTTCTCAGCCATCAGATAGCCACAGACGAGATGCTGCACAGGCCCAGCCTCGCCGCAATGGGGCCGTAGCACAAATGTGTTAAGACCGCGCTGCCTGCGAAAGATTCAAAGAGATTAGAGATTGAGAGTGGTGAGTATATGATAGTCTCTCCTTGCTCCTGCTCCTGCTCCAACTCACTTTCTAAACTTGTTTAGCACCGTCATATTGGCGTACATGTAGTAGATGTAGTAGGCATATGGCGGATTATCTTCATAGGTCCACTCCTCGGGTCGGGGCACATCGCTATCGAATAGCGGATTCTCTGGCTTGGACTCATCATCCACTGAATCGAAGCCGATCACGTAGTTCAAGAAGCGATGCAAATTTGGATTCTCGCTTGGCTTGTTGGTCGCCTCGAACAGTGGCAGAAATATGTTGTTCATGATCTCCTGGAATGACGACATCATCTTGTTCGACTTGAAGATATCGAAGAGACGAGGTATCTGTATCAGCCAGCGAATGTTCGAGCTGTAGACATCATTGTCGATGGCCCACTTGGCCAGCTTGTTCCACTCATCGGGTGATTTGCCGTAAATGGAGAGACGCAGCTCAGCATTCTGATACTTGGACTCCTCCAAATCGAAAGCCACTTCCTAAATCCAATACAAATTATATTATATATATATACAATTTATATATATGTATATATGTCAATTCCATACCTTTATAATTTGTGCAAAGTATTTGCCATTCAAAAAATTGTCCGTCTTGAGGAAGACCTCCCGGAGGCGCGACTCGCCAATGGGATTGTATTTGGAATTGAACTTATCAAAACGATGGAACGTATTGCGGTCGGCGTGGACATCGAGCATATCGACGGTCAGATCGTATGTGGTCAGGTTCATGGACTGAAAGACCTGGGCCAATGTCATCGGCTGCCCGTTCGTGTGGGTGACCACCTCGTTGGCATTGTTCTTCAGCGTCTTCTTGATGAAGCGCAGCAAATGCTTCTGATTCATGCAGGACGCCGCATGGATATGCGTGTCCACCTTACGGGTGTTGTAGAAGTCCCGATGCGGCACGGCCTTCTGGGCGGCCAGCTCGCGCAGTTCGTTCAGCAGGACGTGCATCTGGTACTTGGACGACAAATAGCAGAGGCGACGATAACAAAATGATTTTCTAGCAGCACGAAGAGAAAGATTTAAGTTAAAGGACCTCATCCTATATATATATATATATATATATATATGTATGTATATGGCATACACTTACAAGGGACCATCAGCTATCATATTGCACATGACCTGCATATCGTTGACAAACTGATTCATATCCGGATACGAGAAGTCCAGTTCGCTTGTGCATTCCTGTTGCAAGTAAACAGATATAGATTATATATGGATTGGCTCTCTTTCGATCTCCTCCTACCTTGTCCTTGTAGATGTGAAAAACGCCGTTCAGCGGCTTTATGAAATACGATTCGTCTGGCACGAACTCAACGTCCCAGGCGTGTCGGGATCTTAGAGGCGACAGCAGCGTGTGATGTTCTGTGTTTTATGCAATAAATGTATGTATATATGTACATATATATAGATATATAATTGAGTATTTTCCACAATTACAAATTATGTTTAGTTAATAACTAACTACAAAATGCTCTACACACAAAGTGGTTCTTGTTGTTTGCTGTGTGCGTGGTTCGATATAAGATATAATTGTAGACTATAATAAAAAACATTTAAAACAATAAACTCTAAAGCTAATATACTCTGGCTGAGCTAAGTGAGCAGAGTATCTGGGCAACTGTTGCTTATCTCCAGGTCAATGCGCCCAGATTTAGCCAGTTAATGCAGTGCAGTTAGCCTTTGTTTTTGTTTTGTTTTGTTTTTAAATTAATCATCTTATCTTTGCTACAAATCAAATTCACTTAAGTGTTTCAGCTAAGATAAGCACTCTACAGAGCAGGCGGACAATACACAAAGAGAGTGAGAGAGAGAGAGAGAGAGGGAGACAGATTGTTAGCATATGCAGAGAACACGCATGGGGCAGAAAGAGACAACAGGACAAAAAGCAATGGCAAATCTGCAAAAAATACACTTGTAGGGTACGTGACACAGGCTAAGTGCTACGGCACGCGCACTCACTCCAGAGAGCGCGCGCCAAAAGAAAACATAAACAGAGCGAGCGGGAGAGCGATTAGCAAAAAAACAAAAGAGCATAAAGCAGTTCATGTGTGTGGGATCAGTGAAGCAATGTGAGTGAGAGAGAGATAGTGTGAGTGGGGAGTAAAGCGGGAAAGCAACAAAAGAACTTAACAATTCAATCCGAACACGGAAGCAGCCGCGACCGAATTACCTGTATAGTTCGCCATACTCTGTTTGCGAATTAGGTCTATAAAAAATGAAATAAAAATAAATATGTATATATATATAGAGAGAGAGAGAGAGAGAGGAAAATCTTTGTACAAAATCAAAAGAGAACGAAACGAAAGGGAGAGAGAATCCAAAATCAAAAGAAAATGAAGACCTCAGCGAAAAGAGTGTGAGAGGGAGAGGAAGAGTGAGAGTGACCGAGGGCCGGACTCGAGAAATTATAGGTAAACATAGGTAAAATGAGAAACTTACTAAACGCAATAGAAGAAGACAACACGAGCGAGATGTACAAAAGAAAGAGACAAATATATATATAGAGAGAGATAGATAGAGAGAGAGAGAGAGAGAGATTGATATACATAAGAAGAGAGCTGGTTGGCTGGGGGCAGTTGCTGGGCAGCAAGGTGGTTCTAGCTGTAAATAAGAGAATAAAGAGCTTAACGCGTTCCTAGCGCATGGTCAACTGAATAACGGTAATCTATATAGACTATATATATATGTATATGTACATAAAGGAAAACTATTCGATTGTATTATACATGGCGCATACAGAGCATATGCAGGCATATTTATGCTATATGCATTTCATGGTGCTATACAACACTGGCAGAACTCTCTACTAGATACTAGATATCTTTAAAGGGGGGTACGGCTATGGCTACGGGCATACCTGAAACCGAGTTGACTGGCATATTCTCATAGCTGTCCTGGAGGCTGACCGTCTTGAGGAAGCGAGCCGTGGTCGTTGGAAAGGATTGATCGGAGACCTCCATGTAGTTGGCGCGCAGCTTGAGCGCCTCGATGAGCAGTGTCGATGCACGCTCCAAGTCCTCCAATGGCACGCCGCTCGTATCCTCGCCGGACACGGAAACGCGCTGGAAATTAATGTCCGCATCCGTCAAACGTTTCGGTGCCGCCGCCTCCTCCGGCTGACCCTCCGAGTCCGAGCTGCTGCGACGCGGCAATGCTGTGATGGTTCCCGTCGAGCGGTTAGACGTCGATTGCCTAAGAATAAAGGCGAAAAATATTAGAATCAAGCTGATATAAGGAATCGGCCAGTCGGAACGGCACCATTGCTCCTCGTCGTGCTGATACTCGTAGTGGCGACAGAAGCTATAGCTATCGTCCGCGAAAGACATGCTGCTGCCGACCGATGCAGCCAGCGAATGGGCCACGACACTTGGCCAACTTTTCCGGCCAAGTTGCCAAAGTTAACAGTTGTCCAATGATCGATTAATTTATAGACCCGACTATATATATATATGTCTAGGAATACTTTGCACAAGGGCACGCAATGGCAAGCCGCCCACACACCTGTCTTGTTTGCCAAAAAAAAAAAAAATAATAATTATGAATACCCTAACCGGGGTAGGGTCGGGTAGGGCCTGGGTCTGGGTCTGTTAGCTCTTAGGTGTCCAATGCCCAGCTCGAGAGCACATTAATCATTTTGATGCGAGGGTCCTGCCTGCGCCCCTGTACGATATGATAGCTAATAACCCTCGGATATATCTCTCTCTATATCTCTATAATAACGGAAGCAACTTCAAGTGCAACTGGCAACTTCGCAACTTTCGACGCTTGGCGTGTGACACGAACTGTGGCCAAAGTGCCTGGATGATTGGATGATTGCGCGTCCTCAATGTCAGCGTAGGTCGACAAGCTATTTCAATATACAGACAAAAAAAAAGAAGAAGGGACACAAGCCGTTCCGATGGCAACCGGGCCGGTGGCCTATGGCCTATGGGCCTGGGCCTGGGCTGGGCTGGGCGCGAAGGGCGACACCCGGATACGCGTTTCGACTTTGGCGCTTTCTTGCGCCGCTGCGCCCTTCCAAGTTATATGGATGCACAAATTGTACTGACTGTGACGGCATCCGAAATTCAAAGTGTGGCCAGCAGCGGTGGTGCTAGTGGTCGCTGTGGTTGCGGTACTGGTGCTGGTCGTGGTGGTGGTTTCATCATTATGCCATAAGCCGCGCTGTTGACGCGGTCGCAGTGCCCGGCCATCGCCTAATGCAGTCCCATTCAAAATCAAAACGTGTCCAACGTTTTGCTGTTGTCGTCGTCTCTGCTTTGGCACCTGCTTGCTTGGCCCGCACGACCCAAACGCCAAAGAACCTCACCTAACGCAACCACGCCCCCTCTGTCGACCATGACCAAGTGTCTGTCCTCTGGTCTGGTCGCTCGGATTAGCCGAGGGTCCAAAAACAATGTGAACTTGATAACTAGGGAATAGCTGCTGACTCTTCGAATATCCGAAGACTGAATACCCTAACTCTGACATACCTTATATAAGAATATAGAAATATATATAGATCTGGCTCAGCTGAGAAGGAATTAAGCTTAAGATTGTAAAAGACTGAATAATCTTTCTCAACATTATCGCAGATCGTTAGCTGATTTTGGATGGCATTCTATCTTATATATCTCTATATATATGTGTATGGTTCGCATACTTGATGACTTAGTCAATATACCCTTTGCACTCTTTTAATTAGAGCGCATTCATAGCCGTTCACTTTGCTGTTGCTGCTGTTGTTGTTCATTAGCAGGCTTTTGAAAGGTTAGTTAGAACGTGTATGCGTGGAGCTACGTGGATTAGCAGAGAGACAGAGGTAAATGTATGTAAAGGAATTATATATATTATATATGATAGATGATAGAAGGTGGCAGGTGGAAGCTTCTATTAGATAAGATATAGAAAATGGAAGATGGAAGACAGGAAAATAGATGAAAGAAGATGAAAGATGGTAGATATGAGATATAGGATACAAGATATCATAAGGCAGATACACAATAGCTAAGAGAAGGAAGATATGAGAAGATAGGATGGTACGGGTAAGAGAAAGATATAAGAAGATAGAATGTGGATGGTGGATGGTGAGTGGAAGAGCAACAGCATAGGTCTTATCTTTGTGTCTTCCAGCCTCTATCTTCTATGAGCTCATATCTCCCATCATCTATTATTCCCTACCTTAGGGGATTATCCGTTAATTCATCCATTCTCTATATTCTACTATCTATCTATCATCTTCTTTATAGATAGTTAGGAACCAGCACTTAGGACTCCCAACTCAGTAGTTTTTTCAACTCGAATCGCAATCGACTCGATCTCTATCAGTTTTGTGCCTGATCTATGACTACAGTTTAATCTGATCTATTGATGCAAATATATATGTATATAAAATAGATTTAGCACCCGTACAATTAATGCGATCTAAATTTAGTTCATGTCTATTATAATTATTGTTTACTTGGCAAGGAAAACTTGACAGTTTTCCACGTATCTCAACACTCGGAACAGTTAGTTGTTCTGTACTCACTTCTCATTTAGCTGTCGCTGTATTTGCAATTTCTTCTCAATCTGCTCGATCGGGAACTGGGGTACTTCGTAAGGTGCCGAAATTTCATTGCTTAGCTCAGTGTCGCCCTCCGGCTTATCAGTGTCCGCTGAGTCGATCATATCGCCTGGAAACACACAACAAATTGACAGTTAATTGATGCTCTTTAAGTATTATTTCTATAGATTATACTATATATATTATTTAAGTCTATATGGTTAGCCTACAAATTGTTTCTACTGTCTCTGCTGTGATGCCATTGTTGTTCTTATTGTTGCTCTTGGACTCCATGACATTGGCGCCAAAGAGTTTGGCGTCCACTTTCATGCGATGTACACTGTCCATCCGATTGAAGTTCATAGCGCAGAGTAACAGAGAGACAGAGAGTGTGTGGGTCGAATGGGAAATGAGTTTTGTTCGTAGCTCCCGCAACGCTTGTAGCCTGAACGAGCGCTGACGCTTAAATGACCAGACCCCGAACACCGACTCGAAGCGATGCCAATGTGCTCTCACAAGCGACGACTGTGCATTTGCTGTCGTCTGTCGTCTGTCGACTGTCGTCAGTCGTCGGTCGTCAGTTGTTTTCCTTTTTTCGAAAACAACAAATTTCGACTCGGATGCACGATTATACAAAATTCGAATACGAATCGATGGCAGAAGCGGCAGCAGCGGCAGCAGCTCGAAAACAAATAAGAAAACAGCTCAAATGGCTCACGGCGAGAGCGAAAATCAGATGCAGTCGGCCACACCGAACCACCGATGCGCTGCGAGATCATCAGACATTGATGAATCGACTTGACAGCTATAAATATTGCCGACTTTGAGAATAACTATATCTTTCTATAAATGTATCTTTATCGATAAATATCTAGATTTTCGTCTAGATTATATATGATATTATATTATATATGATATAAGATCTATGATCTATGATCCATGATCTATGATCCATGACTTATGATCCATAATCTATGATTTATGATATATGATCAATTGATTTATGATCTATGATACATTATATATGATATATGATCAATTGATCTATGATACATTATATATGATCTATGATCTATGATCTATGATCTATGATCTATGATCTATGATCTATTATCTATTATCTATGATCTATGATCTATGATCTATGATCTATGATCTATGATCTATGATCTATGATTTATGATCTATGATCAATGATCTATGATCTATGATTTATGATTTATGATTTATGATCTATGATCTATGATCTATGATCTATGATCTATGATCTATGATCTATTATCTATTATCTATTATCTATGATCTATGATCTATGATCTATGATCTATGATCTATGATCTATGATCTATGATTTATGATCTATGATCAATGATCTATGATTTATGATCTATGATCTATGATCTATGATCTATGATCTATGATCTATGATCAATAAACTATGATCTATGATCTCTATATCTATAACTTTATCTATACCTTATCTACTCTCTACATCTATCTTCGCAGCTAAAGCTCTGGCAAATCAGTTGAGTAAGCACCGCTACCCTGTCAGTTGGTGTAGTCGGGGCAATCTTGGTCTGTTTACATGTGGGAAATCAATAGCTGTCCAGACGTGCCCAAAAACAAGCCCACGCTCTGGCAGCATCCCCGCTGCTCGACATGGGCATCGAGACAACGACATGACAGAGCTGCTGGCGTCAACTTGAAGAGATAGTTGTCCGAAAGATGAGAGATGACATGCATCAACTTTCTTGTCTTGGCCGCCAGTGTGTGAGGTGGGCGCCAGACATCATTCAACACTAGACTATATGGTAATTGCTCTCCAAGCTCAACTCAGAGTTAACTAGTTTAGCTTTGTATATCATTTTAGTGGAAATTTTCAGCCGTAAAGTGAAGCAAATAAAACGCATTTCAAATCGTTTTCACAGCAGCCTAAAAAGTTTCATACAATTCAGACGTTGACTGTGTGCGATCCAAATATGCAGCTGCAGGCAAGGCACTTGTTGCAGCTGAAAGCTAGCTGTGAAGTATCGTAGCAACGAGCTATTGCGTGGCATGAGAAGTGACGTATTTTGGCAATTAAGAATTGGCAATAATTAAAGCTGTTGCTCAGTGCGCTTAGAGCCTATGCAGGGGCAGCTTAAGATGTGGAATATGTGTATATATATATATATATATATGTGTATTATTATATATAGAATATGTATAGTTAGCTTGGCCCGCATGGCTTCTATTCGCTTGTAGTGCAGTGTTGCATCAAACAGGTGCTGGCTGGCTGCCTTGCGTGTGTCTTTCTCTCTAGGTGTCTGTGTGTGTGTGTGTGTGTGTGTGGGGAGGGGTGGGGCCGCTGCTGGCTGTTGGCGTGGACTGTGCCTGAGTTTGTGGATCACACTTACAATTGCATTTGGATGCCATCGGGATGTTGCGTTGGTTGAGCGGTGCTACGGTAATGGGCCTCGGCAGGTTGTGGCGCCGCGGCAGGAGCTGCATGCCGTCCTTGCTGGCGTCGGCGAGGGCATCATCGAACGAATCGTTCTGGTTAGTGCGATCGGAATCATTGCTATTGCCGATAATGCCGCGATAGGCCATCCTACTTTGCAGCAGACGCTTGCCACAGGCCACGCAACGCAAGGAGTGCAGCACTTTAGCGCTTGTGGCTGCACCAGCTCGCGGCTGACCGCGATTGGACAGAATCTGGGCCCCCTTTGGCAAAGATGTCCCGTGCCCCAATCGCTTTTCGAAGCTCCTATTTCGTTACGAGAATTTCGAAACCATTTATGTAGGTTTTCATTGATGTTGCCGCAAACAAAAAATTTTTATGTAAGATACAAATTTGCTTTTTCACTCAACATACAGTTTACAGGCTTGCTCTCTCTCTCTCTGTCGCTCTCCCTCTCTCTTTCTGTCCTAGGCCTTTCTCGGGGTCTCGAAGCTTAGAGTTTTATCGCTTTTCTCCAATGCACTATATATATATATATATATCTATATATGGCAATATTTATCACTGATCGTTCACTGATCACTCGATTTGATGCTGCAAATGTTTTCGTCTATGCGACCGCAACGCAATAAGCAACATCTACGCGCTAATTTCACTTTTGGATATGTTCTTTGTTTGTTTTTTCTCTCTCTTTATATTTTCAGTTGTTTTTTTTTGCTCCCCCTGTCAAATGGTTGGCAGTTGTTGTTCACTGCCAGATGATTTCATCCAAAGTTTATACATCGGCTAAAGTTTTAGTCCAAAGACAGAGAGAGTGGCGAGCTTTCGCTCAGCTGGCGCTTCCACTCTCCCACTCTCGGAAAAGCTTAGCGGCTTTTCCCCTTATCGTTGACAGCATGTAATTTATTAGATCAACAGATATATATGTATATATCTGAGTATATACATGGGCATATCCAGCAGTGCAAGGCGCTGAGCTGATCGTGCGCAAAATAAGCTGCGCTACAATGCCTCGGCTAGGCTATATTGGTGCCTAGCTATTGATCGATCTCTATCGCTATCTCTATCTCTATCCAAGATCTAATCTATCATAACTAGCGCAAAATCGAATCAATTCAATATATTATAGAACCCCGATGAATGATATCGATAATCAACAATCGACAATCGACAATCTATTATATCGAATAGTCAACATGCCATCGCTTGAGTGCCTAGGCTAGGGTATATTAGTGTTTGGCTATATCCTTATCTCTATCCATATCAAGATCTAATCTATCATAACTAGTTTTGCTCTAATTAGCGCAAAGTCTAATCAATTCAATATATTATAGAATCCCAATGCAAGATATCGATAATCAACAATCGACAATCTATTATATCGAATAGTCAACATGCCATCGCTTGAGTGCTATTAATTAGTTTGATAGCTCTGCAATTGTGCTCAGTTGGAAGTCAACTGGGAGATAGCGCTTTGGACCCACAAGAATTGTAGTGTCGAGCGAGCGTATCTGGCATTTCGAGTGGCGGTAATTTTCCCTTGGCTATAGTTGGACCCGGCACACTCTCTGAGATGGCAATCAGTGCTAATGGCCCAAACACAACTGTGTGTGTGCGTCGTTGTTGAGAAGTCAAATTTGATAAACTGTTTGCATATGACAACAAGTCTATCAAAATTAGCAGCCGGACGATAACGAGCGCAGCGTTCGTCGCAACGAACTGATGGCTCTATAGCTCTGGCAAATATACCCTCAAAATTGCAAGTAATCGCAGTTCATTAGCCCAATTTTGCCAACGCAACGGAGCTGTTCATATTATAGACGCCCCGGACAAGGGAATATAATGGAAAGTTATTTCCAGATTAGGGCAACTCTCTATGAGAAACTCTTTTGAAGTTCTCCAATTAAGATCTCAAAATAATCTAGCTTATTGAGGGAAATTGATATAAGAGCAATAACCCTACTTGAAGTATACTGGAAGTATACGACTAGTTGATACCTCAACTCAAATTTTCTAAGTTTTCGTCAACTTTAAAACAAGTTCTAACAAATTTCAAATCGTAATCTTAATGCGCATTTCCAGCTAGCAGTCAGTGACTCATTAGAATTCATGGGAAACGAGCAGGTGACTCATACATTTAACAAGTAAAAGTACTTTCGCTGCAAGTGCTCGACTAGCAGATACTCACATCTGAAGCAACTCTATCTCAGAGACCTTAAAAGTGAAGCAACTTCAGCTTTTTAGATAAAAATTTCTGTGTTTTTGGCTCATTATCTGAATTCCTAGAAGGCAATCATTGCTTGACTTCATGAGAATCGCGAGGAAGAGCACAAAATTACATTTAATTAAATAGCAGGAAATCAAGTTTGCATTTGCATGCAAATTCGCAATGCGCCTTCCTCGCCTAGCAGAGCAGCCGGCGACATTTAAATAATATCGCCGACAATTTATAGCTATAGTTTATACTATATTCTAGCGCAATTACGAGCAATGTGTAATTTGTAAGAAATGTTTTCGGATCGAGTATAGACGACTGACGACAGAGTGGCTATAGAAATGATATGTTTTTGGGATAAATAAGAGTCTAGACATAAGATTTGGCTATCGAAAATCGACAGTTATCGACTGGGCAGATGCTGGATAAAAGTATATGAAAGTTGAAGTTGGAATTGATCAAAAGAAAAAACAGAAGTCATTATAGTCCACATACTGATATCGCTAATATATATTAATTCGACCATCTGTTATGTGTTAAAGCAGATAAATGAAGGCTAAGCCTTTTTATAGATTATAATTAGTAGCCAGGCATAAACAAATACAATGCTCTCGCTTCGCACATCCAAAAGTCAAAGTTCTTCGACCATATTAATGATATATCTATATCTATATATACATATGTATATATATATTTATATACTCATATGTTTCTTGTATATATAATTGTTGTTTTCGCATTTATTTTTGGCCTTTGTTGTTGTTGATTTTATTGACCGAATTGTGCGCTTATTAATTGCTGCGTTTTGTTATTCTCATTTCGCTGTCGTCGTCTTCTTTTTTTTTTTTTTTTGCTATTTCGGGCACTTTGCCATTTCGGCTTCTTGGCCATTGGCCGCATTCGAATTGATTTTCATAAAACTGTCAACTGTGCCCTAAAAATCACATTACATTCCCTTACATAACGCCCAACAGCAACTTGAACCGATTTGCAAGTAATATTTTGCCTTATGGAGCTTTTGCCTTAGCGAATAAACGAACTAAACTGATTTTTCCATATCGAGCAATTCGCTAACAGAGCAAACAAAATATGACAGATATATATATATATATATATATATATATAGAATACAAGTGATATATGTATATGCATGTTTTTGGACATATATATCTATATATGTGGATATATATACATATGCAAATGTGTGATATAGGTCTGGCTTGCCACGAAGCTTAGATACTCTAAAGAATTTATTGGGATTGCAGTTCCATTAGAGGAAGGTAGGGCATTAGAAGTGGTAAAGCTCTAGGAAATGACTTTTTGTCGTGACAAAGAGCCGTTATAAGTTGAGCAAAGACTGGTAAAGAGACAGAGAGAGAGAGAGAGACATATAGAGGGAGAGCGCGAGAGCGTGGGAGAGTGTAACAAAACTTATTTAGAAGCTTAGGCAAAAGCTGTTGCCAAAGGAGAACAAAGAGAAAGCAAAAGAAACAACTTTTGCCTGTTGTTCATTGTTCCTTTTGCTGTCATTGTTGTTGTTGTTGTTGCTGCTGTTGCTGTTGTTGGTCTAATTGAAAACCTGACCTATGCCTAGGCAAAAGTTGTCCACTGGGCCAGAGTCGTTTGTCATGCGAATATCAATGAGAGAAAAAAGCTCAATTAAAGCAAATTGCGAAATGCGTGGGACACGACGACACGATGTACAGACAACTAGGGACAGTCATACAGATGGACATATCGACATACCTAGTGTTAATATGCGCATACATTGAACTGATTCATAGGTTTGTGGGGTGAATTCCGGGTAGGAGTATAAAAATACTCATAGCGTAGATAATGATGTATCTATATATGGTATATATCTATATCAGTATTTGTATCTGTATCTGTATCTGTATCTGTATCTGTATCTGTATCTGTATTTGTATCTATATCTATATCTATATCTATATATCTATAGATATAGATATAGATATAGATATAGATATAGATATATCTATATCTATATCTATATCTATATCTTTATCTATATCTATATCTATATCTATATCTATATCTGTATCTGTATTTGTATCTATATCTATATCTATATCTATATCTATATCTATATCTATATCTATATCTATATCTATATCTATATCTATATCTATATCTATATCTATATCTATATCTATATCTATATCTATATCTATATCTATATCTATATCTATATCTATATCTATATTTACATATATGTATATCTCCATCTATATCCATTCGATTGTTTCTACATAAGTGGATGATTTTATGGCTAAACAATTTGATGCTTTAATAAAAATTTCACAAATAATTTCGAATTTTCATTGATATTGATGTTCTTAATGCCATATTGCGCAGTGTGCATCACATCTGTATCCTCTACTCGTTTGCAAAGTGAAAAGAGTTTATTGGCTTTCTGTCGTCTGCATAAAATGCCATAAGAAAAGAGTAAAGCTATGCCTGCCACAGCATTTAAGGATTTACCAGAACTAATCTAACAGTTTTTGCCCAGTTTTTATAGATTTTAATATCTTTTTTTTATTGTGTAACCAAATTCACAATTTTTATTAGTTTTCAACTACAATTTTTTGTTTAAATGGAAGAAATTGTCTGACTAATAGTTATTTTAACTAATATTCAGCTGGTGACTCAGCGCAGCTGCGGACAGTGATCGACTAGCAGATACTCTAAACTATGCAAAGTTCCGGACTAGCAGACAAAGACTAGGCCTGCGTAGTGCTGGCTTGGAACTGCCCGACTGTAAGATACCCTGAGGCCTACTAAATAGTAAAACTTATACAAATTTCCGTACGTTCATACGGACGGAGAGGCAATCTGTCTAATAACCCCTCGCTTATCATCCAGACAAAGAATATATATACTACGTTTTCTTCTGCCTGTTACATACACGTTCACAAACCCAACATACCCCGAATTTCCATTTTTGTAGGGCTCAGTGCATAAAAACTTGACTTGATGTCATCCTCTCCATGCCCAGCATTAGTATATATATCAGCTTTAGTCATAAGCTCACATTGGCTGTAGCTAATTCCTGTTCTTAGCTTATCTTAGTTGCATGGGAAATCATGTTGTATTCATGCTTATTACCACTTACAATGGAACTACTTTGTATGTATGTTTATCATGCCTGTAATCTATATAATTAATGATTTCTAGTTCTCTGACTTATCTACGCACTCGTATATTTATTAAAATGATTACCAGCTGTTACAATTGCCGGGCCATTGTGAAATACGTCTGCATAATGTGGCGAGGCAGCGATGTTGGCTTGTTATTCATGAGCTCTATTTATAGCCAAAGCCGAAGAGCCAATGATAAGCTCCACGTCAGAGAAATTTAAAGGGGCTGATAACGGGCCACACAAACATACAAACAGACAAACATATATTATATGTATGTGTCTGTATGTAGATTGTAGATTATAACAGTTCTTGCCGCTGATTAGTTTCGAGTTGTCCTCCAATTGGTCTCATTGCGGCATCCCTCGAAAGTGGGCCAAGCAAACAGCAATCTCTTTTTGCTCAGTGTACTTTATTGTTGGCGTGGCTTAAATATATTTGGTCAACGAACTCGGGTCTATTGACTCTATTGCAGCTATGTATATGCAAGCAGAAGTACATATAGATGGGCAGCAGCACATATATCGGGTGACATCACTGAGACAACAGCCAGAGAAGGAGAGAGAGAGAGAGAGGGGGGGAGAGAGAGAGAGAGAGAGAGAGAGAGAGAACAGAGAATGCAAATCGGGGCAGAATGGAGCAATTTCAATTTCAGAAGTTTGCCAAAACAATATTTATGGAAGGCCCATTTGCATTTATGAGAATCGCAAAGAGGAGCATCAGTGTTTAAACTCTTTTTATATATGCAGACTCAATATAGGAAATATATATATATGTATAAGAGTGTTTCAGTAATATAGTAGCTATATCTATGTATTTAATCAAAGTTTATAGAATACTTAAAATCAAATCATTCATAGCAGACTCAAAGTCTTATATGAATTTTTGGCGAATTTTCCATGCGAATTGATTTTGCTTAATATTTTCTATATGTAGATGTTTTTCTATATATATTTTTATATCTGTATGCTTGTGTATATATAGTTTTCCAGGCTAGTTTGCCGTAATCAGCAATCAGTCAGCCATTCACTCAGTCAGGACTTGTGCACCTATACATACATATATATATATGTATATATAGACATGTTATGCCAATAGCAAAAGTCGGGCGTGCGTGTACACGCGTTGGCATCCAATTTTCTAAATGGCTCTGCGTCTGACAACGTCCATCGACGTGTTTGCCGGTATTTTTCCTATACTTAACTTGTTTGCCACATATTTTGGGCGCTCACTGAACGCGACTCTGTGTATACCTGGTAAATATTTGAGTTGACTTCCACACATATACATAATACTAATATATAGGGGACACTATGCTCATTCTCAGTTGCAAAAGTATTATCAATAGGCGCTAGTTAGCTATGCATGGCTATTGTTTAAGAACGGACCATTATCTCTATCGATAAGTGATAGTTTATAGAGTATAGTTCAAGTAGAGAAAATAGGTACATATATATATCAAAAAAATAATATATATATAGAGCAACAATTGCTTGACTTCTCTTTCAGCTCGTCCTTTTCCAACAGCTGGGCATACCGCAACGCAGGATACGTGGCGTGCCCTAGCGGCGCCCATGCAACAAGCTCAACAGCGAAAAATTGCACACGTCATGCAAATAGAGTTTCTAGTTTCTAGCTTTTGGGGTCGCGGCACCTTTTTTCGCTCGCTGGCTCAAACTCAAAGGCGGAATGTATGTGTGAGTGTGTGTGTGTCTGTGTGTGCGTGTGTGTTTCGCTTCACTTCTTCTCTTCTCTTTTCTTTCATTTCAATGACCAGCAATTACAGTAAACACACACACACACACACACGTAGGCCGCTTTTGTGTATTTGTTAAACCTTCACTCACCTCCTTTGCGCTTCTCAATTCGCCGTATGCTCAGGCCCATGTCTGGGTCCATGTCCATTTCGACGTCGGTGTCAAAGCCAAAGCTGCGATAGCCCTTGGCACTTAGTGCATCTGCATAGCTTTGCATGCCGATGTTCACACACACACTTACACTCTCACACACTCACACTCACACACACACACTGAGATAGACCGGCTATGCTATGTTCTCTATTGTCAATAAGCTTTTATTTAGTGCGTTTGTGACGTGCCTTGAACTTGATGCGGCTGCTGGGCTTTGCTGGTGTCGTCACTTTTGGCTTGCTTCTTCTTCACCTCCTCCTCCGCCTCCTGCTTCTGTCTGTGTTGCAATTTCGTGCCGAATTGCAAACGTTTATGCTGCTTGTGTGCAAGTGCGTAAATACAAGATTTTTCCCACTCAGAGAAATCAAATATTAAATGACACGCCACTTTTGGTTCAATGCAACGCAAAAAAAAAATGATTTAAAAAAAACAATAACAATAATACTGTTTTATATTGAACGAAATCTAAATGCGGCACTTTCAATTCGCACTCGCTAAAGGCTTCAACTTTATTTTGCGACTGAAACGTTCAGCCGGAACTGTTTTTGTGCATTGCGCAGCGCAGATAATTTCAATGCGCCGAGCGTTGCCACCGCTGAAGACGATTGCGCGGCGTTGCCAGCTGCGGGGGAAAAGGAAGCGCAGCGCAACCATACTGCATTGGTGTGCAATGCTGCCAGTCGTATCGATAGTATCGATTGCTTTCTTAGGCGCGCTCTTTTGAAATCGAAACAGCTGTTGCTGCACTTGAGCGCCAAATATGAAAGGAAAATTTGAATAAAAGACGTTTTATTTTTTTTTTTTGTTATTTAGTTTATTTGTTTTTTTTTTTTTGTAAGTTTTTTCTTTTATTATTTTTTGTTTTTGTTTTTTGGTTTTCTTGTTTGTTAATGTAATGCATAAAAATTGTGTTGTTTAAAATTAAACCAATAAACATTTCACTTTATTAGTTCAATACAAATAATTTCACTTGTTCACGACAAATAGTTATTCAGATTTTCAATTGCAAAGTATTTTTATCTTTATTTGTTAGTTTTTGGTTTTGGTTTTCATTCATTTCTTTGTGTATATAAGGAAACGCAAAAAATCTCTAAACAAGAATATAGAGTTCTGTTTGATTTTTTTTCTTTGTCGTTTGTTTCTTGTTTGGAACGGCTTTATTGAACTTTTTGTTGTTGTTTTGGATTTTTGTTGCGTATAAGTACATTTCTTTGTTTCTTTTTCTTTTTCTTTCTTTTTTGTTTTGTTTTTCTTTTGTTGCATTAAAAACATTAAATCTTTGGCAGGCATTGCATTTCGTAGTTTTGTAAAAGTTTCGATAAAACGATTCAAACCAAAATCGAAAAACGTAAAATCATAATTAAAAAAAAAAAATAAATAAAAGAAAAAACAATTATTCATATTAAATACATTTGAGATGAATTTTTTCTGCTTTTGTTAATGATTTTTTTTTTTTGGATTTTGTGTTTTTTTTTTGTTACTTTTTTTTTCATTAATATATTAAATACACATCAATACGTTAGTTTAAAAATTGTGTTTTTGTTTTTTTTTTGTGCTAAATTACATTTTAAAAATATGCTTAATATTTTGTTGTTTGTTTTGTTTTTGCTTTTGTTAAGTCAAAGACACGAAAGTGAAAGAGGTTTTGGTTTTTGGTTTACGTCTGTTCTTGCTTAATTTATTATGTGTTTGTGTGTGTGTGTGTGTTTTTTTTTCATTTTCATTTTCATTTTAATTTTGTTTTTATTTAATTATTTAATTGTGTTATCATTTAGTGTAGTTAATGTTTCCATGCGCTTAATTTATAACACCGAGAGTTTGCTCAAAAGTTTCTTAAATTTTGTTTTCTTATTCTTCTTTTTCCGAATTAAATGTTAAATATCGAAATATACATATATATATAAATATTCATATATATATATATATAATTTTTTTATTTTTTTTCGCTAATTTTGTATTTTTTTTTGTTTTCTTGTGTGTTAAATTTTAATGTTGCTTAAAAACACCGAAAGCTTAAAATTTAGAGATTTTCCTAAAGTGTAAAATTTTTACAATATTTTTTTTGTTCTGTTTTCATTTTTTGTTTTTTGTTTTTTGTTTTTTTGTTTTTTGTTTTTGATTTCTTGTTGTTCTCTTTTTCAACTGTTTTCTCTATACTTCTGTCTGTGGTTCCTGTGTGGTTGTTGTTTGCTATTATTTCTCTTGAATATTCTTCAGTTCAACAAATCAAAAAGTGGCTAAAACGAACCGAAAATATATGCCAAAGAATATCTTTTCGTGGTCCTAAATTAATGAGTTCGATCTAAAACAAAAACAGCTCCTTGTGATTGCCCCACACTTGCCTCGCCTCGTCCCGTCCCGTCTCGTCCCGCTCGTTAGCTCTAATAAAAATCTGTTCACATTTCGCATACCATCTCAATAAATACATACATAATTAGTTGATTAAGGAAAAAACTGTATCACATTTTCAATTACGTCTTTGTTCGTAGCACCTTCATAACAAATGCTGGCAATGTGTGCTTTCCACTTGTCACCCTTCTACTCGCTTCTCAGTTCGCTTTTCTCTAACTATTTACAGACATTTTATGTGTGCTGTGCTTTGCTCTCTGTTCGATTCAATTCAATTCAATTCTTTCAGTACCAGCTTCTTCCACTCTCTCTTCTTACACTTACCTACCATACAGTTGGAAAAAAATTGCGCTTCGGATTTTATCACAAAAATAATTACAACTCCACAACATTCCCATCTAACTGCTAAGCTTTTCTGCGTGCCTTCCTCTACCCCCCTCTCTCTCTCGCTCTCTCTCCCCCTCTCTCTTTCTCTCTGTCTGTCTGCCTCTGTCTATGTCGTACCAGCCTTGACTTAAACTAACATTGGTTCCATTATTTCTGCTTCCAATTTCCCATGCCCGATTCCAAGCCAAACTTAAGTTCTCACTCTCTGTGTGCTCACAAATCGAACTAAATCTTTGGTGTGGCTGCTCCCTTCTGCAGTTCTCCTAAAGTCCTGAACTTAACAGAAATGAAAACGAAATGATCCAGTGTAAGGGAAGACTCAAAGCATATCTGGGCATATATCACTAGGGGATATATGCTCTTATCTAAAAAACATAAAGCCTAGAGGTTCGAAATCATATATATTATCTTTACTATTATCTTTAAGTTTCTGGCTTTGGTTTTTGTTTTTGGGTTTCTTTTACTTTTTTGTTTTTTTCGTCAAAATCAGTCTCTATTGCCTTTGTTCTATTTATGCTTGTCTTTCGATTTTCATATGTTAGCAATTTATGGAATATACCCGTTCACGGCATGCAAAAGTATTTAACTAATATCGGATATTACTTTTCATATATTTTTGTCGGATTCTTTATGCTTATTCATTTCTTTTTTAACTGCGCTCCTTTTTCGAGCTGCCCATCTCTAGCTGTGCTGTGAGACTGCCGCCTATGCAAGCTGCCCATCTCTAGTTGAGGTCGATTGGCGCCTTTTCGAACTGCCCATCTCTAGTGCTGCTATAGCCATCTCGCTCGCTCAACAGTCAGCAGTCGGAATTTCGCTCAGCAGCAGCAAATTTCTTTGCCTAACTGTAGATATATTTAAATGCTGTTAAAGAGCTGTTAATGCTTTCAGTGCGTGAACGAGTATTATGCAGTCGATAGTGCCCGACTGCCTTTTGTATTTTATTTCTTTTTCTTCTTATTTTGCTTGTTAATATATTGGTTTTCTTTTGCTATTACTCAGGCTTCAGTAAAAAGTTGTTAATTGTTTTTGTTTTTACTTTTGCATATTTAAAACCCAATTTTTGTTGGGGCTTTTTTGGTTTTTTGTTTTTTGTTTTTTTTTGTTTTGTTTTTGGTTTGTATGTATGTAGTACACCTTAGAAAAATATCACATTCTTACTTCGTTCGTTCGTTCGTTCGAGAGACATTTTTTATGTGTTTACATTTTTGTTGTATTCTTTGGTTTTTGTTTTTGCTTTTTGCTTTTGCTTTTGCTATTTCGTTTTCGTTTTCTTCATCTTTCTCCTTTTTAACTTTTATTTACAGTTCGACTAAAATATATAAAAAATTTAAAAAATATTTGATTTGAGGTCATTTTCTGAATTATTGCTAGTTGCTCTGGCGTGTTCTTTCCTATTTTCCCAATTCATTCGCTTAGCCCTTTATATATATATATATATATATATATATATATATATAATATATATACATATATATATATTTTATCGATCTTTGATTTTTGTTGCTTACATTGGAATTTCATCTAAAATTGTATTTTTTTCGTATATTTTGTAGACACTGAATTGTTTTTTTTACGATTATGTATAAAAAAAAATTCTTTTTATTTTTTAATTTTTTTTATGACTACATACAGTTACACATATATGTATGTATATATATGCGTGTGTGTGTATATGTATATATATATTTATGTAATATTTTAGTAGACACGACAGTTAAAGTTTGGAGAGAGTTTGAGAGAGAGAGAGAGAGCGAAAGAGAGACAAAATACAATTCTTTTTTTTTTTGAGTTTTTTTTTTTTGATTTTCTTTTTAGCTCACAACATCAACAATGAAATATTTTGTAATCTTGTTATATATATATGTGATTTTTTTGTTTTGTTTCGTTTTTCTGTAAAAATCTCAAAAAGACGCCTAACACCGAAAAATATATTGCATGTACTACATTATGTTTTGTTGTTGTTATATATATGTATATATACATATATATATATATATCTTTTCATATAGTTCTTGTGTTTTGTTTTTAGATGGTTTCCTTTATATACATGAGTTAGTTGCTGTTAACAATGTATTTGATTATAGACAATTCAATATAGTTCACAAAAAATAGAAAAAAAATATTTTAATATAAAAAAATTTAATTTAATTAATTAATATTTAGAAACATTGATTTTGGTTTGTCTAATAATTTTGTTAAATTTATTTTGATTACTTTAAAACTTCTCTCTCTTTTGAGTAATTTTTTCTTTCGATTTGTTATTTAAGTGAAACCTCGAAATTGTCTTTTTTTTTTGCTTTTATATTTATTTTGATGAAAATGTTTTTTTTTTTTTGGGTTTTTTGTGTCTTGAACTCTGCTTGGGGGCAGGCGCCAGGCGCAAGTGCAATTGGATACGAGACGAGATATGAGTTGCCATTGGAATATATCAACATATGCGAAACCTGATCCAAACGATCTATATCTGTCTCTCTCTCTCTATCTCTCTATCTATATAGTGCAAATGTCCAACTGCACTTGTGCGCGAGCCGTAACCCTTGGTTTATGAAGGATTGGTGTGTGTGTGTGTGTGTGTGTGTGTGTGTGTGTGTGTGTGTGTGTGTGTGTGTGTGTGTGTGTGTGTGTGTGTGTGTGTGTGTGTGGAGTACCTTTTTGAGTTTGTTTTTCATCATTTTCGTTAGTTACTCAAATAAACAACATTTATAATTTGTTTCAAAATATGCATACATATATATATAACTATATATATGTGTGTGTGTATATGTGTATATATATGCATTTTGTATATATATCTATATATATATATATATATTTATTTAATAGACACCGAAAACCACATACATTCATTTATATATATATATTCTATGTATAATAATTTATATATATATATATATATATATATATATATATATATATATATATATATATATATATATATATATATATATATATATGATTTACGTCTGGCTGTGTGCGTGTGTGTGTCTGTTGTCTGTGTTTTTGTTTAAACTAATATATATATATATATATATATATATATATATATATATATATATATATATATATATATATATATATATATATATATATATAAATAAATATTGTTTTTAAAAATGCATCGATTTAATGCCAAAAAGTTTCGTTGTTGGATTTTGTAATATTTTTTGTTTTGTCTTTGTTTTCTTTTTCTTTTTCTTTTTTCTTTTATAATATTATTTTGTTACACGTATTTCCTGCATTTTGTCTATGCCTTGTTTAGCGTTACACTTAAAAAAAAATTCTCGTAAGTTATACATACATATATTATGTAAATATATATATGGTAAATTTGTAATTTATATATACATGTAAGTATGTATATATACATATATATATATATATGAAATAAGAGTCTTGAATCCCTCCAATTTGTTGGTTTTTTTTTCATGGCTTACAAATGAATTTGTTTTTGCTTAAAAAAAGTTTCCATTTTTTTTCTCGTTATTAATTATTATTTTATATCCATTGTTTTTTTTTGTATTTTGTTTTTTTTTTTTAAGTTTGGGTATTAATTGAATTCCTTTAGCTAAGCACACACCAAATTTTAATTTATTTTCTTTTAATTTTGTTTTTAATATGCGAAAAATTTACTTAAATTTTCTTATTCAATTTTTTCTTTGTTTTAATATTGCTTTATTGCTTACCTAAGTTTACGTTTAGCTTCCTATGCCCTTAGCTCATGTTTTATTTTATTTTTATTATTTTTATTATTTTTGTTATTTTTTATTTTAAAATTTAAACAAAGAAATTCGGTTGGGTGTATTGTTTTGCATAGAAAAGAAAGAAGTAGTAGTGCTGGTCGGGATGTCCGACTAGTTATACCCGGAACTCTGAGAAATCATTTGAGGTTGCCTTTAGACATAGATGTGTATATAGAGAGAGCACTATGGGAAATTTGTAGATATATATATAGTCAAGCGGATGGATCGACAGGCAGCTAAAAGGATGAACAGACGAATAGAATCACTCTGAACAGCTGATCTTTCCCTTTCATGCCCTTTCTATACCCTCACAATGTGTTCAGTGCACATTAAAATAATAATAATAAAAAAGAAAAGATAATTTAAGCAAAATAAAATACGCTTTAAATGTGTGTAATGCAAAAAAACTTTATTAATAATAAATACTATAAAATAAAAATAATTAAATATAATAATAATTGTCACAAAAAATCAAAGTTTTCACATACATAGCTCACAGCATGTTAATTCAAATATTTATTTATTCATATATATATAAATTTATGATAATAATAAAAGTATTTAGACAGAATTCAAATAAGAACAATAAAGTTAAATGAACATAAAAGTGGTTTCATATATGTTTGTATATTTATATATATTTTTTATATAATTAAAAAAATATGCTTCTCTTATTTTCCTTTTGCAATTGTGATGCTTAAAAAATATTTTAAAAATTTTCATAAATATATTCTAAAAAAAAAAAGATTTTGCATTCGTTTAAATTTTTAGGTGTGTTTTGTGCTTCCAAAAAAAGGCAGTGTTTGTTGTTGTTGTTGTCGAAATACATAAAAAAAATAGCTGAATAAACGTAGACAAAAAATATGTATAAAAAACATTAGGTTTTTTTTTATGTAAATTGTATAAATTATAATTAAACCTAAACAATTTGCTAGTGGCCCTGATCGTTCGATATATATCTTTATTTTCGATAAAAAAAAGAACAAATATGTGTTGGATTTGTCTTTTGTGTTGTTAAAAATATATAAAATTTGTTTGTTTCATTTTTTTTAGCTTTAATTAATATAAAACGGCATTTAAATTAAGAGAGAGAGAGAGAAAAAAAAGATTTATATCTTGTTAAACTATCACAAAATTTTACTACAATTGAACACTATTTGAGAGTGGGAGAGTGAGAAGGAGAGATAGTGTGAGGGAGTAAAGAATAATTAATAATTAAATATTTAATTGTGAAATCAAAAGAATCTCATTGTCGTAAGTTGCTAGCTAAATATTGCCTCTGGCTGGTAAATTATAAGTAGCTTGATTACATTAGTTAACAGCAGCTTTTAGCTTCTATAATTCTATTGGCTGTGACTGTTCTATGGAATCTACTGCGTGTGTGTGTCTGTCTGTGTGTGTTAACTGATATTATGATTATTATTATGGTTTCCATTTGCTTTCCTTTTACTTGCGCTTCTTTAATATTTAGTTAAATTATGAGGTACTTTAAACTTTTTGGCACAGTGAAAGTTTTTCCTTCCATCAACTTTTCCAGCTTCACAATTATTTTTTTCTATTATTTCATTATTATTATTTTTTGCTTTTTTTTTCTTTTGGTACGGCAAATATTGTTTTTTTTTTTAAGTATTCGCTTCAGGCTTAGGACATTTATTTAAAAAAAAAATGTATATATATATATATGTATATGGAAACATTATTTCATATATGCACACACATATATATGTATATGTATGTATGTATGTATCTATTTTTAATGTATGTATGTATATATACTATGTATATTAGTTTTCATAGCTGTTTTGCCTCTTGTATGTTGAAACTACAATTTACAATTTAATTCGATGTTCTTGGTTCAAAGTTTGTTAGTTGATTTTTTGTTGTTTATGTTTTTTATGTAACATGATCTCTTTGCATGTGTGTGTGTGTGGGTGTTTGTGTGTGTTTATTTGGTGGTAACTTTTGTTTGCAACATTTTTCATGAAATGAGCCATAATAAATGAAGCAGCTTCTAGGCATATAAAAAATGAGTAGTCTTTGTGTTGTTTTCTCTTGTTTATTGTAAAAATTGCACGTCTCGTTGCTCGGCAGCAGCCGCAGCGCGCCGAGAGTGAGAGACAAAAGCTGACTGGCACGACAGCACTCTGGCGCAAGCTGATTGCTGCAAGACGTGCCAGCCTCTCTATCTATCTATCTATCTCTCTCTCTCTCCCTCTCAGCTGCTGGGCTTTGGCTGCTTTTGCCTATTGTTTTGGTTTTTTTGTTTGTTTTGTTTTGTTTTGTTTTTAGCTTTGCTATTGTTGCTCTTATACTCTTTCGTTTCTTGTAAATTGTAAGTTTATTTGTTATTTTGTTGTTGCTGGAATCACAGTTAGTTTGTGTTGTTGTAGTTGTATTTGTTGTTGTTTTTTTGTTTGTTTGTTTTTGTTTTTTGTTTTTTTTTGCTATTTCTATGTGTGTTTCTCTTGCTATTTGTGTGTATAATTGTCGTATGTTTGTTTGTAATTAAACTATTGACGGTGGTTGCACATAAGTAAATATTATTTGTAACTCTAGCCTGCCTCAAGCCCTCGATTCGAACCCAGTTCCCAGTTCCCAGTTCCACCCCCCCATAGCCTCCTTATACCCCTCCCCTCTCTGTTGATAAATTATAATAAGTTTCTCCTTTGTATTGTTGTTTGTTTGCTTTAAGCTAGCACATACTTCTATAAAACATATAGTCAGCATATATATATATATATATATATATATATATGTACATATATCTGTCTCTTTTGCCTCTATGGATTGATTTGGATTTTCCTTTTCATTCACTGCCCGCCCGCCCGTTCGTGCGTCCGTCCGTAAAATTGCTAAAAACAAACCTGAAATCCTGTTACTATTTCTTCGATTTACTGTTAAGGTTCAACAAAGTGACTGCCTCTTGCTGCTGCTCGTTTCATTCCCATTCCCATTCCCATCCCATTCCCATTCCATTCCATTTCATTCCTCTTCTGTCTCAGCTCTCGAGTTAGACTCTCCATTAGTTAGTTTCTTTCTATATTTTGTACAATATATTTTGCTATTTAGTTTTAAATAAATGTAAAATTAGTTTTTTCTTTTGTTTTTCTTTTTAGTTTTGCTTTGTAAACGGCAGATTTATGGTACTTGGTGATTTGAATGTTTCATTTACGTTTCATCTTCAAAAACACAGACTATTTTCATATATTGCAGTTTGTGGTTGTTTGTAGTTGTAGTTAGTAGTTAGTAGTTAGTACAAACAAAAAAATAACCCTCACTTAACCATATTGGATAGAAACAAACAAACAAATTACAATTATTTATGCTTTAGTTTCAATTCTTAACCACATTAATACCCGTGCTAATAGTTCTTAATGTTCTTCCTCCTCTTCTTCTATATAGTAAAAAAAAAATTAACCCTGCACACCGCACCTCGATTGCTCTATGGCCTATCTGTGCGCTGACTGCACCGTTGCTTCCAAATTCGAGTTCGAATTCGCATAGTAAAAAAAAAAAAAAAAAAAAAAAAAATTATTAGACACTTGTAAATCTAGTAATAATGGTAGTAGTAGTAGTAGTAATAATAGATCTATACATCAATTTTCATATGTTTCCTGTAATTTATGCCTCTTGTGTGTGTTTCGTTACTTCTTCTTCTCTCATCTTGATTTTCTTCGAGTGTATCTTGTGTATGTGTGTGTGTATGTGTATGTGTGTGTGGTTAGTTGGCTTGGCTTATCTGCGTAGGAGCCGCCTCCTACGCGCCTCATCTCAGCGCGGCGCGTTGTGAATGTGCGTGGTCAAGTGCTTGGAGAGATAGTCGGCCCGAGCGAAGCACTTGCCGCACGACTCGCAGTGGTACGGCCGCTCGCCGGTGTGGATGCGCAGATGGCGCGTCAGATCCGATTTGCCGCCGAACGCGCGTCCGCAGAACAGGCAGACGAACGGACGTTCGCCCGTGTGCTTGCGCACGTGCAGCTTCAGGTTCTCCTTGGACCGGACGCACTTGCCGCAGAACGGGCACGCGAAGCGCGAGGTGGTGGGTCTGCAAGAGGAAGAGTCAGTCGTTCGCATGAATACGGATTTGGTATACGGTCAAGTTGTTGGCATGCATGATGCGCCGAACTGGTTCGCTCATATATATATATATGTGAACTAGTTCATTTCGTATATATTTATTTTTGGGTTTTAGTCAAATTTTATTTGAATTTAGGAAATTGGTTACTTTACAAAATGAACTAGTTCATTTGGCACACAGTATTCATTCAACTACTAGTGAACTAGTTCACATTTCATAGTGATAGCCTTTATTAAGTCTTTATTAAAATATAAAAGTTGTTCTCGGAACTTGTTCATATGAGCTTTAATTTAATGCATCAGTTCAATTAACTAGTTCATGGTTCATGGGAAAATCTTGAGGAACCAGTCAAAAATTCATTGAACCAGTTGCGCTTACGAGTTCATATATTCAAATATCAAATATCTTGATTGTTCAGTAACTAGTTCAGCCTCGGAACCAGTTGAGCTTACCGCTTGTCGCGCTGTCGCTCGGCCGCATCGACGCGCAAAAAGTTGAGTATTGAAGCCTCCTGCGGATTGAGGCCCAGGAACTGCTCATTCGGTATGCGCTCCGCATTGATCAGCGAAGTCAGCGAGCTGAGCGAACTGATGCCGCTCCCGCCCACGCCGCTGCTGCCGCTGCCCGCTGCCCCAGCCCCAGTCCCGGGGCTCGAATTGCAGCCAGCTGCAGCGGCCGCCGCAGCTGCGGCAGCTGCCGACGAGGAGCCGGCCGCAGCGCTGGCCATTGGCAGTGAGACGTGCGCCAGGTGCGGCGGCAGCTGCTGCGACTGCTGTTGATGATGCTGTTGCTGTTGTTGTTGTTGCTGTTGCTGTTGTTGTTGGTGATGATGATGGTGTTGCTGATGGTGATAGGAGGGATCCGTTTCCAAGTGGTGTGCGCTGTTCAACAGGCGTGACTGCAAGGACGGAGAGAAGTTGGATATAGAGGAGATATAGAGAAGACTATAATGTAGATATATAGATATAGATCTATATATATAAATATATGTATATAGATAGATATAGAGAAGATGTATCTAGATATGATAAGGGGAAAAGGCTTTTGTGACTTCAAATCAATCCTTGGAGTTCAAGAAGTCCTCAGCACTATATATCAGATAAAGATCGCAACTTATATGATATATATATATATATATGTTTTAAATCTGACTTGATCTAGCCTATTAATCTCATAGAGCAATCAAAGTGGAGTCAGCTGGGCGTAACTTAAAGAGATCCGTCGGATAACCTTAGGAAAACCTTAGGAAAACCTTCGGAAAACTCCGACTCTTGCACATTCCCATGCATTTGATGACTCATTATGAATCAAGTAGATATATAATATATGCCAGATGATCTGGTATTATCGCCTACCCGCTTGTTTGTACTATGTATGCCGTCCGAGCTGCTGATGTTCGGCTCCGTGGCGCTCGTGGAGGCCGAAGCCGATGAGTTGTTGTCGTTGTAGAGCATCGTGATGCCCGCCGAGTCGATGGTGTTGTCCTGCTCGTGCTCCTCGCTGGCGGCCTCCTGCTGCTGCTGGTGGTGGTGGTGGTGGCCGGGGTCGCTCTCGCCCTCGCGCTTCACATTGATGCGCAGATCCTCGCCCTCGTCGGCCAGCATCGGCTCCTGGGAGCTAGTGACCACATCCTGGTCCAGCTGGGCCGATGTTCCGGCTGATGCTGCCGCGGCCGCAGCCGCAGCAGCAGCCGCAGCCGCTGTCGCCGCCGACGCTGTGCCGCTTATCATGCGTGCCACGCCCACGCCGACGTTGACGCCAATCGACTTCTTGCCATGGAGGCGCTCGAGGGCGTGGTTGAGACGATGCTTCTTGAAGCTCTTCAGGTAGCGGAACTGCATGCCGCAGACGTCGCAGGTGAAGAGCTTGTCCGCGGGCAGCCGGGCGCGATGGTTCTGCTCCTTGTGCTTGGCGTACGCGCTGCGGTAGCGATACGACTGGCCGCACTGCTCGCATATGAAGGGCTTCTCCTCGCCCGGCCCGATGTGCGGATGCTGGAGG
This sequence comes from Drosophila mercatorum, assembly GCA_961210405.1. Classification (NCBI taxonomy): domain Eukaryota; kingdom Metazoa; phylum Arthropoda; class Insecta; order Diptera; family Drosophilidae; genus Drosophila; species Drosophila mercatorum. The sequence continues at coordinate 14,616,370 of CAUIUS010000001.1, forward strand.
GCCGCGTGCTGCTCGAGCAGCCAGACGTTCGGGAAGTGGGCGTTGCAGACGACGCAGCGCGTCTCCTCCTCGATGGGCTCGCTGAACAGCGAGGAGCACGTGTCCGAGGGACTCTTCAGCATCTGGCTGAGCTGCTGGTGCTGGGCGAGCAGCGCCCCGCTCGGCGGCGGAGTCGATGAGGTAGACGACGAGGAGCTCTTCTCCTTGCAGCTGCTCGAGGTGTCCGTGCAGCTGACCGGCGTCCCGCCGCCGGACAGCAGCAGCTGCGTATACTGGCGCAATCCACTGGCGTCCACAATGACGCCAGCTCCTGCTCCTGCTCCAGCTCCAGCTCCGGCTGCTCCGGTGCTGGGCGTGCTGTTGTTGGCGCTGCGGCGTCGCTGCTGCTGCTGGTGCTGGTGCTGTTGCTGCTGGGCGAGCAGCTGCTCCAGCGACTCCTTGTAGAGCAGGGCGCTGCTGTTGGGCGTCACGACGCTGCGCTCGCTGCCCAGCTCGACAATGGTGACGTCATCGTTGCCCTCCGACTGTGACTCCAGCTGCGATTCCGACGAGATGGCCGTCGAGGAGGTGGCCATCTGCTGGGGCGAGGGCGTGCCGGCCGACTTTCCGCCCTTCGAGGGCTGAAAGAAGGCGGTGGGCGTGGCATAGCGCATATTGAACGCGCCATGAGGCTGTGATTGTTGTTGTTGTTGTTGTTGCTGTTGTTGCTGAGACGGTTGCTGTTGTTGTTGTTGTTGTTTGTACTGTGGATCGCTGGAACGGCTCGTGGTGGACTGCGTCTGCTTGGCCGCATAGCTGGCCGCAGTTGGCTGATAGTCCTTGGTAAGCAGATCGCTTAGCGTGGTAAAACGGTGGGGAAAGTCCTTCGGCGCGCCGAGCAGGCTGCGAGTGCTGCAAAATAAGGAAATCCAAATTGAATGCTTTGATAGAGCTGAGCTGGAGCTGTTGCCGCACTTACCGCAACGCCTCCTCGGCCAGCCAGGTCTGGTGGTGCAGCAGGTTCAGAATTCTGGACGGATCAATGTCGAACAGGCTCAGCCCGAGCGGCGAAAAGGGAAACGCAAACGGCGTGGGGCAGCGACTGGCGGCCATGGCGCTCATCGGGGAGCCAAAGTTGCGCAGCAGCTGTCGGTTGGAAGAGCATATATCAGATCGGCAAATACTATACCCTACACAGTTATACTATATATATCTACAGTCGACTACTAATGCTGCTTTTGGGTTTCAGGGGGCGTTGGGGTCGAGGGCCAGACAATTGCACGTGGCTAGTGTGGGTGCATGGGGCTCAAGACAGAGTCACAAACGAAATATAGAGATGGGAAGGGGGCGTAGCATGCAGTGCGAGTTTTATTTACATAGCCTACACTCTCCAGCAAGAGTCGTTTCTACGAGCAAGCAAAGCTAAACTAAGCATGACAATGACTACAACTAACTTAGTTGTCCTGTGTCCTGACTAACTGCGGGTTAGTCGTCGCGAAGTACTTACGTATGCGTTGCCAGCGTTTCAGAACCTAGTTTCATGGGAAATACACAGATATGCGAATAGTGTAGAGACTTACACTGTCGCACAAACCAAAAGATCGCCAAGTGCAGAGAAATAGAAATTTTCGATTTTGATGTATGCTAACACGACAGTGATTGAAGCCGAAGCCCTTTGTGCTCTCTTGGGCTATCAATTTGCCAGTGTTGCAAAGTGTTAAAAGTGTTGGAGAACTTCAGAATCGATGCCAAATGATACTTAAAGGTTTAATTACCACAAATTACTCATACAATTACATTTAATTACTCGAAAATAAGCTTTAATTACTGCTGTAATTACTAGAGTAATTGTTGTTGTAATTGAATTATTCATTTGACTTTACTAATTACTTAAGTACTTACAATATAATTACCTTTAATTAGCTCAGAAATTACTTGTAATTACCCACAGAATTCTTTTGAAATACCTAAGTAATTAAATTGAATTATCTATCAGCATTAAGTAAAAGCTATTAATTAATAAAGTAACTGCCAAATTACCAAACTACTCAAATAATTACTAGAAATTATTAAAGTAATTATCAGTAATTACTCAAGTAATTACTCTCAATTTGCTACTTTTTTTTAAACTAATTTTGAATAATTTCATAGATACTTAAAGTAATTAAACCTTTAAACTGGGATTTTTAGTCTATAATTTATCTCTAATATCTATGTACATATACTTAGTCTATGTTCTACATTTAGTCTAAGCCCAATAAAAAACTTGTACTCGATATTTTCAGTAGTTTTATTTATATAGAATTTACTTTCCCTTCTTTTCATCTTGTTTTCTTCTTCTTGTTGTTGTTATTCTTTTCATTTTCATTTTGTTTTTGTTTCTGTTTCTGCTTCTGTTTGTTCTGTGTGTTCATTCTTTTCTCTTTTTTGCTTTGTTTGTTTGTTTGTTTGTTAGTTTGCTTTGTATTGTTCTTCTTCCTCCTCTTCCGGCTCCTGTTCTTCTTCATCATTCTTCATCTCGCTCATACTCTGTGCTTATGTTTGGTGTTTATGTTTGCATTATAAACGGCAACTAGAAATTGCGATATCTAGGCTATATAGCTGGCCCTCTATATCATATCATATAATGTAGGTCCTCATAGGTTAACCTTGTTACCTAGTGCTCTCTAGCCTGTCTGTTCGTCATTATCATTATCTTCTGCTTCTTCTACTTTTTGGGTGCTTAGTAGCACTCTCGGATAGCCTGTGCTATTATTGAATTTCGATATTGCAAGAATCTCTTTCTGTTGTGTGTGTGTGTGTGTGTAGGTGTGTGTGTGTGTGTGTGTGTGTGTGTTTCTCTGATCTGTTTGTGTGTGTGTTTTTATTGGTTTTCCTCTTTTTTTTTTATTTTTTTTATAAACTATGATATGCCTTGCTTTGCTTAAATATTTTGTTTATAAACTTTTTAGCTTTTCTTTTAATAATTTTATATAAATTTTGTTTGCCTTTTGTTTTTCTTTTTCTTTGGGGTTTGCCTAAAATATGTTTAATTTACCATTGCGTTTGTGTGTGTGTGTGTGTCTCAGTGTGTGTTAGTGTGTGTGTGTGTGTGGGTATATCAGTTATTGAATTTCTCATCTAAAATATTTGTTGTTGCTGCTTGTTCGCGTCTATTTGTTTTGGTGCCTGATATAAGCTGCTCTCACTATCATCATAATCATCATAATCATAATCATAATTATAATCATAATCACTAAACATTATTCATTATTCATTATTCATTACGAGTACTTGACTTGATTCCATTATTCAGCATTGCACAACTCGAAAATGAGTTGGCTATAAGTGAGTGTGTGTGTGTGTTGCTGTTGCTCAGTGCTTTTAGTTGGTTTTTAGGTTTTTTCTTGGGGGTTTTACATTCGACTTGCTTCGACTACGAAAAAAATATATATTATATATATATACATATATATGTATATGTATATGTATATATAGAATTTTTTAACCTTCCTCTTTTGTTTTGCTGTTCTCATTATAAAATGAGATTTTTGTTGCTTTTTTTCTTTTATTATTATTTTTTTATTAATTTATATATTTTTTGTATTTTTATGTTAAATGAAGCTCAAGCTCTTTAAGCTGGTCTATAGACCAGATATACTCGTCATACAAAACTAACAAATAAATTCTCAATGGGCTGACAAAAAGCTCAAAGATACACAACTCGCCCCGTGAGTGTGCGTCGTCCATTTTGAAAGTTCGGCGAAAACGTTGAGAAGGCGTTGATGATCGCGGGCTGCCTGTGTGTGTGTGTGTGTGTGAGTGAGTGAGTGTATGCGTGTGTGAGTGAGTGTGTGTGAAATGAGTGAAACATGCTTGAAGTAAATGATTGTTTTACTTTATGTCAATTTATTTGCGAAAAAAATGTATTTTAAATATACATATATATATATATATAGATATTCATATATATGTATATATATTACTTATGATTAAAAAAAGACTACAAATAATGAAATGGAACTTAAATTGCAATTTAATATTAAATTATAGTATGTATATATATTTCGATTTCTATGTGAAAAGTCTGAATTGGAGAATTAGTTTTAATGCGCTGTTGGCTAAATAAATATGCTTTAAATGTGGTTGAAGAACGCTTACAAAATAATATCAATAATACCTAGGCATATATGAATAATTATATATATATATATATATATATATATATATATATATATATATATATATATATATATATATATATATATATATATATATATATATATATATATATATATATATTATAAGTAATTAAAATCAAACACAACTTAACTTAAAAAATAATAAAAATTGAATTTAGTCACGCGCCTCTTAAGAATATATATTTTATTTTATTTTATTTTAATTTATTTTTTATATGTATGTTTGTGGGTTCATGTGTGTGTATGTGTGTGTGTGTGTGTGTGTATGTCTGTGTCTGTCTGCTCACTTATGTTTAATTGCATTTGAAATTGTTGCTTCTGCTGTCGCTTTATAGTTAGTTAATCGTAATTTATAAATATGCTTGTATGTCTATATTGTTAGGAACATATTGACGTAATTATAACGTATTGCAGCTATTTTTTTTTATTTTTTATTTTCATTTTCATTTTTGTTTTCTTTGTGTGTTTTTGTCTTGTCAGCGAACCTTCTCAACAGCTCAGAAGCATTTCAAAAACTCAATATTTAGTTGTCATTCGCCGCAGCCTCTGCCTCAGCCTCAGCCTCAGATAAAAATAAAAATTAAAAAAAATATATATAAATATTTTTATGCAAGCCTCAAGCAAACTGACAAAAAAATCAATATTAAATTAAAAAAAATAAAAATTTGTTTTATTTTTTTCGCCTCTCGAGCTGCTTTAAAGGTTTATATTAATTAAATGTGTATGTGTGTGTGTGAATGAAATATAAAATAATTAAATATATATATATTTTTTTTATGTGTATATATTCATAAAAAAAATGTCTATTTGAAACAGCGCGCCATATACAAAAAAAAACAAACAAAAATTATGATGAGCCTCATAGGAAACATAAAATTTCAACCGTAGTTAACTAAAACTATTATTTAGCTATTTATTTATGGTTTATTATTAGTATTATTATTTATTTTTTCATTATGAATGTCTGCTGTTTTTATTCGTTAATTTTCTTCTCTTTTTTTGTTTTTTTTTGGGCTGTGGCAAAATTTGCTAAATTAAATTTAAGCGCAATGGAAATGAATAACTTAATAAATGTTTTTAGAAAACATTTTTTAACACATTTTCAATTAATTTAATTTTAAAATTATTGTGTGTGTGTGTGTGTGTGTGACTGTGAATTAAGCTGAAATTCAAAACAACAAAAATTTTGACGCAGCTTCGAATTTCATTTTGAATTTTGGTTAAATTTTTAATTTTAAAAAATTTATATATTTCGCCTTTGTTTTTTTGGGTTTTTCTTTTGGTTTTGGGAAGGTTAAAAAAATTGCATTTTTTTTTGTTTTGTTCAAAGTTTTGTTTGCGTTTCCTTTTGTTTTGCTTCTCGCCTTTTTTCTTAAGTTTTATAAAGTATTTTTAGTATTTTGTTTTGTTTTTTTTTTGTCGTATTTTCTTTTGTTTTTGGTTTAAATATGTATTTGTTGTATTTGTTGTGGCTGTGAAAATATTTGCGCTCTATAAACTAATATATTTCTCCATAATTTCTTGTAATTTGTTTTTGTTTTTTTTTTGTATTTTTTGTATTTTGTTTTAAATATTTTGTTTTTTTCTGTGGATATGCAAAACTACTTTGTTGTTTGTTTGTTTGTTTGTGTTGTTGTTGTTGTTGTTGTTGTGTTGCTACTTGTTTTTGTTTTGTTTTGTTAGTTGATTTGGTTGTGAGATTGTTAAATCTTCTTTTAACTACTCTTCCGCTCGCTCCTCTGCTTCTCCCTCTCCTTCTTCTTCTTCTTCTATGTAGTAAGTAAATTTTGTTCGCCTTGAATTTGACTTTTTCCTTTTGTTTTCTTTAGAAACTTTTCTATAAATTTTACACCGCTTACAAATACTGCTGTGTGTGTGTGTGTGTGTGTGGGGCTCTGTGTATATAGTTATGTATATATATTTTTAGTTATATATATATATATGATTCAATGCCTCCATTGCTCACTAAAAAAATAACTATCAAAAAAACTGCAATTCTGTTGACTTTTTCATCTGCTTTTTTTGTTTTGTTTTGTTTTTTTTTTTTACATTTCTTGTTGCTTTTTATAAAATATTATTTTTAGTATGTATAATGTGTATATATGTATTGTATATATATTTATATGTCCATATATATATATATATATAATTTTTTTATTTTTTAAAGGGGAGTAGGCACTACAGTGTTGTGTTTTTTTTTCCATTTTTCATTTTTCATTTTTGAAGTTTTTCTCTTTGCTTGTCTTATAGATAAGGTTTCTCTCTTGTTTTATATTTTACCAAAAAATTGTCGAATCCTTCATTCGTTACCTTAAAATAAGCTTAAAAGCCTTATTTGTTGCTTGTCATTTAAGTGTTTTCCGTTACTATTAACAACTCACTTCTGCTTCCTCTTCCTTTTTCTCTTCCTCTTCTCAGCCTGTGTGTGCTTGTATCTGTTTCTCTCTCTGTATCAGTGTGTGTGTGTTGAAGCTTTATATGCACTCTATATGTTGCCTGATCTCTAGCTCAGCTTATTTAACTCGATTTAGCGTATCAAAAAGTTTGTCTCTCTGTGTGTGAGTGTGTGTGTGAGTGTGTGTATAGATATAGTTGTAATGTACAGTTATTTGTATGTAGGCATTCAAAAATTGGTTCTATGTATGCTGTCAGTTGTTGTTGTTGTTGTTGTTGTTGCTGTTGCTGCTGCTATACACAAGCTAACTATAATGAGTATATATATGTTGGTATTTACATTCCAAGTCGGAGCCATACACAGATATATATATATATATATATATATATATATATATATATATATATATATATATATATATATATATATATATATATATATAGATAGATAGATAGATATATATGTGCTATATCTGTGTGTCCTTTGTTATTATCAGTAGCATTTCGCTTGCAGTGTTGTAAAACGTAAAACGAAATTCTATTAAAATTCTCTATGGTCAAAGTTCTTACAAGTCGGCTATGTACAGTTGCTTGTGAACTGGTTCATTTGAACTCGTTCTGCTTTTTTTGTTGTCTGTGTTTTTTCTCTTTACTTCTTTTTCTTTTTATCTATTTACATTTGTCTCGAATTATTAGCTTGGCACTCAAACATATTTAGTTATAGGGAGTTATCTTTGTTGTTGTTGTTGTTGTTGATTAGTTGATTATAGATATTGCTCTGTTATATAATGCCGATGAAACCAATTACTGTGTTTATTGTATTCCATTGCATAGTTAGTTTATCGATTTATCGGTTATCGGTTGTTATCGGGTTCTGCTGTTAACGGCTCGCATCGTTTATCGGCTGAGTTTCTACAAGTTTCGCTTATTCAAAGTAACTAACAAACAAAAAAAGGCATATTCCCTACTATCTCCTCCTCTTGCTCTTCCTCTCCCTCTCCCTCTCCCTCTTCTTCATCTTTATTAGAAAAAAAAAACAACTGTATATGTATATGTAAATGGTATATCGCATGAGTGTCATTGTCATCTCAACTGGTTTAACAATTAGTACGTTCAGGGAACCGAAGATATTTGACGAACAAAACTAATGGAGTCAAACAGAAGCATTTCCATATATGAGGAGTCGATAATCGCTTATCGGTTATCCGTTTATCGATTAATCTACGCATTTGTGGCTATTTGTTAATCAAGGTCAAGGTTGTACTTGTCTTTTCGTAAGTCTTAAATTATTTGTATTGTAGGTGATGATGATTATATGCATTTGTGAACGTGTAGAAGAAGGCAATTCTGTCAACAGGGTACATTTGTGTTGCTATTCGATAGGCGAATACCCTTGCCGATCTCTCTCTCTCTCTCTCTCTCTCTCTCTCTCTCTCTTTCTGTATGTACAAATATATCAATATTCTGAAACTGAAACTTCACTAGTCGTAGTCGGATTTGGTTCATTTACGCTAAGCTTATAGGAACAATACGAGTTCAATGATCATCGGCATCTCTGGCAAGGGTATTTCAAGTTCGGTGCTCCGCAACTTTCTCTTTCACTTCATTTCTATGTAACAAAATGTGCTAAAGTTTGTTTGTATTCTTGTTGTTTGCTTTGCTTTGTCTACTTTCCCTTTCTATTAGTTCAGGCGAACTGGTTCCGTTAGTTGGCGAACTAGTTGATTTGAACTACTATTTGTGTGTTAACTGAATAATCAATTGATATGCGCATTCGAATTTTTATACTCAATTCCCTGCAGTGAGTTTCCTTTCTCGGTTTATTGTCTTAAAGAATGTAAAATGTAACTATTGGAACTGGTTCGCGCGAACTGAACTGAACTGAACTCGAACTGAACTTGAACTCGAACTGTAGCACACTCGTCGTAATGGGAGAATCAGAAAAATAATTATTATTACACGCTACGACTGACTGTAAAGAAGGCATTTTGATTGGGATCAATTGAATTAGAATTAAGTTGAGCTTCCATCTCTCTCTCTTTCCCCCCCTCTCTCGCTCGCTCTCTCTCTCTCTCGCTCTCTCTCTCTTACATATATGTATAATAACTGTTTGAACTATTTCTGCTTTGAAAAAACAAATTTTGTTGTATAATTGATAAGGTATTAAAGTACTTAAGAGCTCACTTCTGGGTCATCTATATATATATATATATATATAGAGGGCATATACATATATATACTCTATATATATACATACTCTATATATGCATATATAGTCTTCTGTTTGGATTGTTGTAAATAAGTTTAAGTTATTTTTTTTTCTTAATATTTCTTCTTCTTTTTTTTATTGCTGTATATAGTTCTTCTGCCTCTGCTTCTTCTACTTTTTTGTTGTTATCATAAAAAAATATATTTCACAACGAAAAAAAAGTCTAAAAAAAATATAGTCGTAAATACATACACACATGTGTCTGTATGTATGTTTGCAGCCCATTTTTATGTTCTCTTTTGTTTTTTGTTTTTTTGGTTTGTTATATTATTTTTTATTTATTTTTAAAATTGTTTAATATTGGTACTATTGTTGCTTGTTGCTTGTTGGTTGTTTGTTTGTTGTAGTTGTATATATGTTTAGCTATATTTATATATATATAATATTGTTTGCTGTTGTTGTTGTTGTTGCTGTTGCTGTTTAGTTATATTGTATTGGAAGAATCTGTGTGTTTACCCTGAGCACTTTTTCTGCTAGACAAAAAAATATTTGACAAAAAAAATATATAGAAAAATTATTTTTTTGTTTTATGTATTGTTGTTAAATAATAAATAATTATTTTACTTTTTTTTTAGTACGCAAAAATGAGGCCAAAGTGAAATTTTGTTAGAAACATTTTTTGTTGTTGTTGTTTAGACTTTTTTTGTTCGAAACTTGTATTTTGGTTTTTGAGTTTTTGAGTTTTTAAGTTTTTTTTTTGTTTTTGGAATTTTGAGTTTTTTGTAATTTTTGTTAAAAATTTATTGTTTTATGTTTTTGTTTTGTTTGTAATTTTGGTTTTATTTTGTTGTTTGTTATTTTTTATGCGAAATTTAAATTTCTGTTGTTGTTGTTGTTGTGTGCCAAAGCTTTTGTTTAAATACATTTTATTCATAGATATTTGACAAAAAGTTTTTACTTGAATCTTTTTTTTTGGTTTTTGTGTTTTTTTTTGCGGACTTGGAACAGAAAGTAAAGTTCGTTAATCGTAGATTGTATTGAATATAGTCATATGTATGTATGTATGCATTGTATTGTATTTGTATGTATGTATGTATGTATGTATGTAACTGTATTTAGTTTATATATAAATTCGACTTGTGTATGCAAATCTAGCGTAAATCTTGCCGTCCTCTTGCTGTCCATTCAAATTGTGTGTGTGTGTGTAGAGTGTGTGTGTGTTGTCAGGTCAATCTCACTAGAATTAAATTCTATATATTTTGCTGTACAAGTTTAATGAGTTTAGGCATGCTAAGCTTCAATTTTGCAGTATATGCGATATAGTAGTATATATATATACTATATGTGTACATATATGTATATGTATGTGTGTGTGGGCGTTTATATGTATGTGTGTATATATATACATACATATATATACATATATGTATATATTCATATATAAATAACTTGCTTTGCTTACTTTCTGGTTTTGTATGCCAAATATATTTTTATTATTGTATGTATATTGTATATGCATGTATATACATACATACATATATACATATGTATATATATACATATATATATATAACCTTTACTACTTCTGTATATATATCTATATCATTTAAATTCCTGTTTCCTTTAAAATGCAATTTTTTGCAGTATGCCTAATGATATTCTGCTTACTCTGCTGCTTCTGCTTCTTTCTGCTCCTCAGTGTATGTGTATGTGTATAAGTGTCTGTGTGTGTGTGTGTGTGTGTGTGTATTGGATTATAACTGTTTATTTTCATATTTGCCTCTACTGCTTGTGCTGCTAGCTAGTATAACTAAGGGTAAACGATAAGCACTCAAATCAAACTGAACAAGCTGCTCTTCAAATATGCATAAGCATATATATATATATATATATATATATATATATATATATATATATATACGATCTCTTTATATTCAATTTGAGTCTAATTTTGGTGAAGAGTCGCCATCGTGCAGGCTGCACTATGCCTATTAAGGCTTCAGTGTATTTTGAGAAGCGCATAGAAGGCTGGCTGCGTGCTTTGTTTTTCTCTTTTCTTGTTAAATTACCAAACAATTTGCTGAAGTTTGTCTTGTTATTGTTTAAATAAGCGCTCTACAATTTTTTGTAATTTTTTTTAATTTTTGGTTTTGCCTAAAAAGTTTTTGGTTTTTTCGATAAAATTTTGACTAAAAATTTGTATTAGCATTTTACATACATATATGTGTGCAGAGCAGTATCTTCCAGCTGCTCACTAGCGATATATATATATAAATATATATATATATATATATATATATATTTATATATATATATGTGTGTTTATGTCTGTTTGAAAATCTGGCAACTTGGCTTAGAGTAAACAATAACAAATAAAGAAGAAAAAAAAACCAAATCATTAAAACAAGCAAAGGGAAAAACTGAAAATGAAAAATGAAAATGATGGAAAACAAATGTAGTTTTTCTTTCTTTTCTGTTGCTTAGAAATGGTTGTTATTGTTGCTGTTACTGTTGTTGTTGTTGTATGTGTTCTATTTAATAAATTGCAATTTGTTTTATTTTGTTTAGTTTTTTTGTATATTTTGCTATGATTTTTCGATTTTTCGTTTTTTTTTTTGTTTTCGTCAAGGAACTCGTTGAAGTGTTTTCAAATGGCGTCTTGAAATTAAACAAGTTAACAAAACATTTTGAATATAAGGCCCACGGTGCACAGTGAACCAAAGTAAGGAACTTTTGATCACAACTTAAGAGCTACGCAAAAAAAAAAAAAATGAAAAAAAAATAAAGAAAAACTCTAAAGCTAAACTTAGGAAATATCTATGAAACATACAATCATAATAATCATATTAAATATATATAAATATATATTAATGTGTGTGTGTGAATGAATGATATCGGCGTATGCGTAACACAATGAATGCATGTAAATGATGTGCGAAAAAAGAAAGAAAATGAACCAAGAAACGGAATCGAAAACGGAGCCCAAATAACGTCATTCAAAAATAGTTGTTTGCTTCAACTGCAAGGCTTTTGTTGTTGTTGTTGTTGTTGTTTTTCGTTTAATTTTTAATTTTGTTTTTATTTTTTCTTCATTTTTTTGTTGTGTTTTTCTTTTGTTTTTCTTTTGTTTTTGTTTTGTTGTGTTTCATTTTGCTTTTGCTTTTGCTTTAGCTGACACAATAATTCTCTCTCACATAGCTTACAAATTCATTGTGTGTTTGTTGTTGTTGTTGTTGTTGTTATTTACTAAGCGCAGAATAGAAATAAAATTAGAGTTAAACCAAACAGAATTTCGAAAACATTTGAATACAAACAATAATATATATATATATATGTATATATATATCGTAAACTTAAAGTTGTTGCCATGATTTTGTTGTTGTTGTTGTTGTTGCGCTAAAGCTAAATAAATTTCATATAAGTTGGTACAATAATCGTAATAATCATAATAATAACATTTGCTTAGACATTAAATTAGAAATATGAAAAAAAAATTAATATTTATATATATATGTGCAAATATACATATATATATATAGCATAATAATAATAATCATAATAATAATAATAATATTTTTATTTGTATGTTTAATATAATAATTCAATTAATTTATAATAGAAATTGTTTCGTTTCCTCTTGTTTCGTCGTAGAGACACAGAGCATAAAACACGATTTGTTGTTGTTCTTGTTGTTGTTGTTGTTGTTGTTGCAGTGCGAAAATAATGAAATCGAGGATTCAAGCCAGCCCAAGACGCTGTGCAGCTCTTAACGTGGCCCAAACAAACAAAAAAAAAAAAAGAAAATAAAAGAAAAATAGAAATCTAGAAAAACCTTTTCAACTTTTGCTACGCTTCACGCTTTTGCTTTTTGGAATGTTTCTCTCACTTTCGCTGCGGCTTTTGCCTCTTTCTTTGCGCATTTTGGCGGCCAACAAAAATGTAAAAAAAAATGTAATTTATATATATGTATATATATATATATATATATTTAGATATATAAGTTATAAGTTTTGTTGCCAGCCGGATAGTTGCCGAAGCGTCGATAGCCCGACCCTTGTATATCGTTATCGCCTAGGCTCAGTCAAGACTAAGGCTAAAGTCTATCAAGCAAAGAGAAAGTTTTTATGTTTCCCTTATCATTCATGGCTGCAAAGTGTGTTCCATTTCATTTGGATTTTAGTATCTTGAAGTCGATTGAAAGCAAAACAAAGAGATCGAAAAGTGTCCTAGCGAATTAGACAGCAAAGAAAAATAGAGATAGAAAAACGTCAAGAATTTAGATTCAATGTATGCAGGCATTGGCACTGCAGAAACAGGAGTTTAATACACATCTGACTGAGCTGAGAACTCAGGTGGCCCCAGGTTGAGGTAAGCCAAAATAGACTCTGCAGCCAGCTGTGGTCTGCCCCGAGATGTCGTATTCTCTGCAGCTCAAGAGGCAGGCTGTCTGCTCCAGTAAGGCCTGAGCCTTATCGAAAACAAACTAAAGAGTTCAGCCAGAGTCAAGGCAAAGCTGCTCAATGAAGAGGTCAAAGCTGCAACACCTTGTGCTAACAATCACACTGGCCAAGTCCAGCATCCTAGATAGGATCCTAGATAGGATTGACTTAAGAGCCTGCAACTGCAACTGCCTGAGCAACCCAGGGAGATACACGATATACTGTCGGTCAGCAACCTGTGCGGGATCAGCACGACAAAACCTAATTTATATAAATATATATATATATATATATATATATATATATATATATATATATATATATATATATATATATATATATATATATATATATATATATATACATATATATTTAGATATATATATGTATTCTGATATACATAGATATATATATTTATTAATCGCGAATCGAAAAGTGGCGAAAAAGCGTTTTTAAATTTTCTCGTTTTTTGTTTTCTTATTTAGCTTTGCTTCATTTTTTTTTGTTTTTTAATTTTATATTATATTTTTTGGTTACGTTTAATTAATTAATTAATTAATTATTGAGTAATTGTTTTTGTTTATAATTTTGTTTCTAAAAGGCCGAAAATCACAATTTTGGTTTTGTTTTGTTCCTAAACGTTAAATTTTGTTTGCTCTTTGCTTCATTATTATTTTTTATTTCATTTAATTTTTTATACTTTTATCATATTTTTAGTTTTTTTTTTTTTTTTTATATTAATTTATGTTTGTTTTCTTGCATTCCTAACATCACAAAGTCGAATTGATGCCTGTTGGATTTCCATTTTTGTTTACGTAATATATTTTTGTTTTGGTTTTTTTTTAGTATTTATTTTTGCCCCGCCCCTGCAAGCCCCCGCCTCTAATACTGCGCTTCCTGCGTGAGAAAAAAAGCCAACAACAAAATCTTTTCCTCTTCCTCTTCTTCTCGTTTTTTTTTTGGTATTTTGTTTGTTAAATTTTCGAAATGCAAAGCGAATATTCATTGAGACTAAAGTTTGAATTCTCAATTGTTCACATATTTTTGTGTTTTTGTTTTTGTTTTTTTTAATGCTATCACAGCCAAATTGTTTAATCCAAAAATGTTTATTTGTTTCCTTTTTGCTACGTGTTTTTTTTTTGTTGTTTTTGGAATTTTGCTCTTTTTTTTGTTTTGTTTTGTTTTGTCGAAAAAGTCTTGTCTTTGTTTTCCTTTTTTTTTGTGTTTGTTTTGTTTTTGTTTAAAATTTAGAATTTTGAATTTTGCCTAGCGTGCGTTTTGCGTTTTTTTTTCAATATTTATATTTTTATATTTTAATTTTAATTTTAATTAATTTTTTTATGCATTTTTTGCCCTCCTCTTTGTTGTTGCTTTGCCCCATTTCCTTTCTTTTCTATGCTCTTTTGCCGTTAATCCAAAATGCGCAACGCCGCCAAAAAAAAAAAAAATCCGCTTTCTATACACGATTTATATATATATATATATATGTGTGTGTGTCTAGCCTGGCCAGAGCGCGCCCCTACGCTGTTGTGTATGGTTACTTGTTGTTTTTGTTTTTGTTTATATAATATAATAGATTTGTTTTGTTTTTTGTTTTTTTTTTTTTTTGTTATAATTTTGAGATCGATTTGTGTTTTTGTTTATGTTTTTGCTTTCGCTATACACTCAGGACTACGGGCTCTGGGCTCTGACTATGAAAAGGTTTTGCGGCCAGAGTTCTTAGCTCTTGTTGTTGTTGCTGCTGCACAGCGTTTGGCATTTGATTTGAATCCAAAATTATAAGAGAAATAAATGTTGTTTTTGCGTGTGTGTTTCGGTTGCCTAAGAACTAGCAATCACTTCGCATTCTTGCAAATGTTTAGCCAAAAGTTTCTTTAGAACAATTTAAGAGTTTGATTCTGTATCTTGTTTGTGTTGTGTGTATTGTGTTTCTTTTCTGGTCAAAGCAAAGTAAACTGAGCGACAAAAAAACAAAAATTAGCAGCGACTTCTGCGCCTGGCCCCAAAAAGTAGGCAACGAAAATTGTCGGCAATCAAAGCGAACGTAGCTCGAAGTGTCTGTGTGTGTGTGTGTGTGTGTGTGGCTGTCTCTGCAGCTTAAAGTTGAAAGCAACTGAAAATAAATATCGATAAACGATAAGTCGCATATATCGAGCAGTTATCGTAGCCTGATCTAGCTCAAGTTCTACAAGGCTTTGGGCCTAAATCAATTGCTATAAACTGTTCAGCTGGGGAGTTATATATTATATATGTAGTGTACATATATATGTATATATATGTATATATATATATCTATTTTTAAAGCTGTAAAATTTGGAATTGGAAATCGAATAGAATTGATAAAAAACTTGATGCTTCACTATTCCTTTAAGACATATGTATATTTTGTTGCGGTATGTATATATACATATATGTATATATATATATAGTTAAGATCACAGATATTCTATGTAATTCTGCTGCTTTGCATAATTCACGCGTATGTCTGTATTCCATGATTTCAACTTCTTCCTCTACTGATTCTGATTCTGATTCTGAGTGTGCTTTACATTTGATGTATTCCTTTGCTACTTTCAGCTGCTTATACAAATATGTTATATAGTTTTGTATATATATATATATATATATGGGGTTGTTAGTGTATATGTGGCTAAAAATTATTTAATGTTGGTTCTATACATGTGTGTGTGTGTGTGTGTGGCTGGGTTCTATACTCGCGTCAAGCGTGTGGCGCCATCTGTTGTCCTAAACGTGTGCTGCTTGCTTGGGTATGTGTGTGTGTATGTGTGTGGATATGTATGTGGTATACGTTCTAGTTGCTTTTGCGTACCATCGAGCATGGGCAATAAATACGCACAAAAGTATGCTACAATTTGCTTCCTTCTCTGTTAACAGTTCACTTTGCTTTGCTTTGCTCTGCTATAAGTATATATATATATATACATGTATATGTATATATGTGTGTGTATATATATATATACATATATATGTATAAGTATGTAGATCTGTAGGTGTTAAACTAATGTTACTTGTTATTGTATCAACTCGCTAATATCGCCATTCTCGCATCATGTTGATCAACATCGTCATCATGCTGTGTCATTACTTAAAAAGTTACATCACGTGTTCACTGTTCTTTTTCTATATCATTACTATATCGTATCTATATGCATGTATATATATACTATATATGCATATGTATGTATATACATGTATATGTATATTTATCATTATGATTTAGTATAATTTTTTAATTTTTGTTTTCTTTTTTTTGTTTTGTTTTTAATTTTTCTTTATGTATATGTATATATATATATATATATATATATATATATATATATATATATATATATATATATATATATATATATATATATATATATATATATATATATATATATATATATATATATATATATATATATATATATATATGTCTTACGTTCTCTTATACATATGTGCATATATATATACTTTTTGAAAATACAAATATATATATATATATATATATATATATATATATATATATATATATATATATATATATATATATATATATATATATATATATTTCAATTAGATTCCTGCTACAACATTCACGCTGCCCTCTTCTCCTCCTTCTCCTCCTTCTTCTCCTCCTACTTCTTCTTTACTAAAATATTGTATAGAAAAAAAAATATGATCAACGCTTCGATTTCTTATATTTTTTCTTCTTCTTCTTCTTCTCTTTTTCACACTAAATTTTACGACATATTTTATTTTTTTTTATTTATATTTCTTGCTCCCATTTCTGCTTCAGGGAGACATAACGTGTTGTGTGTGTGTGGGTGTGTGGGTGTGTGTGGGCGTGGCTTTAAAAAAAATATGATCGCTCTGGGTAGAAACTTCCACCGTAGAAGTCTGAGCCTTAGCCTTAGCCTGCGATCGCTATATCTATCTCGCTCGCTCGAGCTCGCTCTCTCTGTCTCTGCTTTTCATATGTATATCTATAAGTGTATGTGTGTGTGTGTGTGTGTGTATGCGCTATGCTTCAGTAAAAGTTAGCAAATTCTATTTGCCAGTTTTATGTTTTTGTTTCTTTTTTTCTGTTTGCCTCGTTTTTAGTTTTATGTTTTTTTCTTCTCTTTTTTATATAAGTAATAAAATATGTACATATTGTGTATATATGTATATACACACACATATATACGTGTATGTGTGTGTATATATATATTCATATATATCTATCTGTGTGTGTTTTTCTCTAAGCTTTTTGCGCTTGTTGTCGCTTAAGTAAGTTCAAAATTGTTCTGCTCTGTTGCTATCTCATTCTCGCTGCTGCTGTTGTTGTTGTTGTCTCGCTCTCATCAATTGTAGTTGTAATGGTTGTTGTTGTTGTTGCTGTTGCTGTTGCTGCTGCTGCTGTTGTTGTTGTTGCTATGCAAATAGCTCGCAATATGGTTGCTGTTGTTGTTGTTGTTGTTATTGTTGTTATTATTATTGTAATAGTAGTAGTAGTAATAATAATAATTTAATAACAAACTAAAATCGTTTCACTATTGCGGTAGCTCGTCCTTTGTATCGACCGGGCTGGGTGACAGAAACTTGCGCACATATTTGGGAAAATGCGTTTTCTCGTGCGCCTTGAGGATCGTCGAGCGCGAGAAAGTCTTTCCGCACATGTGGCACCTGAAGGGTCGCTCACCTGTCGTCGTCGTTGTCGTTTGTAGTTGTTCGCGGGTTCACAAAGGGAAGTTCAATATGTCAGTTCAAATATGATAATAATAATAAAGACAAGTCAAGGAAAGCTCATTAAAATGATGTGTGTGTGTGTGTGAGTGTGTGTTGATAAGTAGCTTAAAAGCTCTACGGACTGGCGAGCTTTTGCTCGAAACTGAAACAAGTTCATTAAAGCTCTAGAGTTGACTCTCTAAGAGCTTTCAGCTCCAACTAATTGCAACTAATGGGCACAAAGCTTGAGGCAATTTGAGGCCTGAAATGATCTACGGAATGTTCGAAACAGAAACAAGTTTATTAAAGCTCTATACGTAGACTCTACATGGAGCTGGAAAAGCTTGAAGCGTAGCTTTAGAAAGTTTTTACTACCAAAGTTTTATTATAATAGGCATTATCATAATGGAAAGCTCTAATGAAGATGAGCTTTAGCTTGAAACAGAAACGAAGTTAATCAAAGCTCAGTCATATCTGGCAAAGCTTTACAGCTAACTAAGCTAAGCTTTCAAAACGATTTAGGTTAAATAACTAACTATTAAAGCTCTTTGAGGGTAAAACTTTATAATATATTTCTGATTTCTGTTTAAGTTCAAAGAACTGACAAATAAATCTAAAAAATTTGATCAAGTGAAGCTGCTTTTACAGCTATAATGAGGAGACTAGTATGTAATCAAGTTTATAGATTATATATACAGAAAAAGGGGCTTTGATGAGCTTTTATGAGCTTTACGTGGCTTTAATGAGCTTTTCGTGTACTGAGCAGCTTTGTGCTAGCTTTGATTCCTGCAAGCTGAAAGACTTAAGCAAAAGCTGTTTGTTTGAATTGAATCGAAAGCTTTCAGAAGAGAGCTGTATATATATGTGTGTGTGTGTGAGTGTGTGTGTGATATAGAGGGTGAGCTGTGGGGGAGTTAGGCTGCTTGGAGACTTACCCGTGTGCACGCGACAATGATCTTTCATGTGGTGGCGCAGCTTAAACGCTTTGCCACAAAACTCACATTTAAATGGTCGATCACCTGTATGTACCGACAAATGCGTGATCAGTGATGAAACATCGGGAAAACTTTTAGCACAGAACTTACACATGACAACACTATTCGGATCACTTGACGCGGCGAGCAGCGAGGCGGCCGACGAGCCGGACTGCGCCGCTGCCGACGCTGCGGCGGACGTTGAGGGCGACGAGGAGCCGCCGCCGCCGCCGCCGCCGCCGCCACTGCCACTGCCACCCATACCCATGCCACCACCACCACCAGCACCACCACCGCCGGCACCACCGCCACCACTGCCGCCGGAGCTGCCCAGGAGGAGGGCAGCCGATGTGCCCGCAATGCCGCCATTTCCGGATGTCGATGAGCCGCCCAGTCCGTGGCGGCCGCCAGCACCGCTGGAGCCGGGCGCTCCGCTGCCGACGGCTTGCTCCAGGCAGCTGGCCGTCAGGCTCTGTATGGTGCAGCTGACTATCTCCATGTCAAGGCCCAAGGCGGCGGCCATAGCGGCGGCGTGCTCCTGCGGATCGCCGCTGCTGGCGTTGGCCGCCATCGCCGCTTGCAGAGCGAAAGACTGCGGCAGGTGCGACAGGTTCAGGTCGTGGGCGGTGCGCAGCTGCGAGTGCAGCAGGGCGGTGGGGTCGCGGAAGTCGAGCGACTTCAGCGAGTGCGAAAACAAGTGACTCGTTAGTTTGCTTTGGTTGGGGAACGAGGCGCCGCAGTAGATGCCCGCCAACAGTTGATGCGGCGGCGGTGGCGATGCCTGTGGCTGCTGCTCGTGGGCAGCGGCTGCCGCGGCAACGGCTGCGGCTGCGGCGGCGGCTGCGGCTGCGGCGGCTGCGCTGCTGCTACTGCTGCTGCTGCTCATGCCGCCGCCGAGCATCGCGCCAACGCCCACAGCGTGTTGTTGGGGCGATTCGGACGTTTCCTGGAACAAACACCAAACAAAAATCCAACATCAACTTCTTTACTACGTCTCTTATTTGTTTGTTTTTTTTTTTTTGTATTTTGTATTTTTTGCATTTTTGGTATTTTTGGTATTTTTTTTTTTTAGTTTTTGGAATTTTTCAGTTTCAGTTTTTGCTTGCAGTCGATCGATCGATAGTTTTTGCTTAGCTCTCTTTGTTATCGATATGAATGCCATTTATCTGTGTGTTTTGTTTTTTTTTTACATTCTGTTTCTTATATTGATTTTGATTTTGATTTTGATTTTGATTTTGAATTTGATCTCATTCATTGCTTTTTTGCTTTTCTTCGTTTTCTTTGTCTTTTTTACAACTATATTTAACTAGAGTTTGCTTTGTTCTGCGTTTCTTTTTGGGTTTCTCTTTTTGCTTTTTGTGTTCTTTTCTCAAAAAAAAAAAACTAATTTAAAAAATTAAAAAAAAATGGAAATAAAAAACTATTTTTTGTAGATTTTTAAATAGAAAATTAAGAAAAAATTGAGAAAAATTACGAAAATTATTTTACTATTTTTTTTTTTTTTAGCTGTTGTTGTACTTTTACTCTTAAGGGACAGAGAATAGGAGAGACATCAAGATAGATATATCTATATATATACCTATTCATATATATGTATATATAAAAGATATATATAGATATGTATAGAGGAGGCTAAGATGAATAGAGCGACAGAGAAATAGAGAGAGATTTAGATAGAGTTAGAGAGAAATTAGATGTATCTATATATATATATATATATCAGGTATATACACATATATAAATATATGCATATATATATATACATACATACATACATATATATCTATATATATATATGTATATATATGTATATATATATATATATATATATATATATATATATATGTGTATATGTATATATATATAGCGAGAGTTTCAACATGAAAGGAATCAGAATCATCGATACGATAAGTAAGGAAAAACAATAAAAAGTTTACTTAAATTGAATTCTTCTTCTTCTTCTTCTTCAAAGAGAAAGGAAAAACAACAACAACAACAACAGAATATCGAAAATAGTTACAGTTTACAGTTATGAAATCAAAATTAGCTGTACTTTAAAAGAAACAATCTTTTGCCTCTGCTCGCTAACGCATCAAACATTATATATACTCTATATATATATATATAGATAGCAAATATATATATAATAAATATTATATATATATATATAAAATAGTAAATAAAAAATAATCATGTATATATATATATATATATATATATATATATATATATATATATATATATTATTTTTTTTTACACAAAATTGAAAAAGAGAAAAAGAAAAACAGACAGAGAAAAAAAATATAAAGAAATAAACTATTTGAAAAATTAAATTATATATATATATATATATATATATATATATATATATACTTATATATATACATATATATATATGTATATATATATACATCCTTGATATTTATGTGGAAAGTGTTGAAGTATCAGAGAGTGGAAACTAAACTGGGGCAGAGAGCCGTAGAGCCTGGCGCTCCGCTAGCCTGGATCAAGTCAAAGCTGCTCAACTCTTAACTCTATGTTTAGATACATACATATATATATATATATGTATACAGATATGTATATATATATATATGTGTGTATTCGTGTTGCCAGTAAAAACAAGAGGGGGGTATTCAGCATGTCTTTCGTTGTGTATCTTGTTGTAGTTGTTGTTTATTATCTATAACTGCTTTTGCTTTATGTTTTGCATTTCGATTTTCATTTTTCGTTCTTCAGTTTTTGGTTTTTTGTAAGTTATTTTTGCATTTCTAGAATTTCGATACGTATATATATATAAAAGATATATCTATATATTTATATACATATATATAGTTTTTCTTTCTTTCTTTTTTTGTCTTTTGCTTTTGCTTTTGTTTTCAAGAAGTTGAATTTCGATTTTTGTTTGGGCGTTGTTCGAAAAACGTCGCATAATCGTACGTTAGGATTTGTTTTTGTTTTTGTTTGTTTGTTTTTTTGGTTTTTTGTTTGATTTGTTTCGTTATTTATTTTTTTTTTTGTTTTTGGTTTTGGTTTTATTGCATTGTTCGACTTTTGGTTTTGGTTTTACATAAATTTTCTTTGGTTTTCTTTTTTTAACATAATTTATATAATATTTTTTGGTTTTGTTTATGTTTCGGTACAAACTTATTGTTAAAAAAAAAATGATTTAACTTAAATTTCACGATTTGCGCTTGGCACTTGGGGCGCAACGCAAATTTCGTTAATTTGGTTCGCGCGCTTCTTTGGTTCAATTGAATAACGCTTTGGTGCGGAACTAGTTCTTTAAATGATGAACAAAATTTTGCTTTGGCAAAAAATCGCAAAAAAACAAAACGAAAATGATTTTCAAAACATTTCAAATATGAAACTCGAGCTCGATCTGACATTTAACGTACTTTGCCCACTTCTTCTTTGCTTTTTAACTTTTGGCTCAAAACCAAAAAAGAAACAAACAAAACAAAATTTAACAAAAATATAACTAAATTGGAAATCCGAATTTGAAAAAAAAAAACACCACGATTTATTGAAAAACTTTTTTGTTTTTGCCAATTTTTGCGTCAAAATTTTGTCTTTTGTTTTATTATAAAAAAATAATATAATCATAAATGCTTATAAGAAATTTTGAAAGAGTAAAAAAAATACACAGTTTATAAACAATTTGTCCAAACGGAGTTGAGTAAAAAAAAATATATATATATATATATATAAATAAAATAAACATACAACACTTTTGAAAACAGTAGAAAACAAACTCAGCAGCTTTTCTTCTTTTTTTCTTTATGTCGGGCCAAATCGTGTTCTTTTTGTTTTTGGTTTTTTTTTTGTCTTAAATTTTGAGATATTAAATTAAAAATTTGGAAAAAAATTAAAAATAAATTCAATTGAAATTCAAATTCAAAAAGTATTTTCCAAGAAGTTTTTTCCGCTGTTTGCCTGCAGACGTACAGAAAATGGGAGTGGGAATTCGAATTCGAGTTCGAATTCGAGTTCGAGTTCGAATTCGGTTTTAGATTTCACTTCTCTGAATAACTGGAAACTCAACTGAACTCTCGACAAACAAAAAATCGAAAAAAAAAAACAAAAACAAAAAACAAAAACTTTGATCAACTTCTTGAGAATATCGTAAACAAAAACAAAAAACATAAGAAAATGATGTGGAATGTGAGATCAAAGAAGGCATCGCATCGCATCGCATCGAAGCAGCTCTTGGACAAGTGGAAAAACAAAGTACAGTCAACGCTCGACTTTCGGAGGAGAACACTTTGAGAAGCAACTTGGGTTGACGAGGGGGTGGGCGAAGGGGTGAAGGGGAGCGGCAAACAGACTAGATTCGTATACTACGATCACTCGCGACAGCTGGCAACGCCGTCTGGTTCTACAGTGAAAGCTGGCAACGCCTCCTACACACAATTCGCTGTGGGCTCGACCAGAGATGAATATACATATAGAGTAGAGTAGTCGATAATACAGTTACATGAACTAATACATAAGTTATGTATATATCTATATGTAAGTCTATATAAATATATATATATATATATGTATGTATGTGGATATAGTGAAATACCTAGGGTAATAGACAGATCTGTTGACTTATGCATATATATATGAGAGGAGTCACAACAACATTTTCAGCTCTGTTCGGAATTGTCGTGAGCCCATCTGGTCACACTGGCCCACGCGAATTGGCAATTCGAAACTTAGTCTTAAAAATACCTTTGTGGAGTACAACAGCAATAGATGATATGGCACAAAGGCATATATTATGTATATATACGAGTATATAGTAAATATATATTTGTAAAACAGACAGAGCGAGTTAGATAGTTGTTAAAAAGAGTTAGACAGATAAACAGATAGAGAGAGAGAGAGAGAGAGAGAGAGAGAGAGATAGACAGTTAGAAGAAAAAAACGTAATAGACAGATAGTTATTTAGACAGATAGACAGATAGAGAGAGAGATAGAGAGAGAGAGAGAGAAAATAAAAATAAATAACGTTCTTGAACAACATCGAGGTACATTAAACATCAACAAGTAAAATACAACAAACACACTCACACACGTTCACACACACACGCATACACTCTCAAAGAAAAAGGTAAAAATATAGAAAAGCTGTTTTAAGCTTAGCCACATCCCTGGAACATAAATCCAACAAGGCTGAGTGCAAAATAAGAGAAAACCAAAAAAAAAAAATCACCAAAAACCAAGAGTCAATGAAAGGTTTAATGGAAAACTAAAACTGAAAGCAGCAAACTAAATGAGAGCGTTACCAAAGTGAAGAACCTCTCCTCACTGCCTAACCTACCATCAAGTCTTCTCGTTGAGGTTTTGCTAGCTGCTTAACAACGAGTGTCCGTAATGCGAGTGGTGTCACAGCGAGTCCTTTTGACTCAGTCGTTCCCCAACGAGTTTCGTACTTCTTCTCGTCTTTGTTCACTTTTTCGAATCCCTTTCCCCATTCACTCGTTAGTTTCGACAGTTTTCATTCGCTTAGTATCGTGTCTCGTCTCGCTGCTTTCTACTTTATCACTAGAGTCTCGCTATTCGTTAGTTTTAGCAGCTTGCCAAGGCTATTCTCGTTTCTCAGTTTTAGTTTTATTGATCGTTCTGGTTACTCGTTACTTTTGAAAGTTTCGATATCTGAGTCCCTCCATTCTTAGCTTTTAACAGTTAAGCTATCAGCTTAGTCTCGTTACTCGTTACTTTTAACTAGAGTCTCGCTACACGTGACTCGCTACATTAATACCTGAGCTAGTTGCTAGCTACGATATCTCTAGGTCACTAAGTTCGTTACTCTTAGCATTTAAGTCTCATCTCTCGTTACTTTGCTAGTAGTATCTCATTACTCGTTAGTTTTGAATTGTTCGGCAGCAAGTTATGTAGGTCTCGCTACTCGTTCGCTTTATCAGTTTCCATAACTGAGTTTCTCCATTTCTGAGTCTCATCACTCGCTGCGTAGAGCTGATAGAATCTCGTTACTCGTTACTTTTGATTCATTTGGCATTTCTTGGCTTGGCTCATTTAAGTCTTGTCACTGTGCTAGGAGAGTTTCGCTACTCGTTACTTTCAAATCACTGTAGTCTCGTCACTCGCTACTTTACTAGCAGAGTCTCGCTACTCGTTACATTCAAATCACTTTAGTCTCGTCACTCGCTACTTTACTAGGAGAGTCTCGCTACTCGTTACTTTCAAATCACTTTAGTCTCGTCACTCGCTACTTTGCTAGGAGAGTCTCGCTACTCGTTACTTTCAAATCACTTTAGTCTCGTCACTCGCTACTTTACTAGCAGAGTCTCGCTACTCGTTACATTCAAATCACTGTAGTCTCGTCACTCGCTACTTTACTGGCAGAGTCTCGCTACTCGTTACTTTCCAGTCCCATATCATTTCAGTTAACTTAGTCTCGCCACCGTCCCGCTCGCTGCTTTCCACTTTAATCAAGGCGACAATCATCACTCGTTACTGTCGCTAGTCCAGTCTGGTCCCGTTGTCGTTGTCGTTGTCTCATTACCATCTCGACTATTGCTAGCTCACCTGATCCTCTGCAAGATGATGGCACTTTGATTTAATTTGTCGAGACTTAGATAGTTTGAATAATAGTTGTACTAATATGAATGCAGTTTATTGAACATTGGAAAATGAAAATCTAAGACAATGAAAATCATATACAGTAAACATACATATAGAGAGACATACAGACATACAGACATACATACGTACATACAGACAATACATACATATATATAAATATGTATTATTGAAAATGTCACATAGAATATATAACGAAAAAAATAAATACATTTAGCTTATGGAAAAATAGAACACACACATTTACCATTTACATAAACGAACAACGAACGAACGATTTATGTAAAAGCGTTCCACATTTAGATAATACATAGATATATCAGAAAAAAATACATATTTTATATATGTAAACGAGTGTTGGTGTGTGTGTGTGTGTATATGTGTGTAGGTGTGTGTGTATGTGTGTATAGCATCAATGTTGTTAATTTGAGTTTTGATTTTGATTTTTTTTGTTTTTTATTTTTCGTTGATTTTTTGTATTTTTTTTTTTTTATATAACTTAAAAAACACCAAAAGCGCTTTAGTACGATATTTTTTTGTTTGTTTATAATTAATGCATTTTTATAGATAATATTTATAGTTGTTTTTTTCTTCTTCTTTCTTTCTTTTTTTTCTTTTTCTTTTCTTTTTTTTTTTTTTCTTTTTCTGTTAATTGCACAACGTTCAGGGAACATGTTTGGTTTTTACTGGACCCCTCTTGTTTTCTAGGTTGAATTGATGGAATTTGAGTATGCTAATATCAAATATCTACTACTTCTTCATCATCATCATCATCATCATCATCATTATCATTATCTTCTCCTGCTTGTTCTTTCTGTTTGTCTTGATTTTTGGATTATTATTATAGTAATATAATAGAGTATGTAAAAGCACAACACACAGTTTGACACATTGAAATATTTTTAATAGATAGTTAATTAAACAGCGAGAGATAGATACAGAGAGAGAGAGATAGAGATAGAGATAGATAGATACAGATAGAGAGTTAGAGAGAGAGAGAGAGCGTGTAAGACAAAGACAGCAAGATAAGTAGCAAAAAGTCACATACATTAGTACATACTTATTGAGTAGAGTAAATATATATTCAAAGTATTTCAAAGTAAATCAATTGATCAATAAACAAATTAATTAAGAAGGAAACTCAAAATATATATTCCACTAGCGAAACATATGCTAAATTATCGATTATCGATTATCGATGTGGAAATTGTGTGTATAAAAGCAAAAAAAGTTTCAATTCAAATTTCGGGAATTTTCTCAACTCGGGAATGGTCCAAATTTCATGTGCAGTCAAATTGGGTTCGATTTCATTTTGATTTTTGAATTTTGATTCTCTTTTTTGAATTTTGATAAATTTCTTTTTGTTTTTTTTAAGGGGTTTTTTGGTTTTATACGTTTTTTGTTTTTTGTTTTTTGTTTTTTTTTTTGGTTTTTATGAAGCGCAAAATCTAAGTGTGGAATTATGTTTTCTTTTCTTTTCTTTTCTTTTTTGTGTATTTTCTTTTGGTATTTTTCGGTATTTTTACGATTATACTTAAGCCAAAAAGTAGTACAGAACATGCAAAAAATACTAGAGTATGAGATAATGATATACGGAGGCAGGTGCGATAAAGGCTACAAGTTGCAATAGATGGGAAAAGTCCAAGCTTATATATATATATACATATATAGATATATAGATAGGTGTGGGTGTGTTTGTGGGTGTATGTGTGGGTAAGACTGGTCCAGTTTAGATAACATAAAAATAAATCATATAGAGAAAGGCGGGGAATCGGGGATCTGTTATACGAGGAAGAGCTTTGTATAGTCAAGCTAAAAGAGAAAGAGATCTGGACCAAGTGGGTCCAAGCAGAAGTCAACAAATTTGAAGGCGGGCTAAGAGGGGATGTTCAAAATCGAACCTACAGAAAAAATCGATAACAATCGAAAAGTCCATGTTGCAATGCAATTCTCAGTGTATCTTCATGAGAGGCGGAGTGTTTTTTAGTCAATCATGCCCAACCATAAGACGCCTAGTAAAAAAAACTTGTTTTGCAGCATATAAAATGAACAATAAGCGAATAATCGAACTAGTTATCGATAAATATCAATTGAGTAGAGTCTCTTTTACTACTATAGGGAGTTATCATTGGAAAATTGTTTGTAGAACAGAAACTGAAAGATTGAGAGCATTGCTGTTTAACGATTAATCGCCGCTGTTATCGATAAATATCGATTTGATTCCTATCCAATCGAAACTCTTTAATATATACGACTGCCTATTCAGCTCAAAAGTCCACTGCACCACTGACTTAGAAAGCAAGCAACAACGAGCAGCAGCAACTACTCTATACATATAGCGCATATATGTATCTGTATGATGTGGCCACGTTGCGTGATTTGGCTTTTGGGCAACCTTTTTCGCTCGTTTTTTGTGTGGTGCCAAAGTCGCCTTCCATTAGGCAAATTGCAGTGCGGCGCGGCTGTCGCCACAAACGAACTGCGGCTTATTATTCAATAAGGCTGCAGCAGCAATGTGGGTCACATGTTTCACTCTCTCCAGCTCTGCGTGTGTGTGTGTGTGTGTGTGTGTGTGGTCAGAAAGGCAATTTGCATTACACAGGCAGGCCCAGCTGGGCACAGTTTCGAGTTAGCTTAGCTAGAACTGACAGTCGCATCTTTAACCAGCATATGCCCTCGCACACACACAATTGTTTTCCAATCCCCAGCATCATTTGGCGCTGTGTCGTTGAACTGCGGCAAGTTGAACGCGCCACCTTTTTGGCTAATGGAATCATTAACAGCGCCACAGACGACCGACGACAGCTCGACTGCCTCTAGCTTCGCACACTCATTCCGTTTAATGTCCTGCGCTGCGTCTGTCAGTCAGCGTCCAGGACACTCACACCAGGCCAGCCGAGGCCAGCCCAGCTGCATCGGCAGGCCGTCCACAGGCTTTGCCATCCATGTCAACGTCTGCGTCATCGTCTTGCGACTTTTCGTTCGTCGTCGCCATAATAATAATCAAATATCGATCGATGTGCGTCTGGTTTTGGTTTTTCGGCTCTTGCCTTCTTGCCACGACAATTTTCGACGGTCGACGGCCCTTGGCTCACATACCCTAACCAGGAGTCTAAGCCATCTGGCATGCTATGCATGCTATATAGTTTATGGATGTATGCTGATATGTATATTATAGTTTAATCTTCCAGATTTGCTCCTGCATTAGCTTTGGTTGTTTGGTTCTGAGCTTCTTGGCAGGAGAATTTCCCACGCTGCTGCTAAAGGACACTAATCATGAGTCTAAGGCATTTGGCTTCTCTTATGATATGATATGAATATGATGTATATATATGAACATGATGTCTATACAATATATATCGATGTAGATACCGTATATATATAGTTCATTCTTCTAGCTCTTCGCTCTTTCTGGCTTTGGCTTTTGGGAGTCTTGGCTTCTTGCCATAAGAACTTCCTATGATCGTCTGCCAATATACCCACACCTAGAGCCTAATCAAGCCATATCATAATGTAGATATATAGATATGTATTGACATACATATATATATATATAGTTCTTCTAGCTTTGTCTTTTCTAACTAGCTCGAGGCTAACTCATAGTATATAGTATATAGTCTGATATCTCTTCTCTCTTCAGCCGGTCAGGGTATCTGCTAGTCGTTCATCTAATTGGCTCGCTGCACAGTTGCGTTTTTTCCTTCGCTTAGCTGCCTTTTTGGCTAGTTCTTTTGGTTACTTTTCGCTTTCTTCTTCTGCTGCTGTGCTCCCTTTGCTCTTGCTCTTCCTTCTTCATTGCTTTTTCCTAGTTTTCTTGCTTTGTTTGGCATTGTTTGTTGCACTTAAAGCTCTGTCGCTCTGTCGCTCTGTCGCTTTGCCGCTGCACGTTTGTTGCCTCGCTCGAATTTTAATATTAAAATCGCATTTTTAATGAAACTCGTTGAGCAGCCCCCAACGCCACCCCCTACCCCACACTGCAGTCGCCAAAATAGACGCAAATAGATGACGCATACGACGCATCTGGCAAGAGGAGCCCAACTCACACACACACACATGCATGTGTTAGGGCAGCAGATAGCAAAGGGTTGCAGCCTTTAGTAAATTTGTTTTTTTTTTCGGGGGGTTTTGGGACAGGGGCGGGTGCTGCTTGCTGCAGCCGTTAGAGCGGAAGCGACTATTTGAAATATATATATATATATATTTTTTTTCGTAATATTTTTGCACAAATTATTATGTATTGTTATAATTTTTGCTTTTTCTATTTTTACAGCTTGTGCATTTTGTAAGCAAGAAGAGCAATGCAAACACACAACAATAACACACACACACACAGTTAGAGAGACACACACACACGCGCAGTCATAGGCGAGCTGCAATGGGCGCTCGAAAGTATGCAACAATATTTTAAGCGCTCGCTTTTTCGGCCTTTCGTGTGCCCATGTGTGCGTGTGTGTGTGTGTGTGTGTGTGTGCGTGTGTGGTGGGAGTGTTTTGTAATATTTTTTTGTTTTAATATATATATATGCACATATATATATATATATGTATATATAGATATATTTTTGTGTGTGCCGCTTGACGTTTTGGTTATGGGGGCTTTCGCTGCTGTTATGGCCTGCGCTGTTGCCTGATTTTTAATAAAAATAAAATACACACACACCAACACACACACACACACACTCACATCACAAAATGCAAACAGCTAAAGTAGTCGAAAGATAAAAAAAAAAAAAAAAATAGAAGGAAAATGCGAAAATGTGAAAATGTGAAAATAAATATAAAAAGCGCAGCCCAAACAAAAGTCAGACATTGAATGCAGCACGCGCTGGGTTTGGGCTGAACTTCAGTTCGCTTGGAACGGGGCTTGGGGCTTGGGGCGTGGGGCGTGGGGCGTGGGGCTTAAAGCAGCCTTTTGGCCAACAGCTTCAAATGGCCAAGTGCCAAGACATGCCGGAGAGCCGGCGATAATGAAAAGTGCGCAGGCCACGCAATGCCAAGAGCCTGCTCTTAGCTAAGCTTAAGTTGGGCTAGAGCAGAGGCATGAGAAGCGCATAGAAGAGTCGACTGGCTGTATTAAAATCGAAACTCTGGCCAGGATCCATATTGAAGTGGAGTTATGGGCAATTGCTGAATCTATAATGTATCTATTACTTAGCTATGTCGGAGCTAAACTCAAGCAATCGATAGATACTTATCGATAGCTATAGTATTAAGTATATACTTGGCATATCTAGCATACCATATGTAGTCATATATTGAACATGCAAAGTCTACTTGAAGTCATTGGAAAGCAACTGTTTGTAAGCTTGTGGAACTCCTTTATCAGTTATCGATAAATAATCGATAATAATAAGTTGTGGCATGCAAACCACATTTTATCGCAAACTGTAAAGTCCAGCTTACGCCTTAGATAAGCAACTATATACATGCATATAAGCTTCTTTGCAGTAAAACTAATAATCGATAGTTATCGATAAGACATATTCTCTTCTACACATATTCAGGATTTGTTCACTCTATATAAGACACACTCAAGTCCAGTTGAACTTGAATCAATGCTACCAACTCTTAAGCTCCTCTGACTTATCGATAATTATCGATATATGTATATGCATGCGACTGCTTGCATTTGACTGTTGCATGTTGATCACACCAAAGCCGACTTTAAGCCCTTGGCAAACATTCCGTTATGCTGAGCTATTAGCCTGGCCACTCCACTCCACTCCACTCCACGCCGTCGCCGCAAAAAATTGCGTTAGCCTCGGTCGGACTTGGCCCCCAGCTCACGCGCTGCGAACGCATTCAGTGGCGCATGGTGCTGCGCCCAAAAAAAAACAAAACAAAAATAATAAAAATACAAAGCACCAAAACAAAAATATATACAAAAAAAAAAAAGAAAAAAAAGAAGCACTTGAAAAACTTTGCAATCAACGCGGCGGACTGATTACAATGCCCGGGCAGCGCAGTCAGCGGCGACGGCGCTGCGCAGCGCACTGCGAGTGGAGAGATCGAGGGGGAGCGAGGCAGAAAGAGAGAGAGAGAGAGAGGGACGTGCATAAATGTGCAATGTGCGTGGAGGAGTTTTGCAGGAGTCAAAGTGCTAACTTACACACACACTCACACACACACACACATAGACTCGTACATGAATCCAATATATTTTCGCTTTGGCATTTGTTGCGTTTCGAGATGTTTGTTTGGACGTTGTTGTATTTTGGTTCCCTCTGTCTGCCTGTCTCTGTGTCTATGTGTGTGTGTGTGATTGACAGTTGCCCCATTGATAAGAGCTGGAGTTAGTGCTGGCGGCGAGGGGGGAGTCGTTTCATATTTTTTATAATTGAAATGCGGCTGCCTAAATGCAGTCAAAAGTTATGCGAGCCTACGAAAAAAAAACAACAACAACAAAAACACAACAAAAAAACCGCAAAAAACGTATATGATACGCATACGCAGCTAAACAACAACAACAACAACAACAGAGGAAGAGGGAGAGACGGCGACGATGACGCTGCATAAAATGCAAGCACAGCGACAGTTGAGCGTCGGCCTAAAGGTATGCTACAGAGCGAAGAAAAAAATTGCATAAAGCAAAAGCAGCAAAAACGACGACGGCGACGGCGACGGCGACGCAGGCAAATGAAAATGTGAAGGCGCAGCAGCAGAGCGAGCGAGCTGGAGTGTGTGAGTGTGAGTGAGTGAGCAGGCACTGGCAGACGCGCGGGTAAGAGAAGCGCACAAAACAAAAAAGAAGAAGCAGAAGAAATACACAGAAGTAAATAAAGAAGGTATTTGTTTCAAAATTAAATACGCACGTGTAAAGGTGTGTGAGAGAGAGAGAGAGAGAGAGAGAGAGAGAGAGTGTGTGTGCAACTGCAGTCTATGCATAAAAGCAAAGGGTAAAAGAAAGCAAAAGTTGTTGCTGCCTGCGCCGCTGCTGATGTTGTCTTTTTGCCGTTATTATTTTTATTATTCTTATAATTTCTAGACGTGCCCAAACAGCGAAGCAGCAGAAGAGCGAGCGCAAAAAAAAACATAACGGCAAAGAAACAAAAAAAAAGGAAAGTGTAAAAGCAAAAGTATTTATGAAGCGGCAAATGCGGCTGAGCTGAGGCAAAGGCAAAGAGCGAGGCGGAGAGTGAGAGAGTGGGAGAGTTGGAGACTGAGAGAGTGGGAGAGTGCGGCAGAGCCAAAGCAGAGCCAGTTACACACACGTCAATGTCCGACAACGACTCCAGACAGCTGCGCGCGTGTGTTTGTGTGTGTGTATGTGCGTCGCTGCTCTGCTGCTATTTATTTTTCGGTTTTTGTTTTTTAGATAAATTTTTATTTGAATTTATGCACATGTGCGTTGCACACGTGTGCGTGTGCGCTACGCAGCATTTGCTGGACATTGTAGACTGTCATAGACATATAATCTGCATACATATATGTATATATACTCATATATATGTATATGTAGTATATGCATAAATGGAGTTAAGCTGCCTATCGATAGCTCGCATCAGTTTGTTATCGTTATCGCAGCGCCTGCAGCCAGTTGAGCTAGTCGAACCTTTGCGACGACTGCAGTCGTCGTCGTCGTTGCGTTGCGTGTCGCTTGGGGTCGCACACACACACACACACACACACACAGCGCTGGTTATGCTCAGCTGCCCCAACCCCTTGCACACAACCACCTCCACCCCCAAACACGCCCCTTGCCTTATGTGCGTCGCTTAAATTCGTCAAGCGTTGCAACAAAGTGCGTTTTGTACTTTTTCTTTGCACTGGCGACGGCGACGGCGACGACGCTGACGCTGACGTCGTGTTGACGAGCCAAAACACACACACACACACACACACACACACACACACACACGCACACATGGGCAAAAAGGAATGGCAAAAGCTCTCGCACACGCAGAGGCAAAGGCAGAGCCAAGAAATATAATAAAAACGACAGCGACTATTTTTTTTGTTGTTGTTTTTTGTTTTTGTTTCTTGTTTTTGCTGCTTGTTCACAAAAAATGTGCGCTTAAAAAGGCAGAAGCGGCGACATTTTAGCAGCCAAGGGGGGGCGGAGGGGCGGGGGGGCATGTGTCGAAAAAGAAACAAACGCGGAAATAAGAGAAAATCAGAAGAAGAAGAAGAAAACGTAATGTGAAAATATATATTTCTGCCGGAAGCTAAAAATGTGTATGTATGTATGTGTGTGTGTGTGTGTTTTTTTTTCTTTACTGCAGCCGACGTCGCAGCTTACGTCGCAAGGTACAGTTGTGCGCGCTGCGCCTAAATGCGCGCTTCAAGCACTCGCAGCTGGCTGCCAAATTATTATTTGATGTGGCCAGGGCTGCGCCTTATCAATCCACAAATATATATATATATATATGAATATATATATATATATATATATATCGAAATTGAACAACTGTAATATGTTTTATTTAATTATTTTCGAATGCGACTTCTCGCGCTCTTCGTTTTGTGACATTTTTCCCATTTGCCCCGTTCGACAGGGTCATAAATTATGGCCGGCCGGCCGGCCATCGGGGAAATAGAGGTAGGCGTAGGGGGTGCGGAGACACGAAATGACAAAGCAATGAATGAGGCCAAGCGGCAGCGCGGCTCTCTATGCGCTTCTCATGCTGTGTGGATAGTGGCGGCACTAGCAGCTGGAAGTCCAAGTGGACTTAGTTTGAGTTTTGATGTATTTTTTTAACATTTGAATAACTCGAAACATGCACAGTTGCCTCTCTATGCGCTTCTCATGCTGCGAAAGCGAGGTGTTATTGGAATTTTGTTATATTTTATGTAGTTTTAGTATTTCAGTAGATCGAAATGGGGCATTTTGAGAAACATACGCCTTTCAATGCGCTTCTCATAGATAAAAGTGAGGTTAGCTTTGAGTTTTAGCCATATATGCAGAAGCTCTTAGGTGAAGGAGCTAACTTTGCACATTTCATGTAATATCACAGTCCAAAAACCAAACACCGACTGCCTTCCTATGCGCTTCTCATGAGTTTATTTCTGATGCTGTATCGTATGTAAGCCAAATATATATTATCTGGAATTATTTCATAAATTTCAATTGCCATAAGTGAAAAGTTGCTATATAAGCACGGCTTTCTCTGCGCTTCTTACTTTCGAAAGTGAGGTTAGCTGCGATTTCGACTTCTATATAGCGAGATTCTTATAGATTCTGTTTATAACTTAGCAAATATCAACAGTTTGCTGAACTGTGCAGGGTATCTGGCGCTGGCTTAGAGGCGGCTGTATGTTTTGGGCCATATTGAAAATTATAGTGTCGTAAACATGCAACTGCAATAGCCACGAACAACAGCAGCGGCAGCGGCAGCGGGAGCAAAAAAATATTAAATTAAAATAGAAAACAAACTCTCGAACATGGTTAGCAAATAAATAAAAAATTGCCAGGCTAAAAAGGCTAAAAAAAGGCTAAAAAGGCACACACAAAAATGGTGGAAAAAGCGAATTGCAAGCGGAAATTGCAGTAGCAATGTTTTGCCACTGCCTGAGCGTGTGTGTGTGTGTGTGTGTGTGTTGTGTGTGTGTGAAGTAACAAAATCCGCTGGCCACACAAAAACAACATTAGAAACCAATGCAAACTAAGCTGAAACACAAAAGAGAGAGAGAGAGAGAGGGGGCGAGCGGGGGAGTGGGGGAAAGAGAAATGACATTTTGCTGTGCGAAAACTTATTGCACAGAGTGTTTACTATATAGTGTGGATATATATATATATATATGTATGTATATATAGCTAAGTATACAAAGTGGTGGTGGTGGTGGGGGGGTGTATGTAAGTGTGTGTGTGTGATAGAGATAGCAATACGTATAGACAAAAATACGAGTGTTTTTATACAGATAGAAAGAGAGCGCACTACAACATGGAACAACAACAACAACAAAGAGTTTAAAAAGAAGAAGAAATAAGTAAAATATACATAAATATATATATATATATATATATATATATATATATATATATATATATATATATATATATATATATCGACATATATATAGTATATATAGAAACATATACAATGAGAACTTCAACTGAACAACTAACATTAGATATATATATATACATATATATGTATATTATAGATAAGATATGGTATTTTTTTGGTATTTTTGAACTTGCCAAAAATACTGTTTGTATATGCATATATATGTATATATATATGATAAATAAAAAGTATATATATATAAATATATATTAGATTGTGTGTGAATATATATGTATATAAGATATTGATTATGTATAGAGATTAAAAATATATATATATTTATATATATATATATATATATATATATATATCTATATATATATATATATATATATATATATCTATATATATCTATATATATATATATATATATATATATATATATATATATATATATATATATATATATATATATATATATATATATATATATATATATATATATAAAATTCATAGACAAAGAACACGACGAAGAGCAAAAACATGTGTTGAGTTTTAATTTGTTTTCTTTGCTTAGATTTGGTTTTGTTTTGTTTTGTTTTTTTTTTTTTTTGTAAATTATTGTTATATATAATATATATAATATATAGAGAGAGATATATGTATATAGATATATATAAAAATATGCAATGTATATATAAATGGCAGGTATATAAACGACAGACAAAGAGAGTGACATAGAGAGAGAGAGGGAGGCAGGGCGTATACGTAATATTGTGTGGAAATCATAATTTGAACTCAGAATTGTTCGCAATCAAAAGATAGTGGGAAAGTGTGTAACAGAGAGATAGAGAGAGATAGAAAGAGATAGCCATATTGGTTTGGTGTTTACTGTGGAGTAATATGTACGTATTCGCTACAGAGAGATAACATTTAGTTTACATTCTAACTGAATGGCTGGGTCAATTTGATATGCTCAGAGTGACCTCTGAGAGAGAAAGATAGAGAGAGAGAGAGAGAGAGAGAGAGAGTGAAAGAGAGTGTGTGAGAGAGAGAGTTTCTCGAGTCGAATTCGTTTATATATATTATTTTGTTCGAGACCTATCGAAGCAGCAAAAGCATTCACTGAATGGATTTGGAGCTGGGTAAATGGATTATCATATGATCGGGGGGTTGACTGAGGGAGGGCGGGTTTGTTCTTGAGGGGTGCGAGGACATTGGGTGTGGCTAGTGGGAGTAGTTGCTGTAGAGTGAGACTTACCGATTCGTGCGAGGCGCGATAGTCCAGATCGCCGCCCAGTCCGCCGCCAGCTGATGCCGAACGTGGTTGCATGTGTCTACTGTGACTACTGTTATCATCCTCACTGCAATCGATCTCTTTCTTGAGGCTCTGTAAAGTGGCAAGAGAAGGCAGTTGTTCAGAAAGGTTGTATAGAGAGAGAGGGGCGGAGAGAGAGAGGGAGGGAGAGAGAGAGCGAGAGAGAGAGGAGAGGTTGACTGACATCTGATATGTAAAGTTCTTTGGCTATGTTAACTCAGTGTTAACTTTATGTTAATTCTATGTTAACTATATGTTAACTATATGTTAACCATATGTGGATTCTATGTTATTTCTATGATAACTATATGTTAACTCTATGTTAACTATATGTGAAACGTATCCATTTCTAGTCTTTGGCTATGTTAGCTCTATGTTAACTATATGGTAATTTTATGTTAGTTCTATGTTAACTCTATGTTAACTCTATGTTGACTATGTGAAACCAATCCATTTCTATTCTTTGCCTATGTTAACTCTATGTTAACTCTATGTTAACTCTATGTTAAATCTATGTTAACTATATGTTAACTATATGTTAATTCTATGTTAACTATATGTTGATTCTATGTTAGGGCTATGTTAACTCTATGTTAACTTTATGTTGATTCGATGTTAGTTCTATGTTAAATATATGTTAACTCTATGTTGAATACACTATGTTAACTCTATGTTAACTATATGTGAAACCTATCCATTTCTAGCCTTTGGCTATGTTAGCTCTATGTTAACTATATGTGAGCTCTATGATAACTTTATGTTAGTTCTATGTTAACTCTATGTTAACACTATGTTAACTCTATGTTAACTCTATGTTACCTATATTTTACCACTATGTTAACTACATGTTAAACCTATCCATGCTGCTAGTTTAAAGTTAACTATGTTGGGCTGCTGTTATGTAGGAAAGCATAACAGTAGCTTCCACCTAACATTAGTTAGTTAACATTCAGTGTTAAAATTAAGATTTCTGCATATGACATTTGCTGAAGTCAGTCAGTCTAGAGATCCCAGCTGGGATTAGATACTCACCAATGGCACCGATTGCACTGGCAAGAGGCCGGCCACGTTGCCGGGATTCAAGAGGCTGCTGGAGCGTCCATCGGCAGCGGCGTTGCTGCCGTCGCGGGATGAACGCGACGCTGGGCGTCCGGATTGGGACATCGACAGACTTAGATCGGAGGCAACGGCATTGCCACTGCCACCGCCAGGTGTGGAGCGAGCCGATTCCATGGCAGCGGCTGCCGCGGCGGCTGCTGCTGCGGCGGCGGCTGCCGACGACGAGGGCATCGAGATTAGCGGCGATGGTATAACGGTTGAGCCCGTGGAGAGATCGACACCGCCGCTGCTCATCTTCATGTTGAGGCCCATCTCGTTGCTGCTGTTGTCCGCCTCGTCGTCGTCGTCCAGATCCATCTCGTCGTCGTAGTCGTCGTCGATGACCTCCGTCTTCGGCTGCAGCCGGCCGCTGCCGCTGGGCGAGTGCAGCAGCGCCTCATGTGCTGCTGCCGCGGCTGCTGCGGCTGCGGCTGCGGCGGCTGCTGCTGCTGCTGCCGACGATGCTGGCTCGTGCTGACGCTGATGAGGATGCTCATCATTGTCCTCGTCATCGTCGTCATCATCATCGTCGTCATCCTCGTGCTCGGCGCGTGCGCGCCGCGCGCTGTGGTGCGCAATCCGCTGGGCGATGTCGCGCGCCGCCGCTGCTGCAGCTGCGGCCGCCGTTCGATGGACGACGATGTGGTCGTGGTCGTCCACGTCGGTCATGTCGTGGTCGTCCGGCTCGTCCTCATCGTCGTCATCAATGTCGACGGCGATGCTCGGCTCGGGCGTGCCTCTCGCGGCGCCATCGTTGCCGTTGCCGTTCCTGGGCGATCCGCCCGTCGAGGAGGAGCACGTGGCCTTCATTTGGTTGTTGTTGTTGCTGCTGCTGCTGCTGCTGTTGTTGTTGGTATTGTGGCTGTTCTTGTTGTTGCTGCTGCTGCTGTTGTGCTGACTGCTCGTGGAGCTCTCTGGCGGCATGGCGTGTGGCTCAGCGGACGCGGCTGTGGCCGTGGCTGTGGCTGTGGCTGTGGCCGCGACGACGGCGGGTCTTTGATAGAGATCTAGCGGCATCGATGCATCCTCCTCCAGCTCCTGCAGCAGCTCATCGTCCTCCTCCTCCAGCAGCTCCTCCGCCTCATCGTCCTCCTCATCCTCATCCTCCAGCAGCTCTATGGCGCCCGCCGTGCTGCTGCTCGCTGGCCGCTTCGGCGGCGGCGTCGAGCTGCAGCGTTCGCTCGCCTCGCGCTTCGATGCGGACGTCGCTGCTGCTGCTGCTGCTGCCTCAGACGCTGTTGCTGCTGCTGTTGTTGTAGTTGTTGTTGTTGTTGTTGCTGCTGCTGTGGCTGTTGTTGTTGCTGTTGTTGTCGCGGCTGTTGCTGTTTCTGTTGCTGCTGTTTTACTGCTGCCAGCAGCAGCTGTTGTCGCTATGTTATCCGCTGCCGCTGCTGCTGCTGCTGCTGTTGTCGTTGCTGCTGCTGCTGCTGCTGCTGCTGTCGTGGCTGTCGCAGAGCTGGTGGCTG
Organism: Drosophila mercatorum; assembly: GCA_961210405.1. Classification (NCBI taxonomy): domain Eukaryota; kingdom Metazoa; phylum Arthropoda; class Insecta; order Diptera; family Drosophilidae; genus Drosophila; species Drosophila mercatorum. Next base: position 14,655,678 of record CAUIUS010000001.1, read on the forward strand.
ACGACGCTGAGGACGCGGCTGCTGCTGCGGCTGCATCCAGTGGACTGTCGGCCGCCTTGCTGGCGGCAGCGCTGCCGCCGCTGGCCTGCGAATGGGGACGCAGGCGATCCGGCTCCCGCTCCGGCTCCCGCAGCGTCGTGTTCTGATTTGTCATCTCGGCTAGGCCCTTGACCTGCCGCCAAAGGAGAAAGATAATTGAATTGAGTTCGAATTCGAGTTGGAGCTCAAAGCCCTTACCTTGAGTGATTCGGCTGTCTTGAGCAGCGCTGGCAACTGGCAATATTGCACGTTCACCTCGCCCTTGTACATGAATTCAACTAGAGTTTGCAGCTCGGCAAAACGGACGTCCTTCAGTATCACAATTGGATGTGGATCGGAGTGCTGCAGAAACAGGCTCTGGAAATACGAGGAGCAGGCCGACAGCACCACCTGCAACACAGACAAGCGAGAATACCACTTACTAAACTGCATGTTAAAGCTCATGGCAAACATATACAAATATATATCAAGTATTCAATAGCTACTATCAACATGAATAGCTTAGTTCTACCATCGATATCTATGTCAAGGACTCTCTTAGATATATAGTTAAGGCCAGTAGCTATCCGTTGAACTAAATGTAAATCTCTAACTCAAGTAACGTATTAAGATACGTGGGTACTCCGACGTCCGTACGGCCATCTGACTGTCCATTCGTCTGTATGTCCCTCTATCTGTCTCCGTCTCTATCTCTATCCGTCCAACTATTCATCTGTGCGTCTATCCGTTGGTCTATCCGCACATCCAACTGTCCATCCGTTGGTCTATCCGTCCCTCCACCTGTCTGTCAGTCCGTCCACCTGTCCGTCCATCCCTCCACCCATTTGTCTATCCGTTTATCCATCTGTCAACCCGTTGACTTGTACGTCCGTACACTTGTCCGTCCACCCGTTCATCTGTCTCCCCATCGTTTCGTCCATCCATTCGACTATTAGTGCGTCTGTTTGTCTGTACGTCCATTCTTCCTTCCGTCAAATGGCAAATGGGTGCCTGTCCCTTCATTCATCTGTCTGTTTGCCTATCCGTCCGTCCACCTACCCATCCGTCTGTCCGTCCTTCCGTCCATCTATCCACCTATTCACCTATCCGTCCATCTATCCGTCTATCCCTCCTTGTGTCTATCCATTCGTTTGTCTATCCATCCGTCAGTCTGCCCATCCATTCATCTATCCGTCTAGCCCTCCGTCCATCTATCCATCCGTCAGTCCGTCCATATATCCGTCTATCCCTCCTTGTATCTATCCATCCGTCAGTCCGTCCTTCCGTCCAACTATTATTCCGTCCATCTATCCACCTTTTCCCTCCGTCCGTCAATCCCTCCGTCCGTCTATCTCTTCGTCCGTCTATACCTCCGTCCATCTATCCATCTGTCCTCCCGTTTATCCTTCCGTCTGTCCGTTCGCCTGTTATCTGTCTCTCCGCATATCCACGTGGACTACCCAAGTCTAGATATACATACATCAAAGGCATCTCTTGATCGGCAATATCCTCAAGCCTGCCTTAGAGTATATCTCTCCATATCTCCATCTCTCTGACCCTGTACATATATACATATATAATACTATATAATACTACCACCGACTCTATCATAACTAACCAAGTTTACGACTCATCCATGAAATTTGTGTTAAATAATTGAAAATCGCGGCGAGCGCTTATTGAAATTTATGAAATTGAGGCGCATAAACTTGAGAAGTGGAAAGAATTGAGCAGCGATAATCGATAAAATATATATCGATGGGACATTAGAGAGCAGAGAGAGAGACAGAGAGAGAGAGAGAGAGAGAGAGAGAGAGAGAGAGAGGGAGGGAGAGAGAGGAGCATGGTAAGAGCCAGCGAGGCGCGCTGCATTTATTAGATTTACGATCAGCGTGGGGCTTCATCGGCTTCACTTTGAAGATGCTGTGGAGCAAGTGGGGCAGCAAGTGGTGCAGCAACTGGCAACTGGTCAACTCGCTGGCCGATGGCTGCGGGCGTCAAGGCGTGAACACGCCACGAATGACAATGCGCTGCCAGCGCAACTGGAATGGGAGCAACAACAGCCAGCAACAACTGCCACAATCTGGCCGCATATCTGTCGATTTTTATGTGCGCTTGCACGCCTTGGGGTATGCAATGCTCGCTGCCAGCTCAGCTGAGTGTGAAGAGAGAGAGAGAGAGAGGGAGAGAGAGAGAGGGGGGGGGGGTATACCTGGGCAACATGTTGTAAATTTTCATGGCCTGGCAAATTGAAAAGGCGTCGGCCTGGCATTTCGCATCTACGCGATTCGGGCCGACTGCCTAATGAGCTTTTGGCTATTGGCCACGTTGCGGGCAGATGCTGGACCTGGCCTGGGCCTCGCCTAGCCTGGCCCGGCCTAACCTGGCCTAGCCTGGACTCTCCTCCAGCCAGTCTGCGGCCTGTCACGCGCCCCGTTTGCACTAGAATTTATTTTAAAAAATGCAATCGGCGCGCTCACGCCCCCAAACGCGAAAGGCCGCAGCCGAAATGAGCGCTAATAAATTCACGCGCATATTAGTGGACCCGTTTGCCGATCCACATATATATATATATACATATATATATGGATATACTATATATATATAGTAGCAGCAGCTCGTCTGGCATTAAGAAAATCGAATTTCCTGATTACAACAGGCAGAAGAAGCCGCTGCTGCTGCTGCTGCTGCTGTCCAGGCGTCGCAAATTGCCAACACTTTTAATTGAACGGCGCTGCCGACGTCGCTGTCGACGTCGCTGTCGGCGTCGCTGTTATTATTAACATCATTGCGGGCATAACGCCCCCAAAGCTAATGAACGCCAAAGGCTTTGATTTCTAACGCCAGGCGCAGCTCGAAAATGTTGCATGTAATTTGCAGCCAAATAGTCAACAACATAAATTGCCATAGATTAAAGCACGCAGCAGCTGGAGCTGGAGCCGGAGCTGGAGCAGCCCCCTTCCCTTACCCCCCCTCCCCTGCCTCGATTGCGTGCGCTCGGCTGTGGGCGTTGCCACACTTTCCCATTGCGGTCCATATAAATCGTCAACAAATTTAAATGAAATTACAAAAGGCAGCCAACGCCTCGGAGCAGCAGCACGTTCGGGCCGACCAAATGAACTGGAACTGCAACTGGTTCAGGAACTGCGACTACGGCCAAGGCCCATAAATCATTGCGACCAGCAGCAGCAGCAGCCACTGTTTCAAGGGCAGCGCCGCCAATTAGCCAAAGCAAAGCGCCAGAGCAATCAGAGCGAAAGATATATACATATATATAGATATATAATATATCTGATGCATCTATATGATACATAATATATCGATAAACTAAGCCTTTGTTATCGATTCGAAAATCGAAATGGTCTATGAAGTGTGCTAGAGCTGTGCATTATTTGATAGTCTTTCCTTTTTTTTTGGTATTTTATAGTATTTTCAACAGTATCTTTCTAGTAGTTTTATACTACTTTCGAGTCTTTTTGTAGTATTTTCTGAGCTTTATAAATATATACTATATTTTTTAGTATTATTTGAATTTGTATGTATTTTGTTGTAGCACTTTTTAGTATTTTAAGTATTTTCAGACTATTTTTAGTATTTTTGTTACTTCCTATATATTTTTGGTATTTTTTTGGATTTGCTAGTATTTTAAAAGTATTTGTTGAGTATTTTCCCTACATTTGTTCATATTTGTAATAGTTTTTAGTATTTTTTACTAATTTGCAGAATTTTTTTTTTTAATTTTTGTAGTAGATCGTCACAAATAGTAGTAGATTGCAACGGTTAATACTGATAGTAGAGAATAGCGATAGAATGGAGAATACGAAGTAGTATTAGCAAGTGGGATATTATAGTAGTAGTCGCATTTAGTATTATGTAGTAGCATATAGTAGTAGTAGTCGTAGTAGTTACTAATAGTACTAAATTATAATTTATAGCAAGCAGTAATAGATACTGGTATTTGGTAGTTAAAGTAGCTCTGAATAGTAATATATAACCGAATAGTAGTTTATAGCATCAAATAGTAGTAGATGGTGGAAATAGTAGTAGATTTCAACATTCACTTCTAGTTTGTATGGCAGTCGGCAACACTTGCAGCACAGGCTTAAAGCCAACTAACTAGAGAATCAATAAAATAGTATATGCCATAATTTGTGCCATAATTTGTGCCATAATTTGTGCCATAATTTGTGTTATAAAGCGAAAAAAAGCGAAAACGAAAACCAGAAAATAAAAAAAAATTAAAAAAATATTCGATTAATAATATTAATAATAATATTATTATTAATATTATTGGCAATAATAATAGTAATGCTAATAATAATGATAATAATAATCGCTAGCCAAACAGAGGGAAAAGGCTGAAATTGAAGCTAATCACAATGTTTTGGCCCAGCCGCAAATTGTGCGCGCGGATCAGCCCGAGGCACTGAGCGGAGGAGGAGGACGAGAGAGTGGGCGTGGCAGAAGTGGGTGCAGCGGTGCAGCGGTGCAGTGGTGCAGCGGTGCAGCGGTGCAGCAGTAGCGCAGCAGCAGAACGCAAACTGTTGCAGCTGCAGCTGAAATTATATTAAGACATAAAAGCAGAGAGAGGGAGAGGGAGACAGAGACAGAGACAGTGCACGTTGCACGTTGCACGTTGCAAATGGCAAACCAACAACAACAACAACAATGAGATGAGCACTGCCAGCGGCAAATGTTAAATTCCAACAACAACTGCAACAACAACTCAGGTAAATCTAGGCACCTTTATACGATACACACACAGAGAGAGAGAGAGAGAGAGAGAGAGCGCGCAGGCGATATGCTAACATTATAATTTGCATATTTCGCCGCAGTGTTTTTGGCGACCCAACTCAGCTCCGGCTGCTGATGGGTGGTCAAGCAGCAGCAGCAACAACAACAACAACCCGAACAACAACAACAATCAGTAAAGCTTTTTTTTGTTCAGGGAGTGGCCTTAATAGAAATGTTAACCTTTTGCAACAGCGCCGCAGCGTGAGTTTGATTTAGTAGAATACATGTATGCTATGCTATAAATATATGTGTGTGCTATAAATAGTGTTATAGTATAGTATAGTATAATATATATATGTATATATAGTATATAATATTCAAATACAGTATATACAATCGCTCAACATAGCTCTATTCCAACTCAACTACATATTATAGTTCCAGTTCCAGTTCCAGTTCTAGTTCCATTTCCAGTTCCATTTCTAGTTCTATTAGTGAGCATTCATAGCATATTTTCATATTTTCCATTCTATTCTCATCGCTCATGTCATCCACATGTATGTATGTGCCAAAGCACAGGTCTCTAGTACTTGAAATACGTGTTTTTACAAATTTGAGACGAAGGGGACGTGGCATCCAAAATTGAACAAAAACCGAAATTGTATCATTCTCACATAACACTAAATGCAAAATTTGAAGACTCTAGCTGTTAAGATGAATTAGCTAGAGTTTTATAACTAAATAACGATATCGGCTTTTCATCGATAACATTAAAACTATGACAGTTATCGATTGTTTGAAACAAACTCGATCTTTTCGAGCAACAGACAGGGCTAAATCGACTCGGCTTCACTCCCTGATCAAGAACATATATACTTTATGGGGTCTGCCACGCCTTCATATATATATACATATATAGTAATATATACTTATTTTACATTTTTTATTCATTTATTTTATTTTTCAGTTTATCTATTTTCATTAATATGATTTTTTAAATATTTCTTTTATAATTATTATTTTTTTTTAATATTATTTCTTTATTTAATATTTTTATTTATTTATTTATATTTTTACTTTTTGTTCTTAAATTTATATTTTTTTCATTTTTATTTTTAATAATTTAATTTTTAATTTTTTTATTTTCATATTTTCAAGCTTTCTTATTTTTCTATTTATTTTTACAATTTATATTTTTAATATTTTTGCAAATAAAATTTTTTCTATTTATTTTATTTGTATTTTTGATTAATTTCGAACTATGTCAATTCAGCAAAAATTCTGCATTCAAGCCGAAAGAGGCAAAAGCAAAAAAAAAAAACTCAAAAGCTTTTTGCAGTTAACTTTTTCTGGCCTTTGATGCTGATTAATGGCCGAGATGGAGAAGTTTGGCAGGCAGCAAAAAACATAAAGATGAAATAATATAAAATAAAATATAAGAAACAACAACAACAACAAACGAAAAGTGCAGAAAAAGGCAAAAAACAAAAACAAAAACAAAAAAACAAAAAAAAATGGCATTTCTAATTTAACAACTGCGCTTCAAATAAAAATTGCGTTTTTTGCCGACTGCTGCTATTTAATTATTTTCTTAGAGCTCATTTCAGAGGCGGCGGCGTTGACTGCGACGGCGACAGAGTGCGGGCAGCAAGCACACATCACATGTTGACCTTGATATTCGCATTCGCAGCGGAACCAACTTTGTGTGCAAGCGTCTGTGTGCCTCTGTATGCGTGCGTCTGTGTCTGTCTATGTGTGTGTGTGTGGCTGTGCGAAGCGGCGTGCAAAGCATTAAGCAAAAGCAGCAAGCGTCAGCGTCAGCGCACGCAACGCAGCAGCTGAGCAGCTTTGACGCCGTTTGTCGTTAGTGTAGCGTGCGAAACGACAGCAGCAGCGCAGTCAGAAGGAAGGAGATGGAGACGGAGGAGGAGGAGATGGCAAAAGGCAAGGGCGCAGCGCGTTTGTAAAACTTGCGAGTGCGCGGGTGTGTGTGTGTGTGTGTGTGTATGTGTGTGTGTGCGCGCACAAAATGTGAATTGCAAAAACGCAGGAAAAAATAAATAAATAAAAT